>CM055119.1:200692322-201299723 GCA_029206835.1 Rana muscosa | reverse complement strand
CCCCTGGATGCAACCAGGTGACTTTACCTTCCTGCTGTCACACTACCTACAGTTTTCTGTCCCTAGAAAAAATGTTTTTTTTAAGCACAATTTAGCACAAGGAGAATTACCTCACTGTCCTTCCAGGTCCCTGGAAACAAGGACTTTGACAGTGAAAGAAACTGACACACTCTCCCTACCTACAGTTTTCTGTCCCTAGAAAAAATGTTTTTTTTAAGCACAATTTAGCACAAGGAGAATTCACTCACTGTCCTTCCAGGTCCCTGGAAACAAGGACTTTGACAGTGAAAGAAACTGACACACTCTCCCTACCTACAGTTTTCTGTCCCTAGAAAAAATGTTTTTTTTAAGCACAATTTAGCACAAGGAGAATTACCTCACTGTCCTTCCAGGTCCCTGGAAACAAGGACTTTGACAGTGAAAGAAACTGACACACTCTCCCTACCTACAGTTTTCTGTCCCTAGAAAAAATGTTTTTTTTTAAGCACAATATAGCACAAGGAGAATTCACTCACTGTCCTTCCAGGTCCCTGGAAACAAGGACTTTGACAGTGAAAGAAACTGACACACTCTCCCTACCTACAGTTTTCTGTCCCTAGAAAAAATGTTTTTTTTAAGCACAATTTAGCACAAGGAGAATTACCTCACTGTCCTTCCAGGTCCCTGGAAACAAGGACTTTGACAGTGAAAGAAACTGACACACTCTCCCTACCTACAGTTTTCTGTCCCTAGAAAAAAATGTTTTTTTTAAGCACAATTTAGCACAAGGAGAATTACCTCACTGTCCTTCCAGGTCCCTGGAAACAAGGACTTTGACAGTGAAAGAAACTGACACACTCTCCCTACCTACAGTTTTCTGTCCCTAGAAAAAATGTTTTTTTTAAGCACAATTTAGCACAAGGAGAATTACCTCACTGTCCTTCCAGGTCCCTGGAAACAAGGACTTTGACAGTGAAAGAAACTGACACACTCTCCCTACCTACAGTTTTCTGTCCCTAGAAAAAATGTTTTTTTTAAGCACAATTTAGCACAAGGACAATTCACTCACTGTCCTTCCAGGTCCCTGGAAACAAGGACTTTGACAGTGAAAGAAACTGACACACTCTCCCTACCTACAGTTTTCTGTCCCTAGAAAAAATGTTTTTTTTAAGCACAATTTAGCACAAGGAGAATTACCTCACTGTCCTTCCAGGTCCCTGGAAACAAGGACTTTGACAGTGAAAGAAACTGACACACTCTCCCTACCTACAGTTTTCTGTCCCTAGAAAAAATGTTTTTTTTAAGCACAATATAGCACAAGGAGAATTCACTCACTGTCCTTCCAGGTCCCTGGAAACAAGGACTTTGACAGTGAAAGAAACTGACACACTCTCCCTACCTACAGTTTTCTGTCCCTAGAAAAAATGTTTTTTTTAAGCACAATTTAGCACAAGGAGAATTACCTCACTGTCCTTCCAGGTCCCTGGAAACAAGGACTTTGACAGTGAAAGAAACTGACACACTCTCCCTACCTACAGTTTTCTGTCCCTAGAAAAAATGTTTTTTTTAAGCACAATTTAGCACAAGGAGAATTACCTCACTGTCCTTCCAGGTCCCTGGAAACAAGGACTTTGACAGTGAAAGAAACTGACACACTCTCCCTACCTACAGTTTTCTGTCCCTAGAAAAAATGTTTTTTTTAAGCACAATTTAGCACAAGGAGAATTACCTCGCTGTCCTTCCAGGTCCCTGGAAACAAGGACTTTGACAGTGAAAGAAACTGACACACTCTCCCTACCTACAGTTTTCTGTCCCTAGAAAAAATGTTTTTTTTAAGCACAATTTAGCACAAGGAGAATTACCTCACTGTCCTTCCAGGTCCCTGGAAACAAGGACTTTGACAGTGAAAGAAACTGACACACTCTCCCTACCTACAGTTTTCTGTCCCTAGAAAAAATGTTTTTTTTAAGCACAATTTAGCACAAGGAGAATTACCTCACTGTCCTTCCAGGTCCCTAGAAACAAGGACTTTGACAGTGAAAGAAACTGACACACTCTCCCTACCTACAGTTTTCTGTCCCTAGAAAAAATGTTTTTTTTAAGCACAATTTAGCACAAGGAGAATTACCTCACTGTCCTTCCAGGTCCCTGGAAACAAGGACTTGCACAGTGAAAGAAACTGACACACTCTCCCTACCTACAGTTTTCTGTCCCTAGAAAAAATGTTTTTTTTAAGCACAATATAGCACAAGCACAAAACACACTGACACTCTCCCTACCTATCCTTCTCTTTCCCTAAACTAAAGGAATCCAGGTTAAGCAAGAAAGAAATAACAGTCACTGTCCCTGCCTATGCTACTCTATCCCTGCTCCGGAACACACTACACTAGGCCGCCGTGCTGGCGGCCTTTTATAGTGTGGGGCGTGTACTAAACACCCTCAGCAATAATTGGCCACAGGCATCCTGCCTGTGGCCAATCATTGCTCTCCTCGCTGCCGGCGCTGTGATTGGCCAAGCATGCGGGGTCACAGTGCATGCTTGGCCAATCACAGCGCCTGGATGACACTGCGATGGCGTAGTGCATTGTGGGCCGTTCGCGTCACTCGAATTTGGCGCGAACGGCCCAAATCGTTCGATCTTCGTCGAACGATCGAACAGCCGATGTTCGAGTCGAACGTATGTTCGACTCGAACACGAAGCTCATCCCTATTCCAGGGGTATTTTTATCCTGCAAGTCATATTTCAGCCAAAACTCCACTTTAAAGAATATGTAAACCGAACACTTCATAGTTCTGATATGTGGCTGCTGTGCCATGTACTTGTATGAGGAAGTCTCCTGTTCTCTTTGTATTGCTTCCTTTGTGGGAAAATCCTGGCGTTCCTGCCAGTCCCTCTGCTTTCCTATTGTAAACTGACCATACTAGGCCTGAAAACACATCCATTCCAGCATGGTCAGTTTTCAGGCTGCGCTGCCTGTCCTCTAATGATCAGACTTGTGCTAACAAGCCTCCCCCCGCCCCCGCATTGCCATTCCCTGGGAAGACCAGTGTGTTGCCGCTTCTCCTCCCTCTAGCTCTTTGAGCTTCTCATGCAGCTGAGAACAGAGGGAATGTGATCGCTTATAAAAGAATAAAAAAATTGAAAAAAAAGGATTTACATTTTTTTTATTTTTTTTTATCTATTAACAAATATTTTGCCTTTCATTCCTATTTTAAACTGAATGGCTTGTTTTACAAGATGAGTGTTTGCATAGGCGTGCGCACAGGGTGTGCCAGGTGGGCCCAGGCACACCCTAATCCCCCTGTGCAGCACAGATTCCCCCTACTGCCCTGGCTTCCCCCCTCCCCCCCCCCCCCCACAGCGCTGCCGACTTCCCTCCTCTCCCGCCAGCTGTTGCTGAGGGGAGGTATTAGGATGAGTGGGGGAAGGGGGCGGTAAATGTGTAATTTACCAGTCCCTTCTCTTTGTGAATGAACACTGTGAGTAATCGGTAGTATACGTTTGAGCTTTGGGATGCACACCCTAATGCAATAGGCTGCGCACACCTATGAGTGTTTGCATCTACATAGCTCCCATAGGCGTGCGCAGGGGGTGTGACCGGCCTCCCCCCCCCTCCCCCACAGTGCTGCCTGGCTTCCCTTCTCTCCTCTCTTCTTTCCTTGGCTGCTGCGGGGGATGTTTTAGGATGAAGATCGGAGGAAGGGGGTAATCAAAATGTTATTTACCAACCCCTTCCTTTTCTAAATGAACACATTGAATACACTCACCCACTGTGTTCATTCATAACTGAAACATAGTAAACTGTGTTTACTATGCTTCAGAGCACTTCCCATTCATTCACTGTCCAGTGCAGAGAAAGGCATGTGTGTTTGAGGTTTGAGGTGCACACCACTGATGATAGCTCCCAACTGTCCCTGATTTTGAGGGACTGTCCCTGATTTGGAACAAAGTCCCTCTGTCCCTCTTTCCTCATCATTTGTCCCTCATTTTGGTCTGACCAGGCCACTTTTTGCGATTCGGCACTGCGTCACTTTAACTGACAATTGCGCGGATGTACGACGTGGCTCCCAAACAAAATTGGCTTAATTGTTTCCCCAAAAATAGAGCTTTCCTTTGGTGGTATTTGATCATCTCTGCGGTTTTTATTTTTTGCGCTATAAACAAAAATAGAGCGACAATTTTGAAAAAAAAGCAATGTTTTTTACTTTTTGCTATAATAAATATCCCCAAAAAATATATAAAAAAAAAAAACATTTTTTTCCTCAGTTTAGGCCGATACGTATTCTTCTACATATTTTTGGTAAAGAAAATCGCAATCGGCGTTTATTGATTGGTTTGCACAAAAGTTATAGCGTCTACAAAATAGGGGATAGTTTTATGGCATTTTTATTAATTTTTTTTTTTTTTTACTAGTTATGGCAGCGATCAGCGATTTTTATCATGACTGCGACATTATGGCGGACACATCGGACACTTTTGACACCATTTTGGGACCATTGTCCTTTTCACAGCGATCAGTGCTATACAAATGAACTGCTTACTGTAAAAATGACACTGGCAGTGAAGGGGTTAACCACTAGGTGGCGCTGCAGGGGTTAAGTGTTTCCTAGGGAGTGATTCTTACTGTGAGGGGGCGTGGCTACACGTGACACGTCACTGATGACCGTTCCCGATCACAGGGAACGGTCATCAGTGACAGTGTCACTAGGCAGAATAGGGGAATGCCTTGTTTACAAAGGCACCCCCCCTGTCCTGCTCTTGCCCACGGCAATCGCAGGACTCCCGGGAACATCGAGTTCCCGAGACCCGCGGCCGCACTCGCGAGGCACGCGGTGGGCGTGCACGCGCCCCCGCAGGACGGCAGGTTTAAAGGGACGTACCTGTACGCCAATCTGCCTGCCCATGCCATTCTGCTGAGGTACATCGGCCTGCAGCGGTAAGAGGTTAACTAATCTTTTTTCTGCATATTTCTCCTTTAAGGGGGCGTGGCAGGGGGCGTGTCCTATGCTGCATACTTTTTCTAATAGGTGTCCCTCTTTCCCATCTCAGAAAGTTGGGAGGTGTGCATATACTTTAATACCACTTTAAGTACTAACTCCACATTTGTTGGGACCCGTCTGGGTCATCTATATACATTGCAGGGATTTTAACAAACTTTGCTGCTGATTTGACCTGACCCCACCATCTGAATGTCGCAGCTGAAATCCAGACTCATCAGGCCCGGAAACGTTTTTCCAATCTTCTATTGTCCAATTTTGGTGATCCTGTGCCAATTGTAGCCTCAGTTTCCTGTTCTTAGCTGACAGGAGTGGCACCCGGTGTGGTCTTCTGCTGCTGTAGCCCATCTGCTTCAAGGTTGGATGTGTTCTGCGTTCAGAGATGGTATTCTGCACACCTTGGGTGTAACACACATACTGTTTTTGTCATCAGAACAGTGAGAGGAAATCTTATGCCACGTACACACAGTCGGAATTTCCTACGGACTTAGATAGAGAGCAGGTTCTCTATTTTTCCATCGGAAATTCCGACAGGGTTTTTGCCCGTGGCAAAGTCCGGCCGTGTGTACGCGGGCATTAGAAACCTGTTCCTCTCAGATCTAAGAGGAGATTTTACCTTAGTTTGGAGAAATTTCCTCTCACTTCCTTTGGTGTCCCCCGGCACTGTGTTCATACAAGGGCACTAAATTGGTCATCATAATCACCTTCCGCACGGAATACAAAATAAGAACTGTAATACTTTACTTGTAACACAAGAGGGCAGCACATAACCAGAGAGGAGACCGCACACGGCGCACACACGGCTACAACACTGTTGCAACCGGAAACAAATAAAAGTACTAAACTGATTGCATCTTTGCTCCCTACTTTGTGAATTGATGTACAGTGCCTTGAAAAAGTATTCATACCCCTTGAAATTCTCCACATTTTGTCATGTTACAACTAAAAACGTAAATGTATTTTATTGGGATTTTATGTGATAGACCAACACAAAGTGGCACATAATTATGAAGTGGAAGGAAAATGATAAATGGTTTTCACATTTTTTTACATATGAATATGTGAAAAGTGTGGGGGGGCATTTGTATGGCGCCCCCCGGAGTCAATACTTTGTAGAACCTCCTAATTACAGCTGCAAGTCTTTTTGGGGGTGTCTCTACCAGCTTTGCACATCTAGAGAGGGACATTTCAGCCCATTCTTCTTTGGAAAATATCTCAGGTTCGGTCAGATTGGATGGAGAGCGTCTGTGAACAGCAATTTTCAAGTCTTGCCACAGATTCTCAATGTGATTTAGGTCTGGACTGTGATTGGGCCATTCTAACACATGAATATACTTTGATCCAAACCATTCCATTGTAGCTCTGGCTGTATGTTTCGGGTCGTTGTCCTGCTGGAAGGTGAACCTCCCCCCAGTCTCAGGTCTTTTGCAGATTCCAACAGGTTTTCTTCTAAGATTGCCTTGTATTTGGCTCCATCCATCTTCCCATCAACTCTGACCAGCTTCTCTGTCCCTGCTGAAGAAAAGCATCCCCACCACATGATGCTGCCACCACCATGTTTCACGGTGGGGATGGTGTGTTCAGGGTGATGTGCAGTGTTAGTTTTCCGCCGCACATAGCGTTTTGCTTTTAGGCCAAAAAGTACAATTTTGGTCTCATCTGACCAGAGCTCCTTCCCCCACATGTATGCTGTGTCCCCCACATGTATGCTGTGTCCCCCACATGATTGCTGTGTCCCCCACATGATTGCTGTGTCCCCCACATGGCTTCTCACAAACTGCAAACAGGACTTCTTATGACTTTCTTTCCCCAATGTCTTTCTTCTTGTCACTCTTCCATAAAGGGCAGATTTGTGGAGAAGCACGACTAATAGTTGCCCTGTGGACAGATTCTCCCCCCTGAGCTGTAGATCTCTGCAGCTCCTCCAGAGTTACCATGGGCCTCTTGGCTGCTTCTCTGATGAATGATCTCCTTGCCCGGCCCGGTCAGTTTAGGTGGACGGCCATGTCTTGGTAGGTTTGCAGTTGTGCCATACTCTTTCCATTTTCAGATGATGGAATGAACAGAGCTTCGTGAGATGTTCAACGCTTGGGAGATTTTTAGGCTACTTTCACACTGAGGCGCTGGATGCGCTGGCGGTATACCGTTTTTTTGCCACGATTTGCGGGCGCTAGCGGGGGTATTTTAACCCCCGCTAGCGGCCGAAAAAGGGTTAAAAAAGCCAGCAATAACGCCTCTTTGTGGCGTTTTGCGGGCGTTTTGAAGGCGCTACCCCATTGATTTTAATGGGCAGGGGCGCTATAGGAGCGGTATTTTTAGCGCTCCTATTGCGCCTCAAAGATGCGGCTTGCAGGAGTTTTTTGACCCTCCTGCATGCGCAACGCTCCAGTGTGAAAGCCCTCGGGCTTTCACATTGGATACTATTGAGCGGATTTTTTGGGGCGCATTGCAGGCGCTATTTTTAGTGCAATAGCGCCTGCAAAGCGCCTCAGTGTGAAAGGGGCCTTATTATAACCTAACCCTGCTTTATACTTCTCCACAACTTTATCCCTGACCTGTTCTGGTGTGTTCCTTGGCCTTCATGATGCTGTTTGTTCACTAAGGTTCTCTAACAAACCTCTGAGGGCTTCACAGAACAGCTGTATTTATACTGAGATTAAATTACACACAGGTGGACGCTATTTACTAATTAGGTGACTTCTGAAGGAAATTGGTTCCACTAGATTTTAGTTAAAGGTATCGGAGTAAAGGGGGCTGAATACAAATGCCCCCCCCCCCCCCCGCACACACACACTTTTCACATATTTATTTGTAAAACAATTATGTGACACTTTGTGTTGGTCTATCACATAAAATCCCAATAAAATACATTTACGTTTTTGGTTGTAACATGAAAAGATGTGGAAAATGTCAAGGGGTATGAATACTTTTTCAAGGCACTGTATGTCCTCCCAAGACATTCATTACTTATTTATTTTTTTATTATTAGTATTAGTTCGTTATTTAGTAATATTATAATTATAAGTAGTAGTAGTTTGTTATTTATTATTATTATTATTATTATTATTATTAGTTGTTGTTGTTGTTTACTATTTATGAGTAGTGGTTCATTATTACCTATTATCAATATCACTATTAATTGTTGTTCAATAATTATTATTACTAATAGCTTTTTATTATTAATATTATTATTAGTAGTAGTAGTTTTTTCTGTTGTTATTGTCCTTTATTTATTAATAGTAATAGTAGTTCATTACTACCTGTTAGCAGTAGTAGTAGTAGTAGTTGTTGTTCATTATTTATTATTATTAGTAGTAGCAGTAGTTCATTACTTGTTAGTATTAGTAGTAGTTGTTCATTATTTATTATTACTATTGTTAGTAGTAGTAGTAGTTCATTATTTCATAGTAGCAACTGCAGCTCATTGTTTACTATAATAAGTAGTAGATTGTTATTTATTTTTATTTTTATTATCATTATTATTATTAGTTGTACTGTTCTTTAAGTAGTAGTAGTTGTTCATTATTTATTATTATTATTGTTAGTAGTAGTTGTTCAGCATTTTTATTAGTATTATTATTAGTAGTAGTTCATTATTTATTATTATTATTATCATTATTATCATTATTATTATTCGTAGTAGTACTAGTAGTTAATTTTTTAGTAGTAGTAGTAGTTCATTATTTAGTAGTAGTAGTAGCAGCAGCAGTAGCAGTGGCAGCAAGAGTAGCTCATTATTTGCTATAATTAGTAGTAGATCATTATTTATTTTTATTATTATTATTATTATTAGTTGTTGTTGTTCTTTAAGTAGTAGTAGTAGTAGTGTATCTAGTAGTAGTAGTTATTAGTAGTTTATTATTATTCCTACTAGTAGTTCATTCAATTATTATTAGTAGTGGTAGCAGTAGTAATTCATTACTTGTTGGTATTATTAGTAGTAGTTGTTCGTTATTTATTATTATTATTATTTGTAGTAGTAGTAGTTTTTGTTGTTCATTATTTGCTCTTATTATTATTAGAAGTAGTTGTTGTTCATTATTTGCTGTTGTTCTTCTTATTATTATTAGTAGTAGTTCCTTATATATTAATAGTAGTAGTAGTAGTTGTTGTTGATCATTATTTATTATTATTATTATTATTATGTAGTAGTAGTTGTTGTTTATTATTTATTATTATTAATAGTAGTAGTAGTAGTTCATTGTTTAGTAGTAGTAGTAGTAGTTCGTTAATTATTATTATTATTATTAGTAGTAGTAGTAGTAGTAGTAGTAGTTCATTATTTAGTAGAAGTAGTAGCAGTAGCAGCAACAGCAGCTCATTATTTGCTATAATTAGTAGTAGATCATTATTATTATTATTATTAGTAGTAGTAGTAGTAGTAGTAGTAGCAGTAGTAGTAGTAGTAGTAGTAGTAGTTGTTGTTCATTATTTATTAGTAGTAGTAGTAGTAGTAGTAGTAGTTGTTTATTATTATTATTATTATTATTATTATTAGTAGTAGTAGTAGTAGTAGTTGTTTATTATTATTATTATTAGTAGTAGTAGTAGTAGTAGTAGTAGTAGTAGTAGTAGTAGTAGTAGTAGTAGTTGTTTATTATTATTATTATTAGTAGTAGTAGTAGTAGTAGTAGTTGTTTATTATTATTATTAGTAGTAGTAGTAGTAGTAGTAGTTGTTTATTATTATTATTATTATTATTAGTAGTAGTAGTAGTTGTTTATTATTATTATTATTAGTAGTAGTAGTAGTAGTAATTGTTTATTATTATTAGTAGTAGTAGTAGTAGTAGTAGTAGTTGTTTATTATTATTATTATTATTATTATTATTAGTAGTAGTAGTTGTTTATTATTAGTAGTAATAGTAGTAGTAGTAGTAGTAGTTGTTTATTATTATTATTATTAGTAGTAGTAGTAGTAGTTGTTTATTATTATTAGTAGTAATAGTAGTAGTAGTAATAGTAGTATGTTATTTTGTATTATTAGCAGTAGTAGTAGTAGTTGTTTATTATTATTATTATTATTAGTAGTAGTAGTAGTAGTAGTAGTAGTAGTAGTAGTAGTAGTAGTAGTAGTTGTTTATTATTATTATTATTATTATTAGTAGTAGTAGTAGTTGTTTATTATTATTATTATTATTAGTAGTAGTAGTAGTTGTTTATTATTATTATTATTATTATTATTAGTAGTAGTAGTAGTTGTTTATTATTATTAGTAGTAACAGTAGTAGTAGTAATAGTAGTATGTTATTTTGTATTATTAGCAGTAGTAGTAGTAGTAGTAGTAGTAGTAGTAGTAGTAGTAGTTGTTTATTATTATTATTATTATTATTATTAGTAGTAGTAGTTGTTTATTATTATTATTAGTAGTAGTAGTTGTTTATTATTATTATTATTATTAGTAGTAGTAGTAGTTGTTTATTATTATTAGTAGTAGTAGTAGTTGTTTATTATTATTATTATTATTATTATTAGTAGTAGTAGTAGTTGTTTATTATTATTATTATTATTATTATTAGTAGTAGTTGTTTATTATTATTATTATTATTATTAGTAGTAGTAGTAGTTGTTTATTATTATTATTAGTAGTAGTAGTTGTTTATTATTATTATTATTATTATTAGTAGTAGTAGTAGTTGTTTATTATTATTATTAGTAGTAGTAGTAGTAGTAGTAATAGTAGTATGTTATTTTGTATTATTAGCAGTAGTAGTGGTGGGTCATTATTTATTATTATTTATATATAAAAGGTATTTCTATAGTAGTGAGTGACAATGTATTCATATTGTACAATCACAACAGCAGAATAACCAGAGCTGGCGAAGGCCTCGGTCGGCGCAGTAGGTTAGCAGTGTGTTTTAACATACACAGCACATATCTCGTGCGCTCGGAGGAGGGCCCAACAGTGATATTTATCTAGTCTCTTGCCCTGGCCCGGATAGATGCTCAGAACCCCCGAGGAAGAGGCGATACCTCGAAACGCGTCAGCCAGGTCTACGGTGGGACTTTACATCTATAAGGCGAAACCGTGGACGAAAAGCTGCTATTAATTTGATCAGCTGCATTCAAGCGCACGTTTGTGAGTACAATTCTCTGTTTTTATACATTAAAGCAATTTATTGAGGATAATTAATGCACTAGGCCCGTGGTGCGCCCTCAGTGCGGTTAGCAGTGTGTGGGTTGGCATATATGGAACTGGGGGAGGGGAGGAGAGGGGCGTTTCGCTTGTTGGAAAGTATTTCAGAAGTTTCATTTATTTATGTTCTTCCTTCCTCGGTTCCTTAACATGATAATGAATTTCAATTTGTAATTTTATGACATACCAAGCTCGTGGGAGGGGCCAGCCCCTTGTTTGCATCAAATCTGAGTTTTTTTTTGAGGGGGGCTACTGTGGGGTAGAAAAGGGATAGATGATACTGGATGTCCTCCAGCCAGGAAATGAGGCGGGGCCTCTATCTGACTTGCTGCAGCTTGTAATGCACATGGTGAGAAGCTCGCAGTGTGCAGTGAAATCAGAGGAAGCCGTCTCAGTCCAGGAGAGGAGCCGATACAACTGTGCAAGACTGAAGGGAAGGCTGGATTTAAGTTAGTGTGAAGCCTCGACCGGTTTTCTCGGCAAGAAAACTGCTGGGAGAGCCTTTTGCCGAGAAAACCGGTCGTGTGTATGGGTTTCTCGCCAGGAAAACTCCCGGGAATCTCGACAAGAAAAATAGAGAACCTGCTCTGTATTTTTCCCGTCCGGATTTTCTGCAGAGTGTTTCCTGCCGGGAAACTCGGTCGTCTGTATGCTTTCCTGGTCCAAGTAAAACCCGCGCATGCTCGAAAATACTTCGACGCATGCGCGGTAGCTTACAAGGGTAGTGTAGGGTGTAGCAAGATGGTGGCGACGGCATCAAATGTGACGAGCGCAGGCTCGTCGTAGTTGATGACGTCACCGCGTTCTTGCCATTCAAAAGAACGACGGGATTCCCGGCAAGCTTGCCTTGCTCGCCGAGTGTACAGACGGCCATTCAAAAGAACCGCCGTTCTTTTGAATGGCCGTCTGTACACTCGGCGAGCAAGGCAAGCTTACCGGGAATCCCGTCGGAAAAACCAACGGTTTTTTTCCCTACGGGATTCCCACCCGTGTGTACGAGGCTTTAGATGGTGAAGTGTTGGGGGAGGGGGCTTAGAGTGGAGCTCTGGGCTGTCTTTAATGCAGGGCAAAAGGGGAAGCTGCCCCGGGTCCAGTCACTGTTGTGGGGCCCAAAGCAGCTGCCCCTTGGGCCCCCACTGCCCGCAAATAGTTGATAAGTGGATCTGGGAGGGCCCAAAAAAAATGTTTGCCCAGGGTCCAATCGATATTAAAGATGGCCCTGGTGAGGCTAAGGCCTCGTACGCACGGCGGAGAATCTCGTCAGGAAAAAACTCGTTGTTTTTCCTGACGAGATTCTTGGACAAGAAACTTGTCCCGGCCGAGTGTACACACGTACGATTCAAAAGAACCGCCGTTCTTTTGAATGGCACGCACGCGGTGACGTCATCGACTACGACGAGCGTGCTCTTGTCACATTCAATGCCGTCGCCGCCATCTTGCTACACCCTACCTATGCCTAGGAAGCTACCGCGCATGCGTCAAAGTCATTTCGAGCATGCGCAGGTTTCCACGGCGACAGGTAAGTGTACACACTCTCTGGTTTCTCGTCGAGAAACAGGCCGACGAGAATCCTGACGAGAAAATAGAGAGCAGGTTCTCTATTTTTCTCGTCGAGATTCTTGCCGGTTTTCTTGACGAGAAACCTGAAAACCTCGTACACACGACCGATTTACTCGGCAAGAAAGCTCTGCCAGCAAGATTCTTGCTGGTTCTTGCCGAGAAAATCGATCGTGTGTACGAGGCTTAAGCTGTAAATGAATAACATGTAGTTTGCTTTGTGCTCCACCGGACACGGCTGATCACAGATCACTGTACGGGCACCATGTGACCGCTGTGGCCAATCACAGCAGATCACATGGCAATTGTACACAATGAAAGGCTTTCATTCATGCCATTCATTGTGTACTATTGTGGTGAGCTCTGCGATTGGTCACAGTCATCACATGGAACAGACAGGTCCGATCACAGCCCATCTGTACCATGTGATTAACTGTGGCTAATCACAATGCTAAACACTGAATGAGTAGTTTTCATTAAGAAAAAAATGGTTGCTTATAACTGTAAAATTCCCAGTTATAAGCAGTTATAAGCAACCATAGTGTGTAAGAAAATCCTGATCACCTCCCCAGAGTAGTACAGTGTTATTATGGCAACACTGTATTGCTCTGGTCACTGTATATATAAAAAAATAAAAATAAAAAAAAAAAGGAAAAGAAAGTACTAAAAATAAAGAAATATATATATAAAAAAAAATATATATTTTTTTTATATACCTGCAGGCACGCTGTACTGCACTGGTGACAGTATGTAAAAAAAAAAAAAAAATTGCTTTCTTTTGGTGGTATTTGATCACCTCTGCGGTTTTTATTTTTTGCGCTATAAACAAAAAAAGAGCGACAATTTTGAAAAAAATTCAATATTTTTTACTTTTTGCTATAATAAATATCCCCCAAAAAATATATAAAACATATTTTTTCCTCATTTTAGGCCGATACGTATTCTTCTACATATTTTCGGTAAAAAACAATCGCAATAAGCGTTTATTGATTGGTTTGCGCAAAAGTTATAGCGTCTGCAAAATAGGGGACTGTTTTATGGCATTTTTATATATTTTTTTTTTTTTTACTATTTATGGCGGCGATCAGCGATTTCAATTGTGACTGCGACATTATGGCGGACACATCTGACACTTTTGACACCATTTTGGGACCATTGTCATTTTTTTTACAGCGATCAGTGCTATAAAAATGCACTGATTACTGTAAAAATGACACTGGCAGTGAAGGGGTTAACCACTAGGTGGCGCTGCAGGGGTTAGGTCAGTACTAGGGAGTGATTCTTACTGTGAGGGGGCGTGGCTACACGTGACACGTCACTGATGACGGTTCCCGATCACGGGGAACGGTCATCAGTGACAGTGTCACTAGGCAGAATAGGGGATGCCTTGTTTGCAAAGGCATTCCCCTGCTCTGCTCTTGCCGACCGCAATCTCGGGCCTCCCAGGAACATCGAGTTCCCAGGACCCGCGGCCGCACTCACGAGGCACGCGGCGGGCTGGGCGGCAAATATAAAGGGACGTACCGGTACGCTGATGTGTCTGCCCGTGCCATTCTGTCGACGTACATCGGCGTGCGGCGGTCGGGAAGTGGTTAAAGAGTGATCCGTGTTCGGACAGGCGGGGAGGAGGCATTGCATTTGCCTCTTGACAACCAGCTTTAACCCCTTAAACCTTGCACTAGTGCCCCGGTTGTGGGGTGTTTGCAGAGCGGCCCCCATACACTTAATGGGGTTGATTTACTAAAGGGAAAAACACTGCGCACTTTACAAGTGCAGTTGCTCCAGAACTTAGTAAATGAGCAGAAACAGCTGACTTTAATGATCCAATCATGTACAAGCAAGAATTAATTTTCTTTTTTTTCCTTGCACATGATTGGATAACGGCAAAGTGAAGCCTTACCTCATTTATAAAGCTCTGGAGCTACTGCACTTGGCAAAGGGCACAGTCTATTTTCCTTTAGTAAATTAACCCCGATGTGTTGTGGTTGGAGGGCAGTACACGGGGGGGGGGGGGGGGGTGTATGATTCCTGCTGCGACAGTGAAACACAGCACATCACGGCTGCTGCCTCAGCAGCTAAAGGGCGTAGCAGTTGGGGGGTGGTAAAAATATATTGTTAATAAATATTTCTGTCCCAGGTGGAGGAGCTTCTCCAACCAACCCAGTCTGCAGGAGGGCCACCATATTTTCTCTGACCATTCACCTGTACAAGGTTAACCACTTGCCGAGTGCGCCATAGCCGAATGGCGGCTACAGTGCAGTCAGGCTAGTTGTGGGATGCCGTCACATGATAGCGTCCCATAATTGCACCCGCCGCACGCCCGCCGCAGGGTGTGGGTGGCACGCTCTGTGATCACAGTGTACTTAGGACACTGCTGATCACAGATTGAAGTAAAGAGCCAATCAGCGGCTCTTTACCACTCGATTAGCTGTGTCCAATCATAGCTGATCATGGAGGTAAACAGAAGCCGGTTATCGGCACTCCTTTCCTTATGCTGACAGGCTGAGGAGAGGAGAAGAGAGCTGATAACCGGCTTCTCTAAAAGGGACATTTACACTGATATCAGTGCATTCCAATCAGTGCCTTCTCATTAGTGTCACCTACCAGTGCCCATCAGTGCTGCCTATCAGTGCCCATCAGTGCCACCCATTAGTGCCCATCAGTGCCACCTAACAGTGCCCACCAGTGCTGCCTTATCAGTGCCTATCAGTGCAGACTATCAATGCCCATCAGTGCCATCTCATCAGTGCCTCTCAGTGCAGCCTATCAGTGCCCTTCAGTGTAGCCTATCAGAGCCCATCAATGCCCATCAGTGCCCATCAGTGCCACCTATCAGTGCTCAACAGTGCTGCCTATGAGTCCCTCCTCATCAGTGCCCATCAGTGAAGCCTATCAGTGCCCATCAGTGCCTCCTCATTAGTGTCACCTATCAGTGCCGCCTACCAGTGCCCATCAGTGCTGCCTATCAGTGCCACCCATTAGTGCCCATCAGTGCCACCTAACAGTGCCCACCAGTGCTGTCTTATCAGTGCCTCCTCATCAGTGCCCATCAATGCCCATCATTGCCTCCTCATCAGCGCAGCCAAATCATCGCACACCAGTAAAAGAGAAAATTTACTAGTTTGCAAAGTGATATAACAAACTATTGTAGCGCACCAACCCCTGTCTTTACCTGCATTTAACTTGGCTCCTCCGCAGGGAGGGAGAGGCACACCGCACCACAAGCCCGTACCCTCCTGTGTGAGGAGGTTGAGCGGTGTTAGTTTTGGGCCTGCCTGCGGCTGGAGTTGAATCCTCCCGAGAATGATCTCGCCTCCACCTTGAATGGATGCAAGTCCTTATTTTCCCCCAGTAATGTAACTGTCCACACCAACTGAAAGTCCAACTTCTATATTTATTTCACACGGATAGTAAATAGTCTCTTTAACAGCAGACAGGATGGAACAAGACACAGGACTGCTTAGGTGGGAGGAGGTCCAGGCACAAACTTAAATGATCTCTTCAGACTGTTCAGGTTTCACAAACAGTTTTGGCGCACGATCTCTGCCACAGACCGTGAGGTTGGTCTCTGCCACAGACCGGGTGAATAAAAGTCACTGCCACTGACTTGTTAAACGGGCCACTGCCACTGACCTGTTGAACATGTACTTCCTTCTTAGAGTGCATGGCCCATGTCAAGAAGAAGACATCCCTTCGGAGAGTTACCAGAGGCCCCCACCGTCACCACGACTCTGCGCTGGGTCTTCGGAAGGGGTCACCTCCCTGGCCTTTTCGTCCTATATACGGGTCCCCTCGCAAGGCGGCACCCTGGGAGTCCTCGATCCCTAGTGGACCCCAGCCGAAGGTTGCTGGGCCCCAGGCCTTCAAAATAGTACCTCACCCCAGACTGAAGGTGTCTGGTATGGAACAGCAACTCCACCTCCGGGCCAAGGGCATCCGGAGATGACCCTCACTCACCCCCAGGCCCGAAGGTGCCTGGGCGTGGACCCTTATTGGAAGATGTCTGCCCCTTGTATACCCTCTCCCAGCAGGCACAGCAGGTTCCCCGCCCCGCTGTACTACTGCCGCGAGGGAACACAAAAGGCACAGCCCTCTATTGGCGGTTCAACCCTCGCCTACGGCGACAGCGCCACCTGTAGGCCACAGGGAACTGTACACCAATACTATCCTCCGTAAACAGAAATGGTCCATGAATCCTAAGAATCAGTGTGTCTGAGCCTAATTACCACTCAGACACTCCCCCTAAATTGAGCACCCCGCTACACTATGAAAAAGTTTTTTGTTTTTAAATTTTAACTCTATTTGTTTTTTTAAGGAAAATTTAAAAAACACAGTAGAGATTAAATACCACCAAAAGAAAGCTCTATTTGTGTGAAAAAAATGATAAAAATGTCATATGGGTACAGTGTTGCATGACTGCGCAATTGTTGCAAAGTGCTTTATTGTTTTTTTTATTCAGAGAAGTAATCCAAGCCTCGTTCTCTGCGGATTATTCATTCTTAATGGAACCCCCATGCATCTGGCAAACTGGGTGCTTATGCAGCCGCCAAAATGCATGGTACACAGTACTTAAGAAAATCGTGCCTGCCACACTTTTTTGCGTTTTCCCATGTTTCCCATGCATTTGGCAGTCCATTGAAATTAATGGGATTCTGAAAATGCGCTGCACAGGATTGCACAAACTGACATCCTGACCGGACAGCTTGGCCCGCATATACATATCAATAAAGACATAACGTGTTAGGATTTAAAAAATATATACTTTTAATGATAAAGGTGAAGTTCCTCTTTAGGTTTTTGGGTTTAGCTACACTTTAAACTATGTGAATAAAATCTGCCATTTGTCAGCGCCCCCCTAATTGTGTTTTAGAGTTAGTCCCAACCCCTGTAACTGACACCTTGATCGGACAGCTTGGCCAGCATCTACATATCAATAAAGACAAAGTTTTAAGATTTTAAAAATGTATCTTTGACTGTTAGGGTAGAATTGCTCTTTAAGCTTTGTCAGCAGCACCCCCCCCCCCAAGTTATGTTGTACAGTTAACCTCAACCCCTGTAACTGACACCTTGACCGGACAGCTTGGCCCGCATATATACAGTATCTCACAAAAGTGAGTACACCCCTCACATTTTTGTAAATATTTTCTTCTATCTTTTCATGTGACAACACTGAAGAAATGACACTTTGCTACAATGTAAAGTAGTGAGTGTACAGCTTGTATAACAGTGTAAATTTGCTGTCCCCTCAAAATAACTCAACACACAGCCATTAATGTCTAAACCGCTGGCAACAAAAGTCAGTACACCCCTAAGTGAAAATATCCAAATGTATCCCAATTAGCCATTTTCCCTGCCCGGTGTCATGTGACTCGTTAGTGTTACAAGGTCTCAGGTGTGAATGGGGAGCAGGTGTGTTAAATTTGGTGTTATCGCTCTCACTCTCTCATGCTGGTCACTGGAAGTTAGACATGGCACCTCATGGCAAAGAACTCTCTGAGGATCTGAAAAAAAGAATTGTTGCTCTACAGAAAGATGGCCGAGGCTATAAAAAGTTTGCCAAGACCCTGAAACTGAGCTGCAGCACGGTGGCCAAGACCATACAGCGGTATAACAGGACAGGTTCCACTCAGAACAGGCCTCGCCATGGTCCACCAAAGAAGTTGAGGTCACGTGCTCAGCGTCATATCCAGAGGTTGTCTTTGGGAAATAGATGTATGAGTGCTGCCAGCATTGCTGCAGAGGTTGAAGGGGTGGGGGGGTCAGTCTGTCAGTGCTCAGACCATACGCCGCACACTGCATCAAATTGGTCTGTATGGCTGTCATCCCAGAAGGAAGCCTCTTCTAAAGATGATGCACAAGAAAACCTGCAAACAGTTTGCTGAAGACAAGCAGGCTAAGGACATGGATTACTGGAACCGTGTCCTGTGGTCTGATGAGACCAAGATAAACTTATTCGGTTCAGATGGTGTCAGGCGTGTGTGGCGGCAACCAGGCGTGGAGTACAAAGACAAGTGTGTCTTATCTACAGTGAAGCATGGTGGTGGGAGTGTCATGGTCTGGGGCTGTATGAGTGCTGCCGGCACTGGGGGGCTACAGATCATTGAGGGAACCATGAATGCCAACATGTACTGTGATATACTGAAGCAGAGCATGATTCCCTCCCTTCAGAGACTGGACCGCAGGGCAGTATTCCAACATGATACCGACCCCAAACACACCTCCAAGACCACCACTGCCTTGCTAAAGAAGCTGAGGGTAAGGGTGATGGATTGGCCAAGCATGTCTCCAGACCTAAACCCTATTGATCATCTGTGGGGCTCCTCAAACGGAAGGTGGAGGAGCGCAAGGTCTCCAACATCCACCAGCTCCGTGATGTCATCATGGAGGAGGGGAAGAGGACTCCAGTGGCAACCTGTAAAGCTCTGGTGACCTCCATGCCCAAGAGGATTAAGGCAGTGCTGGAAAATACATATATAAAAAGACATAATGTTTTAAGATTTAAATTTTTTATTTATGATTGTAAGGGTGGAGTTCCACCTGTCAGCACCCCCCATCCCCGTTGTGCTGTACAGTTAGCCTCAGCCCCAGTAACTGAGACCTTGACCGGACAGCTTGGCCCGCATGTACAGCTAAATAAAGTCATAAAATAAAAAAAGTTACGGGTCCACTAAATACTATCATTTGATGCATTAACTCATACAGTTCCTGGAATGCACCACTTTTTGCTGAGTCTTTTATCTGGGGGGGGGGCGTCCGGACTTTCCCAGAATACCCCAGACTCGCCCTGGGTTGCCCGTATGGCAGAAGATTGGCAGAGCGGTTTATCTAAAGTGCCGTTTTGCAGGATGAACTTCCAAACAGCTGCGCGGGACAGAGGTGAATGGGCCCCTGCCGGTATCATTCGTTGTTGTTTTTTTTTTTCCTCCCTCGGGCTCCCGGCTTTACTGCCAAATGTGACAGCCATCACCTGACTCCACCCGGCTCCCCTGACACCGTCTGATACCGAGCAGCTGAACCAACCTTCACAAAGAGCCCCCCTCCCGCAAAGAGACTGGATAAAGGGTTACGCAACGCTGACTGTTTTCACATCGGAATACTAATGATTATCATTAATGAAGCCGAACGCCGCAGTCTGTCCCTCATTGTCCGCCGGGGCCCCACCGCCAGGCCCTCGGTACCTGGCAGAGGGGACCCCTCCGGAGCCCGGGGCCGGGGACACAGCTGACGTGGCACCGAGGATTAAATTCATTAACAATATTGCTTGAATTGCAAGTGTCTCTCTTCATATTGAGACGCCTCTAATACTTACGGCCTGTGAATGGCGCTGAGCGGCGGCGCACGGCTTGGGGTCAGCTGGCTCGGGTAATCCTCTTAAAAAATTAAGGAATACATAATTTTATGAGTCCCCGATGGGGAGGGATGCCATCATCAGTTTGATATAAATCTGCTATTGATTTACACTAAACAAAAGGGCTAATAAAACCGCGCGGCGGCTTTTCAAGTGTCGCTCACAATTAATGGCGAGGGGGACGCTTCTCGTGTGAATCTTCATAGATGTTGAAGGAAGATTGGAACAAACAAGAGGCGTAGGCCAGTGGCAATACCTACAGGCGCCAAACGTACGTAACAGTTTATATACACTCACCGGCCACTAGTACTGGGTTGGACCCCCTGTTGCCTTCAGAACTGCCTTCATGTTTGTGGTATAGATTCAACAAGGTGTTTGGTCCATATTGACATGATAGCATCACGCATTTGCTGCAGATTTGTCGGCTGCACATCCAGGGTCGTCTTTAATGTTGATTGGACCCTGGACAAACATTTTCTTGGGGCCGCCAGCCCCTGCTCGCATGCAATTTTGGGCAACGAGGGAATGAGAGATAGCGGGGGTGAGTGGTAGGGTGACCACGTGTCCCGGATTGCCCGGGACAGTCCCGCATTTTGCAGGTCTGTCCCGGGCACATTCATTCCAGGACAATACAGTGTCCCGGAATGAAACTGACACAGCCACCCCCCGGGCCAATCTGGTGCCCCCAAAAAAGGCCGCCACATGACCGCTTTACTCACTGACAGTACTTGTCCTGGCCGGGAATGCCTGGAGGAGCACAATCCCCGCCCCCTGCTTGTGATTGGAGAAATCATAAATCCCACCTCTTGTGTCCAATCACTGTGCTGTGATTCGTTACAGCACAAGCTTATTTTTGGGAAGGGGGGGTGTCCCTGAATGGTAGCTTAAAAATGTGGTCATCCTAGTGAGTGGGTGGGTGGGGGAGAGAGAGAAAGGGGAGTAAGAGAGAGAAAGGAGAGAGAGGTGGGGTGAGAGAGAGGGACAGGGGTGTAAGTAAGAGAGGGGGTGGGTGAAGGGGGAGAGAGAGAGAGGGTGGGAGAGAGAGGGGAGTAGGAGAGGTGTGGTGAGAGAGAGACGGGTGAGAGAGAGAGGGGGTGGGTGAAGGGGGAGAGAGAGAGAGGGTGGGGGAGAGAGGGGATGGGGGAGAGAGAGAGGGGAGTAGGAGAGAGGTGGGATGAGAGAGAGGGACAGTGGTGAGAGAGAGAGGGGGTGGGTGAAGGGGGATGAGAGAAAGGGAGTGTAGAGAGAGGGGGTGAGAGATAGAGGGACAGGGGTGAGAGAGAGAGGGGGTGGGTGAAGGGGGAGAGAGAGAGAGGGTGGGAGAGAGGGGAGTAAGAGAGAGGTGGGGTGAGAGAGAGGGACAGGAGTGAGAGAGAGAGAGGGGGTGGGTGAAGGGGGATGAGAGAAAGGGAGTGTAGAGAGAGGGGGGTGAGATAGATGGGGGTGAGAGAGGGGGTGGGTGAAGGGGGATGAGAGAGAGGGAGGTGAAAGAGAAAGAGGGGGGCGGTGAGATAGAGGGTGAGAAAAAGGGGTGTGAGAGAAAGAGGTGATGAAAGAGTGTGAGGGGTGAGAGAGAGAGGGGGGTAAGAGACAGAGAGAAAGGGGGAGAGAGGGGGAAAGTGAGAAAGGGAGTGAAAGAGAGAGAGGGGGGTGAGAGAGAGTGGGGTGAGAGAGGGGGGTGAGAGAGAGGGGGGTGAGAGAGAGGGGGGGTGAGAGAGATAGAGGGCGGGGGTTTGAGAGAGGGGGGTGAGAGAGAGGGGGGTGAGAGAGAGGGGGGTGAGAGAGAGGAGGGTGAGAGAGATAGAGGGCGGGGCTGAGAGAGAGGAGGGTGAGAGAGAGGAGGGTGAGAGAGAGGAGGGTGGGAGAGAGATAGAGGGTGGGAGAGAGATAGAGGGTGGGAGAGAGATAGAGGGTGGGAGAGAGATAGAGGGTGGGAGAGAGATAGAGGGCGGGAGAGATAGAGGGCGGGGGAGATAGAGGGCGGGGGAGATAGAGGGCGGGGGTGAGAGAGAGGGGACAGGGGTGAGCATTGGTGTGCGCAGCCTATTGCATTAGGGTGTGCACCCCTGAGCACAAACACACATGAGTGTATATCAGCATGGACGGTGTCAGTAGAGCAGAGATTTGTGTCAGTAGGGCAGTGAAAGGTGTCAGTAGTTTTTCATTTTTATTATGCTCTTTAATTTTTACAATATTTTTTATTCATTTTAAAAAAAAAATTAAGAGCCCCGTTATGGAGCTTTGGTGAAATATTAAGGGTCTCACTTTTAAGACAGATAAAGAAACCGAGGTCAGAGATTCCCCAGTCCCCTTCTCTGCAGCCTGCAGTAAACATAGACAGGAGCGATAGGTACAGATCACTCACTGTGTTCATTTAGAAAAGGAAGACCGGTTAATGAAATATTTACCAGCCCCTTCCCCACTCCTGAGAGGAGAGGAGGGAAGCTAGCAGCACTTCAGGAGGGAGACGGGAAGCAGGGGGAATCGGCACTGCACGGGGCGATTAGGGTGTGCCCAGGCACACTCTGCACACTCTGTGCGCACGCCTATGCGGGTGAGAGAGAAAGGAGGATGGGGAGACAGGGGGTGAGAAGGTGTCCCTTTCTGTCGTCTATAAAAGTTAGGAGGGAACTTGTCAGGAATCTCATGTTAGCTGTCAAGGGGATCATGCGGGGATCATGCGGGGATCATGCATACACAACAGTGTGCATGTGGACACAAAGGCATGCCCACCGCAGATTTTGGTGTTTAGTGAACTATTTAAACCTGAGGCCTGCATGGGATCATTGCTGGATGGTCTTTCAGCTTGTAAAAGGGGCTCAGTGACAGTGGCGTCTAGGGTTGGTGTCACCTGGTGCGGTAAAAAATGGTGTCACCCCCCCCCCCTTGCATTAAACAGGCTAGTGCATCGGTGCGGCTCTCCCCCCTTAACCTGCCACAATGGATGGAGCCGGGATGTGAGGGATCGGGGGATGGATGGAGCCAGGATGGGATTGGGGGGTGGATGGAGCTGGGATGGGATCGGAGGGGAAGGATGCAGCCAGGATGGGATCAGAGGGGGTGAATGTACCTGGGATGGAATCGGGGGGGTGGATGGAGCCGGGATTGGATCAGAGGGGGTGGATGGAGCTGGGATGGGATCCGGGGGGTGGATGGAGCCGGAATAGGATCGGGGGGGGGGTGAATGGAGCCGGGATTGGATTGGAGGGGGTGGATGGAGCTGGGTTGGGATGGGGGGTGGATGGAGCCGAGATGGGATCGGGGTGTGGATGGGGCTGGGATGGGATCCGGGGGTGGATGGAGCCGGGATGGGATCGGGGTGGTTTGATGGATGGAGCTAGGATGGGATCCGGGGGGAATGGGGGGGGGTGGATGGGGTTGGGTGGCTGGATGGAGCTGGGATGGGATCGAGGGTGTGGATGGGGCCGGGATGGGAGCCGGGGGCTGGATGGAGCCGGGATTTGATTGGGGGGGTTTGGTGGATGGAGCTGGGATGGGATCCGTGGGGGTGGATGGAGCCGGGATGGGATCGGGGGTGTGGATGGAGCCGGGGTGGAATCAGGGGGGTGGATGGAGCTGGGACGGGATGGGGGTGTGGATGGAGCCGGGATGGGATCGGGGGGGTGGATGGAGCCGGGATAGGTTCGGGGTAATGGATGGAGCTGGGGTGGGATCTTTGATTGGGGGGGTTAAAGGATATGTGCTAGGGTGTGCGTTGGGAAGAAAGAAGAATTGTGCTGGGGAAATCAAACTTCAAATCTGTCCCCCCTCCTTCTACTTCTAGCACTGGTTCTGACCCAAATCAAAGCCCCACCTAGCACATATCCTCTAACTCCCACCCCAGCCCCCTCCCTAAAATCACTCCTAGCAGCATAGATGTTACCTGTCAATCCCCCCCCCCCCCCCCCATCACCATTTCCCCATCCCCTGTAATATTCTTGTTGTTACATACAGTACCTTAGCCCCGGGTAGATGCTGTAGAGCGGTGTCCCTCCTCCTCCTCGGCTCTTCCTCCCGGTCTGTGTACTTGAAACGTCAGAGCCGAGGAGGAGGCGGCTATAGTCCGGTCTGCAATAAGTGCAGCCAGCGGGGAAAGATGAGACTGTAGCATGCGGGACGGTCGGATCCCGGGCACCCTGTCTGTCTCTGCCTCACTCCCTTCTCCCCCACTCTCCCTGCACATCCCATGCAGCTGAAGAGATCCCAGAAGGGAAGGAGGGAGCCGCGGCACCGGTACTTGTCTGAGCCTGGTGTCACCCTCTGGCGGGTGAATGCTGTTGACTCTGGTGTAAAGGGGAACTCTAATGTAAGGGGGTTTCTGCTCACCAAAGCCCCCATTTACATCAGAGTTTCCAGCATTCCCCCTTAAATCGGGGTTCCCAAACTCCCCCTACATCAGAGTCTGCAGAACACCCTTTACATCTGAGTCCCCCTTACCTTTGTGTATTCACTCCCTCAGAGGCAGGAGAGAGAAGGGAGGGAGGGGGGACAACTGCAGCCAGCCCCATGCCCATGCACTTGGCGGTTGTGGTACAGTTACTTGGGGAGCCACAGTCTGGTCTGAATAATGTGTCCGGGTTTTAGGCTCTCTGAAACCCGGACATATGATTGTGAATCCTGGATGGGTGGAAACCCCACTTGTGAATGTCCACACCTAAAATAAGTTTTGCTGCACTTTACTGGTAGAATTCAGGAAGTGGCGTTAGTCACATCAGACTAGGACATACATTTCTGAATCACTTGACATTACATAGTCAATCACATTAAAGTGGAGTTCCACCCTAAAAAAAAAAAAATACACGTAAATCCTGCAAAAAAATAGAAAAAAATAAATAAAAAATAAAATACATTTTTTACTTACCAGAAAAGGAAGGCGGTTGCTATGCGGATTTCTTTTTCGTACATCACGGGACACAGAGCGACTTAGTCATTACTAATGGGTTATATAGATTACCTTCAGGTGCTGGCACTGGCCAATTCCAAACCGGAAGTACCCTCCCCTATATAAGCCCCTCCCACCCGGGAGCACCTCAGTTTTTTGCCAGTGTCTAAGGTGTTGGCCAAAGAGTAACGTGTTTTCACTGGGCTTGCGTACAGGTTCTTTTGGGCCTTAGTAAGCTGTTCCGGATCCCACCAAAAAAGCTTCATAGCTAAACGGTCGGTACCCGGGCCTTGCAGAGAAGAGCAAGGTTTTGCCTGTAATGCTTCTCTTAGGAGGGCTGGACCCTGCGATCCAGAGCTCTGGTCATACCCACGACCAAGATGTTGTCTGTGCAGGGTGCTATACAGGTCCAGGGGAGTGGAATCCTTGGGAACCCGGTCCCTGAAGGTTTAATTACAATGCCTGCCGTGATAGGTGAAGTTTGGGCTTCTGTGGACCAAACAAAGTCCTGCGGCGGGGATCAGGTAAGTGGGGGCCCCCAGGAACTTGGTTCTATTGGGGGACCCCCAAGCCTAATTTGTCTTTCTGTCTGTTACCTAACGGTATTCCCGCTAAATATCTGTGTTTGCCTGTAACTACTGAAAATGTAAAATTTTAATAGTAGTCAAGAAAAAAAAAAAAAAAAGGGACCGCGGTACCTGTGTTAAACCACTAGAGGCCGCTGTAGTCCATTTTTCTTGTCATGTGGATCTTTGGTTTTCTCAAGTCAAAAGATCCAGGCAGCTGGTAAGTTTCTCTGTGGGAATCCACTTCCTCTGCCCTGTTGCTGCGCTCATCCACCGCACAGGCCCTCCGGCAAAAAGGGCCCTGGCTCCTAGTCCCCTGTTTGATTTCGAAAAGGGCGCCAATGGCGCACGGGCGCGCGCGCGGGCGCGTGCACGCGCCTCCTATGAAAAAAAGGGGCGGGGCGGGTGGATGACGCTCGATGCGCGCCGCGGCGCTTCTGCGCATGTGCGGGCGTCCCAGCATGGTTAAAAGTCACAGTACAAGTGTCAGCTGGATGCAAACAGAGCTAGCAACAAACAGTGGCACACAGAGGCGGTTGATGCAGGCATCCCCATAGAAAGGCACTTTAGTGGACACCAGCTGGTATATAGCAGCAACTTTGTTAGACTATTACCAGCAAAATTGGTGTATGACGACGGGAATACCTCAGCTTTGTGCTTAAAGGATATGTCGTCCAGACGCTCCGGAAATAGATCTTCCAGGAAGCCAAAGGGGTCTCCATCGGGCTCTGAGGATATTGGGCATGCTTGTACTGCACCAATCTCCCCTGAGAATTCAGAGGTCAGTAGCCGTAGAAACCCCGCAGGAATGCCTGGTGCTGCGGCTGTCCCCAGTCCACCTGCTCCTGTATATATAACAGAGGAGGTTTTATCCTCAACTCTGGGAGGATTGGAAGAGAGATTAACAGCATTGATCGCTGCTTCCCTATCACAGGAAAAGCGCGTCCGATCTCCGTCTCCTCCTTCAGAGTGCCTGTTAGTGGAGGAACAGCCCCACACAGAGATCGACCTACCTGAAGGGGATCAGGATGAGGTTGATTCAGTTATGGAGGAATCAACAGTGGAAGAACCTTTCTCAGCATCTCAGGCTGAAAGATTATGGGTTCAGTCTCTGACTAATATGGTCCGATCAGCATTTAAAATGCCTCTGGCGGAACCACCATCCACTACGGTTTCCTCACTGGGGTCGCTGAAAGCTCCCCAGGCTGTCTGTTCCTTCCCAATCCACCCTTTATTAGAAGGGCTTATTTACCAGGATTGGGAGCATCCTGATAAAATATTTGCTCCCCCCAAGAGATTTCCGGTGATCTATCCCATGGAGGATAAGTTCATAAGAAAATGGAGGGTCCCTACAGTGGACGCAGCCATCTCTTCTGTGAACAAATCACTGACATGTCCAGTAGATAATGTTCCAATGTTCAAAGACCCAATAGATAAAAAATTGGAGTCTTTACTAAAATCTGCTTTCTCTACAGCAAGCATGGTGACACAACCTGCGGTAGCAGCGATTGGAGTCTGCCAAGCAGTGAAAGATCAGTTGAAACAAGTCTTAAGGGACTTACCAGATCAGCAGGCTCTTGCCCTAGCTGACCTGCCTAGAGCCTTGTGTTTTGCGGTGGACGCCATAAAGGATACAATCCAACAGGCCTCCCGCTTTACGCTGTCTATAGTACATATGCATAGGCTTCTGTGGCTCAAAAACTGGTCTGCTGAAGCTCCCTGTAAAAAACTGCTGGTTAGCTTCCCATTTCATGGAGAACGCTTATTTGGAGAAGATCTGGACAAATATATCCAGAAAATTTCTGCCGGTAAAAGTTCACTCTTACCGGTTAAGAACAAGGGTAGAAGTCCTTCTTTTAAGAGGCCTACTTCTCCAGTCCCTGGCACATCGGCTGTGAAACAGTTCCGACGGCCTCCGCGGTCAAATCCAGGGGGCAGAAATCAGGGACAATCACAGGGTAACAAGAAACCCTGGGTCAAGAGAGGTACAAAACCTCCCCCTAAGTCATGAAGGGTTGCCCCCACTCAGTCGGGTGAGGGGAAGACTTCAGTTGTTCATAGAGACCTGGCGGGACACCATCAGAGATGGGTGATCTCCGCAGTAAGTCTGGGATACAGGCTGGAGTTAAAAGACATTCCTCCTGCCCATTTTATAAGGTCAAACGTGCCAAGCGATCCCCAGTAGAGTGGATCCCTCCTTCTGGCACTAGAGCAACTATTGCCCCAAGGGTAATCATGAAGGTTCCCTTGAAAGAAAACGGGTTCGGGTTTTACTCGAACCTTGTCACAGTCCCCAAACCAAATGGGGACATGAGGCCCATATTAAATATAAAAGGGCTAAACAAGTTCCTACATATCAGGACTTTTTCGGATGGAGTCGATCCGATCGGTGGCCACCGCCCTACAAGGGCAGGAATGGTTAGCCTCGATCGACATAAGGGATGCTTATTTGCATATTCCCATCTGTCCGGCCCACCAGAAATTTCTACGCCTTGCGGTAGAAGGGCGCCATTTTCAGTTCAGAGCCTTACCTTTCGGTCTGGCCACGGCACCACGAGTGTTCACAAAAATTCTGGCCCTACGATTGGCCAAACTAGGAACACAAGGTGTAACGATAATGGCATATCTAGACGACTTGTTGCTGATAGACCACTCAGTGAAAAAAACTAGAAGTGGTCGTTCACAAGATAATCAAGTATCTGGAATCTCACGGTTGCATTATCAACCGAGACAAGTCAGCCCTAAAACCAGTCAAAAGCCTGGAATACTTGGGGGCTAAGACTGGATTCAAATCAGAGAAAGATTTTCTTACCTCCAGAGAAGGTGTCGTCTTTGAAAGATTTGACCCACTTAGTGGGTACAAAAAAGAAAAACCATCCATACGCCTGTGTATAAGGCTGCTGGGAAAAATGGTGGCTTCATTCGAAGCGGTACCCTACGGTCAATTCCATTCAAGGAACTTGCAGAGGGCCATACTGTCAGCCTGGAACAAAAAAGTTCAGGCTTTAGACTTACCAATGTCCCTGTCCCCTTCCGTTCGCAAGAGCCTCCATTGGTGGTTGGTGCCCCAGAATCTGGGAAGGGAAACCCTTCAGGCCGGTTTCTTGGAAGGTGGTCACTACAGTTGCCAGCCTCATAGGCTGGGGGGCAGTACTGGAGCAATGGTCTCTCCAGGGCAAGTGGTCAGAAGCAGAGAAGGCCCTGCCCACCAATCTCTTAGAGATACGAGCAGCCCGGTATGCCCTAGTAGCATGGACATCCAAACTCCAAGGGTCACCTGTCAGAATTCAATCAGACAATGCCACAGCAGTGGCATATATCAATCTCCAGGGTGGCACCAGGAGTCGTGCAGCCCAGAGGGAAGCGAATTGCATCCTGGAATGGGCAGAAAGGTATGTCACAGCCATATCCGTGGTTTTCATCCCAGGAGTGGAAAATTGGAGAGCGGACTTTTTAAGTCGCCAGCAATTATGCCCGGGGAATGGTCTCTTCACCCCGAGGTTTTCCAGGCAATATGCCAGCGGTGGGGAACACCGGATGTAGATCTGCTAGCATCCAGATTCAACGCAAAGGTGGACAGATTTGTGTCTCGCACAAAGGATCCCCTAGCTTGCGGTTCGGATGCCCTAGTGTTCCCTTGGGATCAGTTCAAGCTGATATATGCATTCCCACCGCGATTAATCCGCAGAATCAGGGTAGAAAAGAAACCAGTGATTCTGGTGGCTCCAGCGTGGCCCCGAAGGGCATGGTACGCGGAGATTGTAAAAATGTCAGTGGGAAGTCCTTGGACCCTCCCACATCGTCCGGACCTGCTTTCGCAAGGACCGATATACTACCCTTCCTTACCAGCCCTAGGTTTGACGGCCTGGCTATTGAAGCCCACATTCTAAAAAAGAGAGGGCTCTCTAATCCTGTGGTATCTACCATGATCAATGCCAGGAAGCCGGTATCCAGGCAGATCTATTATAGGATCTAGAAGGCGTACATCACGTGGTGTGAGGCCAGGAAATGGCATCCACGTAAGTACGTAATAGGTAGGATTCTGGACTTCCTACAGTGGGCTGTACATAGGAAGCTTGCCTTGAGTACTATCAAGGGTCAGACGGCCTTGTCAATATTTTTTTCAAAGGCCCTTGGCTTTGCATTCATTAGTCAAAGCTTTCATACAAGGAGTGATGCGTATTAGCCCTCCGGTTAGTATTCCCATATGTCCATGGGACTTAAACCTGGTTCTGTCGGTTCTACAGAAACAACCATTTGAACCATTGCGGCACGTTTCCTTGGTTCTTTTCACCAGGAAATTGATTTTCTTAGTAGCCATTTGTTCGGCTAAAAGAGTATCGGAATTAGCCGCCTTGTCCTGTAAGGAGCCATATCTGGTTATCCATAAGGACAGAGTAGTATTACGTCCTCATCCAGCCTTCTTCCTAAGGTGGTATCGAGGTTCTATTTGAACCAAGATGTGGTTCTTCCTTCCTTTTTCCCCAAACCTAGTTCGGTAGAGGAAAAGTTATTGCATTCTTTGGATGTAGTAAGAGCAGTTAAAGCTTATCTAAAAGCCACTGCTCAGATTCGCAGAACGGATACTTTGTTTGTTCTGCCGGAAGGCCCCAGAAAGGGTCAGGCAGCATCAAAAATCTACTTTAGCCAAGTGGATTCGACAGGTCATAATACAAGCCTATGGCTTGAGAAAGAGACCGCCTCCGTTCAAAGTTAGAGCGCACTCCACAAGAGCAGTTAGAACTTCATGGGCAGTGCATCACCAAGCCTCCCTGGCTCAAGTCTGTCAGGCCACAACATGGTCTTCAGTACACACGTTTACTAGGTTCTACCAGGTGGACGTTAGAAGTCAGGAGGATGTCGCCTTTGGGCGCAGTGTGTTGCAGGCCGCAAAAGAGCCTCATGCCTGATGGCACCCAGCTTATGTATCCCTCCCCTCATTTGGCATTGCTTTGGGACGTCCCATTAGTAATGACTAAGTCGCTCTGTGTCCCGTGATGTACGAAAAAAGAAAAAGGGATTTTTATAACAGCTTACCTGTAAAATCCTTTTCTTGGAGTACATCACGGGACACAGAGCTCCCACCCCTCTTTTTGGGACACTTATTGCTTGGCTACAAAACTGAGGTGCTCCCGGGTGGGAGGGGCTTATATAGGGGAGGGTACTTCCGGTTTGGAATTGGCCAGTGCCAACACCTGAAGGTAATCTATATAACCCATTAGTAATGACTAAGTCGCTCTGTGTCCCGTGATGTACTCCAAGAAAAGGATTTTACAGGTAAGCTGTTATAAAAATCCCTTTGTTCCTAATCTGCCTCTTCCTAGTCCTTGGCAGGTCTTCTTCCTCTGTCCTACTCGCGGTGTCTTCTGGTGAATGGGACGCACTGTCTTCTGGGAACTGTGTGTATCCCAGAGAGCAGCCGCCCCATTCACAAAGCACCGCAAGGCTCCACTGCCTGTTTCCCTTAGTGAGGATGGCGGCGCCGGGACCTGCCAGGATCGAGGGATCGGCCTCGGGGGACCGACATCGCGGGCGAGTAGGACAGGTAAGTGTCCTTATTAAAAGTCAGCAGCTACAGTGTTTGTAGCTGCTGACTTTTAAAAAATAAAAAAATCGCGGGTGGAATCCCGCTTTAAGTGGATGGTCCACAGTAGTCACATGTGAAAGCATATGCAGCAACTCAGCAGCCATCTCCTTTACAGTCTCTCTTCTGTCCAGGGTCATTAGCAGTGGTGGCTGGTGGGTTCTTCTTTTGGGGTGGGGGGGAGTGGCAAACAAAGAACATCACCCCCCGGCAGCCTGACGCTTTGGCCAATCGGGAAACAGGTCTCACAGACCTGCCTCCTGATTAGCAGGGAGGAACTTTAGTGTGAAAATTAATTCGCTATGGTCAAACAACTGGGTGGCCTCGGGGTGCAATGCTCTGCGCTCCGAGGCCATCCATTTTATTTTTGAAGCCTATTAGAGCCTCTGGCTCTAATCAGGTGCTTAAAAAAAAATACCCACCCCCTGTATTGCAATCCATTGTCTGGTGCCCTGATATGCAGATCAGGGGGCCGGACACATGGATAGGGGGGGCGGCGCCCGTGCGCCCTCTATGGATGGGCCCCCACTGGTCATTAGTACTCACAGGACTGGGCTCTCTGGAGTCACCTCTTCCTTAGGTACACCCCTCCTGGTACCCTCCAGGGAAGCAGCCTCACAGAGGTAACTCTTGGCCTGGCCTAAAAGGTCTTTTGTAACCTGCTCTAGTCCTCACCTCCATAGGGGCCAGAAAGACTACAACCCGCTCTTCCTGGGTGCAGGTTTACTCCTCCCCAACCTCCTGCCCTTTCCAGGGCCTACAGGTGCGGTTACATCCACATAGGTGTGGGGTGTTTTTAGCTCCCATGCCCCAAGAGCTGCCAACCGGGTTTAAAACAGGGCACTGACTCACCCATGACATCACTGCAGGAGGGCTCTCCCTAAAAGGGGCCTAGCACCTGATAACCTTATGCCCTGTACACAGTAGTGTATTTAGGTTTTGTGCTGCCCTAGGCCTGACTAAACTCGTGCACCCCCTAATTTAAATCTGACACACCCCTTCCTGTCGAGGCCACACCCCTTTTTCCCGAGTGGGGACACTAGTTCTTAGGGCCTGGGGGGGCAATTGATTCCCTTAATTTGCATAGATTTCCTCTCACTTCCTGTTTGGCTACGGGGCAATAAATGAAGGGAAATCTCTGCAATGGGACAGGGATGGTAAAAAATGAACTGACAGGAGCTATAACTCTCCCTTACTCTATCCAAAATGAAAAAAAAGTGTTGCCTACTTTAAGCACAAATTTCTGATAATTTTATGGAGAGGACTAAGAAGATATAACCATGCTAATGGTGCAGCAGAAAACATATAGCACTTTGAGGAAGGTTTGTGGTCCAGGCTGATAGGACAGTCAAAATTAGAAGCAGCTTGCGTTACACTAACAGTGTAGCACAAGCCAGCGGGGACTCTTTCCTTGCTGCCCCCCTGCAAAGTGCTGCCTTAGGCCTGGGCCTTGTTGGCCTAGGCCAGGATACAGCGTTGCCTGTACACACGACCAGACTGTCCGTCGGAATAAAGTCAGACGGCGGCGATGTTCCGACGGAATTCCGCTCAAGCTGTATTGCATACACACTAAAATCCGACCGCCCAAAAACGTGGTGACGTACAACTCTACGACGAGCCGAGAAAAATTAAGTTCAATGCTTCCGAGCATGCGTCGACTTGATTCTGAGCATGCAAGGTTTTTAGTCCATCGGAATTGCATACAGACGAACTGACTTTCCGATAGAAATTTTTGTCCGTCGGAAAAAAAGAGAACAAGTTCTCTATCTGAAGCCTCGTACACACGGGCGGGAATCTCGTCGGGGAAAAAAAAACTTTGGTTTTCCCGACGAGATTCCTGGCAAGCATGCCTTGCTCGCTGAGTGTACACACGGCCGTTCAAAAGAACCACCGTTCTTTTGAATGGAAAGAACGCGGTGACGTCATCGACTATAACTAGCCTGCGCTCGTCACATTCAATGCCGTCGCCGCCATCTTGCTACACCCTACACTACCCTTGTATGCTACCGCGCATGCGTTGAACTCTTTTCGAGCATGCGCGGGTTTACCATGGACGGGTAAGCATACACACTCACAGTTTTCTCGTCGGGAAACAGGCCGACGAGAATCCCGACGAGAAAATAGAGAGCAGGTTCTCTATTTTTCTCTTTGAGATTGCCTGCAGTTTTCCTGGGGAGAAACCATACACACGACTGGTTTTCTCGGCAAAAAGCTCTCCCAGCAGTTTTCTTGCCGAGAAAACCGGTCGTGTGTACGAGGCTTTAGTCCGTCGGAATTTCAGATGGAAAAAGTCTGATGGGGCGTACACACACGGTCGGAATATCCGATGAAAAGAGCCCGTATGACTTTTTCCATCGGGAAATCCGGTCGTGTATACAAGGCATTACTTACTGTAACCAGACACCTAGTGGCAAAGTAGCTAACTGCACCTGCCTACAAGCTTGTTATCCCTGATCCTGAATCAGCTTAACCGTTACTGACCTTGCCTTCATCCGACTCGACTCTGGACTGCCCCTGCCTGTTTATGCCTGTTGCCTACCTGTGTCACTGACCTCAGCCTGGACTCTTGACTAAGATTCTTCCTATACACTCTGCAGGTTGCCAACATCTGCTGCTCATCTCTGACCGTGATCCTGATCGGGATTTGGTGCTTTCTTGCCCGGATGTTACCAAATTCTGCCCCCTACTGGTCTGGATGAAGCCAGGGTGCCTTCATCACTGTGCTTCTGCCTAACCGACACCAGCGCCAGGGGAGGGCTGGCGGCCTTAGGCCTGGGGGGCAAGTCCAGTCACGTGGCCCATTGAACCGCCGAATCAGCTCACCATCCATGGCCCACCTGGTTTTTTAATGCAGCCTCACCAGTGTCCATCAGTGCAGCCAACTCCAGTCAGTGCCCATCAATGCAGCCTGATCACTAGGGCAGGTTACAAGGAGTGTATGGGGGGGAGCTGGGGGGTCAGCTAGGGGTGTCAGGGTCTCTCACCTCAGCAATCTCAGCTCAGCAAGTCCTTGCACGCCATGGTTTCCTGGGGGGGTAACGCTCTTGATCCTGGGGTCAAGTTTCAGCCAGCGCCCAGCCCTGCAGCCTGACTCCCTGGCACGCCATGTCCTCTGCCTGCTTCCAAGAATCCGGTCCCAGGGAGTTGTAGTTTCCTCTGCGCTGCTGTGTTTTCCACCCACCAGAAGCTTGAGTGTGGACTACAACTCCCGGAATGCAACAGCTAGTGGTCGGCCGCCATGGCCGTGCCTCCGGCCCGACTTCCTAGATCAGAATAAAAAGGAAAATGGTAGCGGGCAGCGGCTGCCGGCCATTTTGAACATAAGTTAGGGCGGCTTGGGAGGCAATTGCCACCCTGCCCCCTGGCCCAGCCCTCCCCTGACCCAGCGCGCCCAAGTTCAAAGTCAGTTTTTCCAGCTTCCTGGCACCTGCACCCTTTCATTGACCCAGCAGTTCCTGTCTCAAGTTCCAGGGGTGCTTGGATGGGAATTGTGTCCACCTTCTTCATCTTGAGCTCCTCATTCAGGTACGTGACCGATGAGCATGAGACTGAGGCTGTGCTGCTTTTTATGTAATAACGATTCAACGGGAATCACGCCCGGGTCCTCCTCTCATGGCCGGGAAAGAAGGTATTGTAATGCAATTGCATTGCATTCAGTGGAGCACAGTGGAGCACAAGGGAGACATTGGGGGTCTTTTAGAGCCTGGATGTCTCATTAAAGAGAACCTGTCACCAAAAAAATCATCACATGGGGGAATTTTTGGCCGCCATGTCATGAACAAAAAAAAGTTAAATAAAAAATAAGGATTGAGCACTGGAAGAGAATATATTCATCATCATCAGCAGTGTCAACGGTTACTATACATGTGCAATTCATTTAGTTCCGAATTTGTTTCTTAACAAATTTCGACAAATTCGTTAATTCAGAAATATCCGAATCTGAATTTTTCGGAATATTCGAAAATTTGTTCATTCAAAAATCCGGGAATTCCAAAATCCGAAAATTCTTAAAATCCGGAAATTTGAAAATATGAAAATTCGAATATTCAAAAATCCGAAAATAAGAACGAAAATTTAAAGAACGGATATCCGAAAATTCAAAAACCCGAAAATCAGAAATAATAACTAATAACTTAACTATTACTAACTATTAAATTATAGGTATTGGAATTTCCTTTCAAATTTGGCTGTTAGTGAACATAATGAATACAAATTTATCCGAAGTTAGGAATTATCCAAAATAACAAATGCTGCATCTAAATGAATCGAACGAATTAATAATATATAATAATAATAATAAAAACGTTTTATTATTTTTATTTAATATTAATTTGTTCCGTTCCATTTGTTTAGATGCAGCATTCGTTATTTCGGATAATTCCTAACTTCGGATAAACTTGCATTCGTTCTGTTCACTAACAGCCAAATTTGAAGGGAAATTCCAATACTTATAATTTAATAGTTAGTTATTATAAGTTAGTTTTTATTTAGAATTTTCGGATTTATTAATTTTGAATTTTCAGATTTTTTTTTCTTATTTTTGGACTTTTGGATTTTCGAATTTACGAATTGTTTTGAAATTACGAATTTACGAATTTCATAACGAATGACCCGAAAAAAAAACAAAAAACGAATTAAACGAAAATGAAAAAGAACAAATTTTTCACATGCTCCGCTTTAAGACCCCTTTCACACTGCTAGCGCGGCGCTTTACCGTTGTCTTTTCGTGGTGCTTTTTGGCCGCTAGCGTGGCGTTTTTAACCCCAGAGGAAAGGGTTAATAGTGCCCAAAAAGCTCTGAAGCGATTTGCATGCACTTCGGCAGCGGTGCCCATTAATTTCAATGGGAAAGGGCGGTGGAGGATCGTCGTATACAGCGCTCCTCTACCGCCCCAAAGACGCTGCTTGCAGGAATTTTTCTAACATCCTGCAAGCAAACCCCCCCCCCCCCCCCCAGTATGAAAGGTATTTTTAGAGCTAAAACGCCTGAAAATCGCCTTCAATGTGAAAGGGGTCAGTGGAAGTAAATACTTTTTTTTTAATCTAGTACCTACAGGTAAGCCTATAATAAGGCCTATAATAAGGCTTACCTGTAGATACAGTGAATATCTCCTAAACTTGCACTGTTTAGGAGATATTCACACTGCAAGCAGCCGGTGACGTCACCTGCGCATGCTCTCTGAAGGGACGGCATGCCCGCACCGTCCCTTCAGAGCTCCATGCCGCGGTCCGTGGCGTCTTCACGGCATGGCCAATCAAATGGCAGGCGGTTGGAAACCCGAAAAAATAGACCGGGTGAAGATGGCAGCGCCAAAGGAGGTCTGAAATCGCCATTTATGGAATGTAAAATGATCAAATAGCAAACTGAATTATCAGCAGGTCTACAGGCTGCGGGGAATGACTTGTGACGAGGTGACGCATGGACAGGGCTGGTCCAAGACATTGTGCTGCCTGGGTCCAAGAATGAAATGCTGCCCCCTTCCCCCTTCACGGAAAAAAAATTACACCCACCAAATGGCCCCTAAATCCATTATTTTTATATCATATTTAAAACTTAAATTAAATCTATCAGGAAGTCAGATGTACATGCAACGCCACCTTGTCTATATGCAAAGTTATATGACATACCACTATGTTCAGTTTCAAGGGGCAGGCTAGGGCAGTATAGGGGCAGGCTAGGGCAGTATAGGGGCAGGCTAGGGTAGTATATAGACAGGCTAGGGCAGTATATAGACAGGCTAGGGCAGTATAGGGGAGCTAGGGTAGTATAGGGGCAGGCTGGGGTAGGATATAGACAGGCTAGGGCAGTATATAGACAGGCTAGGGCAGTATAGGGGGGCTAGGGTAGTATAGGGGCAGGCTGGGGTAGGATATAGACAGGCTAGGGCAGTATAGGGGCAAGTTAGGGTATATAGACAGGCTAAGGTAGTATATAGACAGGCTAGGGTAGTATAAGGACAGGCTAGGGTAGTATATGGACAGGTTAAGGCAGTATAAGGGCAGGTTAGGGTATATAGACAGGCTAAGGTAGTATATGGACAGGCTAAGGTAGTATATGGACAGGCTAGGGTAGTATATGGAAAGGTTAAGGCAGTATAGGGGCAGGTTAGGGTATATGGACAGGCTAGGGTAGTATATGGACAGGCTAGGGTAGTATATGGAAAGGTTAAGGCAGTATAGGGGCAGGTTAGGGTATATGGACAGGCTAGGGTAGTATATGGACAGGCTAGGGTAGTATATGGACAGGCTAGGGTAGTATATGGAAAGGTTAAGGCAGTATAGGGGTAGGTTAGGGTATATGGACAGGCTAGGGTAGTATATGGACAGGCTAGGGTAGTATATGGACAGGCTAGGGTAGTATATGGACATGTTAAGGCAGCATAGGGGCAGGCTAGGGTATATAGACAGGCTAGGCTAGTATATAGACAGGCTAGGGTAGTATATGGACAGGTTAAGGTAGTATAGGGGCAGGCTAGGGTAGTATTAGGGTAGTATATGGACAGGCTAGGGTAGTATATGGACAGGCTAGGGTAGTATATGGACAGGCTAGGGTAGTATATGGGCAGGCTAGGGTAGTATATGGGCAGGCTAGGGTATATAGACAGGCTAGGGTAGTATATAGATAGGCTATGGTAGTATATGGACAGGTTAAGGTAGTATAGGGGCAGGCTAGGGTAGTATAAAAACAGGCTAGGGTAGTATATAGACAGACTAGGGCAGTATAGGGGGGCTAGTGTAGTATAGGGGCAGGCTGGGGTAGTATATAGACAGGCTAGGGCAGTATAGGGGGGGCTAGGGTAGTATAGGGGCAAGTTAGGGTATATAGACAGGCTAGGGTAGTTTATAGACAGGCTAGGGTAGTATATGGACAGGCTAGGGTAGTATATGGACAGGCTAGGGTAGTATATGGACAGGCTAGGGTAGTATATGGACAGGCTAGGGTAGTATATGGACAGGTTAAGGCAGTATAGGGGCAGGTTAGGGTATATAGACAGGCTAGGGTAGTATATGGACAGGTTAGGGTAGTATATGGACAGGTTAAGGCAGTATAGGGGCAGGCTAGGTTATATACTGTAGACAGGCTAGGCTAGTATATAGACAGGCTAGGGCAGTATAGGGACAGGCTAGGGTAGTATAGGGGCAGGTGGAACTGCCCAGGTGGACAGTTGTCATCATGACACACAAAACTGCTGGAAAAAAAGATTGGTCATCAATTTGCTGGGTAAATAGAAGAGAAGGAGAGGCAGCCGTGGTTCAATTTGCTGCCCCTCTCAAAGTGCAACCTGGGTCCAATTGACCCACTGGGACCCATGGTAGGGCCGGGCCTGCGCATGGAATTTGGAGTTGCAGAGATGGGAATATCACACTGTCCCTGTGTGCATAGCACGCTGTAAGCTTGCAGCGATGCCCCTCATTACTCAGCTCATTTACTAACACCTGTATTAGCTCAGTGTCAGGGAGAGTGGAATGCAGTTAGTTAGACAAGAGATAATCCCCTAATCTCATCATTTGCATACCCCTCATTAGCTGATTACAGCTGAACAAGGCCCCCTTCCCTGGCCCGGCCAGCTTGGGTGGCTTAGTAAATGAATCCGCAATGGGGAACGCGCACTCTGCATGTGTGGAAGGGATTAGAAGTATTAGCGTTTGTGTGAACCAATGTTGCAATCTACTCCGGACTGGATCAAACTAATTGGCTAGGCGGAGCAATGGCTGGATACATTGGACGATGTGTTTGCACAGGACAGACTCAATTTTGTCTCCTCGGCTCAGGTCTTTTGTTCGCCGGGCCGGCTTTGTCTGGCTGGGCCCTTAGCACCTCCGTGTTTTCGGGGTAGGCTAAGGCGATTTCTGCCCGGTGACAATGGGAGACCAGAGATTGGGACAGCTATGGAACTCTTAGGCCAGGCTCAAGTGCCACTTGAGGGAACGACAATCCTCCCTGGGCTCTGGCTTTAAGAGAATACCAGAGAAGATTGAAATCCATAAACACCTCTGTAGTTTCTATAGGGGGTTTATTGGATGGCTACATCGGGATTTAACTTCCCCCCCGGCATCAAACGCGCCGCCGATCGCTCAGAAGAGGGGCTTTCAACGTTGGCTTGTCATTGAGTTTCAAGCCATTTTAATGCAGGAAAAATAACAAGCCGACACTGTTTGAGCAGCTGTGGTCATGATTGGCTCAGAGATTGTGAAACCAGAAATAAGCTAACGGGAAAGTTGACTTGTCCGCCTTGTTCAGTAAACAATACAAATAAAGCCATTACAGAGGGAAACTGTAGCAGTTTACTTAAAGGGGAACACACAGGGGGCCTGAGATCGATTCCACACCCAAAGTTTACACATGTGCTACAATGTTTTCTTATGGTTTTCCCATGTGCTCATGGAAAGATTTCATCACGTAACATGGCCACACATCCCATTAAGAATACAGAGGTCCAAAGCTCCTGAGAGAAGGACTGTTCAGACGATGCAGAAATATATTGGAAAATGTGTGGAGACACCGGCGTCATGGAGGCGCATCGGGCGCACAGAGGAATCACTAGATGACAGAGTGTTCTGGGGTGCACTTGGAATCACTAGATGACACAGGGTTGGTTCTCTGGGGTGCACTTGGAGACACAGGGGTGCACTGGAGTCACTAGATTTCACAGGGTGTTCTGGGGTGCACTTGGAGACATAGGGGTGCACTGAAGTCACTACATGAAACAGAGTGTTCTGGGGTGCACTTTGAGACACAGGAGTGCACTGGAGTTACTAGATGACACAGGGTTCTCTGGGGTGCACTCAAAAACACAGGGGTGCACTGGAGTCAATAGATTTCACAGGGTGTTCTGGGGTGCACCTAGAGACATGGGGGTGCACTGAGTCACTAGAATACAGGGTATTCTGGGGTGTTCTTGGTGACACAGGGGTGCATTGGGGTTCACCTGGAGCCACTGGGGGTGTACTTGAGTCTCTAGGTGACACCTGGTTTTCTGAGGTGCACTTGGTGAGACAGGGGTGAACTGGGGTGTACCTGGTGCCACTGGGTGACACAGTGCTCTAAGGTGCACTTAGAGATATGGGGGTGCACATGGAGTCACTGTATGACAAAGGGTGTTCTGGGGTGCACTTGGAGACATAGGGGTGCACTGGAGTCACTACATGACACAGGGTGTTCTGGGGTGCACTTGGAGACACAAGAGTGCACTGGAGTGACTAGATGACACAGGGTTCTCTGGGGTGCACTCAGAGACACAGGGGTGCACTGGAGTCACTAGAATTCACAGGGTGTTCTGGGGTGCACCTAGAGACATGGGGGTGCACTGAGTCACTAGAATACAGGGTATTCTGGGATGTTCTTGGAGACGCAGGGGTGCACCTGGATCCACTGGGGGTGTACTGGAGTCACTAGATGACACAGGGTGTTTTGGGGGTGCACTTGGAGACACAGGGGTGCACTGGAGTCACTAAATTTCACAGGGTGTTCTGGGGTGCACCTAGAGACATGGTGGTACACTGAGTCACTGGAATACAGGGTATTCTGCGGTGCACCTAGAGACATGGTGGTACACTGAGTCACTGGAATACAGGGTATTCTGGGGTGCACCTAGAGACATGGGGGTGCACTGAGTCACTAGAATACAGGGTATTCTGGGGTGTTGTTGGAGACACAGGGGTGCACCTGGAGCCACGGGGGGGGGGTGCACTGAGTCACTAGAATACAGGGTATTCTGCAGTGTTGTTGGAGACACAGGGGTGCACCTGGAGCTACGGGGGGTGGGTGTACTGGAGTCACTAGATGACACACAGTGTTTTGGGGGTGAACTTGGAGACACATGAGTGCACTGGAGTTTCTAGATGACACAGAGGTTTTTTTTGGGGGGGGGGGTACTAGATGATGCAGGATGCTCAGGGGGGGGTTCTTGGAGGAACTGGATGACACAGGGTTTTCTGGGGGGTTCTTGGAGATACTAGATAATACAGGATGCTCTGGGGAGGGTGTACACTAGATGACACAGGGTGTTCTGGAAAATTCTTGGATGTACTAGATGACACATGATGCTCTGTTTTTTTTTTGGGGGGGGTACTAGATGATACATGATGCTTTGTTTTGTTTTTTGGAGGTTTTTGGAGGTTCTAGATGATACAGGATGCTCTGAAGAATTATTGGATGTACTAGATGACACAGGATGCTCTGGGGGTTCTTGGAGGTACTAGATGACATAAGATGCTCTGGGGGGCTCATGGAGGTACTAGATGACACAGGATGCTCTGCAGGGCTGAGGTTCTTGGAGGTACTAGATGATATGGGCTGCTCTGGGGGTTCTTGGAGTCACTAGTAGACAGTAGACACAGAATGCTCTGTGGGGGTTCTTGGAGGTACTAGATGATCAAGGATACTCTGGGGGTTCTTGGAAGCACTAGTTGATACAGGATGCTCTGGGGGAGGTTCTTGAAGGTACTAGATGATAAAGGATGCTCTGGGGGGTTCTTGAAAGGTACTAGATGATACAGGATGCTCTGGGGGGGTTCTTGGATGTACTAGATGATACAGGATGATCTGGAGAGTCTTTGGATGTACTAGATGACACAGGATGGTCTGGGGGGTTCTTGGGGGTACTACATGACACAGGGTGTTCTGTTTTTTTTTTTTGGAGGTTCTAATCTAGACGATACAGGATGCTCTGAAGAATTCTTGGATGTACTAGATGTCACAGGATGCTCTGGGGAGTTCTTGGAGGTACTAGATGACATAGGATGACCTGGGGGACCCTTAAGGTACTAGATGACACAGGATGCTCTGGGGGGGGGGGGTCTTGGAGGTACTAGATGACACAGGATGCTCTGGGGGAGTTCTTGGAGTTTCTAGATGATACAGGATACTCTGGGGGGTTCTTGGAGGTACTAGATGACACAGGGTGTTCTAGGGGGTTCTTGGAGGTACTAGATGATACAGTATGCTCTGGGGGGTTCTTGGAGGTACTAGATGATGCAGGATGCTCTGGGGGGGGTTCTTGGAGGTACTAGATGACACAGGGTGTTCTGGGGTGTTCTTGGAGGTTCTAGATGACACAGGGTGTTCTGGGGTGTTCTTGGAGGTTCTAGATGATACAGGATGCTCTGAAGAATGTGACACATGGTGCTCTGGGGGGTTCTTGGAGGTACTAGATGACACAGGATGCTCTGGGGGGTTCTTGGAGGTACTAGATGACACATGGTGCTCTGGGGGGTTCTTGGAGACACTAGATGACACAGGATGCTCTGGGGGGGGGGGGTTCTTGGAGGTACTAGATGACACAGGATGCTCAGGGGGGGGTTCTTGGAGGCACTAGATGACACAGGATGCTCTGGGGGGGGGGGTGCTCTTGGAGGTACTAGATGACACAGGGTGCTCTGGGGGTTCTTGGAAGCACTAGATGACATAGGGTCTTCTGGGGGGTTCTTGGAGGTACTAGATGACACAGGGTGTTCTGGGGTGTTCTTGGAGGTTCTAGATGACACAGGGTGTTCTGGGGTGTTCTTGGAGGTTCTAGATGATACAGGATGCTCTGAAGAATGTGACACATGGTGCTCTGGGGGGTTCTTGGAGGTACTAGATGACACAGGATGCTCTGGGGGGTTCTTGGAGGTACTAGATGACACATGGTGCTCTGGGGGGTTCTTGGAGACACTAGATGACACAGGATGCTCTGGGGGGGGGGTTCTTGGAGGTACTAGATGACACAGGATGCTCAGGGGGGGGTTCTTGGAGGCACTAGATGACACAGGATGCTCTGGGGGGGGGGGGTGCTCTTGGAGGTACTAGATGACACAGGGTGCTCTGGGGGTTCTTGGAAGCACTAGATGACATAGGGTCTTCTGGGGGGTTCTTGGAGGTACTAGATGACACAGGGTGTTCTGGGGTGTTCTTGGAGGTTCTAGATGACACAGGGTGTTCTGGGGTGTTCTTGGAGGTTCTAGATGATACAGGATGCTCTGAAGAATGTGACACATGGTGCTCTGGGGGGTTCTTGGAGGTACTAGATGACACAGGATGCTCTGGGGGGTTCTTGGAGGTACTAGATGACACATGGTGCTCTGGGGGGTTCTTGGAGACACTAGATGACACAGGATGCTCTGGGGGGGGGGTTCTTGGAGGCACTAGATGACACAGGATGCTCTGGGGGGGTGCTCTTGGAGGTACTAGATGACACAGGGTGCTCTGGGGGTTCTTGGAAGCACTAGATGACATAGGGTCTTCTGGGGGGTTCTTGGAGGTACTAGATGACACAGGATGCTCTGGGGGGTTCTTGGAGGTTCTAGATGACACATGATGCTCTGGGGGGGGGGGGTTCTTGGAGGTACTAGATAATGAGGGATGCTCTGTAAAATTGCTACAATCAATACACAACCAATTGAGGAAACATTTGAAAGAATTGTCATGTTACATTACATCCCATCATTTCCTCAGCTGCACTGCCTGGTACATGGCTGGTAATTATGACATAGAACAGACAGTTTGTATTTCAGACACTGACAATTGAGTTCCATCCTCCACTTTACACATCAGAGGGGCTCTAACCTGCAGTCAGTTTATTTTCACCACCCGGCCCCCCTTGTTTGTTTGTGTTGGATCAATGACAGCTACAAAGTGTCTCCGGACAATGGCGAGTGGCATATGGTGTCACAGAATGGACACAATTGCAGCGTGTTAATGGGAAGCATATGGGACGAGGGAGGAGCCAGCATATGGAGCCAGACAGAAAACACGGCGGAGGAGGGATGGAGATTGGTGGGCTGCTGCTGGTGAAATCATTTTCCATTTTAAACTTCAAACAATCAAAACACAAATTTAATAAGACTCAACTATAAAAAAAAAAAAAAACAACAACTCAGTTTTGGACAGAATGGCAAAGGATTAGATGTTTTCATCACTGTCTGTGTCCCCCTGAGGAGATTTCCTCTCACTTCCTGTCCCGGTGACACCCAGCTACACACTGACACATATGTCATCACTGGTACAGAAAGTGAGGAATAATCTCAGCAATGGAACAAAGACTCCAACCTTTCCTCGCTCCTTCCAAACTTGAAAAAAAGAATATGACTGGTGTAAAGATTTAAAGAGGACCGGTATATTTTTTCATGTTTAGTCTATGCATTCTGAGTAATGTGTCTGTGTATCACTTCCAGGTATTTATTCCCTCTCACAGCTTTTCTCTCCAGAAGGACAGCACCATCTTTGTTCAGGAATCATCCAGGGTCACCATCTACTTCCTGGACTGAGATGACGGCTCAGAAATGATTCAGCCATGTAAATTCGGGTGCCCGTGCAGCTCTTGGCTGTGTTCACAAATGTCTGACACAGATCAGCCAGCCTTTCTACAAAGTTACAATGTTGAATGGGAGGGGAGACTGAGGAAATGCTTCCTCCTGCCTGCAGCAAACTGATGACATCATCCCAGCCTAGGCAAAGTCACTGACTGGAGCTCAAGGACAGCTTTTTTTTTTTTTTTTTAACCACTTCTGTTCCTTGGCCTTTTAAAAACGGCGACGGGTTATACGGCATCTACAGACATCATCCCGGTATTACCATTTTCAGCTGGTGATTCTCTTTTATGTCAAACTGATTAAAGTGGCTATAAAGCCACTTGGTTACTTCTACAGGCAGCAGAAGGGGGTCCTCCCACCTTCCTGTCACCGCCCCCATCTTTACCAGGCTCTCCCATCCCATTGGACTAACTTTGTTCCTCCCACTGTGTGATGTCAGAAACAGGAAGCGACAAGGATTTTGTCACTTCCTGTTTCAGTGTCTGGCTTGTGGCAGCATCAGATCAACCCGATCTCGGTCTGGTGCCCAGAGGAGAGATCTGGGGTCTAATAGACCTCAGATCTCTCCATAAAAGAGGACCTGTCATTGCCTCAAGGGATGTTTTTTTTTAAACAATTATATTTATTGAAATCACATACAGAAAAGTACATAACATAAAAGATTAGAAAGTTAGGAATGTTGTTAATCTCTTGTGATAGCAATAAAGTTGATCCAAAAAAAATAAATAAATAAAAATAAAGGTACAGTGTTAAAAAAAATATTTTAAATAAAAGAAATAATAAAAGAAAAGATTTAAAGTGCCCCCATCTCCCCCCCCCCCATGTTCATGTGCAAATGTGAATGCGTGCGTTAGTCCCCCACCAGCGAACGCACCACCCCCCATGTGAGGTATCACCACGAACATCAGAGCGAGAGCAATAATTCTAGCACCAGACCTCCTGTGTAACTCTAAACCTGTAACCTGTAAAGGGTTTTAAAATGTCGCCTATGGATATTTTCGGGGTACCGTAGTTTGGCGCTATTCCACGGGCGTACGCAATTTTAAAGCGTGACGTGTTAGGTATCTATTTACTCGGCTTAACATCATCTTTTTATATTTTACCCAAAAAATTGGATGTTATATTGTGTTTGTGTTCACTAAAAACTCATTAAACTGTATTTTTTTTTTCCTGAAAATTTGCATGTGATGAGGTGCTGTGCAGATATTATTCAACATAAAATATTGCAACAACAGCCATTTTATTCTCCAGGGTCTCTACTTAAAAAAAATATATATATTTGGGGGGTTCCAATTCATTTTCCAGCAAAAGAAATGCTATTTTTTTGCGTGTATAAGAAAAATTTCAGAATTGGCCCAGACCAGAACTAGTTAAAGCGGAGCTCCACCCTAAAGTGGAACTTCCGCTGATCGGAACCCTCCCCCCCCCCTCCGGTGTCACAATTGACACCTTTCAGGGGGGAGGGGGGGTGCAGATACCTGTCTAAGACAGGTATTTTCACCCACTTCCGGGAGTCCTCTCTGCGGGTATTCTGCGGGTAGCACGTCACTTCCCACAGACTACCCGTAGTGTTCTGGGAGACACTCGGCTCCCAGGACCATTCAGAACGGCGCAGCGCGACTCGCGCATGCGCCGTAGGGAACCAGGCAGTGAAGCCGCAAGGCTTCACTGCCTGGTTCCCTCACCGAGGATGGCGGTGGGGGCAGCAGAGTGACGAGCGATCGCTCGTCTACTGCTGCGGACGTCGCTGGACTCCAGGACAGGTAAGTGTCCGAATATTAAAGTCAGCAACTGCTGTAGCTGTAGCTGCTGACTTTTAATATTTTTTTTTCCGCGGCACCTCCGCTAATGATAAAAGGTGGAACTTTTCTGAAAAATTATGCTGTTGCTGTATATAATAGACATGTGCACTGCCAAAAAATGTGTTCGTTTTCGTTTCATTCATTGTTTTCTTTTTTGTTTTGTTTTGGGTCATTCGTTATGATCGCAATTCGTACATTCCTACATTCCTACATTCGTAAATTCGAAAATTCGAAAATTCGAAAATTAGTAAATTAGTAAATTAGTAAATTAGAAAATTAGTAAATTAGTAAATTAGTAAATTAGTAAATTTGTAAATTAGAAAATTTGTAAATTTGTAAATTTGTAAATTTGTAAATTTGTAAATTAGAAAATTAGAAAATTAGAAAATTAGTAAATGAGAAAATTAGTAAATTAGTAAATGAGAAAATTAGTAAATTTGTAAATTAGAAAATTAGAAAATTAGAAAATTTGTAAATTTGTAAATTTGTAAATTTGTAAATTAGTCAATTAGTAAATGAGAAAATTTGTAAATTTGTAAATTAGAAAATTTGTAAATTTGTAAATTAGTCAATTAGTAAATGAGAAAATTAGTAAATTTGTAAATTAGAAAATTAGAAAATTAGTAAATTAGTAAATTTGTAAATAAGTAAATGAGTAAATGAGAAAATGAGAAAATGAGTAAATTTGTAAATTTGTAAATTAGTAAATTAGTAAATGAGAAAATTAGTAAATTTGTAAATTAGAAAATTTGTAAATTTGTAAATTAGTAAATTTGTAAATTAGAAAATTAGAAAATTAGTAAATTAGTAAATTTGTAAATAAGTAAATGAGTAAATGAGAAAATGAGAAAATGAGAAAATTAGTAAATTTGTAAATTAGAAAATTAGTAAATTTGTAAATTTGTAAATTAGTAAATTTGTAAATTTGTAAATTAGAAAATTAGAAAATTAGAAAATTAGTAAATTAGTAAATTAGTAAATTAGTAAATGAGAAAATTAGTAAATTAGAAATTCGAAAATCCGAAAACCTGAATATTCGAAAATCTGAAATAATAACTAACTATTAAAATTTAGGTATTGTAATTTCCTTTCAAATTTGGCTGTTAGTGAATGTAACGAATACGAATTTATCTGAAATTGCGAATTACCTGAAATAACAAATGCCGCATCTTAAACAAATGGAACAGAACGAGATAATAATAAATAATAATAATAATAATAATAATAATAATAAAAAGTTTTTATTATTATTATTGTTATTTATTATTATTAATTCATTACGTTCCATTCGTTTAGAAGCGGCATTCGTTATTTCGGAAAATAATTTGTAACTTCGGATAAATTTGTATTCGTCACGTTCACTAACAGCCAAATTTGAAAGGAAATTCCAAAACCTAGAATTTAATAGTAATAGTTAAGTTATTATTAGTTAATTATTATTTCAGATTTCCGAATTTACGAATATTCTGAAAAATTTGTTAAACGGGTTTTCGTTAATTCGGATATTTCCGAATACTTTTGGCAATATAGTGTATATACTGTAGGAGGGGGGATTTTTATTTATTTTTTGGTAATATGGGGGGTTTCAAGTAGGGATGATTGGGGGGTATTTGTGCTAGGAGGGGGGATTTGGAGTGGGGGCAAAAAGATTTTTGCGTGAAGGGGAAATTTGAGGGATAGAGGTTTTGTGCTAGGAGAGGGAAGTTTTTTTTTTTTGGAAGGGTGAAGATTTGTGCTGGGGGCATATGGGGAGAGAGAAGATTTGAACCGGGGGATAAAGACTTGTGCCTGGAGGGGCGATTTCAGTAGGGGGGTGGAATTGTACTGCGAGGAAGGGGGGGCTATGCTTAGGGGGAGAATGCAGATTAGTGTTTGCTTTTCTGGGGGGGGGGGGTTAATTTGTGCTGTGGGCATATAGGGAGAGAGTGGATTTGAGCATGGGGGGTTGGGGGGGGCAAATATTTGTGCCAGGAGTGGCGATTTCAGTAAGAAAGTGAAATTACACTGGGAGGAAGGGGGGATTTATGCTGAGGGGGAGTATGCAGATTAGTGTTTGATTATTTTTTTTGGTGGTGGTGGGGCGTAGAGTAGGGATGATTGGAGGGTATTTGTGCAAGGAGGGGGGATTTGGAGTGGGGGAGAGAAGATTTGTGCTGGGAGGGGGACATTTTTTGTTATTTGGAGGAGGTGAGGATTTGTGCTGGGGGCATATGGGGGGAGAGAGGATTTGTGCTTAGAGGGGAAATTTGAGGGGGAGAGGATTTGTGCTAGGAGGGAGGATTTCAGATGAAGGGGGGGAATTGTTGTGCCAGGAGGGGCGTTTTCAACAGGGGGTGGATTTGTACTGGGGGGGAAAGGGGGATTTATGCTTAGGGGGAAGTATGCAGATTAGTGTTGGATTTATTTTAGGGGGGATTTTTGCTGACACATAATCATACATCTTGGGGAGGGGATTTATGTTAGTAGGGATGATTGGAGGGTATTTGTGATAGGAGGGGGGACTTGGAGTGGGGGAGAGAGGATTTGTGCTTGGAGGGGAAATTTGAGGGGTAGAGGATTTGTGCTAGGTGGGGAAGTTTTTTGCTTTTTTGGGAGGGGGATTTATGCTGGGGACATATGTGGGAGAGAGAGGATTTCAGATGGGGGGGGGGCAAAGATTTGTGCCAGGAGGGGCGTTTTCAGCAGGGCGTAGATTTTTACTGGGGGGGAAAGGGCGATTAATGCTTAGGTGGAAATATGCAGGTTAGTGTTTGATTTCTTTTAGGGGGGGGTTTTCTGACACGTAATCATACATCTTGGGGGGGGGGCACAATTTGGCATGCTCGCACTTGGCTATACATGACCTTGTCCCAGTACCTATCCTATGAGCAGGGCCGCCATCAGGGGGGTACAGGCAGTACACATATAAGGGGCCCGGAGGTCCCCAGGGGCCCGGATGGTAACCCCCTTTTTTTTTTTCTTGTAAGGGGCCCGGATGGCAACCCCCCTTTTTTTTATTTACTTATTTTTCTTGTAAGGGGCCCGGAGGTCCCTAGGGGCCCGGATGGCAACCCCCCCTTTTTTTTTCTTGTAAGGGGCCCGGATGGCAACCCCCCTTTTTTTTTTCTTGTAAGGGGCCCGGAGGTCCCCAGGGGCCCGGATGGCAAGCCCCCCCCCTTTTTTTTTCTTGTAAGGGGCCCGGAGGTCCCCAGGGGCCCGGATGGCAACCCCCCCCTTTTTTTTGTTTTCAAATGTTTTTTGCTCGTCAGCACCCAAAGCCCCCGACCTTAATTCTCGGGGGACGACAACATACGGTAGCACCCCCCCTCTTCTCAATTTGCGGCAACCCCCCCTCTTCTCAACTTGTGGCACCCCCCTGGTTTTCAATTAGCGGCGGCACCCCTACCGCTTCTCAATTCGCGGTAGCCCCCCCCCCGGTTCTCTGCTCCAGGGGGCCCGTGCCTGAAGCTGTGTAAGGGGCCCCAAAATTTCCTGATGCTGGCCCTGGCTATCAGTAAAAAAAGCCCTTAACAGGAACTTAACAAGGACCCTCATGGCAGGATCACCGCCGATTATTTTAATGAAAGCTGAAGACTGATGGAAAGTGACCTTTGAAGTGACGTTGACACATGAAAGCTTATTTGATACATTTGCTACATTGTTTATCTCATTAGATATTGTCTTCATCTCATAAATGGTGACCCCGGGATCTGCGCGGAGACTCTTGTGCCTCCTCCGAGCGCTCGTCGCCCCCCCCCCCCCCCCGGGCTCAGTGTAAGACATGACTGTTTGACTTTTTTTTTTTTTTACTTGTCTGATCTGTCATTGCCCTCAACTGCTAAACAGGTCCCAGTACGTATTGATCACTTAATTTATCTTTTCTTAACACGGCTTGCAACGTCTGGTGCTGTGTGTTCGAGGTATTGAGACCAAACAGCCGGCTGTTCATATTGTCCTGACTGGTTAGGTCCGGGAATAAAAGGGGGAGCAGGTGGTGTGACTAAAGTAGACCCTTCAGAGAATAGGCCAACCTCCGCTCCGGTCCCCACCCTCCAACTGTTCCACATTAAAGCACTGAACTGTGGCCCTACAGTCCGAATTTTACACCACCGCCTTACAAACCGGACAGAATCTCCTTTGTGGAAAGTTCTTTGTTTATCGGCAGACGGTTGTGGTGGTTGGGGGGGGGGCGGGGGGACTGCTGGTGTAAAAAAAAAAAGTATTGTCATATGTGCGGAGAATGAGGACCATGCAGGCACCAGTCAAGGCAAATTACTCAATATGGCTTCAGAGGTTTCATTTCATAAATATTTAGGAGATATTAAGAGTCGTCTATGGAGGCAATTAAAAAGTATTTATTTTGTACCATCTCGTGTTTCTGCCGAAGGTTGAGACGAGTCGGCCTGGGAGATTTACGGAGCAGGGTCGGAAGTTACAAAACGCTATCCAGCAAATAGTTCAACCATGTGTGACATGGGAGATATTTAACTCATGGGGTAGATGCATTTTAGTGAGTCGTGCCAGCACCGACCTAACGCATTACCACCATACAATTTTATCAAATAGATAAAAACAAGTGATCTACTCACAAACGCACGACCATAACAAGCGTATCATAAAAACAAGTGAGAAGAACGCTTCCAGAACCACACCACTAGACTGGTGACAGGGGAAGACCCATGTGGCTCATGCAGTGCCGGTGTTCTGTCGATGAAGGTCCCCCCCGGCAGATAAGGACCCTCTTGTACTGCGCAGGCGCGGCGCTTGCACAGTACGAACCTCAAGGGAGCCGCCAAAAATAGCCGAAGTTGTAGAGCTGAGATTCAGCTCTACACGGCGCCTGCGCAATGACTATGACACATGCCGCATGCTCCCAATGCTAGTTCTACTCTGCAAGGGGTGGGGGTGATTTTCACAATAAAGTACAAGTCTTAGCGGGGCGTAGTAAGAACAAATGAAGACCGGGTTTTGCACTGTTGATGGGCGGATTTTGCTATGTTGATGGGCGAAACCCGCCCTTCATTTGTTTTACCACGCCCCGCTAAGATGTGTACTTTTTTGCAAAAATCACCCCCGCCCCTTGCAGATTAGAACTAGCATCGGGAGCGTGCGGCATCTGTCATAGTCATTGCGCAGGCGCCGTGTAAAGCTGACTCTCAGCTCTACAACTTTGCGCCGCGCCTGCACAGAACAGGGGGGTCCTTATCCGCTGGGGGAACTTTTTCGGCAAGCCACCGGGACAAAGTCATCCAGCGCCCAGGGCAAAGATGTGGGAGTCTGTGAGTGGGGGGCTTATTGGAATCTGGAAAACACCTTTAACAATAAGGGGGTACCAAGATACAACCCCCACCCATTAATGAGTATGGGGTGGAGGAACTGGAGTGTCCTGCACAGAGCTCTGACCTCAACCCAACTGATCACCTATGGGATAAATTGGAATGAGCCGGGTCTTCTCATTCAACATCTTCATAAAGACATGGTTTGGCCAGTTTGGCGTGGAGGAACTGGCATGTCCTGCACAGAGGCCTGACCTCAACCTTACTTAAAACCTTTGGGGTGAATTGGAAAAACGCTATCCAGCAAATAGTGCAACCACGTGTGACATGGGCGATATTTAACTGCTGGGGTAGATGCATTTTAGTGAGTCGTGCCAGCACCGACCTAATGCATTACCACCATACAATTTTATCAAATAGATAAAAACAAGTGATCTACTCACAAACGCACGACCATAACAAGCGTATCATAAAATACAGGTGAGAAGAACGCTTCCAGAACCACACCACTACACTGGTGACAGGGGAAGACCCTGCAGCATCCAATGTGGCTCATGCAGTGCCGGGACAAGGTCATCCAGTGCCCAGGGCAAAGATGTGGGAGTCTTTGAGTGGGGGGCTTATTGGAATCTGAAAAACACCTTTAAAGTGGTTGTAAACCCAACCACACAACTGGCACCTACAGGTAAGCCTAGATTAAGGCTTACCTGTAGGTGCAAGAAATATCTGCTTAACCTACTGTGACAGCAGGAAGGTAAAGTCACCTGGTTGCATCCAGGGGGGTAGATATATTTCGCCCAGATTCAGGCTTTACGCCGACTTATACAACTAGGGAGAGAGTTGATGAAGCCCAGCTGAGGCTAGTGGGCTCATGGATGACTCATACCTCTAGGGAGAGTGCTGGGCGTCGTGCAGGCAGGGAGTTGATGAGACCAGCTGAAGCTTGTCAGCTCGTTTAAGGCCTCTATAAAAACTCCCAGCTTCATTAGATGTTTGCTCATGCCTGGAACCAGACCTGTGTGGACTGTCTAGGGAGAGTGAACCCCTGTGCGGTGAGACAAAGCCTGTGTGGCTATTTGCTTGGACATTTAAAACCAGGGACTTAGGGACTAGGACAGCACTAGGCTGATCCCAGTTGTTAGTTAGGAAACCTGTATGTTTAGTCAGAGGTCAAGTTGACCAGGATTTATTTTATTTATGTTTCTTTTGCTTTGCTGTGTTTTGTCACTGTAAATAGAAAATAAACCGCACCTTTTTGATTTTGAAAACCACAACCTCCGTTTGCTGGGCCTGTTTTTGTGTGGGGAGCCCATCCCGGGGGTCACACACACCCGCTGCCGAGCTAACCCCCTCACAGTTGGTGGAGAATGCAGGCAGTTTTTTTTAAGCCAGCATGGAGGAGATACTGAAACAGCTGGCTCTAGCAAATGCCAATCAACAGCAGACAAATGCAGGTTTGCAAAGGAGCCTTGCAGCCCAGCAGCAAGCTCATCAACAGAGCCTTGCAGCCCAGCAGCAAGCTCACCAACAGAGTCTGGAAGCTCAGCAACAAGCCCAGCAGCAATCTGAGGCCCGCTTCATAGACCTGTTACAGAAGCAAGAGCAGAGACTACAACAAATGGAAGCAGTAATGCAGCAACGTCCGCAGACCAGTGAGGAAAGCCGTCCCACTAATACCGCGTCCTTTGGGGTGAGTCGTTTATTGACAAAAATGACTGGAGAGGATGATCCAGAGGTATTTTTGACCACATTTGAAAGGACCGCTGAAAGAGAAAAGTGGCCTGAGGAGCAGTGGGCTGGACTGGTGGCTCCTCTGTTAACTGGTGAATCGCAGAAAGCTTACTATGACCTAGAGCCTAACCAAGCAAAAGACTATGTGATGCTAAAAGCTGAAATTTTGGCAAGGCTGGGTGTCACCCAGGCTGTCCGGGCTCAGCGTGTGCATAACTGGACTTTCCAGCTTGGAAAACCCCCCAGGTCTCAAATGTATGATCTCATTCACCTGAGCAGAAAGTGGCTACAGCCAGAGACTTTGTCCGCACCAAAGATTGTGGAACGTGTTGTAATGGATCGGTTTTTGAGAGCTCTTCCTACTGCCATCCAAAAGTGGGTAAGCCATGGAGACCCAGAAACGGCCGGTAAACTTGTGGATCGTGTAGAGAGATACTTGGCTGCAGAGAACCTGACGGCCTCTTCCAGAGACTCTCGGACTTTCCACCCTAAGACCAGACCATCCCCAGGGGCGGATAAGATGATTCCAAGGGGTGAGGGTGGAGAGAGTGAGAGGGTGGGAGCTCTACCCCAAGTTTGGCGAGAACAGCCTGGGAAATCAGCGGCTCAAGAGGCGGTAAGAAGGATCGTTTGCTACCGCTGCCGGCAAGCGGGACATATTGCAGCCAATTGCCCGGTTGTGGAGGAACCCATGCAGTGTGACTTTCTGACGGGCAGACGTCAGTCGCTGTGTGCGACAGTCGCATGCACTGCCATTCGAGGAACTGAGAAACATTTATGCAAAATGTGTGTTAATGGTAGAAATGTTGTGGTATTGCTGGATTCAGGTAGCCTTGTGACCCTGATAAAGGCTGAGTTAGTTAAAACAGAGGTCTTTGGGAATAGCAAGGTAGCTGTTATTTGTGTGCATGGGGACACCCGAGAGTATCCAGTGACTACAGTGTGTTTCGAGACCCCCAAAGGTACCCTCTCTCATCCAGTGGGCTTAGTATCTCAGTTACCGCATGACGCCATTGTGGGAAGGGATTTTCCGAAGTTCTGGGAACTGTGGGATGATCCTGAGCCCCCCACTGGTGCCCCTATGTACCAGGAATGTGATAGCCAGAACTCCCCTGAGAGTGGTGAGGACTCTCCGGAATTTCCCTTAACAGTATTGGCAGGGGAGACTCAAGAAACTGGAGAGGAGCCCACCTCCTCAGACGAAAACCTACCGTCTGTGGAGTTTTCTGATCTTGAGGTTCACAGGGAAAACTTTGCCACAGAACAGTTGAAAGACCCCGCCCTAATAAAGGCACGGGAAAACGTAGTGAAAATAGATGGCGAGTTAGTGAACCCAGATAATACCTGCACTTACCCATACTTCAGCGTAGAGAAGGACCTACTGTATCGGGTGGCAAAAAGGGCAGAAGAAACCGTTGAGCAGCTTGTGGTGCCCAAACCTTACAGGAAGTTGGTGTTGGAGTTGGCCCATGGGCACATTCTTGGAGGTCATCTGGGGACAGAGAAAACCCGAGAGAGGGTATTACAGAGATTCTATTGGCCGGGGGTGATGAAGGACATAGAAAATTATTGTTCCTCCTGCCCTGTGTGTCAGAGGTCGGCCCCGATGCCACATTTCCGTAGCCCGCTGGTCCCTCTACCCATCATTGAGGTCCCGTTTGAGAGGATCGCCATGGATTTGGTAGGGCCTATAATCAAGTCCGCTAGGGGGCACCAGTACATATTAGTTATAATGGACTATGCCACCCGTTATCCAGAAGCGATCCCTCTCCGAAATACCTCGGCCAAAACCATAGCCAAAGAGCTATCTCTTGTGTTTAGCCGGGTGGGTATTTGTAAAGAACTGCTTACGGACCAAGGTACACCCTTTATGTCCCGGGTTATGAAGGAGCTGTGTAAATTGTTCAAAGTGACGCAATTACGTACATCTGTGTATCACCCCCAAACCGATGGGCTGGTTGAAAGATTCAACAAAACCCTAAAACAAATGTTGAAGAAAGTGGTGGATAGAGATGGAAAGGATTGGGACTGTCTACTTCCTTATCTGATGTTTGCTATTAGGGAGGTGCCCCAATCCTCTACGGGATTCTCCCCCTTTGAGTTACTGTATGGGAGACACCCAAGAGGGCTGTTGGATATTGCCAAGGAAACTTGGGAAAGTGAGAGTTCTCCCCACAGGAGTGTGATTGAGCATGTCGCCCTGATGCAAGACCGAATTGCACAGGTAATGCCCATCGTGAAGGAACATTTGGCCCAAGCACAGTTAGCACAGCAGAGAGTGTACAACCGTGGAGCCAAGACCCGTACCTTTTCCCCGGGGGATAGGATACTGGTACTTGTCCCTACGGTTGAAAGTAAATTCCTTGCCAAATGGCAAGGCCCCTATGAGATAATGGAAAAAGTGAGCGAAGTGAATTACAAGGTCAGACAACCAGGAAGGCGAAAGCCCGAACAGATCTATCACGTTAATCTGTTGAAAGCCTGGAGGGATAGAGAGTCCCTAGTCGCAGACACTTGGTCACCAGCTCAAACTGGTTGCGTGATTCCAATTCTTGAAACAAGCCTTATGTAGCCAGCCAGTGTTGTACTCACCCGACTTCTCTAAAGACTTTGTCGTACAAAGTGATGCGTCAGATGTGGGGTTAGGAGCAGTATTGTCCCAGGTCTGGAACGGGGAAGAGCACCCAGTCATTTACCTCAGCAGGAAGTTGAAGTCCCATGAGGTAAATTACGCCACCGTTGAAAAGGAGTGTTTAGCGGTGAAGTGGGCTCTAGATTCCCTTCGGTACTACCTGCTAGGTAGGCACTTTGACATGGTTATGGATCACGCTCCGTTAAAGTGGATGGCTCAAAACAAGGAAACAAATAGAAGAGTGAATAGGTGGTTCCTGGCCCTCCAGGAATTCAACTTCACAGTAAAGCATCGCCCTGGCGTTCAAATGGGGAATGTGGATGCTTTGTCTCGAGTACATGAATGCCTGATTGCTGGTGTTCCAACCCCGAGGTTAAAACAAGAGGGGGGGTATGTGACAGCAGGAAGGTAAAGTCACCTGGTTGCATCCAGGGGGGTAGATATATTTCGCCCAGATTCAGGCTTTACGCCGACTTATACAACTAGGGAGAGAGTTGATGAAGCCCAGCTGAGGCTAGTGGGCTCATGGATGATTCATACCTCTAGGGAGAGTGCTGGGCGTCGTGCAGGCAGGGAGTTGATGAGACCAGCTGAAGCTTGTCAGCTCGTTTAAGGCCTCTATAAAAACTCCCAGCTTCATTAGATGTTTGCTCATGCCTGGAACCAGACCTGTGTGGACTGTCTAGGGAGAGTGAACCCCTGTGCGGTGAGACAAAGCCTGTGTGGCTATTTGCTTGGACATTTAAAACCAGGGACTTAGGGACTAGGACAGCACTAGGCTGATCCCAGTTGTTAGTTAGGAAACCTGTATGTTTACTCAGAGGTCAAGTTGACCAGGATTTATTTTATTTATGTTTCTTTTGCTTTGCTGTGTTTTGTCACTGTAAATAGAAAATAAACCGCACCTTTTTGATTTTGAAAACCACAACCTCCGTTTGCTGGGCCTGTTTTTGTGTGGGGAGCCCATCCCGGGGGTCACACACACCCGCTGCCGAGCTAACCCCCTCACACTACACGGTTAAGCAGATATTTACTATAAAGCGATGCGCCGATGACATCACACGCATGCGCACTAGCGGGCCGGCTTCGTTGACGGTTTTCTGAATGGATGTTGCCGGCCCGAGCGCGCATGTGCGTGACGTCATCGCCGCTCTGGGCCAATCACAGCGCCGGAGCGGCGATAACAGGAAGAAGATCGTCGGAGAGATGGCGGCGGCGGGGAAGGCACGAAGGAAAACTTTGGGGGCTTTGATCTCAGGTAAGTGGATCATAATGAGCTAGTATGCTATGCATACTAGCTCATTATGACATTCTCTTGCAGGGTTGATTTACCAATAAGGGGGTACCAAGATACAATCCCCGCCCCCCCCCCATTAATGAGTATGGGGTGGAGGAACTGGAGTGTCCTGCACAGAGCTCTGACCTCAACCCAACTGATCACCTATGGGATAAATTGGAATGAGCCGGGTCTTCTCATTCAACATCTTCATAAAGACATGGTTTGGCCAGTTTGGCGTGGAGGAACTGGCATGTCCTGCACAGAGGCCTGACCTCAACCCTACTTAAAACCTTTGGGGTGAATTGGAAAAATACTATCCAGCAAATAGTTCAACCACGTGTGACATGGGCGATATTTAACTCATGGGGTAGATGCATTTTAGTGAGTCGTGCCAGCACCGACCTAACGCATTACTACCATACAATTTTATGATTTTAAGTGATATACTCACAAATGCATGACCATAACAAGCGTATTATAAAATCCAAGTGAGAAGAACGCTTCCAGAACCACACCACTACACTGGTGACAGTGGAAGATCCTTCAGCATCCAATATGGCTCATGCAGTGCCGGGACAAGGTCATCCAGCACCCAGGGCAAGATGTGGGAAACCCCCTTTAACTTCTTTGAACAATAAGGGGGTACCAAGATACAACCCCCCCCCACCCCATTAATGAGTATGGGGTGCTACTCATTCACTAAAAAGAGTTGTCAGTTGGAAATAAGGACACCCAAACATTTGACAAAGTCTTTGTGTCCTGCACAGAGCCCTGACCTTAACTCTACTGATCACCTTTGGGATAAATTGGAATGAGACAGATCTTCTCATTCAACATCTCCATTAAGACATGGTTTGACCCGTTTGGTGTGGAGGAACCGGAGTGTCCTGCACAGAGTCCTGACCTCAACCCTACTGGTCACCTATGGTATAAATTGGAATGAGCTTGGTCTTCTCCTCCAATATCTCCATAACGACATGGCTTGACTAAGTTGGTGTGGAGGAACTGGAGTATCCTGCACAGAGCCCTGACCTCAACCCTACTGGTCACCTTAGGGATAAACTGAAATGAGCCAGGTCTTCTCATCCAACATCTCCATAACGACATGGCTTGACCAGTTTGGTGTGGAGGAACTGGAGTATCCTGCACAGAGTCCTGACCTCAACCCTACTGGTCACCTTAGGGATAAACTGAAATGAGCCATGTCTTCTCATCCAACATCTTCATAAAGACATGGTTTGGCCAGTTTGGTGTGGAGGAACTGGAGTATCCTGCACAGAGCCCTGACCTCAACCCTACTGATCACCTACAGGATAAATTGAAATGAGCCAGGTCTTCTCTTCCAACATCTCCATAACGACATGGCTTGACCAGATTGGTGTGGAGGAAATGGAGTGTCCTGCACAGAGTCCTGACCTCAACCCTACTGGTCACCTATGGTATGAATTGGAATGAGCTCAGTCTTCTCCTCCAATATCTCCATAAAGACATGGCTTGACTAAGTTGGTGTGGAGGAACTGGAGTATCCTTCACAGAGCCCTGACCTCAACCCTACTGATCACCTATGGGATAAATTGAAATGAGCCAGGTCTTCTCCTCCAACATCTCCATTAAGACATGGTTTGACCAGTTTGGTGTGGAGGAACCGGAGTGTCCTGCACAGAGTCCTGACCTCAACCCTACTGGTCACCTATGGTATAAAATGGAATGAGCTTGGTCTTCTCCTCCCAATATCTCCATAACGACATGGCTTGACTAAGTTGGTGTGGAGGAACTGGAGTATCCTGCACAGAGCCCTGACCTCAACCCAATGGTCACCTTAGGGATAAACTGAAATGAGCCAGGTCTTCTCATCCAACATCTTCATAAAGACATGGTTTGGCCAGTTTGGTGTGGAGGAACTGGAGTGTCCTGCACAGAGCCCTGACCTTAGGGTGACCACATGTCCCAGATTGCCCGGGACAGTCCCGCATTTTGCAGGTCTGTCCCGGGCACATTCGATCCAGGACAATACAGTGTCCCGGAATGAAACTGACACAGCCACCCCCCCCCCCCCCGGGCCAATCTGATGCCCCCAAAAAAGGCCGCCACATCACCGCTTTACTCACTGACAGTACTTGTCCTGGCCGGGAATGCCTGGAGGAGCACAATCCCCGCCCCCTGCTTGTGATTGGAGAAATCATTAATCCCGCCTCTTGTGTCCAATCACTGTGCTGTGATTCGTTACAGCACAAGCTGATTTTTGGGAAGGGGGGGTGTCCCTGAATGGTAGTTTGGAAATGTGGTCACCCTACCTGGCCTCAACCCTACTGGTCACCTTTGGGATGAACTAAAACACTGGTTTCAAGATTTCCGTTGAAGAAGAGGTGATTGGCTCACACATGTGCATGTCCCACATCCAGAACCTCTCCTCCCTCCAGGTAGTTGACAGCGGTTCCCTGGCAATTATGATACTATGCCAGCTCACCTGACCATTTATTTTACCTGCAAAGATCACTTTCATTGACACTTTTCTACAGGGAGGGTTACTTTTAGGGCTACAGAGAGGTTAGTGTTAAGGTTGCAGGGAGGGCAAGGGAGAGGCCTGCAGTTAGGGTTGCTGGGACAGTTGTTAATAATATTAGGGTAACAAGGAGAGTCCATGTGAAGGTTAGTGTCAGGGTTAGTGTTAGGGTCACATGGAGGGACCCTATGATGCATCGGGGGGGGGGGGGTTGATTGAGACACGTAGGCTGAGGCTGTTCTTTACTTTCATCATGTCACACGGGCTGGTTAGGAGAGTGGTGTTTCTTCCATTTAGAGTCACAGGGAAGATGAATGTAAAAGTTAGAGCTATAGGAAGGCTACATGCATGGGTTAGTGTTAGGGTTACAGCTGTATAAGTGTAAGGTTTATGGGGGTGTATCACCCTCTAGTGTACAAAGTAGTTAGGATTCGGAATAGACATGTGCAATTCATTTAGTTTCTAATTCGTTTTTTAACGAATTTTAACAAATAAGTTAATTCTGAAATTTACGAATTTACGAATTTTTACATTTCCGGATTTTCGGATTTCCGAAATTTCGAATTTACGAATTTCCGGAATTTCGGATATTCGGATTTTCGGATTATCCGAAATTCCAAAATTCCGAAATTCAGATTTTCGGAAATTCGGAAATTCGAAATTTCGAAATTTCGAAAATTCGAAGATTCGGAAATTCGAAATTTCGAAAATTCGAGATTTGAAAATTCGAAATTGCAAAATTCGAAAATCTAAAATTCGAAAATCTAGAATTCGAAAATTCGGAACTCGGAAATTCGGAAATTCAGAATTTGGAAATTTGGAAATTCAGAATTTTCAAATTTCCGAATTCCGAATTTTCTAATTTCCCGAATTTCCGAATTTCCGAAAAAAGCAAAAAAACGTATGAAACGAAAATGAAAAAAAATGAATTTTTCGGCAGTGCACATGTCTAGTTAGGAAAATTTAGCTGACTCTCAGTAGCTTAATTGAGTCTGGGTAATTGCTGTGGGTTCAGATGTAGGTCAGGCTGGAGGGCTCTACAGGTCAGGCTTCTGGTACCTCCCCCTGGTTCTAGAAACAACAAGAAAGTTCTAGAAGCTAGTGGGTGGAGGTGAGGGGGCAGTGATCTGCATATTTATGAGAATCAAACCAATCCCCGGGCAGGAGGCCTGGCAAGATGGTTGGATGGGCTGATAAATATAGCAGAGCCTGGCCAGCAGGTGGTTATTGTTGGGTGGAAGATGGAGTGTTGAGGCTGGAGTCGTAAGGCCTGTAAGGGGACCCCCGGGGCTGGGGGCTCTGCCTCCAGGCTGGAGCTGAGGAGAGAGGAAGAGAAGCTGCAGAGGGATCTCCACTAACCTACCGTCTCATCCAAGAGACACCCTGCCTAGCAAGCAAAGATCTCTCCAGAAGAAGGCCTGAGCAGCAGTCTGTGCAAGCAGCAGGATTCAAGGGACAGTGCCAATACCTCTACCTGATCACCCCCAGGGCCAATAAGGGAGAATGCTGCCAGATGCAATATCCAGCAGGCTTTCTGGGGACAGTGTCACAGTGTCACAGCTAACCTAAATCCCTTGCTCTGGGACATTTCTCAAGACAGCCAGGTGGGCGGGTATTTTTTACTAAGGGGACATGGAGGTTTTCGTTTCAGTCGTTTTTTGTATTTTTTCGGAAATTCAAAAATTCGTAAATTCAAAAATTCATAAATTCTAAAATTCTAAAATTCGGAAATTCTAAAATTCGTAATTCGTAAATTTGAAAATGTGAAAATCTGAATTTTCGGATTTCTGAATTTTCGGATTTCTGAATATTCGAATTTCAGAATTTTCAAATTTCAGAATTCGAAAATTCGAAAATCCAAAAATTCGAAAATCCAAAAATTAGAAAGAAAATCTGAAAATTCAAAAGAACGCTAATCTAACTAACTAATAATATAACTATTAAATTATAGGTATTGGAATTTCCTTTTAAGTTTGGCTGTTAGTGAACGTAACGAATACAAATTTATCTGAAGTTACGAATTATCCGAAACAACGAATGCTACATCTAAACAAATGAAATGGAACAAATTAATAATAAATAATAATAATAAAAAGTTTTTATTATTATTGTTATTTATTATTATTAATTTGTTATGTTCTATTCATTTAGATGTGGTATTTGTTATTTTGGATAATTTGTAAGTTCGGATAAATTCGTATTCATTACGTTGAAAGGAATTGAAAGGAAATTCCAACACCTATATTTTAATAGTTAGTAATAGATAAGTTATTATTAGTTAGTTATTATTTCAGATTTTCGAATTTTCAGATTTTTGTTCTTTAGAATTTTCTGAATTTCCAAATTTCAGAAATTTCTCATTTCCGAATTTTCGATTTTCGAATTTTCGAATTTCAAATTTTCGAATTTACGAAATTTCGATTTTCGAAAATTCTGAAATTCGCAGATTCAGATATTTCCGAATTAACGAATTTGTCGAAATTCGTTAAACTAATTTGGAACTAAACGAATTGCACATGTCTAGCCGAGACCTTTCTATTTTTTACTGAGGGGACACAGAGCTCCGCCTCCTACATATAGCTGAGACTTTGCTATCTTCCACGAAGGGGACATGGAGCTCCTGCCAGAAGATATTTTCTGCTGACATTATTCCGGGGGGGGGGGGGGGGTACAGTACAGGATCCATTTTTGCTGCAAATTGTACATAAAGAAGTTGTCCTCCAAGTTGTTGGTGAACTCCGTTTTGGGCATCCCATTACCCCTCATCCCTATCCAAGTTATATTCCCATTTCCCTTAATAAAACTTAAAAACAACCCCAAGAACAGTTTTTTGTGCCTGGATGCAAATTAGAAAATGCGTGTTGCCTGGCTGTGCAGGAATAGGGGGACTCAAAATCCAGCGGTCCAGTCTAGGGGGTAGTGTGCTACAGTCAGTCCTGGAACAGATCCATCCAGCACCCAGGGCAAGGATGTGGAACTGAGCCCCCCTCCTCCACTACTAATGCATGTTGTAGAATGGGTGTACCGCCCTATGTTTATTCTCCGCCCAGGGCAGCTTTTCGAATATTCAGGTTTTCGGATTTTCGAATTGCGAATTTACGAATTATTTACGAATATGCTAATTTTTTCAATTTTTTTTTTTTTTCATTTACAGGTTAGTGTTACAGGAAAAAATAATGTTCTGTAATCTTAACAGTAACCCTCCCCATTATGGTTACAGAGAAGTTAATGTTGACATTAAAGGGGGGATTCATGTGAAGGTTGTGGCTACAATGTGCAGGATAGTTAGTGTTAGGGTCATAGAGGGTTAGTTGGAAGGTTAGGGTTAGAGGGAGAGTTAGTGTTAGGGTCACAGGAGGATTAGTATCACATACCTGACGGCTGAGCCTGACAGGCACAGGGAAGGCCTCTCGTAAAACCCCGGCTCAGGGACCACCGATGTTGTAACAGTGGGCGCGAGAGCGTGCGTGGTGTATGGGCGGCTGGTAGATATGTGCACTGCCGAAAAGTTTTAGTTTTAGTTTCATTCGGTTTTTTTGGGGGTCATTCGTTTCGATCGGAATTCGTAAATTTGAAATTGCAGTAAATTTGAAAAAATTCGTAAATTCGAAGAGAAAAAACACGTAAATTCGAAAAAATTCGTAAATTTGAAAATTTGGAATTCGAAAGTCCGAAAACCCAAAAATGGGAAAATCTGAAATAATAACTGACTAATAATAACTTAACTATTACTAACTATTAAAGTATAGGTATTGGAATTTCCTTTCAAATTTGGCTGTTAGTGAACGTAACGAATACGAATTTATCCGAAATTACAAATTATCCGAAATAACGAAGGCCGCATCTAAACAAATGGAACGGAATAAGTTAATAATAATAATAATAATAAATAACAATAATAATAATAAAAAACTTTTATTATTATTATTATTTATTATTAATTAGTTCCATTCCAGTTGTTTAGACGCGGAATTCGTTATTTCGGATCATTTGTAACTTCGGATAAATTCGTATTCGTTATGTTCACTGACAGCCAAATTTGAAAGGAAATTCCAATACCTATAATTTAATAGTTAGTAATAGTTAAATTATTATTAGTTAGCTATTATTTCAGATTTTCAAATATTCAGGTTTTCGAATTTTCAAATTGCGAATTTACGAATTTGCTAATTTTTTAAAATTTACGAATTTACGATTTTTTTTAGAATTTATGAATATTCGAATTTACGAAAATTTGCAAAAGTTCACTAAACGGGTTTTCATTAATTTAACAAATTTGTTTGAAAGTGCCTGGATTGCCCCCCTCCAAAAAAAGAAAAAAAAAAAGAAAAAGAGAGAGAGAGACCTGCCCACTCTAGCCATCATGATCTCCCCCTCCCCCCAGAGATCCAGATGCAGAGAGAGCCCAAATTACAGCACTAAACATCCCACTGATGGGGTCTGCTCTGCGGCAGCCTCCTCCTGCCTCACACATGGTGTTGCGCCAAGGAAAACCAAAACAGAGACACACTCACAGTCATAGAGATCCCTACCCCTACCTCCTCCACCTCTAGGAAGTCAGGTGCCGCCTGCCTGTTTGCGAACTGGTCAGTCTTGAGTGCATAGTTGCCAACATTCTCAAAACATTTTTAGAGACACTTTGTTTTCTGTAGGAGGAGTATTATTTTAATTAGGGCCAGGGTATTTATTTGTAGGCGTGGTCTAGCAGGAGTGAAAAATTGTCGTTGTTTAAATTACGCTAAATATTGGGCATGGTTTAAAGGGGGGTGTGGTTAGAGTCTGAGTTGACCTACATAGTGGAGAATGTGGTAATATATTGGGAATGTAGGTAGGGCAGTGTACAGCGGTCAGTAGTATGTAGGGCAGTGTACAGAGGTCAGTAGTATGTAAGGCAGTGTACAGAGGTCAGTAGTATGTAGAGCAGTGTACAGAGGTCAGTAGTATGCAGGGCAGTGTACAGAGGTCAGTAGTATGTAGGGCAGTGTACAGAGGTCGGTAGTATGTAGGGCAGTGTACAGAGGTCAGTAGTATGTAGAGCAGTGTACAGAGGTCAGTAGTATGTAGGGCAGTGTACAGAGGTCAGTAGTATGTAGGGCAGTGTACAGAGGTCAGTAGTATGTAGGGCAGTGTACAGAGGTCAGTGGTATGTAGGGCAGTGTACAGAGGTCAGTAGTATGTAGAGCAGTGTACAGAGGTCAGTAGTATGTAGGGCAGTGTACAGAGGTCAGTAGTATGTAGGGCAGTGTACAGAGGTCAGTAGTATGTAGGGCAGTGTACAGAGGTCAGTGGTATGTAGGGCAGTGTACAGAGGTCAGTAGTATGTAGAGCAGTGTACAGAGGTCAGTAGTATGTAGGGCAGTGTACAGAGGTCATTAGTATGTAGGGCAGTGTACAGAGGTCAGTAGTATGTAGGGCAGTGTACAGAGGTCAGTAGTATGTAGAGCAGTGTACAGAGGTCAGTAGTATGTAGGGCAGTGTACAGAGGTCGGTAGTATGAAGGGCAGTGTACAGAGGTCGGTAGTATGTAGGGCAGTGTACAGAGGTCGGTAGTATGAAGGGCAGTGTACAGAGGTCGGTAGTATGTAGGGCAGTGTACAGAAGTCGGTAGTATGTAGGGAAGTGTACAGAGGTCGGTAGTAGGTAGGGCAGTGTACAGAGGTCAGTAGTAGGCAAGGCATTGTACAGAGGTCAGTAGTATGTAGAGCAGAGCTAGGGGTCACTACTGAGTGGCGCATCAGCAGAGCTGGGGGTACTACTGAGCAGGGGGTCTGTTTAACAAGGGTACTAATGAGCTAGTGATCTGCTCAACAGGGGTACAAATGAGCGGGGGTGATCTGCTGAGTAGGGGTACTATTTAGTGGAGGTTCTAGTGGGCCCCCTTAAAACAAATAGAAAATCAACACACAGAGGGCATTTGTCAAGCTTCAATAAAGCATCACAAAAGCATCAAACATGTATCATTTTTTTTAGTAATTCTGTATATAGCCCTACAGAACAGACAGTGCACATTCCACATGGGCTTTGCTCCTGCTTAACTGCAGACAGGAAACATGAATCTTTATTCAGGGAAAAGACATAGAGTACACCATAGATGGAGATACAAATTTATAAACACTGCCATCTACTGGTTGAAGTATATATCGCTACTAAATACTGATGTACAGTAGTTGTTGCACAAAATACAATTCTGTATTCCAACAAAAAAAGCATGTTGTGGTAGGTGCTTTTTCTTTTTTTTTTTTTAAATCTTTTATTTAATCAAAAGACAAGATCCATAGCATCAAAGCAGTGAAGATGAAAGAACATACAGTATAACATAGTACACTCACTGTCATACAACATCATATAAAAAAACAACAGCAAAAACAACATGTACCACTAGTCTCCAGACTGCACGATGTATTCCTGGCTAGTGATGAGCCGAACACCCCCGGGTTCGGTTCGCACCAGAACCCGCGAACGGACCGAAAGTTCGAACGAACATTAGAACCCTATTAAATACAATGGATGCGAACGTTCGAATTCTAAAGTGCTAATTATAACAACTATTATGCATGTTATTGTCCTAAAAAGGGTTTGGGAACCCGGGTTCTGCACCAGGGGACATGTATCAATGCAAAAATAAGTTTTAAAAACGGTCGTTTTCCGGGAGCAGTCATTTTAATGATGCATAAAGTGAAAAAAAAAAAGTCAAATATTCCTTTAAATATCGTACCTGGGGGGTGTCTAAAGTATGCCTGTGAAGTGCCACGTGTTTCCCGTGTTTAGAACTGTCCCTGCACAAAATGACACTTCTAAAGGAAAAAAAAGCCATTTAAAACTGCTTGCGGCTTTAATGTAATGTCTGGTCCCGGTAATATGGATGAAAATCTTTAAGAAAAATGGCATAGCTACCCCATGACCCCCCCCCTACCCCAGCCCATTACCAGCCCCTTTGGGTCTTGTATGGATATTAAGGGGAACCCCGCACATAAAATAAAAAAGGCCCTATATACTCTGAACAGCCGTATACAGGCGGTGCATACAAGACAGGGACTGTAGGTTTGTTCTTATGTAGAATCTGTTTGTAATTTTGAACAGGTACATTGTTGAAGTGTAGCTCCAGACCAAAAATCTATTTTTATACTTTTTGGAAAACATAGGTAAGGGTTATCACCCCTGTAACATTTGTTTTGCTGTCTGTGCCCCTGTTCAGAACATTTCACCTCACTTTCCGTCCTAATGACAACTGTTTTTGAAATGTGGTGTTTTTCTTGAAACAAGGATTGCTGATAAAGCATCAGTACAGAGGAGACACCTTTCTCCCATATTTATTCTTACAGGAGAGAATTTTCCTTCCTAGTGGTAGATTTCCTCTCACTTCCTGTTGTCTTCTTGCGTTTGCAAGTAGGAGTCGTTTGTAAGTTGGATGTTTGAAAGTAGGGACCTGCCGTATATACTCTGCAGAAATAGGCCCCTTAGTTGTTGGTGTTGGCACAACACTGTAAGCACTCACAGTTACTCTTGGTTGGTGCTGGAACGCCCTGCTGTCAACTATTATATCAGGAATTTTAATTACATATAATTGTTGAACAGTGGTAGTAAAAATTGGGCCTTTGATGGTGGTGCTGGTGCCACAACACTGTAAGCCCTGACAGTTACTCTTGGTGGGTGCAGCAATGGGCCCTGCTGTGAATTATTAGATCAAGAATTGTAATTACATGCCCCTGTTGAACAGGGGCTGAAAAATTGGGCCTTAGGCACTGGTGGCACAACACTGCAACCCTTCACAGATACTGTACTTGGAGCACAGCAATGAGCCCTGTTGCAAAGTATTGCTTCAAAAATTGTAATGACACGCCCCTGTTAAACAGGGGCTGAAAAATTGGGCCTTAGGCACTGGTGGCACAACACTGCAACTCCTCACAGATACTGTACTTGGAGCACAGCAATGAGCCCTGTTGCAAAGTATTGCTTCAAAAATTGTAATTACACGCCCCTGTTAAACAGGGGCTGAAAAATTGGGCGTTAGGCACTGGTGGCGGCACCCATAAACAAAAATGATCTTCCAAGCTATCATCATCAATCGTATCATTGAGGACTCGGAGGAGGAGGATAGCCAGTCAACATAACAGCACAGGCACTCAGCATCAGCATCAGTCTTGAAGGGATGTGACATTTTAAAATCAATTAGTCTGTTATATCAGCATCAGGTGTGTGGTAGCTGGTGGTGATCCAAGACTGGTTCATCTTGATGAAAGTCAGTCGATCAACCGAGTCGGTGGACAGGCGCACCCTGTGATCCGTGACAAATCCTCCAGCAGCACTGAATGTGCGTTCCGAAAGAACGCTGGATGCAGGACAGGCCAGTAGCTCAATTGCATACTGTGCAAGCTCTGGCCAGTGATCCATCCTCAAGACCCAGTAAGCCAGAGGATTTTCGGTGGGGAAGGTGTCCAAGTCTGACCTTGCCCCTAGATATTCCTGCACCATGTTTATCAGACGCTGGCGATGGTTGCTGGAACCGATCATACTTTGGGGCTGCGGACTAAAGAATTGTCTGAACGCATCGGTCAGACGGCCACCTTCCCCACCGCTCCTTCTTTGACTGGCCGAAGCCTCAGCAACTCGTTGTCCAGGACCAGGAGTTTGCAACCTCCCAGTCTCTGGGAACGCGTTGCACAGACCTTTCTGCAAGGCCTCCCGGAGTTGTCTCATCCTCTGCTCCCTCTGCGACGGTAACATAAGGTCCGCAACCTTACCCTTGTACCGTGGATCAAGGAGAGTGGCCAGCCAGTAATGGTCCCTCTCCTTGATCCGAAGAATACGAGGATCCTTCCGCAGACTTTGCAGGATCAGGGAGGCCATGCAGCGTAGGTTTGCTGAGGCATTCGCTCCGGAGTCCTCTGGGTCACTAAGGACGACATGATCCGCAGCCACCTCCTCCCAGCCACGTACAAGTCCACTGGTTTCTTGGGACTGTAAATCATCCCTAAAAGACTGCTGCTGATGATGCTGAGTGCCAGCCTCCACCTCCATGCTGACACAATCCTCCTCCTCCTCCTCCTCCTCCTCCTCCTCCTCCTCTTCCTGTGCGATGGGTGGGACAGAAGGAACACTGTCTGGGTAAAGGGGGCCTTGAGAGGCAAGGAAGTCCTCCTCTTCCTGCCTCTGTTCTGCCTCAAGTGCCCTGTCCATTATTCCACGCAGCGTGTGCTCCAACAGGTGGACAAGAGGTACAGTGTCACTGATGCATGCACTGTCACTGCTCACCATCCTCGTGGCCTCCTCAAATGGTGCCAGGACAGTGCATGCATCCCTGATCATGCCCCACTGGCGTGGAGAAAAAAAACCAAGCTCCCCTGACCCTGTCCTGGTGCCGTAGTCGCACAGGTACTCATTGATGGCCCTCTGCTGCGTGTGCAGCCGCTGCAGCATGGCCAACGTTGAGTTCCACCTGGTGGGCATGTCACATATAAGGCGGTTCTTGGGCAGGTTCAACTCCTTTTGCAGCTCAGCCAGGCGAGCACTGGCATTATAAGATCTGCGGAAATGCACACAGACTTTCCTGGCCTGCCTCAGGACATCCTGTAAGCCCGGGTACCTGCCCAAGAAGCGCTGCACCACCAGGTTAAGGACGTGAGCCACACAGGGCACATGGGTCAGTTGTCCCTGTCGGAGGGCGGAGAGGAGGTTGGTGCCATTGTCGCAAACCACCATTCCTGGCTTAAGCTGGCGTGGCGTCAACCACCTCTCGGCCTGGCCCTGCAGAGCAGACAGGACCTCTGCCCCAGTGTGGCTTCTGTCCCCCAAACACACCAGCGCAAGCACGGCATGGCATCTTTTTGCCTGCGTACTTGCGTAGCCCCGTGAACGGCTACGGAGCACCGCTGGTTCATAGGACAAACCACAGGAAGAGGCCATGGAGGAAGAAGAAGAGGAGGGGGTGGAGGAGAGAGGTGTGTCACAACCAGTAGTAGCATTTTGGAGGCGTGGCGGTGGGACAACCTCCAACACTACTGCACCTTGTCCTGAATCCTTCCCAGCTGCCAAAAGAGTGACCCAATGGGCCGTGAAAGAAAGGTAACGTCCCTGTCCATGCCTGCTGGACCATGAGTCAGCGGTAATATGCACCTTACCGCTGACCGCCCTGTCCAGCGAGGCCAAGACATTGCCTTCCACATGCCGGTAGAGAGCCGGAATAGCCTTCCGTGAGAAAAAGTGGCGTTTGGGAACCTGCCACTGAGGAACCGCACATTGCACAAACTCACGGAAGGGGGCCGAGTCTACCAACTGAAAAGGCAGCAGTTGAAGCGCTAGCAATTTAGCCAAGCTAGCATTCAACCGCTGGGCATGTGGATGGCTGGGAGTGAACTTCTTTCGACGGTCCAGCAGCTGGGGCAGGGAAATTTGCCTGCTAGAATCGGACGTCGGTGTACTGCTAGCAGAGTGGGCGCAAGTACTTGGCTGTGACACACCTAATTCTACACCTTCATTCCTCTCAGTGCATGTTTCAGAGAGGACTGAAGTTATAGTGGGGTTGGAGATCCCAGCTGATGCGGTGCAAGGAGAGGTCCGCTTTGTTCTTTGGTGTGGGTCTTTGAGGTAGGCTTGCCAACGAGCTGCATGGCAGGTCAACATATGTCTGGTCAGGCATGTGGTACCCAAGCGGCTGATGTTTTGGCCACGCGATATACGCTTGAGACATATGTTGCAAACAGCAGCTGTGCGATCTGATGCACTAGCCTCAAAAAAGGCCCACACCAAAGAACTTTTTGAATGACGGGCAGAGGCAGCGCCCTGCACAGGCGGAGCTCTGCGGTGTGATTCCGTCGGTGTACTGCCCTTACGCTGGCCACCAAAGGGCATCCTGCCTCGTTGGAGATGTGCCTCCTCCTCATCCTCCTCCTCCTCCTCTCTCCTATTAGGCACCCACGTGGAGTCATTGACCTCATCATCCCCTCCCTCCTCATCACTGGAGCCAATCTGGCAGTATGCTGCAGCTGCTGGAACATGACTGCCAGATTGGTGTCCTTCTTGAGCATCCCCTCTGTCTGCTCTCACGCTACTGCCTTCCTCTAGCTGGGTTTCATCATCAGACCCTTCGAAACGCTGGGCATCCTCCTGGAGCATGTACCCAACACTGTGCTGAAACAGTTCGGGGGACTCCTCAGGAGGAGGACATGGTGGGTCTAGGGAAGGAGTGACTGATGATTTGTCTGACATTGATACCAGGGAAGACGACGCTTTGGCAGCTGCTTTTCCAGTACCCTGAGCCTGGGTGAGAGAGGATGAGGAGGAGGAGGAGGGCTTGGTCATCCACTCTACCAAGTCTTCGGCATGATGTGGCTCAACATGTCCAGCTGCCGAAAAGAAGGACAAGCGTGTCCCATGGCCATGTGCTGATGACAATGCACCGCGTCCACGACCAGCACTGTTGCCCCCAGACACAGAGCCTGCTTGCCCTCTTTTATTGCCTCCTGACTGTCTGCCTCTCCTTGTTTGCCTTCCAGACATTCTAATAGATGGCCTGCAGGGAGATGGGAAAAAAGCAATAAGGGCTACCTTCAGGTGTCCTTCTCTGTCCCTTGAAACAAGGACTTTCACAGTGAAAGAAACTGACACTGTCCCTACCTAGAGTTTTCTGTCCCTAGAATAAATGTTTTTTTTAATCACAATATAGCACAAGGACAATTCACTCAATGTCTCTCCAGGTCCCTGGAAACAAGGACTTGCAGAGTGAAAGAAACTGACACTGTCCCTACCTAGAGTTTTCTGTCCCTAGAATAAATGTTTTTTTTAAGCACAATATAGCACAAGGAAAATTAACTCACTGTCCTTACAGGTCCCTGGAAACAAGGACTTGCAGAGTGAAAAAAAAAAAACACTCTCCCTACCTACAGTTTTCTGTCCCTAGAAAAAATGTTTTTTTTAAGCACAATATAGCACAAGGACAATTAACTCACTGTCCTTACAGGTCCCTGGAAACAAGGACTTGCAGAGTGAAAGAAAAAAAACACTCTCCCTACCTACAGTTTTCTGTCCCTAGAAAAAATGTTTTTTTTAATCACAATATAGCACAAGGAAAATTAACTCACTGTCCTTACAGGTCCCTGGAAACAAGGACTTGCAGAGTGAAAGAAAAAAAACACTCTCCCTACCTACAGTTTTCTGTCCCTAGAAAAAATGTTTTTTTTAATCACAATATAGCACAAGGAAAATTAACTCACTGTCCTTACAGGTCCCTGGAAACAAGGACTTGCAGAGTGAAAGAAACTGACACTGTCCCTACCTAGAGTTTTCTGTCCCTAGAATAAATGTTTTTTTTAAGCACAATATAGCACAAGGACAATTAACTCACTGTCCTTACAGGTCCCTGGAAACAAGGACTTGCAGAGTGAAAGAAACTGACACTGTCCCTACCTAGAGTTTTCTGTCCCTAGAATAAATGTTTTTTTTTAAGCACAATATAGCACAAGGAAAATTAACTCACTGTCCTTACAGGTCCCTGGAAACAAGGACTTGCAGAGTGAAAGAAACTGACACTGTCCCTACCTAGAGTTTTCTGTCCCTAGAATAAATGTTTTTTTTAAGCACAATATAGCACAAGGACAATTAACTCACTGTCCTTACAGGTCCCTGGAAACAAGGACTTGCAGAGTGAAAAAAAAAAAACACTCTCCCTACCTAGAGTTTTCTGTCCCTAGAAAAAATGTTTTTTTTAAGCACAATATAGCACAAGGACAATTAACTCACTGTCCTTACAGGTCCCTGGAAACAAGGACTTGCAGAGTGAAAGAAAAAAAACACTCTCCCTACCTACAGTTTTCTGTCCCTAGAAAAAATGTTTTTTTTAATCACAATATAGCACAAGGAAAATTAACTCACTGTCCTTACAGGTCCCTGGAAACAAGGACTTGCAGAGTGAAAGAAAAAAAACACTCTCCCTACCTACAGTTTTCTGTCCCTAGAAAAAATGTTTTTTTTAATCACAATATAGCACAAGGAAAATTAACTCACTGTCCTTACAGGTCCCTGGAAACAAGGACTTGCAGAGTGAAAGAAACTGACACTGTCCCTACCTACAGTTTTCTGTCCCTAGAATAAATGTTTTTTTTAAGCACAATATAGCACAAGGACAATTAACTCACTGTCCTTACAGGTCCCTGGAAACAAGGACTTGCAGAGTGAAAGAAAAAAAACACTCTCCCTACCTACAGTTTTCTGTCCCTAGAAAAAATGTTTTTTTTAAGCACAATATAGCACAAGGAAAATTAACTCACTGTCCTTACAGGTCCCTGGAAACAAGGACTTGCAGAGTGAAAGAAAAAAAACACTCTCCCTACCTACAGTTTTCTGTCCCTAGAAAAAATGTTTTTTTTAATCACAATATAGCACAAGGAAAATTAACTCACTGTCCTTACAGGTCCCTGGAAACAAGGACTTGCAGAGTGAAAGAAACTGACACTGTCCCTACCTAGAGTTTTCTGTCCCTAGAATAAATGTTTTTTTTAATCACAATATAGCACAAGGAAAATTAACTCACTGTCCTTACAGGTCCCTGGAAACAAGGACTTGCAGAGTGAAAGAAACTGACACTGTCCCTACCTAGAGTTTTCTGTCCCTAGAATAAATGTTTTTTTTAAGCACAATATAGCACAAGGACAATTAACTCACTGTCCTTACAGGTCCCTGGAAACAAGGACTTGCAGAGTGAAAGAAAAAAAACACTCTCCCTACCTACAGTTTTCTGTCCCTAGAAAAAATGTTTTTTTTAAGCACAATATAGCACAAGGAAAATTAACTCACTGTCCTTACAGGTCCCTGGAAACAAGGACTTGCAGAGTGAAAGAAAAAAAACACTCTCCCTACCTACAGTTTTCTGTCCCTAGAAAAAATGTTTTTTTTAATCACAATATAGCACAAGGAAAATTAACTCACTGTCCTTACAGGTCCCTGGAAACAAGGACTTGCAGAGTGAAAGAAACTGACACTGTCCCTACCTAGAGTTTTCTGTCCCTAGAATAAATGTTTTTTTTAATCACAATATAGCACAAGGAAAATTAACTCACTGTCCTTACAGGTCCCTGGAAACAAGGACTTGCAGAGTGAAAGAAACTGACACTGTCCCTACCTAGAGTTTTCTGTCCCTAGAATAAATGTTTTTTTTAAGCACAATATAGCACAAGGACAATTAACTCACTGTCCTTACAGGTCCCTGGAAACAAGGACTTGCAGAGTGAAAGAAAAAAAACACTCTCCCTACCTACAGTTTTCTGTCCCTAGAAAAAATGTTTTTTTTAATCACAATATAGCACAAGGAAAATTAACTCACTGTCCTTACAGGTCCCTGGAAACAAGGACTTGCAGAGTGAAAGAAACTGACACTGTCCCTACCTAGAGTTTTCTGTCCCTAGAATAAATGTTTTTTTTAATCACAATATAGCACAAGGACAATTAACTCACTGTCCTTACAGGTCCCTGGAAACAAGGACTTGCAGAGTGAAAGAAACTGACACTGTCCCTACCTAGAGTTTTCTGTCCCTAGAATAAATGTTTTTTTTAAGCACAATATAGCACAAGGACAATTAACTCACTGTCCTTACAGGTCCCTGGAAACAAGGACTTGCAGAGTGAAAGAAACTGACACTGTCCCTACCTAGAGTTTTCTGTCCCTAGAATAAATGTTTTTTTTAAGCACACTATAGCAGAAGCACAAAACACACTGACACTCTCCCTACCTATCCTTCTCTTTCCCTAAACTAAAGGAATCCAGGTTAAGCAAGAAAGAAATAACAGTCACTGTCCCTGCCTATGCTACTCTATCCCTGCTCCGGAACACACTACACTAGGCCGCCGTGCTGGCGGCCTTTTATAGTGTGGGGCGTGTACTAAACACCCTCAGCAATAATTGGCCACAGGCATCCTGCCTGTGGCCAATCATTGCTCTCCTCGCTGCCGGCGCTGTGATTGGCCAAGCATGCGGGGTCACAGTGCATGCTTGGCCAATCACAGCGCCTGGATGACACTGCGATGGCGTAGTGCATTGTGGGCCGTTCGCGTCACTCGAATTTGGCGCGAACGGCCCAAATCGTTCGATCTTCGTCGAACGATCGAACAGCCAATGTTCGAGTCGAACGTATGTTCGACTCGAACACGAAGCTCATCCCTATTCCTGGCCGACGTACGTTCAAAACATAACATTATATCTTCTCAAGGGTGAGAAAAGGCCAATATTGAAGAACAAATAAAAAAGGATTCCATGGAACCTGCCCAGACCACTTTTCCTTTTTTTTTTTATTCAGAGTTGAAAAGAATATAGGGTGGAGCCGTAGAGATACGGGGAAAAATAGAAGGAAGAAGAGATCAAAAATAAAGGGAAATAAGTTAGAAGGAAGTAAGGATGGGGGGGGGGTGGTAGGTGCCAGAGGATCCCTAAAAACCCTTCTCTTCAGAGAAGCCTATCCTACCCACACCTAACAACTGTATTTTCATTTTGTCCACCTGATCATCCCCCACAGCTACTACCAGTGGCGGCTGGTGCTCAAATTTTTTGGGGGCGCAAACAAACTGAAAAAAAAAACATCAATTGCCACCACTGTGCCCATTAAACGCAGCCACTGTGCCCAAACGCCACCAGTTTGTCCCCTCAAATGCAGCCAGTTTGTCCCCAAATGCAGCCAGTTTGTCCCCATATACAGCTAGTTTGTCCCCATATACAGCCAGTTTGTTCCCATATACAGCCAGTTTGTTCCCATATACAGCCAGTGTGTCCCCCATATACAGGCAGTTTGTCCCCATATACAGCCAGTGTGTCCCCCAAATGCAGCCAGTGTGTCCCCCATATACAGCCAGTGTGTCCCCATATACAGTCAGTGTGTCCCCATATACAGCCAGTGTGTCCCCCAAATGCAGCCAGTGTGTCCCCCAAATGCAGCCAGTGTGTCCCCATATACAGCCAGTGTGTCCTCATATACAGCCAGTCAGTGTGTCCCCATATATAGCCAGTGTCCCCCCCAAATTCAGCCAGTGTGTCCCCATATACAGCCAGTGTGTCCCCCAAATGCAGCCAGTGTGTCCCCATATATAGCCAGTGTGTCCCCCAAATGCAGCCAGTGTGTCCCCATATACAGCCAGTGTGTCCCCCAAATGCAGCCAGTTTGTCCCCCAAATGCAGCCCGTTACCCCCCCCCCCAGCCCTACACTTACCTTCCTCGGTCCGCGCCATCCTCGATGTCTTCTCCCGCCCTCTATGTCGCTTCAGCCAATCAGGTTACTGGTAACCAGATCCGGTGAACCTGATTGGCTGAAACCCCCACAGTCTTCTCCAAGGAACGCACCCCCGTGCGTACCTAGGAGGAGTTTTTGGAAGCCGAATACAGCGTGAGAGCTGTATTCGGAAAGCCTATCAGAGCCGCTGGCTCTGATAGACACTTCCAAGTCACACCCACCGCCGACCGCCACTCTAATTCATATGGCCGGCGCTCACCAGGAGGCCGGCCATATGAATAGTGGGCAGCGCGGCAGCGGTGACAATACACAGATTCATGCAATGTCTTTCAGTGGCGGTGCGGGAGCGAGAGGGGGCGGCGCTCCGGCGCCCTCTATGGACGCACCGCCACTGGCTACTACCCTTTGTTTCACGTGACCCTCCCTTCTAGACTGTAAGCTCTAACGAGCAGGGCCCTCTGATCCCTCTGTAGTGAATTGTATTGTGATTGTACTGTCTTCCCTGATGTTGTAAAGCGCTGCGCAAACTGTTGGCGCTATATAAATCCTGTATAGGGTTGAGCGAACCCGAACTGTAAAGTTCAGGTCCGTACCAAACATTTGAGTTTTTGGGTACCGGACCCGAACCCGAACAATTGCGTGTATGTTCGGGTTCGGGTCCGGTGTTCGGCGATGTAATGGCGCATTTAGAAAAGCTTCAGGGGGCTGCCAATCACCTTTTGTTTAACTAGTGTGCCCTTAGAAGCCATCATAGCCATGCCTACTAATGTCATGGCTGTGATTGGCCAGTGCAACATGTGACCCAGCTTCTATATAAGCTAGAGGCACACAGCACAGCACGTCACTCTGCTTTAGACAGGATAGGGAGAGGATCCTGGCTGCCGTTGCTTATTAGGGAGAGATTGAAATACTATGAGTTAGTCCTGATTCTGCAATCTGAGTGAAAAGATAGAGAGACAGTGTAGGGCAGGCATGTCCAAAGTCCGGCTCGCGGGCCGGTTTCATACGGCCCCCACTTGCAATTTGTTTTTGTCACTTTTGTGGCCCCCAAGCTCCGCACAGGGTAAGGATGAGCTCGGTTTAAAAAAAAAATATATATATATATTGTGACAGCAGGAAGGTAAAGTCACCTGGTTGCATCCAGGGGGGTAGATATATTTCGCCCAGATTCAGGCTTTACGCCGACTTATACAACTAGGTGGAGAGTTGTATAAGGCTAGTGGGCTCATGGATGACTCATACCTCTAGGGAGAGGGCTGGGCGTCGTACAGACAGGGAGTTGATGAGACCAGCTGAAGCTTGTCAGCTCATTTAGGCCTCTATAAGAACTCCCAGCTTCATTAGATGTTAGCTCATGCCTGGAACCAGACCTGTGTGGACTGTCTAGGGAGAGTGAACCCCTGTGCGGTGAGACAAAGCCTGTGTGGCTATTTGCTTGGACATTTAAAACCAGGGACTTAGGGACTAGGACAGCACTAGGCTGATCCCAGTTGTTAGTTAGGAAACCTGTATGTTTAGTCAGAGGTCAACTTGACCAGGATTTATTTTGGTTATGTTTCTTTTGCTTTGCTGTGTTTTGTCACTGAAAATAGAAAATAAACCGCACCTTTTTTGATTTTGAAAACCACAACCTCCGTTTGCTGGGCCTGTTTTGTGTGGGGAGCCCATCCCGGGGGTCACACACACCCGCTGCCAAGCTAACCCCCTCACAGTTGGTGGAGAACCAGTGGCAGTTTTTTTAAGCCAGCATGGAGGAGATACTGAAGCAGCTGGCTCTAGCAAATGCCAATCAACAGCAGACAAATGCAGGTTTGCAAAGGAGCCTTGCAGCCCAGCAGCAGACAAACGCAACTTTGCAACAGAGTCTGGAGGCTCAGCAACGAGCCCAGCAGCAATCTGAGGCCTGCTTCATAGACCTGTTGCAGAAGCAAGAGCAGAGACTACAACAACAGATGGAAGCAGTAATGCAGCAACGTCCGCAGACCAGTGAGGAAAGCCGTCCCACTAATACCGCGTCCTTTGGGGTGAGTCGTTTATTGACAAAAATGACTGGAGAGGATGATCCAGAGGTATTTTTGACCACATTTGAAAGGACCGCTGAAAGAGAAAAGTGGCCTGAGGAGCAGTGGGCTGGACTGGTGGCTCCTCTGTTAACTGGTGAATCGCAGAAAGCTTACTATGACCTAGAGCCTAACCAAGCAAAAGACTATGTGATGCTAAAAGCTGAAATATTGGCAAGGCTGGGTGTCACCCAGGCTGTCCGGGCTCAGCGTGTGCATAACTGGACTTTCCAGCTTGGAAAACCCCCCAGGTCTCAAATGTATGATCTCATTCACCTGAGCAGAAAGTGGCTACAGCCAGAGACTTTGTCCGCACCAAAGATTGTGGAACGTGTTGTAATGGATCGGTTTTTGAGAGCTCTTCCTACTGCCATCCAAAAGTGGGTAAGCCATGGAGACCCAGAGACGGCCGATGGTCTTGTGGATCGTGTGGAGAAATACTTGGCTACAGAGAACCTGACGGCCTCTTCCAGAGACACTCGGACTTTCCACCCTAAGACCAGACCATCCCCAGGGGCGGATAAGAGGATTCCAAGGGGTGAGGGTGGAGAGAGTGAGAGGGTGGGAGCTCTACCCCAAGTTTGGCGAGAACAGCCTGGGAAATCAGCGGCTCAAGAGGCGGCAAGAAGGATCGTTTGCTACCGCTGCCGGCAAGCGGGACATATTGCAGCCAATTGCCCGGTTGTGGAGGAACCCATGCAGTGTGACTTTCTGACGGGCAGACGTCAGTCGCTGTGTGCGACAGTCGCATGCACTGCCATTCGAGGAACTGAGAAACATTTATGCAAAATGTGTGTTAATGGTAGAAATGTTGTGGTATTGCTGGATTCAGGTAGCCTTGTGACCCTGATAAAGGCTGAGTTAGTTAAAACAGAGGTCTCTGGGAATAGCAAGGTAGCTGTTATTTGTGTGCATGGGGACACCCGAGAGTATCCAGTGACTACAGTGTGTTTCGAGACCCCCAAAGGTACCCTCTCTCATCCAGTGGGCTTAGTATCTCAGTTACCGCATGACGCCATTGTGGGAAGGGATTTTCCGAAGTTCTGGGAACTGTGGGATGATCCTGAGCCCCTCACTGGTGCCCCTATGTACCAGGAATGTGATAGCCAGAACTCCCCTGAGAGTGGTGAGGACTCTCCGGAATTTCCCTTATCAGTATTGGCAGGGGAGACTCAAGAAACTGGAGAGGAGCCCACCTCCTCAGACGAAAACCTACCGTCTGTGGAGTTTTCTGATCTTGAGGTTCACAGGGAAAACTTTGCCACAGAACAGTTGAAAGACCCCGCCCTAATAAAGGCACGGGAAAACGTAGTGAAAATAGATGGCGAGTTAGTGAACCCAGATAATACCTGCACTTACCCATACTTCAGCGTAGAGAAGGACCTACTGTATCGGGTGGCAAAAAGGGCAGAAGAAACCGTTGAGCAGCTTGTGGTGCCCAAACCTTACAGGAAGTTGGTGTTGGAGTTGGCCCATGGGCACATTCTTGGAGGTCATCTGGGGACAGAGAAAACCCGAGAGAGGGTATTACAGAGATTCTATTGGCCGGGGGTGATGAAGGACGTAGAAAATTATTGTTCCTCCTGCCCTGTGTGTCAGAGGTTGGCCCCGATGCCACATTTCCGTAGCCCGCTGGTCCCTCTACCCATCATTGAGGTCCCGTTTGAGAGGATCGCCATGGATTTGGTAGGTCCTATAATCAAGTCCGCTAGGGGGCACCAGTACATATTAGTTATAATGGACTATGCCACCCGTTATCCAGAAGCGATCCCTCTCCGAAATACCTCGGCCAAAACCATAGCCAAAGAGCTATCTCTTGTTTTTAGCCGGGTGGGTATTTGTAAAGAACTGCTTACGGACCAAGGTACACCCTTTATGTCCCGGGTTATGAAAGAGCTGTGTAAATTGTTCAAAGTGACGCAATTGCGTACGTCTGTGTATCACCCCCAAACCGATGGGCTGGTTGAAAGATTCAACAAAACCCTAAAACAAATGTTGAAGAAAGTGGTGGATAGAGATGGAAAGGATTGGGACTGTTTACTTCCTTATTTGATGTTTGCTATTAGGGAGGTGCCCCAATCCTCTACGGGATTCTCCCCCTTTGAGTTACTGTATGGGAGACACCCAAGAGGGCTGTTGGATATTGCCAAGGAAACTTGGGAAAGTGAGAGTTCTCCCCACAGGAGTGTGATTGAGCATGTCGCCCTGATGCAAGATCGAATTGCACAGGTAATGCCCATCGTGAAGGAACATTTGGCCCAAGCGCAGTTGGCACAGCAGAGAGTGTACAACCGTGGAGCCAAGACCCGTACCTTTTCCCCGGGGGATAGGATATTGGTACTTGTCCCTACGGTTGAAAGTAAATTCCTTGCCAAATGGCAAGGCCCCTACGAGATAATGGAAAAAGTGAGCGAAGTGAATTACAAGGTCAGACAACCAGGAAGGCGAAAGCCCGAACAGATCTATCACGTTAATCTGTTGAAAGCCTGGAGGGATAGAGAGTCCCTAGTCGCAGACACTTGGTCACCAGCTCAAACTGGTTGCGTGATTCCTGAGGTTGGAATAGCAGCCACCTTGTCACAACCCCAACAACAGGAGGTTAAGGAGTTTGTGCTTCGCAACAAGGAGGTATTCTCTGAGCTGCCGGGACAAACATCTGGGGTAGAGCATGACATCATTACCCCGCCCGGTGAAAGGGTGAAGTTAAAACCCTATCGGATCCCAGAGGCTCGACGGGAGGCAATACGGGAGGAAGTACAGAAAATGCTGAACTTAGGGGTGATAGAGGAGTCCCAAAGTGATTGGTCTAGTCCCATCGTGTTGGTGCCTAAACCGGATGGGAGCTGGCGATTTTGTAACGATTTTCGTCAGTTGAACAAAGTTACAAAATTTGACACCTACCCCATGCCACGTATAGATGAGTTGATCGACCGGCTGGGAACAGCCCGATACATGACGACTCTTGACCTCACAAAAGGGTATTGGCAAATCCCCCTGGCCAAGTCGGCCAAAGAGAAAACCGCATTTGTAACCCCAGACGGGGCGTTCCAATATAAAAGAATGCCGTTCGGGTTACAGAATGCGCCGGCCACATTCCAGCGGAAAATGGACCAGATGCTGAGGCCCCATCGGAAGTATGCTGCGGCTTACCTGGATGACGTAATTGTCCATAGCACAGATTGGGCCTCACATCTGCCAAAAGTGCAAGCAGTCCTGGACTCTGTTCGGGAAGCGGGGTTTACGGCTAACCCCAAGAAGTGTACCATTGGGCAGGAGGAGGCCAAATATCTTGGGTACACCATTGGGAGGGGAGTAATAAAACCCCAACTCAACAAAGTCGAGGCCATCCAGAGTTGGCCACGTCCCAACAGCAAGAAGCAGGTACGAGCCTTTCTGGGAATCGCTGGGTATTATCGGCGATTCATTCCCCACTTTGCTTCTAAGGCTGTGCCCCTAACCAACCTGACGAAGGGGAAAGGGTCGGTCATGATTAAATGGACCCCCGAGGCTGAGGCAGCATTCCAATTCTTGAAACAAGCCTTATGTAGCCAGCCAGTGTTGTACTCACCCGACTTCTCTAAAGACTTTGTCGTACAAAGTGATGCGTCAGATGTGGGGTTAGGAGCAGTATTGTCCCAGGTCTGGAACGGGGAAGAGCACCCAGTCATTTACCTCAGCAGGAAGTTGAAGTCCCATGAGGTAAATTACGCCACCGTTGAAAAGGAGTGTTTAGCGGTGAAGTGGGCTCTAGATTCCCTTCGGTACTACCTGCTAGGTAGGCACTTTGACATGGTTACGGATCACGCTCCGTTAAAGTGGATGGCTCAAAACAAGGAAACAAATAGAAGAGTGAATAGGTGGTTCCTGGCCCTCCAGGAATTCAACTTCACAGTAAAGCATCGCCCTGGCGTTCAAATGGGGAATGTGGATGCTTTGTCTCGAGTACATGAATGCCTGATTGCTGGTGTTCCAACCCCGAGGTTAAAACAAGAGGGGGGGGTATGTGACAGCAGGAAGGTAAAGTCACCTGGTTGCATCCAGGGGGGTAGATATATTTCGCCCAGATTCAGGCTTTACGCCGACTTATACAACTAGGTGGAGAGTTGTATAAGGCTAGTGGGCTCATGGATGACTCATACCTCTAGGGAGAGGGCTGGGCGTCGTACAGACAGGGAGTTGATGAGACCAGCTGAAGCTTGTCAGCTCATTTAGGCCTCTATAAGAACTCCCAGCTTCATTAGATGTTAGCTCATGCCTGGAACCAGACCTGTGTGGACTGTCTAGGGAGAGTGAACCCCTGTGCGGTGAGACAAAGCCTGTGTGGCTATTTGCTTGGACATTTAAAACCAGGGACTTAGGGACTAGGACAGCACTAGGCTGATCCCAGTTGTTAGTTAGGAAACCTGTATGTTTAGTCAGAGGTCAACTTGACCAGGATTTATTTTGGTTATGTTTCTTTTGCTTTGCTGTGTTTTGTCACTGTAAATAGAAAATAAACCGCACCTTTTTTGATTTTGAAAACCACAACCTCCGTTTGCTGGGCCTGTTTTGTGTGGGGAGCCCATCCCGGGGGTCACACACACCCGCTGCCGAGCTAACCCCCTCACAATATATATATATATATTGTGACAGCAGGAAGGTAAAGTCACCTGGTTGCATCCAGGGGGGTAGATATATTTCGCCCAGATTCAGGCTTTACGCCGACTTATACAACTAGGTGGAGAGTTGTATAAGCCCAGCTGAGGCTAGTGGGCTCATGGATGACTCATACCTCTAGGGAGAGTGTGGGGCGTCGTGCAGACAGGGAGTTGATGAGACCAGCTGAAGCTTGTCAGCTCATTTAGGCCTCTATAAGAACTCCCAGATTCATTAGGTGTTTGCTCATGCCTGGAACCAGACCTGTGTGGACTGTCTAGGGAGAGTGAACCCCTGTGCGGTGAGACAAAGCCTGTGTGGCTATTTGCTTGGACATTTAAAACCAGGGACTTAGGGACTAGGACAGCACTAGGCTGATCCCAGTTGTTAGTTAGGAAACCTGTATGTTTACTCAGAGGTCAAGTTGACCAGGATTTATTTTGTTTATGTTTCTTTTGCTTTGCTGTGTTTTGTCACTGTAAATAGAAAATAAACCGCACCTTTTTGATTTTGAAAACCACAACCTCCGTTTGCTGGGCCTGTTTTTGTGTGGGGAGCCCATCCCGGGGGTCACACACACCCGCTGCCGAGCTAACCCCCTCACAGTTGGTGGAGAACCAGTGGCAGTTTTTTTAAGCCAGCATGGAGGAGATACTGAAACAGCTGGCTCTAGCAAATGCCAATCAACAGCAGACAAATGCAGGTTTGCAAAGGAGCCTTGCAGCCCAGCAGCAAGCTCATCAACAGAGCCTTGCAGCCCAGCAGCAAGCTCACCAACAGAGTCTGGAAGCTCAGCAACAAGCCCAACAGCAATCTGAGGCCCGCTTCATAGACCTGTTACAGAAGCAAGAGCAGAGACTACAACAAATGGAAGCAGTAGTGCAGCAACGTCCGCAGACCAGTGAGGAAAGCCGTCCCACTAATACCGCGTCCTTTGGGGTGAGTCGTTTATTGACAAAAATGACTGGAGAGGATGATCCAGAGGTATTTTTGACCACATTTGAAAGGACTGCTGAAAGAGAAAAGTGGCCTGAGGAGCAGTGGGCTGGACTGGTGGCTCCTCTGTTAACTGGTGAATCGCAGAAGGCTTACTATGACCTAGAGCCTGACCAAGCAAAAGACTATATGATGCTAAAAGCTGAAATATTGGCAAGGCTGGGTGTCACCCTGGCTGTCCGGGCTCAGCGTGTGCATAACTGGACTTTCCAGCTTGGAAAACCCCCCAGGTCTCAAATGTATGATCTCATTCACCTGAGCAGGAAGTGGCTACAGCCAGAGACTTTGTCCGCACCAGAGATTGTGGAACGTGTTGTAATGGATCGGTTTTTGAGAGCTCTTCCTACTGCCATCCAAAAGTGGGTAAGCCATGGAGACCCAGAGACGGCCGGTGGTCTTGTGGATCGTGTAGAGAAATACTTGGCTACAGAGAACCTGACGGCCTCTTCCAGAGACTCTCGGACTTTCCACCCTAAGACCAGACCATCCCCAGGGGCGGATAAGAGGATTCCAAGGGGTGAGGGTGGAGAGAGTGAGAGGGTGGGAGCTCTGCCCAAAGTTTGGCGAGAACAGCCTGGGAAGTCAGGGGCTCAAGAGGCAGCCAAAAGGATTGTTTGCTACCGCTGCCGGCAAGCGGGACATATTGCAGCCAATTGCCCGGTTGTGGAGGAACCCATGCAGTGTGACTTTCTGACAGGCAGACGTCAGTCGCTGTGTGCGACAGTCGCATGCACTGCCATTCGGGGAACTGAGAAACATTTATGCAAAATGTGTATTAATGGTAGAAATGTTGTGGTATTGCTGGATTCAGGTAGCCTTGTGACCCTGATAAAGGCTGAATTAGTTAAAACAGAGGTCTCTGGGAATAGCAAGGTAGCTGTTATTTGTGTGCATGGGGACACCCGAGAGTATCCAGTGACTACAGTGTGTTTCGAGACCCCCAAAGGTACCCTCTCTCATCCAGTGGGGTTAGTATCTCAATTACCGCATGATGCCATTGTGGGAAGGGATTTTCCGAAGTTCTGGGAACTGTGGGATGATCCTAAGCCCCCCACTGGTGCCCCTATGTACCAGGAATGTGATAGCCAGAACTCCTCTGAGAGTGGTGAGGACTCTCCAGAATTTCCCTTGTCAGTATTGGCAGGGGAGACTCAAGAAACTGGAGAGGAGCCCACCTCCTCAGACGAAAACCTACCGTCTGTGGAGTTTTCTGATCTGGAGGTTCACAGGGAAAATTTTGCCACAGAACAATTAAAAGACCCCGCCCTAATAAAGGCACGGGAAAACGTAGTGGAAATAGATGGCGAGTTAGTGAACCCAGATAATACCTGCACTTACCCATACTTCAGCGTAGAGAAGGACCTACTGTATCGGGTGGCAAAAAGGGCAGAAGAAACCGTTGAGCAGCTTGTGGTGCCCAAACCTTACAGGAAGTTGGTGTTGGAGTTGGCCCATGGGCACATTCTTGGAGGTCATCTGGGGACAGAGAAAACCCGAGAGAGGGTATTACAGAGATTCTATTGGCCTGGGGTGATGAAGGACATAGAAAATGATTGTTCCTCCTGCCCTGTGTGTCAGAGGTCGGCCCCGATGCCACATTTCCGTAGCCCGCTGGTCCCTCTACCCATCATTGAGGTCCCGTTTGAGAGAATCGCAATGGATTTGGTAGGTCCTATAATCAAGTCCGCTAGGGGGCACCAGTACATATTGGTTATAATGGACTATGCCACCCGTTATCCAGAAGCGATCCCTCTCAGAAATACCTCGGCCAAAACCATAGCCAAAGAGCTATCTCTTGTTTTTAGCCGGGTGGGTATTTGTAAAGAACTGCTTACGGACCAAGGTACACCCTTTATGTCCCGGGTTATGAAAGAGCTGTGTAAATTGTTCAAAGTGACGCAATTGCGTACATCTGTGTATCACCCCCAAACCGATGGGCTGGTTGAAAGATTCAACAAAACCCTAAAACAAATGTTGAAGAAAGTGGTGGATAGAGATGGAAAGGATTGGGACTGTCTACTTCCTTATTTGATGTTTGCTATTAGGGAGGTGCCCCAATCCTCTACGGGATTCTCCCCCTTTGAGTTACTGTATGGGAGACACCCAAGAGGGCTGTTGGATATTGCCAAGGAGACTTGGGAAAGTGAGAGTTCTCCCCACAGGAGTGTGATTGAGCATGTCGCCCTGATGCAAGATCGAATTGCACAGGTAATGCCCATCGTGAAGGAACATTTGGCCCAAGCGCAGTTGGCACAGCAGAGAGTGTACAACCGTGGAGCCAAGACCCGTACCTTTTCCCCGGGGGATAGGATATTGGTACTTGTCCCTACGGTTGAAAGTAAATTCCTTGCCAAATGGCAAGGCCCCTACGAGATAATGGAAAAAGTGAGCGAAGTGAATTACAAGGTCAGACAACCAGGAAGGCGAAAGCCCGAACAGATCTATCACGTTAATCTGTTGAAAGCCTGGAGGGATAGAGAGTCCCTAGTCGCAGACACTTGGTCACCAGCTCAAACTGGTTGCGTGATTCCGGAGGTTGGAATAGCAGCCACCTTGTCACAACCCCAACAACAGGAGGTTAAGGAGTTTGTGCTTCGCAACAAGGAGGTGTTCTCTGAGCTGCCGGGACAAACATCTGGGGTAGAGCATGATATTATTACCCCGCCCGGTGAAAGGGTGAAGTTAAAACCCTATCGGATCCCAGAGGCCCGACGGGAGGCAATACGGGAGGAAGTACAGAAAATGCTGAACTTAGGGGTGATAGAGGAGTCCCAAAGTGATTGGTCTAGTCCCATTGTGTTGGTGCCTAAACCGGATGGGAGCTGGCGATTTTGTAACGATTTTCGTCAGTTGAACAAAGTTACAAAATTTGACACCTACCCCATGCCACGTATAGATGAGTTGATCGACCGGCTGGGAACAGCCCGATACATGACGACTCTTGACCTCACAAAAGGGTATTGGCAAATCCCCCTGGCCAAGTCGGCCAAAGAGAAAACCGCATTTGTAACCCCAGACCAATATAAAAGAATGCCGTTCGGGTTACAGAATGCGCCGGCCACATTCCAGCGGAAAATGGACCAGATGCTGAGGCCCCATTGGAAGTATGCTGCGGCTTACCTGGATGACGTAATTGTCCATAGCACAGATTGGGCCTCACATCTGCCAAAAGTGCAAGCAGTCCTAGACTCTATCCGGGAAGCGGGGTTTACGGCTAACCCCAAGAAGTGTACCATTGGGCAGGAGGAGGCCAAATATCTTGGGTACACCATTGGCAGGGGAGTAATAAAACCCCAACTCAACAAAGTCGAGGCCATCCAGAGTTGGCCACGTCCCAACAGCAAGAAGCAGGTACGAGCCTTTCTGGGAATCGCGGGTTATTATCGGCGCTTCATTCCCCACTTTGCTTCTAAGGCTGTGCCCCTAACCAACCTGACGAAAGGGAAAGGGTCGGTCATGATTAAATGGACCCCCGAGGCTGAGGCAGCGTTCCAATTCTTGAAACAAGCCTTATGTAGCCAGCCAGTGTTGTACTCACCCGACTTCTCTAAAGACTTTGTCGTACAAAGTGATGCGTCAGATGTGGGGTTAGGAGCAGTATTGTCCCAGGTCTGGAACGGGGAAGAGCACCCAGTCATTTACCTCAGCAGGAAGTTGAAGTCCCATGAGGTAAATTACGCCACCGTTGAAAAGGAGTGTTTAGCGGTGAAGTGGGCTCTAGATTCCCTTCGGTACTACCTGCTAGGTAGGCACTTTGACATGGTTACGGATCACGCTCCGTTAAAGTGGATGGCTCAAAACAAGGAAACAAATAGAAGAGTGAATAGGTGGTTCCTGGCCCTCCAGGAATTCAACTTCACAGTAAAGCATCGCCCTGGCGTTCAAATGGGGAATGTGGATGCTTTGTCTCGAGTACATGAATGCCTGATTGCTGGTGTTCCAACCCCGAGGTTAAAACAAGAGGGGGGGGTATGTGACAGCAGGAAGGTAAAGTCACCTGGTTGCATCCAGGGGGGTAGATATATTTCGCCCAGATTCAGGCTTTACGCCGACTTATACAACTAGGTGGAGAGTTGTATAAGCCCAGCTGAGGCTAGTGGGCTCATGGATGACTCATACCTCTAGGGAGAGTGTGGGGCGTCGTGCAGACAGGGAGTTGATGAGACCAGCTGAAGCTTGTCAGCTCATTTAGGCCTCTATAAGAACTCCCAGATTCATTAGGTGTTAGCTCATGCCTGGACCCAGACCTGTGTGGACTGTCTAGGGAGAGTGAACCCCTGTGCGGTGAGACAAAGCCTGTGTGGCTATTTGCTTGGACATTTAAAACCAGGGACTTAGGGACTAGGACAGCACTAGGCTGATCCCAGTTGTTAGTTAGGAAACCTGTATGTTTAGTCAGAGGTCAAGTTGACCAGGATTTATTTTGTTTATGTTTCTTTTGCTTTGCTGTGTTTTGTCACTGTAAATAGAAAATAAACTGCACCTTTTTGATTTTGAAAACCACAACCTCCGTTTGCTGGGCCTGTTTTTGTGTGGGGAGCCCATCCCGGGGGTCACACACACCCGCTGCCGAGCTAACCCCCTCACAATATATATATATATATATATTTATATATATATATATATATATATATATATATATATATATATATATTCTCTAATTCCTGAGCGCTTCTCACTGATAAGCTGGGCGTGTTGTTGGGTGTTGCTGGGGCATGTTCCAAAGCCCATTGGGAAGCGCGCATCGCCAATAACAGACACTGAGTCATTTCCCGGTCCACAGCTGCAGAGCTCTGTGTCTCAGTGCCTGTGATTGCCTACGGCGCTGCATGCTGTCAGCGTCCTAGCAGGCTCGCCAGAGGTCATTGAGGATTTCTCAGGGGATAAGATAAGTTTACTACTGTAACGGATATAAAGCGAATATTTCAATATATATAAGAATTTAAAAAAAGGAGCTCATCCTTGCCCTGATCAGAACTTGGGGGCCACAGAAGAGATAAGGGCAAATAAGGGCAAATTACAAGTGGGGGCCAGAGAGAATATTAAAAAAAAAAATAGCTCATCCTTGCCCTGAGTGGAGCTTAGGGGCCACAGAAGAGATAAAGGCCAGATTTCTCAGGGGATAGAGAAAATATATATTTTTTACAACCTGAGATCATCCTTACCCTGAGCGGAGCTTTGGGATTTGTTGGGGACCAAAGAGGATATATATATATTCACCACACACAGCCACAAAGGTAGGAGAATTCTTGTTGGGCAGTGTATTAGTTGCTCGGACGAACACACTTACACCGAATTTTAATGGTTCAAAGAATGTCAGGCAAAATGGTCGGCCCTCACGCACGTTCACTTTATCAAATCTGGCCCTCTTTCAAAATAGTTTGGACACCCCTGGTGTAGGGGAAGGTTCCTGTTGGTGCTTTCAGGGAGAGAGATTTATATAGGAGTCCAGATTCAGAGATCTAATAACTCAGCGATCTGCATAGGTTTACCTGTTTGTGTTGCAGTGCACAGTCTTCTTACACTGCCATGAGCCCAGTGTCAGAGAAATTTTAACTTTTATCTGCAAGCTCAGTGCACCAGCACCGCATATGTTACATTGAGAGATACACCCTGTACATACTGTGGGTGTATTGTGCTCTTGCAAAAAGACCCATTTAGGGCAACAAAAAAAAAACATTTGCAGTGTTTTCTGCATATATGCAAGTGTGGGATTCACAATTTATATATTTTTCTTGTATTGTGCTATTCCAAAAAAAAATTTTAGGGCAAAATTTTTTTTTTTTTAATAGCATTTTCTGTATTGCTGTAGGTGTGAGATACAGCGTTTACGTACTGTGGGTGTGTTGTGCTCTTCCAAAAACACCCATTTAGGGCCACAAAAAATATTTTGCAGTAGTTTCTGCATATCTGGAGGTGTGTGAAATAAACAATTTATATATTTTTCTTCTACTGTGCTATCCAAAAAAAATAGTTGTAGGACAAAAACATATTTTTTTAATAGCATTTTCTGCAGTTCTGTAGCTGGGAGATACAGCGTTTACATACTGTGGTTGTGTTGTGCTCTTCCAAAAACACCCATTTATTTTATTTTTTTGTAGCGCACAGATCCTTTCCCCCTTACCTGCCTTTATGTTGTTGGCTCCTCGCAGGAGGGAGAAAGGTGCACCGCACTACTAGCCCGTACCCTCCTGTATAAAGAGGTTGAGCGGTGTACTTGACAGGCCGTGTCCACAGCCGGAGTCAAAACTCCTCCAGAGGATGATTCTCACCTCTACTGTAGGTAGAGGCAAGTCCTTGAATTCCCAGTAAAGTCAATGTCCACACCAGCTGAAACTCCAACTCTGAGTTTATTCTCTCATGGCAAAATAAACTGTACTCGGATAGAAAAGGTTAGAGCAAAGAAACAGGACAGCTTAAGGTGTGGAGGAGGTCCAGGCACAAACGTAGCACATTCACTTTACTGCTTAGGTTTCTCAAACAGTTTTAGGCGCACGGTCTCTGCCACAGACCGTGAGGTTGGTCTATGCCACAGACCGGGTGTACAAGGCCCCTGCCATGGACCTGGAGAACTTTGGTCTCTGCCACAGACCGTGAGGTTGGTCTATGCCACAGACCGGGTGTACAAGGCCCCTGCCACGGACCTGGAGAACTTTGGTCTCTGCCACAGACCAGGGTGTATAAGGCCCCTGCCACGGGCCAGGTGAATAACGCCTCCAATACAATCAGGATGACCTTGAGCTTCTCCTTCTACCCCTTAAGGGCCACAAGTAACTGGGATTACCCACCATGCACAGCCAGACACACCAATTTTTTTACAGTCACTCCAGAGTCAGAGAACAGTCCATGACTTTGTTTTTTGTTTTGTTTTGTTTTGTTGAGGGTAATAACTTGGATAGGGATGGGAGTTTATGGGATGCCCACTTGACTTCAAACAAACTTCAGGGAACTTATTTCCGAAGTTCGGCCGAACCCGTTGAACCCGAACATCTAGGTGTCCGCTCAACTCTAATCCTGTATAATAATAATAATAATAATAATGTGTTGTAGCACCCTCTAGCTAGTGTGCTAGGTGTACATAGTTCAGTTGTTTGTGTAGGTATATTGGCTTGGCCGAGAGCCATGCCTGGGCTGAATCTGGGTCAGGGTTGAGTGACTCAGGGAGGCTGGATGAGCATCTCTGGGGCCTCTCCCTGCCTTCTGGAACCTTAGAGAAGCTTCCGGAAGTAGCGGGTGAAAGCTAGGAGGAGCTGCTTGGTATATTTATGAGGTTTGTGACCAATCCCCAGTAAAAAGGGTCTCGGAGGGGGTAGGCACCTCATAAATAGGCAGTCGGGTGACAGATGGAGATGAAGTGCTGAAGAGGCTGTCGTGGCCCTTGAGGTTGCCCCCTAGTCTGGGGGGGGGCTGACTTCAGGCCTGAGGCTCGGGTGCTACAACACATGGAGGAATCCTATTCTGGAGGCACGAGAGCAAGTGAGAGGACAGCAGGAGAAGGTCAGCACGTCCGGGAGATCTGAGAAGTCACTTGGGTTTAGGGTGTTGGGTTTAGGGTGACCACGTGTCCCGGATTGCCCGGGACAGTCCCGCATTTTGCAGGTCTGTCCCGGGCACATTCATTCCAGGACAATATAGTGTCCCAGAATGAAACTGACATAGCTACCCCCCGTGCCAATCAGATGGCCCCAATAAAGGCTGCATCACTGCTTTACTCACTGACAGTACTTGTCTTGGCCAGGAATGCCTGGAGGAGCACAATCCCTGCTCCCTGCTTGCGATTGGAGAAATCATAAATCCCGCCTCATGTGTCCAATCACTGTGCTGTGATTCATTACAGCACAAGCTGATTTTTAGGAAGGGGGGGTGTCCCTTAATGGTAGTTTGGAAATGTGGTCACCCTACTTGGGTGGGGGCTGGTGAGTGTTCAGTCTGGGAGGACTGTGGAGAGAGTGTCAGTCTGGGAGGACTGTGGAGAGAGTGTCAGTCTGGAGGACTGTGAGGAGAAGTTAGCCTGGATGTCTAGTGAAAGGGGCTGCTGCAGCCAGAAGGGCTGGCAGGGCCTGAAGAGTTGGTGCTGGGGAGCAGTGACCACAGAAAGGAAGTGCTGAGTCACCCTATCTATTCTCTAAGTATAGGGGCTCCGAGTCCCTGCCTGTAATGGGCCTTTGCTACAAAACCACAACAGGGTGACATAGCTGAGTTCTGCAAACAGTAACTGCTGGAGGAAGAAGAGGAGCTGTACAGTATATAGAGACTGTATATATAGGAGAAGTTGTCCCTGAAGTTTGTTTGAAGTCAAGTGGGCATCCCATAAACTCCCATCCCTATCCAAGTTATTACCCTCAATAAGACAAAACAAAAAACAAAGTCATGGACTGTTCTCTGACTCTGGAGTGACTGTAAAAAAATTGGTGTGCATGGTGGGGAATCCCAGTTACTTGTGGCCCTTAAGGGGTTGCGCTACAGTGGTAAAGTCGAAGCAAGTGTAAATGAGCCCTTAACTACTTGCCGACCAGGCAACGGCAGGTTGGCTCCCCTGCGGAAATCAGCGTAGCTATATGGTGGGTCCTTCATGCGCCGCGTGATTTAGGAGCTGATGCACTTGCCCGGCGGGCCGCGATGTTCGCCGGGTATGCTTGTGCAATTTGTTTCGTAAAGGAATCGAAGTTCGTACAAATTTAGCAACTATCGGACGTTCGGAAGCATTCGAATTTCCGAACAAAGCAATTACGAATAAAACCGAATCCGAAATAAAATTATATCGCAAATGCCCGAATGCCTTCAGCATAATTCGTTGTTGCGTTAATGCGGCCTAATGCAACAGCAAGTCGACTTGTTGTGATCCGTCACGGAAAATTACGAATCAACGAACCAAAAAAAAGTTACGAATGTACAAATCCATTCGAAGCACAATAACACTCTGCTCTGCTCTCTGCTCCTCCCTCACCGTGCTGAACTCCCTCTCAAAATGGTGTACAGGGGGCGGAGGCTATAGCCGCATGTAAAAAACGAAAGTAAAATACGAGATTTCTAATCGTTACAAATAACCGCAATGTATTTAGAAAAGTACGAATCCATTCGAAGCACGTTAGGCATAATAGGCAGCGTCGTTGTGAGAGAGACACGGAAAATTACGAATCAATGAACTAAAAAAAAGTTTACGAAAGTAGGAGTTGTGTCCAGAATCAACAAAAAACAATGTACTCTACCGAAAGTACGAATTATAAATCAACTAAAAATAAGGCTTACATTAATACGAATCATTCCGATTCAATGAAAAATGTCGCTTGCGAAAATACGAGTTAGTCCGAACACGAAAAATCCCGTTTAGCAAAATTACGAATGATTACGTATCAACAGGAGCGAAAAGAAACTAAACTAAATGAAACAAATTTTTCCATTGTGCACAAGTCTACCGCCGGGTACCCACGATCGCTCCTGACAGAGACAGAACGGAAGTCTGGCGATGTAAACAGACAGATATCCGTTCTGACAGGAGACAGATCTGCTGTTCATACTGATTATGAACAGTGATCAGTCTCCTCCCCCAGTCAGTCCCACCCCCCCCCCACAGTTAGAACACACACTGAGGGAACACATTTAACCCCTTGATCGCCCCCTAGTGTTAACCCCTTCCTTGCCAGTGACATTTATACAGTAATCAGTGGCTATTTTTAGGTATAAATGTCACTGGTCCCAAAAAAGTGTCAAAAGTGTCCGATCTGTCCGCCGCAATGTCGCAGTCCCGCTAAAAATCGCCACCATTACTTGTAAAAAAATAATAATAAAAATGCCATAAATCTATCCCCTAATTTGTAGACGCTATAACTTTTGCGCAAACCAATCAATATACGCTTATTGCGATTTGTTTTACCAAAACAATGTGGAAAAATATATATCGGCCTAAACTGAGAATTTTTTTTATTTTTTTTTTGTTTTTTGGGATATTTATTATAGCAGAAAGTAAAAACTATTGTGTTTTTTTTTTTTCAAAATGTTCGCTCTTTTTTTGTTTACAGCGCAAAAAAATAAAAACCAGCAGAGGTGATCAAATACCACCAAAAGAAATCTCTATTTGTGGGAAAAAAAGGACGTCAATTTTGTTTGGGTACAATGTCGCACGACCGCGCAATTGTCAGTTAAAGCGACGCAGTGACGTTGGCCTGGTCATTAAGGGGGCAAATCCTTCCGGGGCTGAAGTGGTTAATGTTTTTGCACCAGGCCAACTCTTCTCTTAATTCCCCCCCTCGTCTTAAAAAAAAAAATATTGTTTCTAATTTTATGAAATAAAGCTGATCGAAGCTATAAAATAGCAACATTTTATCCAAAACCCACGGGGGTCTTGACAGTCATATGACGTTGATTCGTGCCCAGACGTCTTGCCCCCTTCTACCATAGCGGATTTCTATAGCATAGCCCCCCCCCCCCTTCAATGAAGTAGAAGCCATATTGAACAATTGACCTGTAAGTCGGCAGTATACTTTATTATCTGCCCTTTAAACAACTCACAAATTATTGCCTGACCACTGGAGGTAACTGATCTCTTTGTTTAGGTGGAGAAAGCAGAAGAACACCAAAGGGTACGCAGTTCTTTTCACCATGATAAATCACCGCTTAATGAGACCCCCATTGTCCCATATTATGGCTGCCCAGCTTTAATTCCATTAGCTCGCCGTCATAAAACTGGCACTACAAATTATCCGGCTCCTTTGAACCTTGCCACAATATGAACTGGTTTTCACCAAGCAGATGTCCCTTACAGCAGACGGAACACGTGACGCCCAGCCGGAAAACGGGCGAAAAATTCAGGCCATGTCATGCTAATTTCGGCACCAAGAGAGGACCTGTTGTTGGTGCAGGTGACAAGATTGTGCGGGTAACGGTCTAACGTGCTCTAATTGCACTGATTAGATGGTTTATTGGAAAGCTAATTGGCTGATTAGAGTCCGAGAGGGGAGAATGACTTTTCGGAGCCTAGCTAAAGTCAGTAGACTTGTGCACAACGGGAAACATGAGCTTAGCTTAGTTTAGTTTCTTTTCGGTCCTGTTGATTCGTAATCATTCGTAATTTTGCTAGACTGGATTTTTCCGTGTTCGGACTAATTCGTATTTTCGCAAGCGCCATTTTTCGTTGAATCGGAATGATTCGTATTAATGTAAGCCTTATTTTTCGTTGATTTATAATTCGTACTTTCGGTAGAGTACATTTGTTTTTCGCTGATTCTGGACACAACTCCTACTTTCGTAACGTTTTTTTGGTTCGTTGATTCGAAATTTTCCGTGTCTCTCTCACAATGGCGCTGCCTAACGTGCTTCGAATGGATTCGTACTTTTCTAAATACATTGTGGTTATTTGTAACGATTCGAAATCTCGTATTTTACTTTAGTTTTTGACATGCGGCTAAAGCCTCCGCCCCCTGTACACCATTTTGAGAGGGAGTTCAGCACGGTGAGGGAGGAGCAGAGAGCAGAGCAGAGTGTTATTGTGCTTCGAATGGATTCGTACATTCGTAACTTTTTTCGTAACGAATTATGCCAAAGACATTCGGGCATTCGCTATTTGCGAAATAATTTATTTCGGATTCTGTTTTATTCGTAATTGCTTTGTTCAGAAATTCGAATGCTTCCGAATGTCCAAAAGTTGCTAAATTCGTCCGAATATCGATTCGTTACGAAACAGATTGCACAAGCCTAAAAGTCAGGATTTTTTTTTTTTTTTACAAACTGTGCATGTTTTAAATATTATTATCTCACCCACTAGGGATGAACAAAATTGAGTTTTCATTTCCCCAAAATTTTAGTAAAAGTTGGAAGATTTTAGTAAAATAATTGCCATTTCAATGTCAATGAGGAACAAGAAATTAACATCATTTTTTTTTTTGGGGGGGGGGGGGGGGGGGTTCGATTAGCTTTAAATGGTTCCTATCATCTATTCCAAATCTTGTTTTTGGCCCCTCATTAGCATTATTATTATTATTATTATTATTTTATTTTTATGTTTCAATAGTGTTTATTAAAGTTTTACAGTACAAAAAGTAATAAAACAAAAAACAAAAAAAAGATCTCGGCTTTTCATTAAGCAATATACAACATATTTAGATAGTGATACAATAAGTATTTTAAATTACTTGAGGAATCCTCCTCTTATTGCATACATAAACCATTATACCTCCTGATGTTGACTGTAACTCATTATTATTATTATTTTATTTAGGTACTTATATAGCGCCGTCAATTTTACGCAGGACTTTACATATACATTGTACATTCACATCGATCCCTACCCTCAGCGAGCTTACAATCTAAGGTCCCTAACTCACATTGATATACTAGGGCCAATTTAGACAGAAGCCAATTAACCTACCAGCATGTCTTTGGTCTTTTACTCAAATAAGTGTGGTAAACATGCCTTTCTCAATTACGAATCATAGATTGTATACAGTGCCACCGTGTCTTATTATTTTATTTTTATTTATTTTTTTACATAGAAAGCACAGACAGCAAAAAAAAATAAAAAAAAATTTAGAGTCAAGTTGACGAATAAACAAATAAAAAAAAAAAAAAAAAAAACCACACATGAAATACCCATTGTATAATTATCTAAACTAACCTAAAAACTACTCTAAATACATTCCAAAACACGCCCTATTCAAAATCTTGTTCTGGTAGCCAAAAATGGCCCCTCATTAGCTTTATTATTATTATTATTTCTTTTTTTACACAGAAAGCACAGACAGAACTAAGTAAAACATGTAGAGACAAGTTCCCAAATAAACAACACAAATAAAAAAAAAAAAAAAAACATAAAATACCCATTGTTCTTATTATATTTATTATTTATTTATTATTTTAGTTTTATTTTTATTTTTTTACATAGAAAGCACAGATAGCAAAAAAAAAAAAAAAAAAGAGACAAGTTGACAAATAAACAATAAAAGAGAACACAAAGAATAATAAAAAAAAAACAGTAAATACCCATTGTATAATAATCTAAACTAACCTAAAAACGACTCTAAATACGTTCCAAAACACACTCTATTCCAAATCTTGTTCTGGTAGCCAAAAATGGCCCCTCATTAGCCTTATTATTATTATTATTATTTCTCTTTTTACATATGTAGCGGGGTCCTCAATTTAGTGGGATACACCTGGGGGTAGTGTGACCCAAGTGTGTAATTGTGTTAGGGTTCAGACCCCTTTTTGTTATTCGTGGAGGATTGGGTGGTGTAATATTCTCCTTGACCAGTGGGTGTCAGTGTACCTACTGGCTCAGGGTAGAATCACTACCAGAGTGCTACCCTTCTTTGTCCCTTCCTGGAGATGGTACGGCCGGGGCGGGGAACCCGCCGTGGTATCGAAGGGAGGAGATAAAAGGGGGAGACGCCCTCGCCACAAGGTCTTTTTCGGGGGATCATCTCTTCACGCACCCAGGCACCTTAGGCCTGGGTGCGGGCGGTTCAAGGTTCTGGCCTAGGCGCCCTAGGCCTGGCCGGAATGAAGATGGAGTCCATCCCAGGCACCTTCAGCCTGGGGTGAGGTACTATTCAGGAGGCCTGGGACCCGGTGACTCCGACTGGGTCCCGCGAGGGTGAAGTTGCTAAAGGGCGCCCCTTGCGAGGGGGCCCGCATCTGAGGTGAGGAGGCTGGGGAGGTCACTCGTTCGAAGACCCGGTGTAGTGTCAACCCGGTGACGGATGGGCCTTCGGTAACTCCCTTGGAGGACATCTTCCCCTGATAGAGGCCGCAACGCAACGGAGGTATTCATGTCAAGACTCCTACAACCCTTGGTCATAGCACAGGGGGTGTAGGGACCCAGATCAGTATAGTGCCTCGACCTGCTCATCCCACCGTATCATGCCATCGCATTGCCTGTATGTGGAGATACGAAATAAACCAACAGTTGGACTGTGATCGGTGTATGGACTCTGTTAATGGGAGCAAAGGGTGGTTCGGGGGTTTCTGCACGACAGACTCGGTACATGCTCAGGACACACCGGCCCGAGGAAACATCAGGTATTGGCCTTCACCTCACCCGCCGTTATGGGGAGGACATGGGCCGTAGCGCACCTCACTCTGTCGCGTGACATACCCCTAGCTAAAGAGGACGGGGTGAGGGGGTGGCTACACGTGGGGGCTCGTCCGGGATTGTGTGTGTCTTGGCGATGGAACTGAGAACGTCTGTGTTTGAACTTTGCTGCCCGGAGGAGTTCCGAACAGGTCGGCCATGTGATTGGCCAAAGTGCATCTCTGCTCGGAGTTGTGGACATGACCCTAAGTCGGGAAAGGCCCACGCGGAGGAGCGTAAAAAGGGAGAGGTCCAGCCGTGTGAAGTACTACATGTGGGGACTGTTAATGCACTGCGCCACGAGGCACCCCATGACTGTACAATTCGTGGGCGGAGGCTGGCGGATGCCCGCGAAAACGTACAAGTTGTGGGAGGAGTCTGGCCACGTGTGGAGATACACGTGGAGACTCCGGCGCGTGGTCAGCGCGTGATGGAACAGCAAGTGGTCGGAATGAATTCAAGCTCTCCGTGGATGCCGGTATCTTACCCTATGAAGATGACTGCATTTGCTGCTCCCCTGACAGACATGGGGATAAGACTTAGGCCCCGAGGACAGTTGGCTCTGTATTCATGCAGAGACACGGAGGCCCTCGGTGTGATCTGTCCCGGATGCTCGGGACTGGTGGTCCAACTAAAGCCATTCGGGCGATGTGAGGCATGCAAGGAGTTCCTTTTTGAGGTTGAACCATACACGGAAAGGCCCCGGGCCCTACGCCTCAACTGCATCACAGGAACCGCCACTCCGGAGGGAGAGATCCAGGCCTCTGCGGAGGTCCCCGTACGCGCTGACCAGGGCGAAGTGACTGCCCAACCAGAGACTGAGAGAGAAAAATCCGAAGACACTGCTTCGGTCACCACAGACTCCCTGCTGCCACCCCCGAAGAGGAAGATAGGCCTGGTGCAGGCATCCTATGGTCGTGGTCGAGCTTCACCCCGCCGCTTGCCTGGCCTGGATGGCGCCGGTAGAGAAGAGAGTCCCGGACATCCCAGTTCTTCAGAAGGTCCAGGTGAGCTAGGGGCTGGGACTGTGGTGTTGGTTGGAGGTGTCGGGAGTCCACAGCCGGTGGAGCCCGAAAGGGAGGGTAGCCTTCCGTCTACTAGAGACTACCTTCCCGCCGAGATGTATGACACCTCCGACCTAGAGTCGTTGTCAGACTGTGGGGATGACGGGGAAATAGACAAGCTGTTTCACCGGAAGGGCTGGGACAGACGCCCGCTACCTGTGCTGAGTAAACCACAGGATTCCCCCATGTCCATAGAAGACAGTACGCTCCGGGCGCAGGCCCCGGAGTTCCCGAGGAAATCTAACCCTCCGACCAACTTTCTCATTCAACTACATCACCCGCTCTGATGGAGGGGACGCAGCGTGCTTCGTTGCGGGCACCAAAGACAAAGCAACCCGAGATGGTGAAGGTACCTCGGCACCCGGAGGCCATAGTACAGCCGGGAGAAGGTGAGCGAGATGTGATGCCGCCTCTAGCCAGATTGCAGAGACTTTTCTCCCAGAGAGTCGCCCGTGAATATGGGTGGGAGTACCCCTACTTGCCTCGGGACTTATTGTATGAAGTTGAGGTCCTGCGACCAAGGTGGTATGACGAGTTTGTATGGGAAAAGCTTAAAGTACCCCATGCCAGGCGATACCTGTCATGTTCGCCGCCTGTGTCTAAAAAGTTCAAGGACTGCAGAGCTGATTGGAGACTTGGGCGCCATATTCATGCCGATAAGGTGCTCATCTGTAGGAAAGAAGGAGAGGATGTCGAGTATTCGGTGGAAGTGTTTGACGGGCACCTGAAGCTTCTGTTTCTGCCGGATCCAAGGTTCTACTTATAGGAGAAGTGAGCTCCTATCTTGTTGCTGTTGAAACTTTCTGGAAGAGACATTCCCAGACGCCTAGAACTGTGCCCTACTTTTGTTTTGATTTGGGCTTTTCTTTTACTCACTGGAGACTTGGGAGCTGTTGTTTTTTTTTGTTCTCCCTTTTCTTCATGTGCCAAAGGCAGAGACTTTTGGGGTAGAGTCAGAGTAGGAAAGCAGGAAGAATGAAGATCTCACCAAGTGTCATTACCGCAGCTCTGTCACCAGGTGGCAGTGTTGTGCAACGGTTGTTCGAAATACTACACATGCATTACTTACTTATTGGAGTGAGCGGGGCTCTCGACTGATGGACCCACTCATGCCAAGTTAACACAGAGTGTTAGGATGTGTTTTCTTTTTGTTGTTTCCCTTCTGCAGGAGATTCATCGGTCAAGACTACTGAGAGTGGGGTGGTTCTTAGACAGCGATGGGAGGGATTGTACATGTGTACAGAATAGATGTCTTATACAAATGTTTATTGTTTTATATTTCCCCTTTCCCTTTTGAGCAGGTCTTGGCACACTTAGTATCCAAAAATTTGAGGGATAGCCTCTGGGGCCCACTTCATGTCACCACTCCTTGGGAGACATGGGTGTGCACCTGACGCTGGGGAGGAGCGTCAAATCACAGGGGGGAGTGTGTAGCGGGGTCCTCAATTTAGTGGGATACACCTGGGGGTAGTGTGACCCAAGTGTGTAATTGTGTTAGGGTTCAGACCCCTTTTTGTTATTCGTGGAGGATTGGGTGGTGTAATATTCTCCTTGACCAGTGGGTGTCAGTGTACCTACTGGCTCAGGGTAGAATCACTACCGGAGTGCTACCCTTCTTTGTCCCTTCCTGGAGATGGTACGGCCGGGGCGGGGAACCCGCCGTGGTATCGAAGGGAGGAGATAAAAGGGGGAGACGCCCTCGCCACGAGGTCTTTTTCGGGGGATCATCTCTTCACGCACCCAGGCACCTTAGGCCTGGGTGCGGGCGGTTCAAGGTTCCGGCCTAGGCGCCCTAGGCCTGGCCGGAATGAAGATGGAGTCCATCCCAGGCACCTTCAGCCTGGGGTGAGGTACTATTCAGGAGGCCTGGGACCCGGTGACTCCGACTGGGTCCCGCGAGGGTGAAGTTGCTCCAGGGCGCCCCTTGCGAGGGGGCCCGCATCTGAGGTGAGGAGGCTGGGGAGGTCACTCGTTCGAAGACCCGGTGTAGTGTCAACCCGGTGACGGATGGGCCTACAGTAACTCCCTTGGAGGACATCTTCCCCTGATAGAGGCCGCAATGCAACGGAGGTATTCATGTCAAGACTCCTACAACCCTTGGTCATAGCACAGGGGGTGTAGGGACCCAGATCAGTATAGTGCCTCGACCTGCTCATCCCACCGTATCATGCCATCGCATTGCCTGTATGTGGAGATACGAAATAAACCAACAGTTGGACTGTGATCGGTGTATGGACTCTGTTAATGGGAGCAAAGGGTGGTTCGGGGGTTTCTGCACGACAGACTCGGTACATGCTCAGGACACACCGGCCCGAGGAAACATCAGGTATTGGCCTTCACCTCACCCGCCGTTATGGGGAGGACATGGGCCGTAGCGCACCTCACTCTGTCGCGTGACATACCCCTAGCTAAAGAGGACGGGGTGAGGGGGTGGCTACACATAGAAAGCACAGACAGCAAAAAAATAATAATAAAAAAATGTAGAGACAAGCTCACAAATAAACAACACAAATAAAAAAAGCATGAAATACCCATTGTTATTATTATATTTATTTATTTATTTATTATTTAATTCATTTAGTTGTATTTATTTTTTTACATATAAAGTACAGACAACAAAAACGAAATGAAATTGAGACAAGTTGACAAATAAACAATAAAAGAAAACACAAAAAAAACAAAACAGTAAATACCCATTGTATAATAATCTAAACTAACCTAAAAACTACTCTAAATACATTCCAAAACACGCCCTCTAAATAAAGTTTTTTTTTTTTTTTTTTTAAAGGGTGCAATGGGCTTTAAATGGCTTCTATCATCTATCCTAAAACTTGTTCTTGTGGCCAAAAACTGCCCCTCGTTAGTCTCATTATTTTTTACATAAACACAGACAGCAAACAAAAGTAAAAAAAAATTATAAAGACAAGTTATTAAAAAAAAAAAAACACAAACAAAAACCACAAACAATAATCTAAACCATCCTATAAACTACTCTAAATACACTTTAAAAACACACCCTTTAAATAATGTGTCTCCCAGAAGACAGTGGGGGGGAGTGGCGTAACCCCCCGCGGGGGTCTATGCCCGGAAGTGGGTGCAAATACCTGTATTATACAGGTATCTGCACCCTCCTCCCCCCTGAAAGGTGCCAAATGTGACACCGGAGGGGGGGGAGGGTTCCGAAAAGCGGAGGTTCCATTTTTGTGTGGACCTCCGGTTTAAAATGCACTTACAGTGCATCCGGAAAGTGTTAACAAAGAGCTTCACTTTTTCCACATTTTGTTATATTACAGCCTTATTCCAAAATTGATTTAATTCATTATTTTCCTCAAAATTCGACAAACAATCCCCCATAATGACAACGTGAAAGGCATTTGTTTGAAATCTTTGCAAAATCCCATGTACATAAGTATCACAGACTCCTCCCATGTACATAAGTATCACAGGCTCCTCCCATGTACATAAGGATCACAGGCTCCTCCCATGTACATAAGGATCACAGGCTCCTCCCATGTACATAAGGATCACAGGCTCCTCCCATGTACATAAGGATCACAGGCTCCTCCCATGTACATAAGTATCACAGGCTCCTCCCATGTACATAAGTATCACAGGCTCCTCCCATGTACATAAGAATCACAGACTCCTCCCATGTACATAAGGATCACAGGCTCCTCCCATGTACATAAGGATCACAGGCTCCTCCCATGTACATAAGGATCACAGGCTCCTCCCATGTACATAAGGATCACAGGCTCCTCCCATGTACATAAGGATCACAGGCTCCTCCCATGTACATAAGTATCACAGGCTCCTCCCATGTACATAAGTATCACAGGCTCCTCCCATGTACATAAGTATCACAGACTCCTCCCATGTACATAAGTATCACAGGCTCCTCCCATGTATATAAGTATCACAGGCTCCTCCCATGTATATAAGTATCACAGGCTCCTCCCATGAACATAAGTATCACAGGCTCCTCCCATGTACATAAGTATCACAGCCTTTGCTCAATACTTTGGTGAAGCTCCTTTGGCACCAATTACAGCCTCGTCTTTTGAGTATGATGCTACAAGCTTGGCACACCTATTTTTGGGCAGTTTCTCCCGTTCTTCTTTGCAGGACCTCTCAAGCTCCATCAGGTTGGATGGGGAGGGTCGGTGCACAGCCATTTTTTTAGATCTCTCCAGAGATGTTCAAATCGGGTTCAAGTCTGGGCTCTGGCTGGGCCACTCAAGGACATTCACAGAGTTGTCCCGTAGCCACTCCTTTGTTATCTTGGCTGTGTGCTTAGGGTCGTTGTCCTGTTGGAAGATGAACCTCCGCCCCAGTCTGAGGTCCAGATCGCATTTGTGAGGTCAGGCACTGATGTTGGATGAGAAGGTTTGGCTTGCAGTCTCCGCTCTAATTCATCCCAAAGGTGTTCTATCGGGTTGAGGTCAGGACTCTGTGCAGGCCAGTCAAGTTCCTTCACATCAAACTCGCTCATCCATGTTTTTATGGACTTTGCTTTGTGCACTGGTGCGCAGTAATGTTGAAACAGGAAGGGGCCATCCCTAAACTGTTCCCACAAAGTTGGGAGCATGAAATCGTCCAAAATGTCTTGGTATGCTGACGCCTTAAAGTGGAGTTCCACCCAAAAATGGAACTTCCACTTTTTGGAATCCTCCCCCCTCCTGTGTCACATTTGGCACCTTTCAGGGGGGAGGAGGGAGCAGATACCTGTCTAATACAGGTACTAGCTCCCACTTCTGGGCATAGGTCGCCTCGGCGATCGAGGTGACCTACGCCACTTCCGGCACCTACTCTGTCCTCCCTCGCTGTCTTCTGTCCGCTGTAATCAGTGCCTTGATTACAGTACCGCCCCAGCAGTGCCTATCAGTGACAGCAATCAGTGCCCATCAGTGACACCAATCAGTGCCTATTAGCAATGCCAGTCAGTGCCCATCAGTGCCTGCTCATCAGTGCCGCCCATCAGTGCCCATTAGTGCTCATCTGTGCAGCTCATCAGTGCCACCTATCCATGCCACCTATCAGTGCCTACTAGTACCGCCCATCAGTGTAGCCTATCAGTGCCGCCTATCCGTGCCCATCAGTGCCGCCTATCAGGGCTGCTTATCAGTGCCATCTATCCGTGCCGCCACTTAGTGCCTACCAGTGCTGCCTATCACTGCAGCCTATCACTGCCCACCAGTTCCGCCTATCAGTGCTGCCTATCAGAGCCCATCAGTGCGGCATATTAGTGCCTCCTTATCAGTGCCACCTAATTAGTGGCCATCAGTGCCACCTATCAGTGACTCCTATCAGTGCCACATATCAGTGCCGCCTATCAGTGTGGCATATTAGTGCCTCCTCATCAGTGCCACCTCATCAGCACACATCAGTGAAGGAGAAAAAATACTTATTTACAAAATTTACTGACAGTAACTAAGAAAAACATATTTTCCCCTTTTTTTTAGCAAAAAATAAAAACCCCAGCTGTGATTAAATACCACTAAAAGAAAGTTCTATTTGTATGAAAAAAAAAATGATAAAAATGTCACATGTGTACATGTCCGTGCAATTGTCATTCAAAGTATGACAGGGCTGAAAGCTAAAAACTGGCCTGGGCAGGACGGGACGGGGGGGTGTTGTTGGGGGAAGTGCCCGGTAGGTAAGTGGTTAAGACAACGTATCAAAATGTTTAATGGACCCAAAACACAGAGTTCCTGGGCAAACCAATCTATGGCAGGAAATGTTTAGAGTCCATTACTCTACTGCCAATGCTGGCACAATGACTGGCAGTTGTTCTAAACATCTCCTGCCATAGATTGATTTACAAGGCTGTTCCCTTTTGCAAGTGAATTTTCCCCAGAGCTTAGTAAATGTGGTGAAATTTTACTTTACAAAGACTGTCCAATCAAACGCAAGGAAAAATAGAAAACAGCATTTTTGCTTGCACATGATTGGATGATGGAAGCCATCAGAGGTTCACCTCATTCACTAAGCTCTGGGTATAATTCCCTTGCAAAGTGAACAGTCTATTTACCTTTAGTAAATAAACCCGATTGTTTTTAAGCCCTGATGAAGGGGGAGTTGTGACCCTCGAAACGTGTTAACTGCCTTTTGTTTTCTTGTTACCGCTTTTGGAAGTAATTGAAAACATTGGACTCTTGGGGCACTTGTTGGGCACTCTTTTTGGTTCAACTACTCTTTCTCAAGTTGGGTGACCCCCCACTACCTACCCCCTCCAGTTTTGTGGAGAGCTGCTGAACCCAAGCTATCAGGTTCAAATGACGACTTTTTCTACTGGCTGTAGGTTTGCGCTCAGCACTTTGTTTCTACTCATCCTTGAGCAATAAAAATGTGCCCGAGGTTTTAACCCTTCCCAGCGCTATCAACAATTGAATCACTTCCCGCCCATGCTATAGCCAAATGACTGCTACAGCGTGGGGGTCTACTTTGCCGGGAGGCCGTCATGTGATGTCCTCCCATGATCATGCTGCCCGCAGCATGCTCTGTGATTGCTGGGTCCTTCAGACTCAGCTGATCACAGATCAGGGTAAAGGGCCAAACCCTTTACCTTGTGATCAGCTGTGTCCAATGACAGCTGATCACGATGTAAACACAAGCCGGTTATCGGATTTCCTTTCCTCACGCTGACAGCATGAGGAGTGGAGAAGAGAGACGATTACCGGCTTGTGTTAAAGGGACATCTACACTGATAATCAGTGTCCTGATTATCAGTGCAGTCCCAACAATGCCCACAAGTACTGCCAATCATTGCCCACCAGTGCTACCAATCAGTGCTCATCAGTGCTGCCAATCAGAGCCCATCAGTGCCTCCTCATCAGTGTCACTTATCAGTGCTGCCCATCAGTGCCCATCGGTGCCGCCTACCAGGGCCTATCAGTGCCCATCAGTGCCTCCTATCAGTGCCACCTATCTGTGCCCATCAGTGCCACCTATCAATGCCCATCAGTGCTGCCTATTAGTGCCACCTATCAGTGCCCTTCAGTGCCACCTATCAGTGCCACCTATCAATGCCCATCAGTGCCACCTATTAGCGCCCTTCAGTGCCACCTATCAGTGCCCATCAGTGCCGCCTATCAGTGTAGCCTCATCAATGCCCATCAGTTCCACCTATCAGTGACCTTCAGTGCCACCTATCAGTGCCCTTCAGTGCCACCTATCAGTGTAGCCTCATCAGTGCTGCCTCATCAGTGCACATCAGTTCCACCTATCAGTGCACATCAGTGCCGCCTCATTAGTGCCGCCTCATCAGCACACATCAGTGAAGGAGAAATATTAGCTGTTTGCAAAATGTATTCAAAAAATAAAAAACCCCAGTGGTGATTAAATACCACCAAAAGAAAACTCTATTTGTATATAAAAAAAAAAAAGATAAAAATGTCATATGGGTACAAAATTGGCCTGGGCAGGAAGTGGGTGAAAGTGTCCGGTAGGCAAGTGGTTAGAGAAAAAAAAGTTTGGGATTTACAGGCATTTTAATGGATTTGTTAGAGAGTAACACTATTTTATTGACTCTTCAGAGAGGCATTATACCTAAATGGCAGAGCTGTGATACATGACACTGCCTGTAGGGGCACTGTGGGGGAGGGGTCGGGGGCAATTATAAAATCACAGTTTCCAGATCGTGGCGCTCCAATAAGGGGCCCCCGTTCTCTGTTTTATTACACACCAAGGTAGGGCTCCAATGTTTTTTTTTCCCAGGCCTGGGTAGCCAATTTAATGCATACATTGCATGAAACCAACTGCATGTCCTTTTTACATTTTTATATATGTAGTAAATATATTATTATTCTATAAGGAATGGACACCCTCTTATACTATTTTTGAGCATTGACACATGTATCATCAAACGGTGCTTGATAACTGTGTGGAGTGTATTAAAGAGCCCTGAGTTTATTACAAATGACATCCCAATTTGCCAACAAAGAGCGGAGGAGCCCTAGCTAATGTGTCAAAGACCCCCGCACTTGCTAACTTGGCATCTCCTTTTCCACAATAATTATACCTAATTTGCTGTTCTCCCTTCTCAAGTAGCCTGAACAGAAAGCAAAGTGTCCCACCAGTTGGGACCGATTGCAGCGAGATGTGTGCAGTTCTGTTGTCAGCTAATTTATCTTGTACCAACAGAAAGAAAGAAAATTTGCAAAAAATGTTCATTTCATGTACCCTGATTAGCATAAAATTGCTGCCATTGTGTCCCAGTGAAGAGAGGGACAATGAGATAGGGGTCTCCTGCAGTGGGCCTTCACTCTTTGGCCCCCTCCTACTCACTGCCTTTTCCTCCTGTGGGGGACAATCACACAAAAGGATCCTTTAGCTATATAATGTTGGCTTCTCCGCATGGACAAAGCAGCAGCCTCATCCTTGCTTAGCAGGCTGATGTTCACTTATACAACGTGGCAGATGACCATGACACATCTTATGGATAGCAAATAAAAAAAAAATGGAAATCATAAAACACTTAAAAAGCACTATAGAAACTGGGCTGGGAGATATATTAAAAAATGCCCAAGAACTTATATTTTATAAACCCAACTTCCTTTAATATGAACCCAGCTTCCTATATTATAAATCCAACTTCCTTTAATATAAACCCAGCTTCCAATATTATGAATCCAGCTTCCTATATTATAAATCCAAATTGCTTTAATATAAACACAACTTCCCACATTATAAACCCAACTTCCCATATTTTAAACCCAACTTCCTTTAATATAAACACAACTTCCTATATTATAAACCCAACTTCCTTTAATATAAACCCAACTGCCAATAATATGAACCCAGCTTCCTATATTATAAATCCAACTTCCTTTAATATAAACACAACTTCCCATATTATAAACCCAACTTCCCATATTTTAAACCCAACTTCCTTTAATATAAACACAACTTTCTATATTATAAACCCAACTACCTTTAATATAAACACAACTTCCCATAATATAAACCCAACTTCCCATATTATAGACCTACCTTCCCATATTATAAATCCAACTTCCTATACTATTAACCAATCTTCCTATTACTGGTCAAAGGGCTAGGGGAAGAGGGGATTTATCAAATAATTTGCCAACAGAACCCAGCATCTGTATATTAAAAACCCAACTTCCTATATCCTAAACCCAGCTTCCTATGTTATAAATCCAACTTCCAGTATTTTAAACCCAACTTCCCATACTATAAACCCAACTTCCTATATCCTAAACCCAACTTCCCATATTAAAAACCCAACTTCCCATATCCTAAACCCAGCTTCCTATGTTATAAATCCAACTTCCAGTATTTTAAACCCAACTTCCCATACTATAAACCCAAATCCCTATATCCTAAATCCAACTTCCTATATTATAAACCCAACTTCCTATATCCTAAACCCAGCTTCCTATGTTATAAATCCAACTTCCAGTATTTTAAACCCAACTTCCCATACCATAAACCCAAATCCCTATATCCTAAATCCAACTTCCTATATCCTAAACCCAGCTTCCTATGTTATAAATCCAACTTCCAGTATTTTAAACCCAACTTCCCATACTATAAACCCAACTTCCTATATCCTAAACCCAACTTCCCATATTAAAAACCCAACTTCCTATATCCTAAACCCAGCTTCCTATGTTATAAATCCAACTTCCAGTATTTTAACCCCAACTTCCCATACTATGAACCCAAATCCCTATATCCTAAACCCAACTTCCTATATTATAAACCCAACTTCCTAAACTCAATTTAACAATTTTATAAACCTAACTTCCTATGTTATAAATTCAACGTTCAATAATTAAAACCCAACTTCCTATATCCTAAATCCAACTTCCCATATTATAGACCCAACTTCCTGAATCCTAAACCTAACTTCCTATATTATAATCCCAACTTCCTATCATTGGTCAGAGGACCTGAAACAGTTTTTCATCCTTTCTGCTACCTGTGCACCTTCTGCAATCCTGAAGACTTGAATGGGAGAAATATTTGTGTCAGATGTATGACTTTCATTGCAACCTTTTTGTTTAAGATTGAAAAAATATTTTGTTTTGTATTTTCTTATGAGAAACTTCCTATAAGATGTTAATTTTCTCCCCAACTCTCTCCTTCCGTTTTCTTTTATAAAAGTCTTTCTGATATGAATAATTACATTTGATATGCATCATTTTCTCCTCTATTTTATCTTCAGTTATCTTTTGTTATTTTATTTTATTTATTAGTCCCAAAAAAAAATGTTTAATATGGAAACGGTTACATTTGTAAGACGTGGTCAGGGATGTTTTATTCCTCCGCATTGCTACATCTGAGCAGCAGAGAGGGAAATTTAGGAATCAAACTAAAATTTTATAGTAAACTTGTCTCATGAAATATACTGTGATGCCCTGTACACATGATCGGAATTTCCGATGGGATAAAATCCAATGGAATTTTCTGTCGGAATTCCGTTCAATCTGTCTTGCATACACACTGTCACACCAAATTCCTACCGTCAAGAACATGGTGAGCGACGTACAACACTACGACGAGCCGAGAAAAGTTCAATGCTTCCGAGCATGCGTCGACCTGATTCTGAGCATGCGTGTCTTTTTTCTCCATCGGAGTTCCACACAGACGATCGGAATTTCCGTCGGAAAAAAATAAAACATGTTCTATTTCTAAACTCTGACGGGAAAAAGTCCGATGGGGCCCACACACGGTCGGAATATCCGATGAAAAAATTCCGTCAGACTTTTTTCATCGGAAATTCCGATCGTGTGTACAAGACATTATTCCTCCCACTCTTGCATTGCATGGCAAACGGGGACAGACTTCCCCTGATATTGATATAGAATGTACACATTAAATCCTCCCTCTGTCCTTCCCTTCAGTCTGGCACAGTTGTACCGACTCCTCTCCTGGACTGAAACTGGCTTATTCTGATTTCACTTCACACTGTGAGCTTCTCACAATGTGCATGAGAAGCTGCAGCAAGTCAGATAGAGCCCCGCCTCATTTCCTGGCTGGAGGACAGTCCAGCATAATCTACTATATAGGTATAGTCTGATCAATGAACAGCTCAAAATCCCCACACTGAATGCCCCAGTTTCAGCTAACTGCCATGGGCATTACAAAGTTGAACGGTGGTGTACCCTCCCTAATAGATTCCCCATAATGTGCAATACTGGAGATGGGCTGTTCAAGCCGGAGAGGTGCATCCTGGGAGGAAGTCGGGATGGTCATATGCTTCCCCATTCCCAGAAGTACCTGATATTTCTCAAACCAATGGAGCAGTGGGGGGGGGGGGGTGGTAGTGATCATTTTAAAGTGGAAGTAAACCCATCGATTTGATAGTTTAAAAAACAGTTAACATTCCCGGCATGCCGAAAATGTTAGCTGTCACATTGGTTGTGCTCTCAACCAAACTTTCACACCATCCAATGCTTGGTGTCATAACTGATCACATGTGCAGCATCATGGCCGTTGAAGGTTTACCAAAGGCCAAGATGGCAGCTTCCTTGGCTGAAAACGATGGGAGGGTTTACTTCCACTTTAAGTAGGTAGCTGTCCCAGTGAAGAGGACCTACCGTATATACTCGAGTATAAGCCGAGTTTTTAAGCACAATTTTTTGTGCTGAAAATGCCCCCCTCGGCTTATACTCGAGTCACCTTTTTGTGCCTGAACTCCCGGACTTTGGGGAGCCGGTACCGACCGGCCGTAGGTCCCCTGGACCCCAAACTTGGCACACATATAGCCCCACTCTTTCTCTACAAGTGTGCAAAGTTTTTTGTCCGGGGGACTTACGGCCGGGGAGCACCGTTTTTTCAAAACCGGGCACCCCTTCCATAGACTCCCATGTTAAATGGTAATTTCTCTGGTGAATTTGGGGACCCGGTACCGGCCGGTCGTAGGTCCTCTGGAACCCAAACTTGGCACACATGTATCCCCACTCTTCCTCTACAAGTTTGCAAAGTTACTTGTCCGGGGAACTTACAGCCGGGGAGCACCGATTTTTCAAAGCCGGGCACCCCTTCCATAGACTCCCATGTTAAACGTCAGTCTAGTCATGGACACAGTGAGGCAAAGTGAGGCACACCCTAGGCTTATACTCGAGTCAATAAGTTTTCCCAGTTTTTGTGGTAAAATTAGGTGCCTCGGCTTATATTCGGGTCGACTTATACTCGAGTATATACGGTAATCATTTTGCCCGTTTGCTTAAATGTTTGCTTTGTGGAGACCCAAATTATTGCTGGCAAATTTCACAATGGCTGTCGGTGAATGAAATCAAAAGGAAGGCCATTCAACCTACTCTGGATTCAGATTTGAGTGGAGTTGAGTTGACTTTTACATTTTCCTTTGTTCTGCCATTGGTTGGCAGCCAGAATTTTCCGTAGTCCCTGTAAATTTTGCTAAGAATGCCCTTACTGCCCCAGAGGTGGACTCCCCATATTGAGGTCTCTGAAGAGAATAAGTGAGTGGTTCTCCTAAACGAAGCATGTCAAGTTTGCTAAGAATGTCCCTACTGTGCTAGCAGTGGACTCCATCCTCCACCTCTGTGAGGCTCCTGAAGAGAATAAGCCAGAAAGGTGCATCCTGGGAGGAAGTTGGGACGACCATATGTTTCCCCATTCCTGGAAGTACCAGGTATTTCTCAGTGCTCCAAAAAAACAATGGAGCAGCAGGGGAGAATGGTAACAATGGTTTTAGGTAGGTAGCTGTCCCAGTGAAGAGGACCTATCATTTTGCCCATTTACTTACATTTTGGCTTTGTGGAGACCCAAATTATTGCTGGCAAATCTCACAATGGCTGTCGGTGAATGAAATCAAATGGAAGGCCATTCAACCTACTCTGGATTCAGATTTGAGTGGAGTTGAGTTGGCTTTTACATTTTCCTTGGTTCTGCCATTGGTTGGCAGCCAGAATTTGCCCTAGTCCTTGTAAAGTTTTCTAAGAATGTCCCTACTGGGCTAGCAGTGGACTCCATCCTTTCCTTATTGAAGCTCCTGAAGAAAATAAGCCAGAGAGGTGCATCCTGGGAGGAAGTTGGGACGACCATATTCCCGGAAGTACCAGGTATTTCTCAGTGCTCCAAAAAACCAATAGAGCAGCAGGGGGGAATGGTACCGATGGTTTTAGGTAGGTAGCTGTCCCAGTGAAGAGGACCTATCATTTTGCCCATTCACTTACATTTTGGCTTTGTGGAGACCCGAATTACTGCCGGCAAATCTCACAATGGTTGATGGTGAATGTAATCAAAAGGAAGGCCATTCAGCCTACTATGGATTCAGAGTATGGTTGAGTTGGCTTTAAATTTTTCCTTTGTTCTGCCATTGGGTAGCAGTCAGAATTTGCCCTAATCCCTGTAAATTTTGCTAAGAATGCCCTTACTACGCCAGAGGTGGACTCCCCATATTGAGGTTCCTGAAGAGAATAAGTGAGTGTTTCTCCTAAACGAAGCATAGCATGGGAGGGCCAACCTTGATAAATTGTTTCCTTGTTAAAAAAAACTGGGCAAGCCATACACAGCAGGATGAAAACCAGAGGCCCACCACTACAATCGCCGGCATTTGTCAAGGCCTACTCGATGATTGACGCCAATACTTCCCCTCACACCATGAAGCCTTTCACCAACACAGGCCCATTCTATGACCTACTGCAGTTCTGCACGGGGTCCCCAATTTTCTCTGCTCTTAGTCTAAAATTAACCGAGGATTCAGACCAACAGAGGGCTTGGAGGCCTCTGCTTCACCACGAGTTTTCCCCTTTCTGGTTTTCCAAGGGGCCGAGTTAAAATAGAGGTTGCTAAGGCCAGAAGCTGAACAATGGCAGATAAAGGGATCGGACATTATTAGCGGATGACTGACTTCAAAGTTAATGATCCTCCTCAATGAATTGTGCCCTCAACCAGTCAATATGGCCTTTTGGGAAGACGAGAAAGGAGCATCTCTTTAATGCACTTACACTCCTTTGTCTCCTTTGTTGCAAAATGATCATTTCATCAGTTTTTAGTGCTTCTTTTTTTACCCTTTTTTTGTTGTTGTTTTTTGTTGTGTTTTCTGTTTTTTGTTTTGTTTTTTTCTGAAGCCCCCGATTGATTGAGAGCAACCAGGAGCGGGAGAGGCATTCTTCCCTTCATTTTTCCTCAAGTGATGCCTGAATAACTGTGCAAAAAAATGGAGGCATAATGACCAAGCAAGAGTGACAAAACCAAATTAGTCACGGAGTCCACGGTTTAATGAGCCGCAAAACTGGCTCTTGACTGTGTAATAACTGTATTTTTCACCATTTCTTCTCCTTTCGTCACAGCCTTGTGTGGTATCTCCGACAAACTAAAATGGCACCAGATGCAACAGGCCAAAGACGTCTTAAAACAAATTCACAAACCATATGTTCGCATAAGTCATGCCTTCCGCTTTCCCACAGGCCAAGGCTTGGAGGACTGCCATTTAACTGGTTCGAGGATGCATCCGCTGGGGCATCGAGGACCATCACAGATGAGGTTTCTTTTTTTTTAATAAGTAAACCGAAGTGATAGATATGACTTATTCATGTGTGCATTTTCTCACTTATGAATTTATTGTAGACTTGTAGAGTTTTTAATTTTCCATTCATATGCTTTATATTTGCAGTAATAACATGAAATATTAAAAAAAATAAAAATAAATACGATTCACAAGTAAAGTTAAATATTTTTAAGAATTTTATTTTAAATTATTTATTTAAAATAAAAATAAATTATTTTGAATTGTTTATTTAAAATTAATACAATTCATTATTTAAAAAATTAAATAACATTAAATATTAAAATATTTTTTGATAAACTTGTTCATTTTTTAAAATAGTTTCTCAAGTATTTTTTTTATAGAGTTTCATAAATAAATAAAAATATTTTACATATACGTAAACATACATACACACACACTATATATATATATATAGATATATAGATCTATATATCTTTTTTTTAACAAAATATCTCCTTTTTTATTCTTTTTTAATATGACAAAAAAATATATTTTACATATACGTAAACATACATACACACAATATATATATATATATATATATATATATATATATATATATATATATGGATATATAGATATCTATATATCTATATATATAGATATATAGATCTATATCTATATAGATCTATATGTCTTTTTTTAAACAAAATAGTTCCTTTTTTATTCTTTTTTAATACAACTAAAAAATATATATTTTACATATACGTAAACATACATACACACACTATATATATATATAAAAGTATATATATATATATATATATATATATATATATATATATATATACACATACACACACTATATATACTGTATAAATATATATGTATAGATATAGATATATAATATAAGTGCAGATATATAATAAATTATTTAGTTAAAATAAAATAAATTATTTTGAATTGTTTATTTAAAATGAATAAAATTCATAATTTAAAAAAAATAATAATATTAAAATATTTTTTAATAAACTTGTCCATTTTTAAAATAGTTTCTCAAGTATTTTTTTTTATAGAGTTTCATAAATAAATAAAAAATATATATTTTACATATACGTAAACATACATACACAAACACTATATATATATATATATATATATATATATATATATATATATATATATATATATATATATTTAGATATAGATATATAGATCTACTGTATATCTATATAGATCTATATATCAATTTTTTAAACAAAATAGTTCCTTTTTTATTCTTTTTTAATATGACTAAAAAAAATATCTTACATATACGTAAACATACATACACACACTATATATATAAAAAAGTAGATATCTCTATATCTATATATATATATCTATATATATATATATATACATATATATATATATAGATGACTAATTTATGTTTGTTTCTTTTATCACTTTCTCTTTATTTCCAATTCAGATATTTATATTTCCACTAAATAGATGTATACATTGATTTATGGTTGTTTTTTATTGCAATTTTTTCTTCTGCAAGAATTTTTTTTACCCATTCATAACTCACATTTATACACATTCTAAAGCCAATTTAGACAGGAGCCAATTAACCTACCAATTGAGTGTGGGAGGAAACCCATGCAGACACAGGGAGAACATGCAAACCCCAGGAAGGTAGTGTCATGGTTGGGATTTGAACCAACAAGCTCAAGTGCTGCTAGGCAGGGGTGCTAACCACTTAGCCACAGTGCTGTCCACACTTTTCACATACATTCTTTTTTTGTTTTAATTGTCATTTTACTAACAAATCAAGTCAAAAATTGACTATAAATTTTTTTTGTAGTATAACATGCTAGTAACATGCTACTAGCAAGATTTTTTTTGTAATTAAATTAGTGTTAAGCAGAATATACATTATACTATTTTCCTATTCAATTTCCTTTAGATTTACCTTCAACTAGGTAGTGGAAGGGCCTGCCTGATAGCATACAAATTGAAAGTATTTAGGTTTGAGCTCATATTATAAGGTTTTGGTAAATCTAAAGGAAAATTGTACAAGAGAATTGTATAATGTATGGCCAGCAATATTGTGTTGATTTTGTAAGGTGTATTTTTCTTTTTTAACACTTGTAACTACACAATCTTTAGCATAAAAACATTTTTGAACAAAAAAAAAAATAATGCAGATCCCCACTATGAAAAGAAGTCCAATTAAGGCAAAATTTAAGAACGTTTTTTACATAAAACAGAAACAAAAAATTGTTGTAGTTTTGTCAAATTTTTTTTTTCTTTTAAGGTTACATTTGATTGAGTTTCAACACGGAAACAACAACATACAAATTGGATATTGCTTCACAACATTGTACATCCAAGGAGAATAATCCATGACAGAACTGTCACAGATTACTCAGCAATCTGTACAATGTGAATCTAACATTAATAAGAGACATTTATTATGGAAAATGCTGTATTTGTCCTGTTATGCCTTCTACACGCGATCGGAATGTCCGATGAAAAAAGTCTGACGGAATTTTTTCATCGGATATTCCAACTGTGTGTGGGCCCCATCGGACTTTTTTCCGTCGGAGTTTAGAAATAGAACATGTTTTATTTTTTTCGGAAATTCCGATCGTCTGTGTGGAACTCCGACGGTAGAAATAAAATCACGCATGCTCAGAATCAAGTCGACGCATGCTCGGAAGCATTGAACTTCATTTTTCTCGGCTCGTCGCAGTGTTGTACGTCACCGCGTTCTTGAAGATCGGAATTTGGTCTGACAGTGTGCATGCAAGACAGCTTGAACGGAATTCCTGACGGAAAATTCCATCGGATTTTATCCCATCGGAAATTCTGATCGTGTGTACAGGGCATAAGGAATAGAAACCAAGGAAAATATACAAAACATGAAAAAAAAGGGCATCTTATCACATTTTTTTTTTTGTCTCATACATTTTTATCATGTTTACGTGATTTTTAGCCTTTTATTTTTTATTATTCACAAACAAATGTTCACAAAGAACTTTTCGTTGTGAATAAAAAAAAAAAAATGAAAGGCTAAAAATCATGTAATAAGATAAAAATTTATGAAACAAATAAAAATGTGATACGATACCTTCTTTTCTTTTTTTTATGTTTTGTATGTTTTCCTTGGTTTCCATTTCTAACAGGACAAATACAGTATTTTCCATAATAAATGTCTATTATTATTATTATCATAACAACAAAAAGTCCAGATGCAAAAGAAAAAAAGAAATAACATAAAAATAAAGAAAAAAACATGCTACTTCACATATTATCTTTATGTTATTTTTTTTTTCTTTTGAATCTGGACTTTTTTCCTCAAAAAAAAAAGTTAAAACGCTATAGTCCAACCCTAGTCATAGCTGACTGTAGACAATGATGGTGGTGGGAAGGTTTTCTCCAAAGCTTTTTACATTTTTTTTTTCTTCTTGTTTCATCTATTGCATTGTAATTTTTTTTTTTTTTTTACTTTCAAAAAATGAAAGGCTAAAAATCATGTAATAAGATAAAAATTTATGAAACAAATAAAAATGTGATACGATACCCTTTTTCTTCTTTTTTTCTTTTTTTATGTTTTGTATGTTTTCCTTGGTTTCCATTTCTAACAGGACAAATACAGTATTTTCCATAATAAATGTCTATTATTATTATTATCATAACAAAAAAAGTCCAGATGCAAAAGAAAAAAAAAATAACATAAAGCTAAAGAAAAAACATGCTACTTCACTTATTATCTTTATGTTATTTTTTTTTTTCTTTTGAATCTGGACTTTTTTCCTAAAAAAAAAAAAAAGTTAAAACGCTATAGTCCAACCCTAGTCATAGCTGACTGTAGACAATGATGGTGGTGGGAAGGTTTTCTCCAAAGCTTTTTACATTTTTTTTTCTTGTTTCATCTATTGCATTGTAAGTTTTTTTTTTGGTTTTTTTTATTTATTTTTTTTTACTTTCAAAAAATGAAAGGCTAAAAATCATGTAATAAGATAAAAATTTCTGAAACAAATAAAAATGTTATACGATACTCTTTTTTTTATTAATTATTATTATGTTTTGTATGTTTTCCTTGGTTTCCATTTCTAACAGGACAAATACAGCATTTTCCATAATAAATGTTGATTATTATTATTATCATAACAAAAAAAGTCCAGATGCAAAAGAAAAAAATAAATAACATAAAGATAAAGAAACCCTAGCCAAAGTTGACTGTAGACAATGATGGTGGTGGGAAGGTTTTCTCCAAAGCTTTTTACGTTTTTTTTTTTTCTTGTTTCATCTATTGCATTGTACGTTTTTTTTTTATTTATTTTTTTACTTTCAAAAAATGAAAGGCTAAAAATCATGTAATAAGATAAAAATTTCTGAAACAAATAAAAATGTGATACGATACTCTTTTTTTTTTTTGTATTATTATGTTTTGTATGTTTTCCATTTCTAACAGGACAAATACAGCATTTTCCATAATAAATGTCAATTATTATTATTATCATAACAAAAAAAGTCCAAATGCAAAAGAAAAAAATAAATAACATAAAGATAAAGAAACCCTAGCCAAAGTTGACTGTAGATAATGATGGTGGTGGGAAGGTTTTCTCCAAAGCTTTTTACGTTTTTTTTTTTTTGTTTGTTTTTTCTTGTTTCATCTATTGCATTGTACGTTTTTTTTTTATTTATTTTTTTACTTTCAAAAAATGAAAGGCTAAAAATCATGTAATAAGATAAAAATTTCTGAAACAAATAAAAATGTGATACGATACTCTTTTTTTTTTTGTATTATTATGTTTTGTATGTTTTCCATTTCTAACAGGACAAATACAGCATTTTCCATAATAAATGTCGATTATTATTATTATCATAACAAAAAAAGTCCAAATGCAAAAGAAAAAAATAAATAACATAAAGATAAAGAAACCCTAGCCAAAGTTGACTGTAGACAATGATGGTGGTGGGAAGGTTTTCTCCAAAGCTTTTTACGTTTTTTTTTTTTGTTTGTTTTTTCTTGTTTCATCTATTGCATTGTACGTTTTTTTTTTATTTATTTTTATACTTTCAAAAAATGAAAGGCTAAAAATCATGTAATAAGATAAAAATTTCTGAAACAAATAAAAATGTGATACGATACTCTTTTTTTTTTTTTGTATTATTATGTTTTGTATGTTTTCCATTTCTAACAGGACAAATACAGCATTTTCCATAATAAATGTCAATTATTATTATTATCATAACAAAAAAAGTCCAAATGCAAAAGAAAAAAATAAATAACATAAAGATAAAGAAACCCTAGCCAAAGTTGACTGTAGACAATGATGGTGGTGGGAAGGTTTTCTCCAAAGCTTTTTACGTTTTTTTTTTTTTCTTGTTTCATCTATTGCATTGTACGTTTTTTTTTTATTTATTTTTTTACTTTCAAAAAATGAAAGGCTAAAAATCATGTAATAAGATAAAAATTTCTGAAACAAATAAAAATGTGATACGATACTCTTTTTTTTTTTGTATTATTATGTTTTGTATGTTTTCCATTTCTAACAGGACAAATACAGCATTTTCCATAATAAATGTCGATTATTATTATTATCATAACAAAAAAAGTCCAAATGCAAAAGAAAAAAATAAATAACATAAAGATAAAGAAACCCTAGCCAAAGTTGACTGTAGACAATGATGGTGGTGGGAAGGTTTTCTCCAAAGCTTTTTATGTTTTTTTTTCTTGTTTTTTTTTCTTGTTTCATCTATTGCATTGTAAGTTTTTTTTTTTTTTTTTTTTACTTTTTCTCTTCTCTTTCTCAAAACAGTTCATAAAGAAAGCACTATATTCAAACAGGAGCTCCTCCAGGGGGAAGACAATGGTGGCAGTGGCAGGGTTTCCCCCCCAAAACTTTCATCTATTCTGGTGCCTCAAGCTTGGCTGCTCAGATCATGCTTCTTTTTCCTGCACTCGAGCTGCGTTACTATGCTTTTTTTTATATACTGCACTTCGTGCCCTTGTGAACCTGTTGAAAAGGCCTGAAAGAGAGTTGAAAAGTCCTAAAAATACTGCTGACTAGCAGGCAGAAAGAGAGGAGTCGGGTTTTATTCAGTGCTAAAGATAACAGTATACAGAATGATAGACTTCCTTCGCCCATTGTCCTCAGTTTATTGAAAGAGCCTCTTAGGCCGTACTTGAGGGGCTGTCACAGGTAGGCAACCAAGAGAGATAATTCCAGGCCTATGCTTCATTGCCCCCTTATAGGCCCTCACTCATGATGTCTGAAAAGCCTCAGACACTGCTGAATACACTTCTACTCGCCTCCATAAACTTTTTCTCCCACTGAATTTTCCGGAGATTTGAGCAGCTTCGGGGCCCGGGGATGCTTGTGAACGTTCCCCTCCTTCTTCTTTTTTTTTTTTTCTGAATCAAAGACTGACAGCCACAGTCATCTTCATATAACAAGAGGAGAAGGTTGGACTTTCCCCCCCCCCCCTCCTCCTCGCTGGAATTCACTTTTCTGCTTCAGGTGAACTCACATCTTTAGTGGTGGGAAATGGAGATAATGGCCAAAGATCCGCCAAGGCCGCAATGTCTCCTCTATGCATCGCTAATCCACCAATGCCCATCAAAGAGTCAAATCCTGTCTTTAGAAAACATTGTTTGCAAATAGGAGGATCCAAAGGTTGCCTCCTTCCAGGGTGTCACTTCCATGAAAACAATCAAAATCACTAAAAAATGTACACTAAAAATGGTTGTTTTTTTTTTAACCACTTAAGCCCCGGACCAATACGCAGCATAAAGACCGGGCCCCTTTTTGCGATTCGGCACTGCGTCGATTTAACTGACAATTACGCGGTCGTGCGACGTGGCTCCCAAACAAAATTGACGTCCTTTTTTTCCCACAAGTAGAGTTTTCTTTTGGTGGTATTTGATCACCTCCGCGCTTTTTATTTTTTGCGCTATAAACAAAAATAGAGCGACAATTTTGAAAAAAATGCAACATTTTTTACTTTTTGCTATAATAAATATCCCCCAAAAATATATAAAAAAACATTTTTTTCCCAATTTAGGCTGATACGTATTTTTCTACATATTTTTGGTAAAAAAAAATTGCAATCGGCGTTTATTGATTGGTTTGCAGAAAAATTATAGCGTTTACAAAATAGGAGGTAGTTTTACGGCATTTTTATAAAAACATTTTTTTTTACTAGTAATGGCGGCGATCAGCGATTTTTTCCGTGACTGCGACATTATGGCGGACACATCGGAACACTTTTGACAAATTTTTGGGACCATTGTCATTTTCACAGCGATCAGTGCTATAAGAATGCACTGGTTACTGTGAAAATGACACTGGCAGTGAAGGGGTTAACCACTAGGTGGCGCTGTAGGGGTTAAATGTTCCCTGCTTGTGTTTCCTTACTGAGGGGGGGGGGTCAGGCTATGTGTCACATGACACCGATCTCCGCTCCGTGTACACGGAGCGGAGATCGGTGTCATTGTTACTAGGCAGAGCAGGAAATGCTTGTTTACACAAGCATCTCCCTGCTCCATACCTCCGTGAGACGATCGCGGGGATCCCCGCGGCGATCGAGTCCGCGGGACCCTTGGTCCGACTCACGGGGAAGGCAGGGGGGTCGCGAGCGCGCCGCCGCCGGCGCACGCACGACCCCCACATCGGGCAGTTAAAGGGGACGTACAGGTACGGGATTGTGCCTGTACGAGCCATTCTGCCGACGTATATATACAGTGCATGGTCTTTAACCACTTAAGCCCCGGACCATTTCGAGCCATTAGGACCAAGCCTGTTTTTGGGATTCGGCACTGCGCTGCTTTAACTGTAAATTGTGCGGACATGCAATGTTGTACCCAAATGAAATTTGCGTCCTTTTCTTCCCACAAATAGAGCTTTCTTTTAATGGTATTTGATTGCCTCTGCGATTTTTATTTTTTGCGATATAAACAGAAAAAGACCGAAAATTTTGAAAAAAAATGATATTTTCTACTTTTTGTTATAAGAAAAATCGAATAAACTCAATTTTAGTCATACATTTAGGCCAAAATGTATTCAGCCACATGTCTTTAGTAAAAAAAATGTCAATAAGCGTATATTTATTGGTTTGCGCAAAAGTTATAGCGTTTACAAACTAGGGTACATTTTCTGAAATTTACACAGCTTTAAATTTATGACTGCCTATCTCATTTCTTGAGGTGCTAAAATGGCAGGGCAGTACAAAACCCCCCCAAATGACCCCATTTTGGAAAGTAGACACCCCAAGGAAATTGCTGAGAGGCATGTTGAGCCCATTGAATATTTTTTTTTTTGTCCCAAGTGATTGAATAATGACAAAAAAATAAAAATAAAATAATTACAAAAAGTTGTCACTAAATGATATATTGCTCACACATGCCATGGTTATATGTGGAATTGCACCCCAAAATACATTCTGCTGCTTCTCCTGAGTACGGGGATACCACATGTGTGGGACTTTTTAGGAGCCTAGCCACGTACGGGACCCCGGAAACCAAGCACCGCCTTCAGGATTTCTAAGGGCGCAAATTTTTGATTTCACTCCTCACTACCTATCACAGTTTCGAAGGCCATAAAATGCCAAAATAGCACAAAACCCCCCCAAATGACCCCATTTTGGAAAGTAGACACCCCAAGCTATTTACTGAGAGGCATGTTCAGTCCATGGAATATTTTATATTTTGCCACAAGTTGCGGGAATATGACAAACTTTTTTTTTTTTTGCACAAAGTTGTCACTAAATGATATATTGCTCACACATGCCATGGGCATATGTGAAATTACACCCCAAAATACATTCTGCTGCTTCTCCTGACTACGGGGATACCACATGTGTGGGACTTTTTGGGAGCCTAGCCGCGTACGGGACCCCAAAAACCAAGCACCGCCTTCAAGGTTTCTAAGGGCATAAATTTTTGATTTCACTCCTCACTACCTATCACAGTTTTGAAGGCCATAAAATGCCAAGATGGCACAAAACCCCCCCAAATGACCCCATTTTGGAAAGTAGACACCCCAAGCTATTTGCTGAGAGGCATGTTGACCCCATTGAATATTTTTTTTTTGTCCCAAATGATTGAATAATGACAAAAAGAAAAAAAAAAAATGTACAAAAAGTTGTCACTAAATGATATATTGCTCACACATGCCATGGTTATATGTGGAATTGCACCCCAAAATACATTCTGCTGCTTTTCCTGAGTACGGGGATACCACATGTGTGGGACTTTTTGGGAGCCTAGCCGCGTACAGGGCCCCAAAAACCAAGCACCGCCTTCAGGATTTCTAAGGGCGTAAATTTTTGATTTCACTCCTCACTACCTATCACAGTTTCGAAGGCCATAAAATGCCAAAATAGCACAAAACCCCCCCAAATTACCCCATTTTGGAAAGTAGACACCCCAAGCTATTTGCTGAGAGGCATGTTGAGTCCATGGAATATTTTATATTTTGCCACAGGTTGCGGGAATATGACAAACTGTTTTTTTTTGCACAAAGTTGTCACTAAATGATATATTGCTCACACATGCCATGGGCATATGTGAAATTACACCCCAAAATACATTCTGCTGCTTCTCCTGAGTACGGGGATACCACATGTGTGGGACTTTTTGGGAGCCTAGCCGCATACGGGACCCCAAAAACCAAGCACCGCCTTCAAGGTTTCTAAGGGCATAAATTTTTGATTTCGCTCCTCACTACCTATCACAGTTTTGAAGGCCATAAAATGCCAAGATGGCACAAAACCCCCCCAAATGACCCCATTTTGGAAAGTAGACACCCCAAGCTATTTGCTGAGAGGCATGTTGAGCCCATTGAATATTTTTTTTTTGTCCCAAATGATTGAATAATGACAAAAAGAAAAAAAAAATGTACAAAAAGTTGTCACTAAATGATATATTGCTCACACATGCCATGGTTATATGTGAAATTACACCCCAAAATACATTCTGCTGCTTCTCCTGAGTACGGGGATACCACATGTGTTGGACTTTTTGGGAGCCTAGCCGCGTACGGGACCCCAAAAACCAAGCACCGCCTTCAAGGTTTCTAAGGGCATAAATTTTTGATTTCACTCCTCACTACCTATCACAGTTTTGAAGGCCATAAAATGTCAAAATAGCCCAAAACCCCCACAAATGACCCCATTTTGGAAAGTAGACACCCCAAGCTATTTGCTGAGAGGCATGGTGAGTATTTTACAGCTCTCATTTGTTTTTGAAAATTAAGAAAGACATTTTTTTTTCTTTTTTTTTTTCTTTTTTTACATTTTCAAAACTTTGTGACAAAAAGCGAGATCTGCAAAATACTCAACATACCTCTCAGCAAATAGCTTGGGGTGTCTACTTTCCAAAATGGGGTCATTTGGGGGGGTTTTGTGCCATCTGGGCATTCCATGGCCTCCGAAACTGTGATAGGCAGTGAGGAGTGAAATCAAAAATTTACACCCATAGAAATCCTGAAGGCGGTGCTTGGTTTTTGGGGTCCCGTACGCGACTAGGCTCCCAAAAAGTCCCACACATGTGGTATCCCCGTACTCAGGAGAAGCAACAGAATGTATTTTGGGGTGTAATTCCACATATGCCCATGGCATGTTTGAGCAATATATAATTTAGTGACAACTTTTTGTACATTTTTTTTTTTTTTTGGTCATTATTCAATCACTTGGGACAAAAAAAAAAATATTCAATGGGCTCAACATGCCTCTCAGCAAATAGCTTAAGGTGTCTACTTTACAAATTTGGGGGGGTTTTGAACTGTCCTGGCATTTTATGCACAACATTAGGAAGCTTATGTCACACATCATCCACTCTTCTAACCACTTGAAGACAAAGCCCTTTCTGACACTTTTTGTTTACATGAAAGATAATTTTATTTTGCAAGAAAATTATGTTGAACCCCCAAACATTATATATTTTTTTTAAAGCAAAGGCCCTACAGATTAAAATAGTGGGTGTTGCATTTTTTTTTTCCACACAGTATTTGCGCAGCGATTTTTCAAACGCATTTTTTGGGGGAAAAACACACTTTTTTTATTTTTAATGCACTAAAAAACACTATATTGCCCAAATGTTTGATGAAATAAAAAAGATGATCATAGGCCGAGTACATGGATACCAAACACGACATGCTTTAAAATTGCGCACAAACGCGCAGCGGCGACAAAACTACATTCATTTTTAAAAGCATTTAAAAGCCTTTACAGGTTACCACGTTAGATTTACAGAGGAGGTCTACTGCTAAAATGACTGCCCTCGATCTGACCTTCGCGGTGATACCTCACATGCATGATGCAATTGCTGTTTACATATGACGCTAGACCGACGCTTGCGTTCGCCTTTGCGCAATAGCAGGGGGGGACAGCGGTGCTTTTTTTTTTTTTTTTTTTATTATTTATTTGGCTTTTTTATTTTATTTTTAAACTGTGCCTTCCATATTTTATTTTTTTACCATTTTTATCGTTATCTCAGGGAATGTAAATATCCCCTATGATAGCAATAGGTAGTGACAGGTACTCTTTTTTTGAAAAAAATTGGGGGGTTAGACCCTAGATCTTTCCTCTGCCCTCAAAGCATCTGACCACACCAAGATCGGTGTGATAAAATGCTTTCCCAATTTCCCAATGGCGCTTTTTATATCCGGGGGGGGGGGACATTCCCTCCCACTGCTTGTAAAAGCAGTCTAGAGGCTAATTATCTGCTAGAATTGCTTTTACATGAAAGCCGGCTGCTGGCTGAAAAGAATGATACCAAGATGATACCTAAACCCGCAGGCATCATTCTGGTATAAACATTCAAAGTCCAGCAACATACCAGTACGTTGCTGGTCCTTGTTGGACATGTATTGTAATCTTTTTTTTCATACAGCCTATTGGCTGAACGAAAAAAAGAGATTGATTGGTGGGTATGCCCACCATTAGAATACCTCCCTTCATCCACCCACTTCTAATGATGGGCATATATGCCGAAGCATGGGGGCATCCTCCCGCAAAAAAGTTATGCCGCGTACACACGGTCAAGCCTTCGTCGGAATTTCGACCGTATGTACGCGGCATAAAAGGTTATGCCGCGTACACACGGTCGGACTTTTCCACGGATAAGCCTCCGTTGGAATTTCGACCGTATATACGCGGCATTAGGAGCAAAATCGCTCCTCCGCCCCTGCTGCCCCCATGCTTCGGCATATATGCTCTTTTTTTTAACTGTGGTGGTGAAATCACCTCCTACAGCGTTGGAGTCACGGCTTTATGTATCGTGGGAGCAAACGCTGTTGCTGTCAAGATAAATAGATCCGCGCTGCAACTGAATGGCGTACCTGCTAAGCAAATGGTGGTTAACATTAAAACAAAGTAACATTACAGTACAACAGTAGGACCTTACCATGCCATACCTGCAAAGCAAATACCAAAACAAAACCTAGTAAAAAATAAAAAAATGTTTTAACGCAACCTGTGCCTAAAATATATATATGCCGAAGCATGGGGGCATCCTCCCGCAAAAAAGTTATGCCGCGTACACACGGTCGGAATTTCGACCGTATGTACGCGGCATTAGGAGCAAAATCGCTCCTCCGCCCCTGCTGCCCCAATGCTTCGGCATATATGCTCTTTTTTTTTAACTGTGGTGGTGAAATCACCTCCTACAGCGTTGGAGTCACGGCTTTATGTATCGTGGGAGCAAACGCTGTTGCTGTCAAGATAAATAGATCCGCGCTGCAACTGAATGGCGTACCTGCTAAGCAAATGGTGGTTAACATTAAAACAAAGTAACATTACAGTACAACAGTAAGACCTTACCATGCCATACCTGCAAAGCAAATACCAAAACAAAACCTAGTAAAAAATAAAAAAATGTTTTAACGCAACCTGTGCCTAAAATATATATATGCCGAAGCATGGGGGCATCCTCCCGCAAAAAAGTTATGCCGCGTACACACGGTCGGAATTTCGACCGTATGTACGCGGCATTAGGAGCAAAATCGCTCCTCCGCCCCTGCTGCCCCCATGCTTCGGCATATATGCTCTTTTTTTTAACTGTGGTGGTGAAATCACCTCCTACAGCACTGGAGTCACGGCTTTATGTATCGTGGGAGCAAACGCTGTTGCTGTCAAGATAAATAATTCCGCGCTGCAGTTGAATGGCGCACCTGAAAACAAAAAATTACATACCTGAAAAGCAAGCATGATAAAACATTGCAGAATAGAATACAGTAAAAAAGAGCAGAACAATAGAGAGAAAATAGAGAGAGAGAGAACAATAAAACGACAACTATTTTTGGTTTTTTTATTTTATATTTTTTTTGTGTTTTGTTTTTTACGTTTTTTTTTTTCTTTTTTACACTTTTTTTTGTAACTTTACAACTGTAATGGTTCGGGTCTCTCAAAATGTAATGGCATCTTGGGAGACCCTGTGTAAGTGTGTCCTAGTCTGTGAAATGCTGTACCCTACGCTAAAACTTCACTTTTGAGTGGTAGCGTTCAAAACATTCACCTTGGCAAAGACCAGGCTTGTCAGGACAGAGTGGACAAAAACTACGGGTGTCACGCCTAAATCCGCGCTTGCTACAGACACGACATCTTTTTTGGGTGGCTTTGGGTAGGGGTACTCGGGAGGACATACGAATAATGCCTCTCATGCAGCCGGCTTACTGCATTTGGTTGGGGATGGTGAGGTGCAGAACCGCCTGGATACAGGAGTTCTGTGACTATCTCATTCTGGAATTTTAGAAGAGATAACGTCCCGCCTGAAGCTCTGTATAGCACATGAGCGTTCAGCAAAGCCAATTGGAATAATGATAGAGACACTTTTTTGTACCAGCGTCTCGCCTTACGGTCAATTAGATACGGCGCCATCAACTGGTCGTTGAGGTCCACCCCTCCCATATTTTGGTTATATTCGTGGACACAGAGGGGTTTCTCCACAACACCAGTCGCCGTACAAATTTGGACTGTCGTGTCTGCATGAAGGGAGGTAAGAAGGAAAACATTCTTATTGTCCCTCCACTTCATAGCGAGCAAGTTATTACACTTCAAGCAGGCTCTCTCCCCCAGCCTAAGACGGGCATCTACAAGCCGCTGGGGAAAGCCCCGGCGATTAGGTCGCACGGTGCCACATGCTCCAATCTTATGATCAAACAAGTGACTAAACAGTGGCATGCTCGTGTAATAATTGTCCACATACAAGTGGTACCCCTTTCCGAATAAGGGTGACACCAAGTTCCACACTATCTTGCCAGCGCTCCCTATGTAATCCGGGCAGTTGACCGACTCAATCTGACTGTCTTTTCCCTCATAAACCGTAAAGTTCACTACATAGCCTGTTGCCCTGTCACAGAACTTGTAGAGCTTGACCCCGTATCTGGCACGCTTGCTGGGAAGGTACTGCTTGAAAGACAAGCGGCCAGAAAATTTAATCAGGGACTCATCAACGCAGACAACTTGATCGGGAGTAAACAAGGCTGCAAAACGTTCGTTGAAGTGGTTTATGAGGGGCCGAATTTTATAGAGCCGGTCGTATTCAGGGTCCCCACGTGGACGACAAAGTTCATTGTCGTTGAAGTGCATGAACCGCAAAATCTGCTCGTATCGTGCCCTGGACATGGAGGCAGAGAACACGGGCATGTGGTCAATTGGGTGCGTGGACCAATAAGCACGCAATGACGGAAATTTATGTGTGCCCATGTTGAGGGAAAGGCCCAGAAAGGTCTTAAATTCGGAAACCGTAATTGGTTTCCAATTTCTGGCAATTTTAGGCAACTGGGGGTTAGCGGCGATAAATTGACCAGCATATAAATTACTCTGGTCCACAATAGATCTATAGAGATCTTCCGTGAAAAACAGCGAATAAAAATCGATTGGCATAAAATCAGCTGTTTCCACCTGAATACCGGGTTGGGCAGTGAATGGGGGAAGTACGGGTTCTGCAGAAGTGGTGGGGACCCAATCAGGATAGGCGAATTCTGCAGGAAGGGCAGTATGGGCACGACGGGCCTGCCTTTGTCTTCTTGGTGGCAGCGGGACACTACTTGTGCTTGCCACCTCGCCAGCTTGAACTGCACTTATGGGACTCGCCACGTCACCAAGTGTTACTGCAGTGCTGGATGTACGTCCAGGCTGTACTAGGCCGCTGGTGCTTGCCAGTTCACCAGAAGGAATAGCGGCGCTAGTACTACTCTGCTCCATGATACGAGAGACCTGCGGTTCTTGCTCCTCAACAACCTCAGAAGATCGGGATCGGGTACGCCTGACCTTAGCAGGGACCTCAACTTCGTCGTCAGAGCTATCTGACGTGGGGCCGCTGACGTCACTGTCTTCTACGGGAAGATATTCTGAGCCTTAATCTGACAGATACGTGACCTCCTCTTCACTATCTGTCATGCTCAGAATCTCGTAGGCCTCTTTACTAGTGTACCTTCGTCTTGCCATTTTGGGCTCTAAATTTAGGGGTACACTAGTAAGATTCACAGGAAAAAAAGCACCTGACTGTCGTCAGCAAATATATCAAACGCTACAAAAAAACTGTTAGCGATCGCAGGGATCAGGCCTGTCTCTGCGAACGCTGCAGTTATGTGTGTTGTGTTTGGTAAGTGACAGTGATCGATCGATACTGCACTTGGGTGGGCTGGGCTGGGCTGGGCGGAGGGGCTAAACGCAGGTACTAGCAGGTATCTGGGCTGATCCCGCTAACACTGCGTTTTTGGGAACCCTAAACCGCTGGGGATGCTAGTATAGATCTGATCAGATACTATACCACTAAGGGGGGTGTATGCTTTGCGCGTGGGTGTTAGCGCTACTGGCACTAACCTAACACTGCCTGGGGCGACGCAGACCCTCTCTGGCGCTAAAACCTAATTGATCTCACCCGCCGGGCGATCAGGGGGGTTAAACCTTTATTGGGTTATATACGGCGGGTGCCCTGATGCTATAAAAAGCAAACTAATCAACCAGCGTCACCCGTAACCTTTATATGGTGATCACTGGTGAAAGGGTTAACTAGGGGCAATCAGGGGGTTAAAACCTTTATTAGGTTAAATATGGGGGTACCTGACACCAATAAAAACCTGCGGCGAACCTAAAAAAAAAATAACTGCCTATCTAAAACACCAGCGACACGAATACAGCGATCGGAAAAACAATCGCTTAGTGACGCTGAAGTTAGGGGGTGAAAGGGTTACCTGGGGGGTGATCAAGGGGTTAAACCTTTATTAGGGGGGGTTAGGGGGCTACCCTGGACCTAAAGGGGCCTAATCCTAACTGCCTTGCAACTTTTTACAATCACAGATGACACTAAATGCAGTGATCAGTAAAATAAATGATCACTGCAATCAGTGACACTGTGATTGGGGGCTTTGGGGTGACCTGGGGGGTGATCTGGGGGTGACTGGGGGGTGATTTGTGTGCCTATGTGTACCTACGTGTCAGTGGACTGTTGGAGCACTAACCTCTGTCTTCACTCCTCGGCGCCGGGAACGAAAAGACCGCGGCGAGGGAGATGACATCACTTCCTCCAGCCTGTGTTTACATCACATGGCGGAGGAAGCAATTTCATTGGCCTGGAGCGATCGCGAGGGGGGGGCGGAATCGAGCGGCCGCCCCCTCATGCCTGATCGCTCCCGAACACTTAACGGCCGCTCACTGCAGTGAAGGGGGGTCCGGATGGACCCCCCAACTGCACAAAGGCGATCACGTAGATCTACGTGATTCTGCCTGTCCGTGCCATTCTGCCGACGTAAATCGGCGGTGGGCGGTCGTTAAGTGGTTAAGTGGTTAAATTATGTTAAATTATGTGAATTATCAAAGTACCGGTAGTTGGAAAGAATGGTGTACATTTGGGTTCCAGCAGTGGTAATGAGTCAGTCAATAGTAAGTGGATTCAAACTGCTTGGGACAAACATAGCTCTAGACAAAAATAAAGTTTTTTTTAAAAAAAAAGAAAAAAAGATAACAATAAAAAAAAAAAATTAGTGTAAAAAAAAAAGTAAAATTAATAGTTAGAATTGCAATAAAGTAAGATCAAAGAAACATACAAAAGTGATGGCAAAAAGAGACCAAGTGGTCTACTGAGTCTGGACCACTTGGCCTTTCTCTTATTATGATAACAATGCCTAAAACTAATTTAATTACCCCCGTCTCACCCAACCTAATACTCATTATATCTCTTAGTGTGATGGTAAATAAAATGTATACGGCTTGTGACTGTATTATATATGAACTGTTCTTAAATGTTTTATCAATTAAAAAAAAAAAAGATAACAAAGAAAAAAAATGTGGCAGACACGATGGGCCACTTCGTCCTTTTTGCTTTATTATCACTTTTGTATGATCTCACTTTATTCTTTGACTTTACTATTAATTTTTCTTTTTTTTTTTTTTTTTTTACACTTGTAATTTTTTTTTTAAAACAGTAAATGTAAAGAAAAATTGGAGATAATGGCCAAAGATCCGCCAAGGCCGCAATGTCACCTCTATGCATCGCTAATCCACCAATGCCCATCAAAGAGTCAAATCCTGTCTTCAGAAAACATTGTTTGCAAATAGGAGGATGCAAAGGTTGCCTCCTTCCAGAGTGTCACTTCCATGAAAACAATCAAAATCACAAAAAATGTACACTATAAATGTTGTACCTTTGGGTTGTGTACATTGTAACAGGCACTAATAATGATTTTACCATAAGATCAGTTGGAAGAGGCTTCCAGCAGTGGTTATGAGTCAGTCAACAGTAAATGTATTCAAATATGCTTGGGACAAACATGGATCTATACTCAAAAAAGTATAGACAAAAAAGTAAAAATAAATAAATATATAAATTAAAAAAATGGGGCAGTCTCAATGGACCACTTGGTCTTCTATTTTTCTATGATCTCACTTTATTCCTTGACTTTACAATTCTATTACCGTATATACTCGAGTATAAGCCGACCCGAGTATAAGCAGAGGTACCTAATGTTACCACAAAAAACTGGGAAAACTCACTGACTCGAGTATAAGCCGAGGGTCAACAATGCCCATTTGCACGCCTCACTGTGCCCATTGCAACTTCACTAAGCCAATTGTCACTGCCCATTGCCACCTTACTGTGCCCATCCTCACTGTTCCCAAATTGAACATTGTAAATTGTACTTGAAAAAAAATTGAGAGGCTGCTGCGTCCATCGTTTAAAACTCGCAGTCTCTTCCTCTTCCCTTCCGTGATAGGCGTTTTCTAAGCAGACACAGTTCCGCCTATCACGAACGTTCTCTCATCCTCAGTTTCCCAGCAGACGTCTGTGATTGGCGGAACACTGAACACAGTGTCTGCTGGGATGGGTGAGGATGAGAGAACGTTCGTGATAGGCGATTCTCAGCAGACACAGTTCCGCCTATCAGGGAAGGGACCAGGAAGAGACCGCGAGATTTAAACGATGGACGCTGCAGCCTCTCAATTTTTTTTCAGGTACAATTTACAATGTTCAATTTCGCTGACTCGAGTATAAGCCGAGGGGGGAACTTTCAACCCCAAAAAAAAGGGCTGAAAATCTCGGCTCATACACGAGTATATACGGTAAGTTTTTTAACAGTAAATCTTTAAAATTTTAAAATAAAAAAACAAGCGCGGCTTCCAGCTAAGATCATTTTGTTATGTGACTTCCAGATCAATTCACATTTATAATTTGTTCTTTAAAGCGGAGTTCCGGCCAGTTTCCTACTGCGCATGATCGAGTCGCGCGGCTATTTGTGAATGGGCACACCGTCCTGTGTGTCCCAGAAGGCAGCGCCCCTCCATGTCCCAGGAGGCAACGTGAGGAGGAGAACTCAGAACCTCACCGCGGAAGAGCAAGAGGCAGATTAGGACGATCTGCCTAGTAACAGCCTTTTCTGGTAAGTATAATTTATTTATTTTTTTGAGCCTATCTGGCTATTTATTTATTTTTTTTATTTTTTTTTTAGGGTGGAACTCCGCTTTAACCTGCTCAGTGGATAAATCAATTCCACAATTTGTTTAGTTCTTTTTTTTTTGTATTTCAAAGTATTTTATTAACATTTTGAAAGTAAGTATAAAGAAAATAGCATATGCAGATGCTTAGGAGCTCAATACTCCAAGTAATACATAGTAAACATAAAAAGAAAGTAAAAAAACAATGTAACATTGGATTTGGATCCACAATATGTATCAATGTGTATCAAAAGGATAACAGTCATAGGTGCGCGCACATGGTGTGCCAGGTGTGCCTGTGCTGCGCAGATTCCCCCTGCTGCTTGGCTGCAGAGAAAGAGACTGGGGAATCTCTGTCCTCAGTCCCTTTCTCTGTTTCACCAAAGCCCCCCAATGGGGCTCCTAAAAAAAATTGAAAAAAAATAATAATAAAAAAATATTTTAAAAAATATAAATTTTTATTTTGTAAACGAGCAAAAATACAAATTATTAAAATAAACTACAGACACCAATCTCTTCCCTACTGGCACTGTCCATTACTATCTATTATATATATATATATATATATATTTACACAGGGCCGTTTGAAGGAATTTGGGGGCCCCAAGCACAATGGACAACAAATTTTTAAGTTGAGAAGTGGGGGGGGGGGGGGGCTACCGCGGGACTTGGACATGTCTTACCTCCTCCTCCCGTGCTGCTTCCTCGAGTCCCCTGGCTCCTCTTTCTGCTGTGCTGCCCTCTGCTGGGGCCCCAAGACAGCTCGGGCCCCAAGCAGCTGCTTGGTTTGCCTGTCCTGTTCCGACGCCCCTGTATATACATACAGTATACACACACACACATGCACGTGTGTTTGAGCTTTAGGGTGCACACCCTAATGCAATAGGCTGCGCACACTTCTGATAACAGTATATTAGTAGGACCTAAATATCACCAGATTTATGTTTTGTGACCTGAATTCTATTCTAACAAGGGTTGGTAGAGGTCAGGTATAAGTTAGAAAATATATATTTTTTTATTTTTTCCCCCTCTCTCTCCCCCCTTTATTTCTCCTCTCTTCCCCATCTTTTCTAGGATAAATTATTTCTAACCAGTGAGAGGTTCTCTGATGGGTTAGATGCTAACATGGTTTTAAATTATCTTAAATTTATGTTTCTATTGAAAAATAACTTATTATCTTTTCTGATCATAGTATATATAACATAAGTTATCAAACAAGTAAAAGAGTAATAAATAAATTAAAAAAAAAGTGTTGTTTTTTTTTGGACCAACAACATTTTTTAGCAGATTGGAAATCTCCATCATGTAACTCATTGAAACTCCCAAATGGTAATATTTTATAATTTTTGTATTTTCTCCCATGCATCAGGAGATCATATACAGTAACATGGAAAACTTCGGCCTTTTGGCTAAGATCAAGTGTAGTATCTGTTCTTATCAGTTGCCAGGAGGTGGCGCTGTGCTAACCGTCCCCAGTACACGGCGAGGTGGAAAGGGATGGCGGTGGCATATTCAAAACCTGCTGGTGTGGAGGCGGAAGCCTTCTGATGGGGATGGAGAATCACTTGGTCAAGGCGGAGGGCCGGGGGTTTTTATTCTGGCCTTCTGGCCGGTGTTGGTGTAGGCGCTGCTCCTGTTGGCGTCCGGTGGATGAGCATGCCCGGCCCTGTTTCGGGGTCGGGGGTGAACCTTGCAAATCTGCTGAATTGTAGGGAGTCTGGAAGGGTTAGTACCGGGAGGCCGCTTTGGCAGTCGGCGGCTCTCCCCGAGAAAACCCAGAAGGGCTCTCAATCCAGTGGGAGCGGAAGGCCGCACTGACCTGGTCGGGGGGTCGGACCAGAACCGAAAAGCCTATGGTGAATGTGCCCCTGGAGTGGCAGTTCAGGGGTGCCATAACTGCACAAGTGTTGTCCCGCAGCACTTTTGGGTTTTTGGCACCACGGTCACTTCACCATAACACACTTTTTTAGCACCTGCCTCTAGGGCCGAGCCTTTTGGCTAGGACCAGAGGAATTTTTTATTCCTGGCCGGAGGGCCGGCCATTGTATTGCACAATGGCCCCTTTCACTCGCCCACCTTCCTTCTCCCCACTTTCTTTTTATTTATCCCCGTGTTTGTCACTTTTTTGTATTTTTTTGTTTGGTGTATACACGTTTGTCACTGTGTTTAGTAGGGTGTAGGTCCTCGGGCCTGCCCTGAACGACTTGGGAGTAGGTGGACATGGTCTTCTGGACTGGTTCGCCTGCTCTCATGGGGGTCTCCCTTCGGGGGAGCCCCACCTAGTACTTGGATGGGTCTGTTTCGGCAGACTCACCGAAGAATGGGGTCCGTCTGGTTTTGGCCAGTCAGACCATGTAAGTACCTCCGTCCCTGTCAGGAGCCTAATGCCCCGGAGGATCAGGGTAAGGTCCTTCCATGTGGAGGACAAGTGTAACACCCGTTGCACGTTTTGTGTCACCTCTTTATGTGTGTGCACTTTTTTTGGCACCGGGTGGAGTTTTTGGGTGTGTTTCACACACCATGGGCTTTTCAAAAAAAAAACTGTCTTTAGGGCAGAGCAGTGATTCTCATCCAGTGTTCCTCCGGCTATTGCTCGGGGGTTCCTTGAGCTTTTGCTGTTTGACCTCCTATTTAATGGTGCCTGTATTGTTCCAAAACCAATAACATTTGGTAGAGTCATCTTTTTAGCTGCCTGTAAGAGTGGCATTCTGACGACCACTGAAAGTATTTAAATCTCCTACTGAGCACCAACGTAAGGGGTATTTTTCCTATTGACACCGATAAGTTGGGTTTAGTAAGGGGATCCCCAAGACCTGCAAATTATTTTAGGGGTTCCTCTGGGGTAAAAAAGGATTGGGAAAGGCTGGGGTAAAGTGAAGTATGTTTTATTTAGATTAAGACATTTTCTTTTATTATGATGACAGTTTTATACACACATATACACATATACACACACACGCATATATATATATATATATATATATACACACACACACACACACATACACACACTATATTACAAAAAGTATTGGGACGCCTGCCTTTACACGCACATGAACTATAATGGCATCCCAGTCTTAGTCCGTAGGGTTCAATATTGAGTTGGCCCCGCCCTTTGCAGCTATAACAGCTTCAACTCTTCTGGGAAGGCCGTCCACAAGGTTTAGGAGTGTGTCTATGGGAACGTTTGACCATTCTTTCAGAAGTGCATTTGTCAGGCACGGATATTGAACGAGAAGGCCTGGCTCGCAGTCTCCGCTCTAATTCATCCCAAAGGTGTTCTATGGGGTTGAGGTCAGGACTCTGTGCAGGCCAGTAAAGTTCTTCCACCCCAAACTCACTCATCCATGTTTTTATGGACTTTGATTTGTGCACTGGTCCAAATCATTTGGTGGAGGGGGGATTATGGTGTGGGGTTGTTTTTCAGGGGTTGGGCGTGGCCCCTTTGTTCCAATGTAGAAAACTCTTAAGGCATCAGCATACCAAGACATTTTGGCCAATTTCATGCTGCCAACTTTTTGGGAACAGTTTGGGGACGGCCCCTTCCTGTTCCAACACGACTGAGCACCAGTACACAAAGCAAGGTCCATAAAGACATGAATGGGCGAGTTTGGGCTGGAGGAACTTGACTGGCCTGCACAGAGTCCTGACCTCAACCAGATAGAACACCTTTGAGATGAATTAGAGCGGAGACTGTGACCATTAAAATTTGTTTTGTATATTCATTTTCTAATGAATTCCAACTTTTTAGAACAATTAGAATTTGACCAATTTGAATTTGACTGATGTGCCACCGGGTGACGTAACTGGGTCGCCCCAACCCTTGCCTATATAAGAACTGCCAAAGCCAAAGAGAGGACAAACGGCGGGTAGCCTCTTAGGAGGCAAAGCGTTTTTTGCCATTTTTCTATTTATCGGGTTGGTGGGCGGTGTGATGGACGATGGATGTTCATTAAGGGACACTAATTTTATTTTTAATAAAAGACTTGTCTTGTCCTGTATTTCTTACTTTCTGGTAAATGGGTACGGGTATACCCATTCACATAGGGGGGGGGGGGGTCGGGATCTGGGGGCCCCCTTGTCAAAGGGCCTTCCAGATTCCTATAAGCCCCTCACCCACAGACCCCGACAACCACAGCAACATGGGGACAAGGTGCTTTGGGGTGGGGGGGCCTGGTATGGACTGGGGGGGAACCTATGCAGTTTTTTTTTAAATGTTGCCATTGCTGGGCAATGTCGGCATTCTTTATCTTTATATTCACCTGTCAGTGGGGAAGCCAAATGGAACTTCCACTTTTCAGAACCCTCCCCCCCTCCAGTGTCACATTTGGCACCTTTTAGGGGGGAGGGGGGTGTAGATACCTGTATAATACAAGTATTTGAACCCACTTCCAGGGAGAGACTCTCACTTCCTGATTCCCTCACCGAGGATGGAGGCGGGGGCAGCCGAGAGATGAGCGATTGCTCGGCTTGGGCTGCCGTCATCGCGGGCACCCTGCACAGGTAAGTGTCCATTTATTAAAAGTCAGCAGCTGCAGTATTTGTAGCTGCTGGCTTTTAATATTTTTTTTTTTCGCCGGACCTCCGCTTTAAGGACGTGGACGGCCGGCTTCCCGGCCCACTGCTTAACAACCAGCTATTTCTTCACACAGAATTTGAATCGGTCGATTGTTTTTCGACCAATCCGAATTCTGATCATTCTGAAAAGTTGGAATTCGTTAGAAAATGTATAAATTAAACAAATTTTAACAAAAACAAAATGAAATTTAACAAAAATGAAACAACACTAATTCCGAAACCAAACTAAACGAATTCCATAACGAAACGAAAGTAGTAACATAACAAATCTATCCGAATTGAAACTAAACTAATTTTTATGTTCTGCACATGTCTAGTAGATACAGTAGGTGAGTGAGGACTAAACCCACACACAGGGAAATTTTTCAGTGCTATAATGAGCTGCTTCTGGGAACCACAGTGGGTGCTCATTATGGCCCCCTGGGATATAACCAATAGTTGCAAACCTTGCTCATGAACTAGAGTTTGCTTGTTATTATGAGATATTTATGGAAACACTTTGACTATTTGAACCAAGAGAACAAGGTGAGTTAAAATTGGTGCACCAGAAAGTCAAGCATCATGGCCATGACAATAGAGATGGGCCCAAGCGGCTGCCATGTCTGATTCTAGATGGGCAATCAGGTGGCAATAAAAACCCTCTGTTTTCAGTGCCCCTCAGCTGCCCGGATGAACTTAGCCTTACTTACATGGGTGAGAAAAACAACTAAAACAACACACAGGGAAATCTTTCTGTGCTATAGTGAGCTTCTGAGGACCACAGTGGGTGCCCATTATGGCCCCCTGGGATATAACCAATGGTTGCAAACCTTGCTCATAAACTAGAGTTTGCTTGTTATTATGAGACATTTATGGAAACACTTTGACTATTTGAACCAAGAGAACATGGTGAGTTAAGATTGGTGCACCAGAAAGTCAAGCATCATGGCCATGACAATTTAGACCGGCCCAAGCGGCTGCCATGTCTAATTCTAGATGGGCAATTAGGTGGCAATAAAAATCTTCTGTTTTTAGTGCCCCTCAGCTGCCCGGATGAACTTAGCCTTACTTACATGAGTGAGAACTAAAACAACACACAGGGAAATTTTTCTGTGCTATAATGAGCTTCTGGGGACCACAGCGAGCGCCCTTTATGGCCCCCTAGGATGTCAGATTTGACCCTATAGTTGCAAACATTGCTTCTAACCTAGAGTTTGCTTGTTATTACTGAGTCATACATGAAAGCACTGTTAATATTTGAACCAAGAGAACACGATGAGCTAAAATTGGTGCAACAGAAAATCGAGCATCACATCTACGATAATGTAGACAGTCTGCTTGTAGATAGGAGGTCAGGGAGCGATAAAAACCTCCTTTTATTTTAGTGCACCTTGTCCACCAATGTAATCCTAGCCTTACTGATATGAACGAGGAGTAAATCTATACACAGGGAAATCTTTCTATGCTATAATGATTTTTGGGGACCACAGTGGGTGCCCATTATGGCCCCCTAGGATGTTGGCCCAAAAGTTTCTCAAACATTGATTCTAATCTGGAGTTTGCTTGTTATTACTGAGCCTTTTATGGAAACACTTTAAATAATTGAACCAAATGGAAGATGGCTTGAATTTCATTGTGCACGTGACCAGTTTGCAGATCTGTGTTTTCAGCCTTCACACCATGAAGCTTATATGCAGCTTTGTGTTTTAAAGAATATTAGGTGATTTAAAGAATATCCGAAAAGTAGGGAACAGTAAACCCCCACCAGTTTTTTGTTTTTTTTCTGCGTCCCCATTGGGGAGAACTCTTTACTTCTTGTACTGGAGACGGAGCAGGTAAACAAAATTCTCTTTAAAGTGAGGGGAAGATCCCGTTTTCTTTAGAATAGGTGTCCCTTTTCGGAAGATTTTCTCCTGTCTCGGTGACAGCGGTTACATTTTTTCCCATCACTTTCTGTCTCCGTGACAGAGGTCACCAGAACAAATGGAGAGGGTAACTCTCCCCACCGGGGACACAGAGAGCAATAAAAGCCTGGCAGAGGTTAAAATCCTTCCCAACAGTATACAGTACAAAAAATCTATTCCTATCTACACTATATTACCAAAAGTATTGGGACGCCTGCCTGTACACACACATGAACTTTAATGGCATCCCAGTCTTAGTCCGTATGGGCTCAATATTGAGTTGGCCCACCCTTTGCAGCTATAACAGCTTCAAATCTTCTGGGAAGGCTGTCCACAAGGTTTAGGAATGTGTCTATGGGAATGTTTGACCATTCTTCCAGAAGCGCATTCGTGAGGTCAGGCACTGATGGACGAGAAAGCCTGGCGTGCAGTCTCCGCGCTAATTCATCCCAAAGGTGTTCTATCAGGTTGAGGTCAGGGCTCTGTGCAGGCCAGTCAAGTTCCTCCACCCCAAACTCGCTCATCCATGTCTTTATGGACCTTGCTTTGTGCACTGGTGCACAGTCATATTGGAACAGGAAGGGGCCATCCCCAAACTGTTCCCACAAAGTTGGGAGCATGAAATTGTCCAAAATGTCACCTTAAGAGTTCCCTTCACTAGAACTAAGGGGCCAAGCCCAACCCCTAAAAAGCAGCGCCACACCATAATCCCCCCTCCATCAAATGATTTGGACCCGTACACAACGCAAGGTCCATAAAGATATGTACAGCACCGTGCTGGCCCCTCTCACCAGCCATAATCTGCCTGTGCTGCATAGAGAAGTATTGAGGAAAGAAAATGAGAAATGTAGGGTGTTTGAAAATGACCGATCGGTATTATAATTCTCGACCACAACATTAAACAAAATCATAGTTTATTATACAAAAATTTTAAAATTACATCAGTTAAAATATAGACATTTTCAATGGCTACTGTCACATATCACATTGTCCGTCAACGCGTTTCGTGGACTACACCACTTCTTCAGGACTTCACATTCACATATGACAGATGCCTTGTATATATAGACAATCTACAAATGGAAAAATATACATATAAATACAAATGCATAGGTGTAGACATAAAATATATGGTGATAAATATATACTGTAGTGCTATACAAAAACCCTAAAGATATCAACATATACATACTAGTGTACACTCAGAATATGGCATGATTGGTGTGTTTCCATCAAATATAATGGAAGGTGCATTAGGTGCGTTTTTCAAACAGAGCACGAAAGATGCAGCAAGCAGGATTTTGTAGCCCTGGTTCACACTAGAACCTGGTGCACCATGACGGTGGGTGTCAGTGCAATGTTAAGGACACCCCACACGCAGGTGGCAAACGCAGTGCATTTGCCTATACTCGATCATATTGTACAAAACTACCATGCGATCTGGTTGCAGGGCTTTTCCAAATCCAGTGCATGCACTACTTTGGTGTGATGTGGTGCGATTTGAGTTAATTCAAAATGAATGGGCTCCAATCGCACTGCACTAAATCGCATGTGAATTGCACAGAAATGCTGTGCGCATTCCTGTGCGATTCATAGCGTGAACCTAGGCTTAAAAATTCAGCTGTAAGATGTAAACAGATAGATAGCATTTAAAGGTGACTATTTCTCATGCGCTTTTGTCACTCTGGGAAGGTGCTTTTTTTAGTGTGGCAAAAGCACGCCAGTGTGAGGGCTTTTGGGCTAGTTCACACCACATGCAGTCCAGTGCGTTTTTTTTTTTCTGCATCAAAAACGCATGGAAAGTAAGTTAAATAGTAATAATCTCCAATGTCCAAAAGGCCTAATTGCACCGCTCAGTGCTCAGGAAAAAGGAGGTTCCCAAAAAGTAAGTTATATGGTTTTCAATGGCATAATTCACACCAGTGCTTGCCGTTCCGGTGCGTTCCAGTTCCAGAAGAAAAATTAGAGCATGCTGCATTTTTCCTGCACTGGAATGCTGTAAAATGCATGAAAAACACACTGGAACGCACCGAAACAAACCTAAACGCACTAAAAATGCACTGAAACACACGTCCTTGTTTAAGGTTAAGAACAGAGACGGGGAAAATTGCACTGGACTGCATCAAAAACGCCTCAAAAACACACTGGAACACATCAAAAATGCAGAAAAGCATCTGGAACGTATCCGGACTGCGTTTCTATGGTGTGAACTGGCCCTTACTGTGAAGAAGCCTTTCCATAAATGACAGTTAAACATCTCTTCCTCCAGTTATACAGAGCCTTGAAAAAGTATTCATACCCCTTGACATTTTCCACATTTTGTCATGTTACAACCAAAAACGTAAATGTATTTTATTGAGATTTACAGAATCTGCGGCTGTCTCGGGCTCCTCCCCCCAATAGCTAACCCCCTCTGGGAAGCTCTCTGGGATTTTATGTGATAGACCAACACAAAGTGGCACATAATTGTGAAATGGAAGGATAATGAGAAACGGTTTTCAACATTTTTTACAAATAAATATGTGAAAAGTGTGGCGTGCATTTTCATGCGCTTTTGTCACTCTGGGAAGGTGCATTGTACTGTAGTGCGGCAAAAGCACACCAGCGTGAACGAGGCTTTACTGTAAAGAAGCCTTTCCATAAATGGCAGTTAAACATCTTTTCCTCCAGTTATATTGATGAGTGATCGGATTTATATCTGCTGTAGTGTGAAAATAGCTACAAGTAGTTACATTTTATTAAACTTTTTACGGAAATTTACGTTAGATCTCCCCCCATCCCATCAAAAAAAAGTCAGATTTTTTACAATGTTTTCACGATCGGATGATTCTACTTCTGCGAGGCGTCCCCACGATTTTATTTTCGTTTGAGAAAACAAAAAACGTCCTGTCTATAGAACCCCCCCCCCCCCCGCCCCCGAGCCCCCACTTCCCTGGCGTTAATAAGGTATTAACATATCGAAAGACAAGAAAATTCAAGAGCCATTGTCTCGGTGGATGCGCAGCGCGGAGCGAAGTTTCTGCTTGACATGTAGCCGATGGGACGCAGTCATTGATTCACAAAGCGGCCGTGGGGGAAAATTGTATTCTTTGCAAATAGGAGGTTGCTGGTTAACTGAGAGAGCCCCGGAGTGATTGACAGTATCTATCAGAGGCAATGAACTGAACTTGAGTGCGGCCATTATGTGCCTGTGTAAAATTGCTCAACTGTGACCCTTCCATCTGTTCCAGCTAATTTTAAAGTCATTTACACCCGGCTCCCCATTCATCCTCCATGCAGCACACTCTCTGGTTAACACACATAGGCACAGTTCTCGGCCTGTCAGCTCTGTAAGATTTTTTTTTTTTTTTGGGAAACTCTTTGTAAAAGGCGGTCTTGTTGTTGACATCTGTGCAGAAATGTATCTGCTGTCCCTCTTATCGTTGTCACATTCTTTCCCTCGCCGCGACAAATCAATAGGCCGGCTCCGCCGAACTAATTCAATTTTGGCTCCCTCTTAAAGATTAGCTCTAATATTTAGTTGGAGGGTCAAAGCCATGTTTCTATGCAGCAGCTAAATAGCAGTTTGTCTGTTGCATAGCGTGCTGGCGTTATGCCTACGGGGGGTTCCAGGCTCGGTGTGTCCCTGCAGGGGTGGGCCGGTTGTGGTGCCATTAAAGCGACCACTAGAGGAAAGGCGCTGGAGTCAGATCTTCTATCCGTCGATCAGAGGTATTGGTTGGGCTTGATGGCTTAACCTTAGCAACTCTACCACAAAGCAGGGTCCCCCAGCCCATAGGTGTGCACACAGGGTGTGCCAGGTGTGCTTGGGCACACCCTAATCACCCTGTGCTGCGCAGATTGCCCCTGCTGCTTGGCTGCAGAGAAAGGGACTAGGGAATCTCTGTCCTCAGTTCCTTTCTTTTTCTCTAAAGTGAGACATCAGGGGTTTAGACTCCTGACATTTCACCAAAGCCCCCCAATGGGGTTCAGAAAAATTGTAAAAATAAAAAATTATTGTAAAAAAATATTGTAAAAAAAATAAAATTGTAAAAAAGTAATACAAAAATAAACTACTGACACCAATTGCTGCTCTACTGACACCAACCTCTGCCCTACAGACACGGTCCACTGCCCAGCAGACACGGTCCACTGCTCTACTGACACCAACCTCTGCCCTACAGACACGGTCCATTGCCCTACTGACACCGTCCACTGCCCTACTGCCCAATATATATTTACACACGTGCTTGTACTGTATGTTTGAGCTTTGGGGTGCACACCCTAATGCAAAAGGCTGCGCACACCTATGCCCCACCCTAAAGGGCGATGGCCTCCTAGACCAGGGGTCTCCAAAATTTCTAAGCAAAGGGCAAGATTACTGTCCTTCAGGCTTTGTTGGGGCTGGACTGTGACCAGTGGGAGTAGAAAATGCCCCAACATCAGTGCCCCATCATTGGTTTTAATGGGAGAAATAGTGCCCCATTGTTGGTATCAGTGGAAAAATAGTGATGCCCCATTGATGGTGTCAGTAGGGGGGATGGTGCCCCATCATTGGGGTCAGTTGGTGAAATAGGGCCCTAAGGGCCAGATAAAGGCAAGCAAAGGGCCACATCCGGCCCCGGGCTGCAGTTTGTAGACCGCTATCCTAGATTTAGGAATCCGAGCAAAATTGACCCAAGAAGCACCAGACGAATGACTTAAAAGTCCATCATTATTTATTGCTGGCAAGTTAGTGGTTAGCTCTTCTGCCTTGCAGCACAGGGGCCCCTAGTTCAAGTCCCAACAAGGACACTATCTGCATGGAGTTTGCACATTCTTCCTGTGCTTTTGTGGGTTTCCTCTTGGTAGTCTGGTTTCCTCTCACACTCCAAAAACATGTTGGTAAGTTAACTGGATCAACTGAGTGTACTCAAGATGGTTGTCTTACCTCCTAGGCCAGCCATTCTCAACCAGGGTTCCGTGAGATGAGCCAGCATCATGACACCTATGAACTGTTTAGCTGTCTATAAGTGAGCATTCTCACCACCACTCTTCCCGCTGACTACCAACATAAGGGGTATTCTTCCCACTGACCACCAATGTAAGGAGAATTGTTCCCAATGACCACCAATGTAAAGAACATTCTTTCCAATGACCACCAATGTAAGGAACATTCTTCCCAATGACCAATAATGTAAGGAGAATTCTTCCCACTGACCACCGTTGTAAGGAGCATTCTTCCCACTGACCACCAACATAAGGAACATTCTTCCCACTGACCACCAATGTAAGGAGCATTCTTCAAAATGACCACCAATGTAAGCAAATTCTCCCCACTGACCACCAATGTTAGGAACATTCTTCCCACTGACCACCAATGTAAGGGACATTCTTCCCACTGACCACCAATGTAAGGGGCATTCTTCCCACTGACCACCAATGTAAGGGGCATTCTTCCCACTGACCACCAATGTAAGGATAATTCTTCCCAATGACCACCAATGTAAGGAACATTCTTCCCACTGACCACCAATGTAAGGGGCATTCTTCCCACTGATCACCAATGTAAGGAGAATTCTTCCCACTGACCACCAGTGTAAGGAGCATTCTTCCCACTGACCACCAATGTAAGGAGCATTCTTCCCACTGATCACCAATGTAAGGAACATTCTTCCCACTGACCACCAATGTAAGGAGAATTCTTCCCACTGACCACCAATGTAAGGAACATTCTTCCCACTGACCACCAATGTAAGGAGAATTCTTCCCACTGACCACCAGTGTAAGGAGCATTCTTACATGTATTGCGACTACTAATGTTTCTTCCCCAATATAGAACGCCTCCAAGAAGATAGAGTACTATAGGACATTTCATCGAGACCCCGATGAAGGGTGATTGTCGGCCATGTAACGCATTGGCTACCTTTTATCTTCCTGTTGTCACATTGTTATCAACAATAAATGATTAGTGACTTTTTGAATCTAAGGCTCTTTTTGTCGCTTTCACTTGACCATCTCTCCCTTGGCTGTGGCGTGGTGTTACTCCTGCCCGCATCTCCACTGAATGGAAAAAAAGGAAATGCAGCCGAAACATGTCACGGTTCTAGTGACCATGCGGGATGAGTGGAAGGATTTTCCCGAAACTGAAATGAGGTAATTTCACCAGAGCTGAAAGGTCATCAAAAGTAGCCTCAATTTTAATCATGTGGACTTTTCAGGCATATTATACTTGAAAAAAGATCACATGACTTTTTTTTTTTTAAGAAACCCATGTGATCACCAAGTCAGCAGGGCCGGTGTTCTGTCGAGAAGGGCCCCCCCCCCATCGAATAGTGCCCGGGACGAACAGCGCATGCGCCGTACGTCATAGCACAACAGCTGATATGCCGATCAGCTGGGCTGACGTAACCATGGTGCATGCGCACATCGTAAGAGGTATCTCTTGATGGGAGATACCATTTCACAGGCACAATTTAAACCTATACAAAGAGCGGGGAAACCGGACCATCAGCACACTGTAAAGCCGCCCCGCAACAGCGAGACACAATGTGAGAACTACGGTCACCCCCCGCTGTTTGTATAGGTTTCAATTGTGCCCGTGAAATGGTATCTCCCATCGAGAGAAACCTCCTACGATGTGCGCTTGCGACCTGGTCACGTCACTCCATCTGATCGGCAACTCAGCTGTAGTGTGGCTCCGTCCTGCGCATGCGCGGGCACTATTTGATGAGGGACACTTCGACAGAACACCGGGACAAGGGGTGGGCAGGAGGGGCAACTGCCCTGGGTGCAATGATTTATTGCAGGGATGGGGGCGCCCTGTGCCAGAAGCTTTTGTTACAGGGCTGACCGGAGCAGTGAGAGCAATATCACTGCTAAGCCTAACCCTAAGAAATCGGGGGGGGGGGCAGTTTGGCATCTTCGCCCTGGGCACTGGGTGGCCTTGTCCCATCACTAGACATAGGGATCACGTGGCTTTGTTGAGAAAACAAAGGGTTAAAGTTAGCGTTATAGTTCCTCTATTCTTCAATCTCCAACATCATGTTCTCAACGGACAGGGGGCAGGAGAAGAGGTAGAGGATCGCAAAAATAAACTTCTGGAACCCTCAGAAGTTGTTGAAAGCCCTCTGCACCCCTAAAATCAACATTAAAGGATATCTAAACCTATGAACAAAAATGTAATATATTGCAGCTCACCAGACATTAGATGCGATGGCTGCGTTCATTTTTTTTTTTTTCAAGCTAAATACATTTTCTGTGAATTTTTTTTTAATATCTGCGCTAGATATGTGCATAAGGAAAAAAGACATAAGTAATTGAACCAACAGCTGTTAGCACAGGCCAATAGAGGAACACCTAAACCAATCACAATATATAAAGTGCAGCACTATTGTAAAGTAAAAAATTGTGACGTGATTTAAAAAAAAAATATATAAAACATTGTGACAATGTAAATAACATGATATAAATTCAAATTCATTAATAAAAATCCAAAAGAGTCCAAGATAAAAAGAAGAAAAAGTTTTAAACACTTTTTTTTTGATGCATATATTATATGAAAGTAGTTTTTTCTTTTATAAATTTTTTTGGACATTAATTCGTTTTTTCTTTTTTTATTATATACAGTACATGGTGGCATTCTTGTCTTCCATTGATTTGGAGAAACTTCCCCATTTATTTGCTCTATTTCTGTCTGGTTCCTTGCACAAACGAGTACGGACTTTATATCGTGGTGTACGTCTGGTAACCATGCCCCTGACGTCAACCATATGACGAAACGCATTGGGTGGGACCAGCGCTGCAGCTTCCTTTATGTGACTACATGCTAGTTTTAATAATGTGGATATGTGAGTGTATATCCTTTTTACATCAATAAATAGCCCTTTTATACAGAATTATGCTATGATCTTTTATATTTAATTATGCATATATCGGCAATGGGATTCTGATTTGGAGCACGCCAGGACCGCCAACGCCACTGTGGATGTATTTGGGAAAGGTTTTTTCCTACATCTCGTTTGTCTTTTTCATTAGTTTGGAGGGTCAATTCATTTTGGTAAGCAGCCACCTTTCACATCACGGATGTTGCAGACGGAGGATCTGGGGAAGCTGGCTCTCTTATACATGCAATTCATTTCCTTTCCGTGGAATTTGGCTCTCTGGGGACACTTGAATTTATTTTTATTGAATTCCCTGGTTTTCTTTTCTTCTTTTTATCTTGGACTCTTTTGGATTTTTATTGATGAACTTGAATTTATTTCATGTTATTTACATTGTCACAATGTTTTATATATATATATATTTTTAAATCATATCACAATTTTTTACTTTACAATAGTGCTGCACTTTATATATTGTAAATCCATTTTCTGCAAGTACATAAAAAACTGTCAATCCTGCCAGAAATCCAACATTGTAACATTCTGTACACTGAATTGATATCTGAAGCAATGTAAATAAATAATAGTAATAGTAATAATAAATAAATAAATAAAAAATGAAAGAATAAGAATGTGCTTGTAACATTCTGTATACTGAGTTGACATCTGAAGCAATGTAAATAAATAAATAATAATAATAATAATAATAAATAACATAATAATAATAATAATAATAATAATAATAATAAATGTAAATGAAAGAATAAATATGTGCTTGTAACATTCTGTACACTAAATTGACATCTGAAGCAATGTAAATAAATAATAATAAGAATGATAGTAATAATAATAATAAATAACATAATAATAAAATAATAATAATAATAATAATAATAATAATAAATAACATAATAATAATAGCAAAAATATATGTAAAGGAAAGAATAACAATTTGCTTGTAACATACACTGAATTGATATCTAATGATTACCAGTGTTTACATGTGACTGGCTGTGATTGGTCACAGCTAATCACATGGTTAACGAGCCGCGGCCGTGGCTCTTTACAGAGATCGGGGTCACGCCACGTCCTAGCAACATGGCACGGCCACGATCGCCACGCTGCACGCCCCCGTGGGCGCGCGAGACTGGCTGTTCTGGGACGACGTCATGACCTCTATTTTCCAGCACTGCTTTCTATCGGGCCTATCTAATGCTCCATCCATGATCCATGGGCCCTCCATTTTTCAGTGAAAAATATATAGAAAACCCACGCCAAAAAACGACTAATAAAGCTAATAAATATAAAGAAAGCTGTTCCTCAAAAAATCAGTGGTATACTGAAATAAATGTGAAAATATAACAAGAGAGGGCGCTAAATGAGAATCCCAAAACAATTGTAGTGAAGACCCCTGCAAATAATAACCACCTATATAAATACACTAAAAATATTAAACCCGCCTGCAGAGTGAATTAATAAATAATAAGTGCCAGACCATATAAATCACAATAATGGTAAGATAATAGAACTCAATCCTATCAAACAAAAAAGTACAAATTGATATCTACAATCAAGATACTAAAATCCGTGACTTGTAAAACAATGCAATGACATTGTAATAAACAATAAAAGAGATGTGCAAACAGTCCAAATGTAAACACAAATGTCCCCACAGCAATGGTGAACAGTCTATTCAAAAGGACTTTGCATGTGTTGAAAATCCTCCAAGTGCTTAATATTCCATCATGTGATAAATCAAATCAAATCTTGTGATTGTAAGATCCACCTTCACCGTATTAGATATCACCCGATAGTGCTATGGATAAATGGCAGCGTACCCCAAGGAATTGACCCTTTTAACTAAAAAAGAGGTCAAATGCGCGTTCTGCAAGTGTAACTTGCTAAGTAGTATAGGAGATGGTATCAGCTGGACAGCAACGCTGGACTTATAGATATGGATAACTACGCCTCGACGTACGTTTCGTATTCCGTCATCAGACGCTTCCTAATGACGGAATACGAAACGTACGTCGAGGCAGGTACAGGTCACGCAATTGACGTCACTTCCTGTCCCGCTGGCTGTCTGTTCTTGGAGGTGGAATGCACGCCAGTTCCTATGCGTCTGGGACATCCATCCATTGATTCACGCCATTTCAGCCTCAGTGCCGGGTTCGGGGCACTTCCACAGTAAGCGAGTTTTTGGCTTTTTATATTGATTCATTTAATAAATAGGATTACACTATTTGTGACTTTTCTCTTCTAATTTTGCATACCATACCACCGGAGTTATCCATATCTATAAGTCCAGCGTTGCCGTCCAGCTGATACCATCTCCTATACTACTTAGCAAGTTACACTTGCAGAAAGCGCATTTGACCTCTTTTTTAGTTAAAAGGGTCAATTCCTTGGGGTAAGCTGCCATTTATCCATAGCACTATCGGGTGATATCTAATACGGTGAAGGTGGATCTTACAATCACAAGATTTGATTTGATTTATCACATGATGGAATATTAAGCACTTGGAGGATTTTCAACACATGCAAAGTCCTTTTGAATAGACTGTTCACCATTGCTGTGGGGACATTTGTGTTTACATTTGGACTGTTTGCACATCTCTGTCATTGCATTGTTGCACAAGTCACAGATTTTAGTATCTTGATTGTAGATATCAATTTGCACTTTTTTGTTTGATAGGATTGAGTTCTATTATCTTACCATTATTGTGATTTATATGGTCTGGCACTTATTATTTATTAATTCACTCTGCAGGCGGGTTTAATATTTTTAGTGTATTTATATAGGTGGTTATTATTTGCAGGGGTCTTCACTACAATTGTTTTGGGATTCTCATTTAGCGCCCTCTCTTGTTATATTTTCACCTCCATTTTTCAGCACTGCCCTCTATCAGGCCCATTCGATGCACCATCCATGGGCCCTCAATTTTCTAGCACTGACCTCTATTGGGCCCATCCAATACATCATTCATGGGCCCCCCATTTTCTAGCACTGACCTCTATTGGGCCCATCCAATACATCATCCATGGGCCCTCCATTTTCTAGCACTGACCTCTATTGGGCCCATCCAATACATCATCCATGGGCCCTCCATTTTCCAGCACTGACCTCTATTGGGCCCATCCAATACATCATCCATGGGCCCTCCATTTTCCAGCACTGACCTCTATTGGGCCCATCCAATACATCATCCATGGGCCCTCCATTTTCTAGCACTGACCTCTATTGGGCCCATCCAATACATCATCCATGGGCCCTCCATTTTCCAGCACTGACCTCTATTGGGCCCATCCAATACATCATCCATGGGCCCTCCATTTTCTAGCACTGACCTCTATTGGGCCCATCCAATACATCATCCATGGGCCCTCCATTTTCTAGCACTGACCTCTATTGGGCCCATCCAATACATCATCCATGGGCCCTCCATTTTCTAGCACTGACCTCTATTGGGCCCATCCAATACATCATCCATGGGCCCTCCATTTTCCAGCACTGACCTCTATTGGGCACCATCCATGGGCCCTCCACGTTTCTATGTGCGATGTTGGATGGGATTACATCTGAATTTCATTTTAATGATTTAATTGTGGAATGCTAGTACATTTTTTTTGAATCTTGAATCTTTCTAAAATCCACCAAAATATTTTCTAACATTCATTTAATTAATAAAAATCCTCTAGTCTAGAGCCCCTAATCTCAAATTGTTGGTTTGGGCAACGGGGAGGCTGCTCCTGGCATGACACCTCTCTCTTGGGTGGCGTGTAAACTCCTCTTTGCCAAAATTGCCCAGAGAGAGCGCCCCGTTACCTCAACCCAAAGGCTGTTTGCACCAAGGTAGCAGATTTTGAGAAACAGTAGATTTTACCCAGCGCCTTTGTTGTGGGGAATGACCCCGGCGGTCTTCGGGCCGGAGCAGGAGCTTAAGCAAGCTTAGATCAAGGAAGGATTTTGAAATTGAATTTATTCAGATTAGCTAAACCTTCCAAAGAAGGATTTACGCTCAACAAGCTGTTGCCAAGCTCGTCCCCACAAAGCTCCATCTATTTCCCCGTGTTACAATAAACATTTTCAGGCCTGGCATAGTTTAAAAACTTGCTTGCGTTGTTTACATCACCCAGGGCTGAACTAAAGCTAAAGCATTAGCAGGCTATTAAATCATTGTCCAGAGCTAATTACCTTGCAGATTAATGCAGTGCCCGCATAGGACGCCTTATTGGAGCACGCAGGGAGAACAGAGCTATGCTTGAGTTCGCTGGATATTTCATTAAAAAAGGGAATAAGCAATTTAAAAAAAGCTATTAAATAATTAAGTAAAGTTATGTACAAAAACAGGACATAAAATTAAAATCCTATAAAATATTAATTAAAAATAATGTTCATAGCCCAATTTAACTGTTAAGAAAAAAAATGGATACATATTATTTTAATATGCAAATTAGGCATTGGAAAGTGTTTTTTTTTCTTTATAATTTATTGCTTAATTCATTTTATTGCATATACCAATTTTAGCTTTGCTGTCTGTGCATGTTCCAGTATATATATATATATATATATATTTTTATTATTATTATTAAATATTACTTATTGTATAATGAAATTTGTTTTTTATAAATGATTTCATTATATATATATATATATATATATATATATTTATATATATTGCCACTATTACTGGCAGGGATTTACCCAATTTTGAAACAGGATTCAAACATTTTCCAACTGAATCCTTGGATGTGGGTATCTTGAATGAAAACCTATTATATATTATATATAAATGTAATGAAAAAAAATTACTTACTTATTTACAGTATAGTACCACAATTTTTGGCAGTTTTACACCAAGGATTCAGACATTTTCTAAATGAATCCTATGCAACCGATGTGGGTATCTTGGATGAAAAATATTATATATAAATATACTAATTAAAAAGATATATTTATTATATAGATATTATTTCATTATATAATATTTATATGAATTATCACAATTTTGGCCAGAGATTTACAGAATTTTAACCCAGGGTTTTCTAATTGAATACTAAGCAATCAATGTGGGTATCTTGGGTGAAAACCAATTACATATTATATATAAATATTCATACAGTGTGTGTATATATATATATATATATATATATATATATATATATATATATATAAAACGACAATTTTTGGCAGAGATTTCCTAAATTTTCACCCAGGATTCACACATTTTCTAATTGTAACCCATGTGATCAATCTTGGATGAAAACCAGTTATATATAGATCTATCTATTTATCTATCTATATATATATATATATACACACATACATATATATATATATATATATATATATATATATATATATGTAATTATAAGCGGGGTCCTTATTTATGTTCTGTGTGAGAGATTAAACGTGCAAATTAAAAAAATTGCCCAATTGAAATGAAAACTCATTCTAACTCCTTGCTATGATTTAAAAAAAAAGAAAGAAAAAGAAAAGAAAACACACTCAAAGTGTAAATAAAGCACATATTTATTGATTGCATATCTTCAGTCACTATTCTAATATTCACCTTGTAATATTTGATGTAACTTTAACATTTTATTATGCTTGCTGTACCATATTTCTATCAATGTGCAGCACAGTACATAGATTTGTAAATTTTCCCTCTGCTTTATCTTCTGTATATTTAAGTGCAGTATCCCAGCCTCTCTGATCAACGCCTGCTGAGATAAAACATAGACATTTAGCCAGTTTTATTGTTTTCAGCAAGGCAGACCCAACTAGTAGAAGAAGGAACCGTAAGGTCCAACCACTTATAAGCAAGAAGCAGAGCTGTAGGTATTTATAGATCTGAGCAAGCTTGGTACGGGGCCTGCACTGCCACTCTGCCAGCAGACAGGTAGTCACCATAATAGGCAATGACCTTGTAATTAGGAGTGGGAATGCTATTCTGTTCCAAGGCTATTCCCCATCCACAGACATTTTTCCTTGAAAGCATCATTTATTATTATGATTATTATTACTATTATTGTTCAGGATTTAAGTGGCACCAACAATTTGCACAGCGCTTTACAACATGAGGGCAGACAGTACAGTTGCAATACAATTCAATACAGGAGGAATCAGAGGACCCTGCTCCTTAGAGCTTACAATCTTATTTACAGCAAGAAACATATTTGGACACGCTGTTGATTGTCTGAAGTCTAAATTCTGAAAGATCTTACGACTTTATAAGAGCGCCATTCACAATTTCCTTGAACTGTTTCCATTTAAAATTATATTAAGTGTTTTTTTGTTTTTTTTTTGCTAAAGATGCTTAAATAATAGGCAAAATAATGTGCTAAATTCCCTCTGCTGATTAGTTGGCTATGACAGTGTATAAAAGCATGAAACTTACATCATCTGTAACAGATCTGATATAAACCAAAATTGTTACACTTGTAGCCCACCCAATAAATCTGCAACATCCCTGAATATTATGACTTTTGCACATTGTTCCATTTCATCACTGCAAGAATAGTGATAAAAACTAAACAGCATAGTGATCATTTTAGGATAAATATAATATGATATATATATATATATATATATATATATATATATATATATATATATATATTCAGGGATGTTGCAGATTTATTGGGTGAGCTACAAGTGTAACAATTTGGTTTAAATCAGATCTGTTACAGATATTATATTGTAATAATTAACCACTTCAGCCCCGGACCATTTCACCGGCCAAAGACCAGAGCACTTTTTGCGATTCGCCACTGGGTCACTTTAACTGACAATTGCGCGGTCGTGCGAAGTGGCTCCCAAACAAAATTGACGTCCTTTTTTTCCCACAAATAGAGCTTTCTTTTGGTGGTATTTGATCACATCTGCGTTTTTTATTTTTTGTGCTATAAACAAAAATAGAGCGACAATTTTGAAAAAAATGCAATATTTTTTTCCTTTTTGCTATAATAAATATCCCCCAAAAATATATAAAAAAACGAAATTTTTCCACAGATTAGGCCGATACGTATTCTTCTACATATTTTTGGTAAAAAAAATTGCAATAAGCCTATATTGATTGATTTGCGCAAAAGTTATAGCATTTACAAAATAGGGGTAGTTTTATGGCATTTTTATTATTCTTTTTTTTTTTTACTAGTAATGGCGGCGATCTGCGATTTTTATCGTGACTGCGACTTTATGGCGGACACATCGGACACTTTTGACACATTTTTGGGACCATTGTCATTTTTACAGCGATCAGTGCTATACAAATGCACTGATTACTGTAAAAATGACACTGGCAGTAAAGGGGTTAACCTGTAGGGGGCGCTGAAGGGGTTTAGTGTGTCCTAGGGAGTGCTTCTAACTGTAGGGTGGATGGGCTGTGTGTGACACGACACTGATCACCGCTTCCGATTACAGGAAGCTGTGATCAGTGTCCTGTCACTAGGAAGACTCGGGAAATGCTTGTTTTACATCAGCATTTCCCCGGTCTTCCTCTCCGTGAGACAATGGCGGGTATCTCCGCGACCATCGAGTCTGCGGGACCCGCGGTCGGACTCACGGAGCTTGCGGCAGGCGCGCGCGTCCACAATGCCGCTTCTTAAGGGGGACGTATATATACGTCCATCTGCTTGCCCGTGCCATTCTGCCGACGTATATCGTTGTGCGCTGGTCGGCAAGCGTTTAATATTATATTATATATTACATTATGAAAATACATTACGACCAGATCCTTTTAAAATAGATATTATTTATATATATATATATATATATATATATATATATATATATATATATATATATATAACACATTTATACTAAAATGATCACTATGCTGTTTAGCTTTTATCACTATTCTTGCAGTGATGAAATGGAACAATGTGCAAAAGTCACAAATATTCAGGGATGTTGCAGATTTATTGGGTGGGCTACAAGTGAAACAATTTGGTTTACATCAGATCTGTTACATATGATGTATATATTATTATATTTACTGTATCTATCTATATAAACAACATTTTAATAACATATTATGGTCAGATAAAAAGGTGAGTTTTCATTGTCGAGACTTTAAAGTATATTCAAATCCAATCACTAAAATCTCAGATTAGCCTCCTCTTTCCTAATTTTTAAATGTTTTTAATTCCCAGCTTTTATTTTAATAAAATCTGTTGAAGGTCCTTGTTCAGTCACTTCCTGTTATAGGGTGACAACGTTCTGTCCCTGTCTCCCAATTGTCCTCATCTGTTGTCACCCTGTCACAGTTATGCGAGACTACAAGTGGCTATTTTTTCTGTTAGCCGGTTGGTCGCCAGGCCTCAAAAAATTGGAATAAACTCATAGTTGTTCCTCTCCACGGAAATCTTTAGTAAAAGCCAAAAGATGTATTCGATCCGAAGAGAAACCAGAGTACCAAGCGGCTTTTTTAAGCACACATTATACAGGCCTGAGCTGCATAAACTAAAAAATTAATAATTCAATAAATTAATGGTGGTTAATTTAAAAATATATACAAACATTTTTATTTATGTTTTGTATATATTTTAAATTAACCACTTCCTTACTGGGCACTTAAACCCCCTTCGTACCCAGACCAATTTTCAGCTTTCAGCGCTGACGCACTTTGAATGACAATTGCGCGGTCATACAACGCTGTACCCAAATTATATTTTTATAATTTTTTCCCCACAAATAGAGATTTCTTTTGGTGGTATTTGATCACCTCTGCGGTTTTTATTTTTTGCGCTATAAACAAAAAAAGACAGAAAATTTTGAAAAAAAAACCACAGTATTTTTTTACTTTTTGTTATAATATTATCCTAATTTTTTTTTTAAAAAAATAATTTTTTTCTCAGTTTAGGCCGATACGTACTCTTCTATTTATTTTTGGTAAAAAAAATTGCAATAAGCGTATAGTGATTGGTTTGCGCAAAAGTTATAGCGCCTACAAAATAGGGGATAGAATTATGACATTTTTATTATATATTTTTTTTTTTACTAGTAATGGCGGCGATCTGCGATTTTTGTCAGGCCTGCGATATTGCGGCGGACATATCGGACACTTTTGACACTATTTTGGGACCATTCACATTTATACAGCGAACAGTGCTATAAATATGCACTGATTACTGTATAAATGTGACTGGCAGGGAAGGGGTTACCACTAGGGGGCGAGGAAGGGGTTAAATGTGTGCCCTATTTGTGATTCTTACTGTGTGGGGGAGGGGACTGACTGGGGGAGGAGACCGATCTGTGTCCCTATGTACAAGGGACACAGCATCGGTCTCCTCTCTCCCTGACAGGACATGGATCTCTGTGTTTACACACAGAGATCCACGTCCTGCCTCTGTCACAGCCGATCGCATGTACCTGGCGGACATCGCGGCCGCCAGCACGCTCCTCGGCATCACGTGATGCGCGCCGCACAGCTGTACCCTGCCGCGCGCCCTCGGCGGCGCGCGGCGGGATGTAAACAGAGAAGGACGTCCTGCGGACGTCCTCTCGGCACTTGAGAGCCGCGCTGCAGCCGTCTTTCGGCTATAGCGCGGGTCTCAAGTGGTTAACCACCACTAATTTATTGAATTATTAATTTATTCGTTTATATAATGATTGAGAATTATTGATTCTGGGTTACACAGTCACTTTATTGTAATTGGAATGTTTGACACTATTTGATTCAGAATTTTTCACACCCACGAGGGGTGGGTGGGTGTTCCGGAGGCAAGCCTCGTTTGGAACGCCAATTCCAATTACTTTAGTTTTTGTTGCCTGTTTTAATTTATATTGACATAAACAATATAAGACCTGATTTCATACAAGTTTATAGGTAATTATATTGTGAAAATTGTTCTCATATTTGACACTTTTGTTGTTAATTATTTCCCATATATGAGCTCACAGATTACTTTGTCTTTCTCATGTAAATCCTAATAAAAATATTGAACAACAGAATTTTTCACACTTTTTTGCACATATTCTTATTCATTCATTTTTTTCAGCGTGGTCACTATTATATTGACATTATCTTTTCGCATATACTGTGATATAGCACCTGCTGCTGATTTAAGCAATTTTGATTCTTTATCCGTGGCGCAGATTTATTACACATTCATTTAGGCCTGATTCACACCTGTGCAGGTTGCAGTTTGTATATTGCGGGTGCATTTTGAGTTTTTCAATACACGCTTTTGATCCATTGAAGTCTATGAAACAAAAAAAAACTGAAAAAAAAAATCCCTGGCCCTTTCCATAAAATGCACAGATGTGAACTACATCTATAGGAAACCATGTTAAATGGACTGCAGTGTGTTTTTGCAAAAACTGAAAACGCACCAAAAATGCCTAGGTGTGAACCAGGCCTTATGCCCCATACACACGATCGTTTTTCATGCCGTTAAAAATGCCATTTTTAAAAATGGCCATTAAAACCGATCGTGTGTATGCTCCAGAGCATTTTTAACGACGTGAAAAACGGCCATTAAAAATTTCGAACATGCTCTATTTTTTCACGTCGTTTTTCATGTCGTTTTTTTTTTTTTAACGACGTGAAAAACGATAGTGTGTATGCTTTTACGAGGTAAAAAAAAAACCGCGCATGCTCAGAATCAAGTATGAGACGGGAGCGCTCGTTCTGGTAAAACTAGCGTTCGTAATGGAGATATCACATTCGTCATTCTGTAACGGACTGAAAAGCACGAGGCTGAAAAGCGCGAATCGTCTCTCACCAAACTTTACTAACATGAAGGGTGGCGCCATCCGAACGGAACTTCCCCTTTATAGTGCCGTCGTACGTGTTGTACGTCACTGCGCTTTGCTTGAACGTTTTTTTAAAATGATGGTGTGTACGCAAGACAGGCTTGAGAGGAAACATGAAAAAAATGACGAGAAAAACGTTGGTTTAAAAAATGGCATAAAAAACGATCGTGTGTACGGGGCATAAGGCATGATCCACAGTGGTCACTATCAGACATGTCCACTATGTCCCCGGTCCACTGTTGCCACCCTGAGAAATGCCATGAAGCTACAGATGTAAAGAAGAATTGGCTGCAAAGAGGCTGCAGGGGATCAGTAGAACTGAGATACAACTGAGTGTGTAGAAAAAAAAAAAAAGAAAGGAGAATTGAGTAATTTAATAAAAACAAGATTTGCAATTATTTATGATGCAAACTAAAGGCTAGAGGTTATGTCTACTTTAATCTTTGGGTTAAAAAATCAGTTTAAAGTATAACAAAGGCAAAAATGTTTTTTCTAGTTTAGGGTGGAGTGAAGAGGGATTAGAGCCCCTGTCAGTTTTTATTGCTGTCTGTGCCCCCTGTTGGGGACATCTCCCCTCTCTATTTGTCCTGTTTACTATTATCACTAAAAGTAAAAGAAAATCCCAAATTTTGGGTTGTCTCCTGAAAAGTAATAGAGGTGAAATCTTCCAATGGGGACACAAGTTCAGGTGACGGGGGGGTTCCCAAAGGAATTCCCTTAATTTGCTGGGATTTCCTCTCACTTCCTGTTTGGCTATTGGACAGGAAGTGAAGGGAAATTGCCGCAATGGGACACAGATGGCAAAAAAAAAAAAAAAGAAGAAATATATATATATTATTATTATAACCCTCCCTTTCTCTATTCAAAATGAAAATAAAAAATGCCCATAGTTCTAACTGCAGTCTGCTCACATAATTTGTAATAAAAACATCTTTGCCATTCTGAAGCTTCCCTCCAATCACTTTGCATATTATTTTATATATACTGTGATTCTTTTTCTTTTCCTCCTTTTTAGCCATACCTCACAAAGCAGTAACAGCTGACCAACGCAGCAGGACTCCAATTGTTTTTCAACTTTTTTTTTTTTTTTTATAAATTTTAAAAATAATTGCTAAAAAATTAGTAAATGTAACAAATTCTAATAGTACAAAATGTTCAACTAAAAAAGTGCAACTTTTTAATTTCTAATTCAGTTTTTTTTTTTTTTTGATTTTGTGTTTTTGTCTGATTTTTGTTTATTTCCAATAAAAAGAAAATGGTTTTGTATTCTTCCATTAAACTGGCTCTTTTGTAAAGCGCCTTCAGCTTAGAGCCGCCATTCAGAGCTGTGATTCTGAGTGAGAATGACATCATTATCCGGGCCTCCGAACGTGTGCACCAAATTGCTCCTTCTTTCCATATTTAAAGGGAATGGCCAGAGGAGGTTGCGTGCGATCACAGGCACAATAAGGAGAGCACTGTATTCATACACAAGGAATGTCGTATCGCAGGACAATTACAAGTCCCTTACATCAGGGACTGTCAATGGGGGGAGCACTCTCTGAAGGGATTTAAGATGTTCAAGTCGTACGGCTAAGGCGGACATTAAAATGCGAGCTCTTGGTATTTGCAGAGAGGGTAATAAGCTGGGTGACAACGCTGTCAGGATTGACATTCTGTAGACAAATCGCATATTAACTTGTTGACAAAGTTTTCATGAACCAATTAATCCATGCAGGATTGCAATCCTTTATAGAGGGGTCATTGGGGGGGGGGGGGGGGGGGGCACAGCTCTATTCATCATACAGTCATGGGATACCCATTTATCCAACCCATGGGGTGTGCTAAAACCCCTGTCATTTTTCACACACCGTAGGGTTTTAAAAAAAAAAAAATTACATTTATTTTGCTTTTCAAAAAAAAAAAAAAAATAACTGGTATCACCATGTCTTCCTTCATAATTTGAATAATTATAAAATTCATTCTTTCAATAAAAAAAAAAAAAAAAAAAAAACTGGTATCACCATGTCTTCCTTCATAATTTGAATAATTATAAAATTCATTCTTTCAATAAAAAAAATAACAAAAATAAATTAAAATAGTTAAAAAAAATTGGTTTTGCAGTTTTAAAATTTTAATTTTTAAAATGTAATTTAATTTTTTTTTTTTTTTTTTATAACATTTTAAGATTTTAAATAAGAAATGAAAGAAGAAAAAAGAGTGATCATTTTGAAAAGTTTAAAGTTTATTTCCAAACATTAGCGTGCAAAATGTCCCTGTAAACAGGAAGTGCTGGTCTTTGGAACAGAGACTCATGATACAGGAAAGGTGAGTAAGCAAACAAGGAGAGCTGGGTTACAGAGAGAGTGAGAATGTTAGTGTTACAAGGGGTTAGTGTTAGGGCTATTGGGGGGTTAGTGTAAGGGTCCCAGGGATGGTTGGTGTTAGGGTTACAGGGAGGTTTAGTCTTAGGGAGGGTTAGAGTTACAAGGAGGGTTTCAGTGAGGGTTAGTGTAAGGGTTACAGGGAAAGTTAGGGTTATAGTTACAGGGAGGGTTAGTGTAAGGGTTGCAGGGAAGGTTAGCGTTAAGACCCTTTCACACTGGGGCGGGCAGGTGCGGTGGCGGTATAGCAGCGCGATTTTCAGCGCTGCTATACTGTCGTTCTTACCGCGGTATGCGGTCGCTAGGGGGGTTAATTTAACCCCCGCTAGCGGCCGAAAAAGGGTTAATACCGCCCGCAAACCGCGGCTATTGCCGCGGTTTGCGGGCGGTATTACCGCGCTGTCCCATTGATTTCAATGGGAGACCGCGGTAAAGGAGCGGTGAACACACCGCTCCTTTACCGCTGTAAAGAAGCGGCTAGCAGGACTTTTGGAGCGGTCCTGCTAGCGCACCGCTTCAGTGTGAAAGCCTTCGGGCTTTCACATTGAAGACACAGGGCAGGATTTTTTCATGCGGTATAACAGCGCTATTATTAGCGCTAAACCGCATGAAAAACGCCCCAGTGTGAAAGGGGCCTTAGGGTTACAGGGAGGGTTGGTGTTAGGGTTACAGGGAAAGTTAGGGTTATAGTTACAGGGAGGGTTAGTGTAAGGGTTGCAGGGAAGGTTAGTGTTAGGGTTGCAGGGAGGGTTGGTGTTAGGGTTGCAGGGAGGGTTAGTGTTAGGGTAGCAGGGAAGGTTAGTGTTAGGGTTGCAGGGAGGATTGGTGTTAGGGTTGCAGGGAGGGTTAGTGTTAGGGTAGTAGGGAAGGTTAGTGTTAGGATTACAGGGAGGGTTAGTGTAAGGGTTGCAGGGAGGGTTAGTGTTAGGGTAGCAGGGAGGGTTAGTGTAAGGGTTGCAGGGAGGGTTAGTGTAAGGGTTGCAGGGAGGGTTAGTGTAAGGGTTGCAGGGAGGGTTAGTGTTAGGGTTACAGAGATGATTGGTGTTAGGGTTGCAGGGAGGATTGGTGTTAGGGTTGCAGGGAGGGTTAGTGTAAGGGTTGCAGGGAGGGTTGGTGTTAGGGTTGCAGGGAGGGTTAGTGTTAGGGTTGCAGGGAAGCTTAGTGTTAGGGTAGCAGGGAAGGGTTAGTGTAAGGGTTGCAGGGAGGGTTGGTGTTAGGGTTGCAGGGAGGGTTAGTGTTAGGGTTGCAGGGAGGGTTGGTGTTAGGGTTGCAGGGAAGGTTAGTGTTAGTGTTGCAGGGAAGGTTAGTGTTAGGATTACAGAGATGATTGGTGTTAGGGTTGCAGGGAGGATTGGTGTAAGGGTTGCAGGGAGGGTTAGTGTTAGGGTAGCAGGGAAGGTTAGTGTTAAGATTACAGGGAGGGTTAGTGTAAGGGTTGCAGGGAGGGTTGGTGTTAGGGTTGCAGGGAGGGTTAGTGTTAGGGTAGCAGGGAAGGTTAGTGTTAGGGTAGCAGGGAGGGTTAGTGTAAGGGTTGCAGGGAGGGTTGGTCTTAGGGTTACAGGGAGGATTGGTGTTAGGGTTGCAGGGAGGATAGGTGTTAGGGTTGCAGGGAGGGTTAGTGTTAGGGTAGCAGGGAAGGTTAGTGTTAGGGTTGCAGGGAGGGTTGGTGTTAGGGTTGCAGGGAAGGTTAGTGTTCGGGTTACAGGGAGGATTGGTGTTAGGGTTGCAGGGAGGATTGGTGTTAGGGTTGCAGGGAGGGTTAGTGTTAGGGTTGCAGGGAGGGTTGGTGTTAGGGTTGCAGGGAAGGTTAGTGTTAGGGTTGCAGGGAAGGTTAGTGTTAGGATTACAGAGATGATTGGTGTTAGGGTTGCAGGGAGGATTGGTGTTAGGGTTGCATGGAAGGTTAGTGTTAGGGTTATAGAGATGATTGGTGTTAAGGTTGCAGGGAGGATTGGTCTTAGGGTTGCAGGGAGGGTTGGTGTAAGAATTGCAGGGAGGATTAGTGTTAGGGTTGCAGGGAGGATTGGTGTTAGGGTTGCAGGGAAGGTTAGTGTTAGGGTTACAGAGATGATTGGTGTTAGGGTTGCAGGGAGGATTGGTGTTAGGATTGCAGGGAGGGTTAGTGTTAGGGTAGCAGGGAAGGTTAGTGTAAGGGTTGCAGGGAGGGTTGGTGTTAGGGTTATAGGGAAGGTTAGTGTTAGGGTTGCAGGGAAGGTTAGTGTTAGGGTTACAGAGATGATTGGTGTTAGGGTTGCAGGGAGGATTGGTCTTAGGATTGCAGGGAGGGTTAGTGTTAGGGTTGCAGGGAGGGTTGGTTTTAGGGTTGCAGGGAGGGTTGGTGTTAGGGTTGCATGGAAGGTTAGTGTTAGGGTTATAGAGATGATTGGTGTTAAGGTTGCAGGGAGGATTGGTCTTAGGGTTGCAGGGAGGGTTGGTGTAAGAATTGCAGGGAGGATTGGTGTTAGGGTTGCAGGGAGGATTGGTGTTAGGGTTGCAGGGAAGGTTAGTGTTAGGGTTACAGAGATGATTGGTGTTAGGGTTGCAGGGAGGATTGGTGTTAGGATTGCAGGGAGGGTTAGTGTTAGGGTAGCAGGGAAGGTTAGTGTAAGGGTTGCAGGGAGGGTTGGTGTTAGGGTTATAGGGAAGGTTAGTGTTAGGGTTGCAGGGAAGGTTAGTGTTAGGGTTACAGAGATGATTGGTGTTAGGGTTGCAGGGAGGATTGGTTTTAGGATTGCAGGGAGGGTTAGTGTTAGGGTTGCAGGGAGGGTTGGTTTTAGGGTTGCAGGGAAGGTTAGTGTAAGAATTGCAGGGAGGGTTAGTGTAAGAATTGCAGGGAGGGTTGGTGTAAGAATTGCAGGGAGGGTTAGTGTTGGGATTACTTGGAAGATTATTATTAGGGTTATAGTAAAGTGTATTGTTAGGGTACAGGGAGGGTTAGAGTTGGGGTTTGAGAGGGGGTTAGTGTTAGGGTTACAGGGATGTTTATTGTTAGGGTTACAGGACAGGTGTTAATGATGCAGGGAGGTTTATTGTTGGGGATACAGGGAGGGTTAATAATGGAGTTACATGAAGGTTAGTGTTAGGATTACAGGCAATGTTAACATTATGGTTACATGGTTAGTATTAGGGTTACAGGAGGGTCATTGTTAGGGTTATGGGGGGCTAGCGATGGGGTTTTAAAGGTGGTTAGTATGGGGGTTTCAGGAAAAGTTATGATTAATATTACATGGAGGGTCAGTGTTAGGATGACAAGGAAAGTTAGTGTTAGGGGTAACATGGTGGGTTAGTACTGGAATTACAGGAAAGGTTATTGTAAAGCCCTGTACACACGATCAGATTTCCGATGAAATCAAATCAGATGGATTTTTCCATCGGAATTCCGATGAAGCTGACTTCCATCAGTCTTGCCTACACACTATCAGACAAAATTCCGACCCTCCCAAACGCTGTGACGTACAACACGTACGACGACACTATAAAGGGGACGTTCAAATCCAATGGCGCCACCCTTTGGGCTGCTTTTGCTGATTTCGTATTACCGCGTCTTAGTAAAAGTTTGGTGAGAGGCGATTCGCGCTTTTCAGTCTCCGTGCTTTTCAGTCAGTTACAGCGTGACGAATGTGCGATCTCCATTACGTACGCTAGTTTTACCAGAACGAGCGCTCCCGTCTCCTAATTCAGTCTGAGCATGCGTGGGTTTTTTTCCGATGGAGTTCCACACAGACGATCGAAATTTCCTATCGTTTTTTTTTTCCATGGGAAAAATTTAAAACATGTTCTATTTTTTTTCACCGATGGAAATAAGTCCGATGGGGCCCATACACTATGTTTTTTTTCCGATGAAAACAGTCCATCGGATTGTTTTCATCGGTAAAAACCGATCGTGTGTACAGGGCTTTAGGGTTAGAGGGAGGGTTAGTGTTATGCCCCATACACACGATCGTTTTTCTTGCCATTTTTTTTCTTGCCGTTTTTCACGTCGTTTTTTTTCATGTTTCCTCTCAAGCCTGTCTTGCGTACACACGATCATTTAAAAAAACGATCAAGCAAAGCGCAGTGACGTACAACACGTACGACGGCACTATAAAGGGGAAGTTCCGTTCGAATGGCGCCACCCTTCATGTTAGTAAAGTTTGTTGAGCGACGATTCGCTCTTTTCAGTCTCGTGCTTTTCAGTCCGTGACTGCGTGACGAATGTGCTATCTCCATTACGAACGCTAGTTTTACCAGAACGAGCGCTCCTGTCTCATACTTGATTCTGAGCATGCGCGTTTTTTTTCACGTCGTTAAAGCATACACACTATCGTTTTTCACGTCGTTAAAAAAAACGACATGAAAAACGACGTGAAAAAAGAGAGCATGTCCGGAATTTTTAATGGCCGTTTTTCACGTCGTTAAAAATGCTCTGGAGCCTACACACGATCATTTTTAATGGCCATTTTTTTTAATGCCATTTTTAACGGCATGAAAAATGATCGTGTGTATGGGGCATAAGATTTAGGGATGAATGGAGGATAAATGTTAGGACTCTAAAAAAACGACTAATTTATAGTCTCTCTACACTACACATGAAGACATTCCAGGAGATGGGAAACAACAACATGTTCCAATAACATCTTTCTACAAAGTCATTCTGGCAGGCAGTGATCCTATCATTTAAAGAAGAACCTAACAATAGCATATAAACACAAAATATTGTCATTAAATCATTAGTAAAATATATACTAATTGTTTTCTTTATCAAATGAAATGTTGAAACGGTTTAATTGAGTTTTTTGTGCTGTATCGAGTGCTGGGGAATATTTGGATGGAAGCTTGTGGTAAATGCAAATCCCCAGATTTCCATTTAACAATGCCATTTGAATAATTGTTCTGATGTTGTGTTTAAGCTTCATTGAATTATGACCACCCACCTAATATTGAGTAGATCCACCTTTTTCCCACAAAACAACCCTTCCTGACCCATTGAGGCTCCACATGGACTCCACTAGACAAAGCATCACACTGCCTCCGCCAGCTTGTCTCCTTCCCATGCTGCATCCTGGTGCCATCTATACCCCAGGTAGGTGAAGCACATGTACCCGGCCATCCACATGATGTAAAAAAAAAGCAATTCATCAGACCAGGCCACCTTCTTCTGTTGCTCTGTGGTCCGGTTCTGATTCTCACGTGCCCATTGAAGGTGAATTTGGCTGTGGACATGGGTGAACATGGGCACCCTGACAGGTCTGAGGCTACGCAGCCCCATACACAACAAACTGCGATGCTCTTTGTGTTCTGACATCTTTCTATCAGATCTAGCATTTACCTTTTCAGCAATTTGAGCTCTTCTATTGAATCGGACTACATGGGCCAGCTTTCCCTCTCACCTCCATCAATGAGCCTTCCCTCCCCACCTCCATCAATGAGCCTTCCTTCCCCACCTCCATCGATGAGCCTTCCCTCCCCCCCATCAATGAGTCTTCCCTCCCCACCTCCATCAATGAGCCTTCCCTCCCCACCTCCATCAATGGGCCTTCCCTCCCCAACTCCATCAATGAGCCTTCCCTCCCCACCTCCATCAATGAGCCTTCACTCCCCACCTCCATCAATAAGCCTTTTCTCCCCACCCTCATCAATGAGCCTTCGCTCCCCATCTCCATCAATAAGTCTTCCCTCCCCACCTCCATCAATGAGCCTTCCCTCCCCACCTCCATCAATGAGTCTTCCCTCCCCACCTTCATCAATGAGCTTTCCCTCCCCACCTCCATCAATAAGCCTTCCCTCCCCACCCTCATCAATGAGCCTTCGGTCCCCATCTCCATCAATAAGTCTTCCCTCCCCACCTCCATCAATGAGCCTTCCCTCCTCACCTTCATCGACGAGTCTTCCCCCCCCACCTACATCGATGAGCTTTGGCCGCCCATGACCCTGTCTCCAGTTCTCCAGGTTTTTCTTCCTTTGGACCACTTTTGGTAGGTCCTGACCACTGCAAACCAGGAACATCCCACAAGAGCTGTAGTTTTGGAGTTGATCTGACCCAGTCATCTAGACATTACAATTTGGCTCCTGTCGGATCAAGATCAGAGGTCACACGGAAAAAATCAATGAGCCTTCCCTCCCCACCTCCATCAATGAGCCTTCCTTCCCCACCTCCATCGATGAGCCTTCCCTCCCCACCTCCATCAATGAGCCTTCCCTCCCTACCTCCATCAATAAACTTTCCCTCCCCACCCTCATCAATGAGCCTTCCCTCCCTATCTCCAATGAGCCTTCTCTCCCCTCCTCCATCAATGAGCCTTCCCTCCCCACCTCCATCAATAAGACTTCCCTCCCCACCTCCATCAATGAGCCTTCTCTCCCCCACCTCCATTGATGAGCCTTCCCTCCCCACCTTCATCGACGAGTCTTCCCCCCCTCCTACATCGATGAGCTTTGGCCGCCCATGACCCTGTCTCCAGTTCTCCGGTTTTCCTTCCTTTGGACCACTTTTGGTAGGTCCTGACCGCTGCAAACCAGGAACATCCCACAAGAGCTGTAGTTTTGGAGTTGATCTGACCCAGTCATCTAGACATTACAATTTGGCTCCTGTCGGATCAAGATCAGAGGTCACACGGAAAAAATCAATGAGCCTTCCCTCCCCACCTCCATCAATGAGCCTTCCTTCCCCACCTCCATCGATGAGCCTTCCCTCCCCACCTCCATCAATGAGCCTTCCCTCCCTACCTCCATCAATAAACTTTCCCTCCCCACCCTCATCAATGAGCCTTCCCTCCCTATCTCCAATGAGCCTTCTCTCCCCTCCTCCATCAATGAGCCTTCCCTCCCCACCTCCATCAATAAGACTTCCCTCCCCACCTCCATCAATGAGCCTTCTCTCCCCCACCTCCATTGATGAGCCTTCCCTCCCCACCTTCATCGACGAGTCTTCCCCCCCTCCTACATCGATGAGCTTTGGCCGCCCATGACCCTGTCTCCAGTTCTCCGGTTTTCCTTCCTTTGGACCACTTTTGGTAGGTCCTGACCGCTGCAAACCAGGAACATCCCACAAGAGCTGTAGTTTTGGAGTTGATCTGACCCAGTCTTAAAGACATTACAATTTGGCTCCTGTCGGATCACGATCAGAGGTCACACGGAATCAGGCTACAACACACAGAAGCTGCACACACAGAAGCTGCCCAATGAATCAATGAGTCTTCCCTCCCCACCTCTATCAATGTGCCTTCCCTCCCCACCTCCATCGATGAGCCTTCCCTCCCCACCTCCATCAACGAGCCTTCCCTCCCCACCTCCATCAATGAGACTTCCCTCCCCACCTCCATCAATGAGCCTTCCCTCCCCACCTCCATCAACGAGCCTTCCCACCTCCATCATTGAGCCTTCCCACCTCCATCAATGAGCCTTCTCTCCCCCACCTCCATCAATGAGCCTTCTCCTCCCCCACCTCCATCAATGAGCCTTCCCTCCCCACCTCCATCAACGAGCCTTCCCACCTTCATCAATGAGCCTTCCCACCTCCTTCAATGAGCCTTCTCTCCCCCACCTCCATCAATGAGCCTTCTCTCCCCCACCTCCATTGATGAGCCTTCCCTCCTCCACCTCCATCAATGAGCCTTCTCTCCCCCACCTTCATCGACGAGTCTCCCCCCCCCACCTACATCGATGAGCTTTGCCCGCCCATGACCCTGTCTCCAGTTGGCCGGTTTTCCTTCCTAGGACCACTTTTGGTCAGTCCTGACCGCTGCAAACCAGGAACATCCCACAAGAGCTGTAGTTTTGGAGTTGATCTGACCCAGTCATCTAGACATTACAATTTGGCTCCTGTCAAAGTCCCTCAAATCCTTAGGCTTGTCCATTTTTTCTGCTTTCGATGTGTCAACTTAAAGGACAACATGTTCACTTGCTGCCTAATATATCCCACCCACTTTCAGGTGCCATTGTCATCATGAGATAATCAATGTTATTCACTTCACCTGTCAGTGGTCATAATGTTATGGCGCATCAGTCTATATCAGATACATATAGATAAATTCACCAATGTTTCCTTCTTCTACTTTTCATGTGAACCTTCCAAGAAGAGAAGTCTGAGGATCGGAGTTATTTTGTTGATGACCTTTATGAATTGTCCCTTTTGTGTCATCACAGGCCGGCTAAGGACAGAACGGGCTCCCTCTGCAAACTCGCTGGATTGTTTTTGTTGCGCCTCATTTACATGATGAAGAATGAGACATTGCAGACCACCAGAGCGGGTCCAGTGTATGTAATGAGCATGAAATTTCACCCCTCTCCGCGGTTCTATGAAGGGGTCATGGCTGCCCCCCTGCCAGCAGCTCCCCGCAAGGATCCCAGCAATACAGACACAGAAATGCCTAAAGAGGGATATATATGAGCCAAAACTTTCACAGTGCAAACAGTTCCAATGTATGTGGTTGTCAGTGTGTTAAGCTGCTTGGCTGGAGTTGCCCTTTAATAAGGCAGAGTGTAATGGCTTGGCACTCAACCAATGAGATTTCACCCTTTTTACATTTGACTATAGCAGCCATTTTCAACCAGGGTTCCTTGGAACCTTAGGGTTCCTACAGAGGATGTTAGGGGTTTCCAGAGTTTGCCCTTTCCATCTAATGGTGCCTTCAACACCACTTGGCAGAGCCAGCATAAGGACAGCAATGATTTTTGTAGCTGTCCGTAAAAGTGGCCTTCTGACCACCATTGTGAGGGGGCACAAGGTTCCAATAGAGTTTCCTATGGTTTCTACAGAGGTTGCTAGGGGTTCCCAGAGCTGTGGCTGACTGACCTCCCTTTTGATGGTGCCTGCAACACCACTTGGCAGAGTCAGCTGCAGGACGCCAATGATCTTTTTAGCTGTCAGTAAAAGTGGCATTCTAACCACCATTGTGAAGGGGCACAAGGTTACTACAGGGTTTCCAGGGTTCCTACAGAGGTTGTTAGGGATTCCCCAAGCTGTGGCAGGTAGACCTCCCATTTGATGGTGCCTGAAACAGCACTTGGCAGATCCAACAGCAGGATACCAATGATCATTTTGGCAGTCCATAAAAGTGGCATTCTGACCACCATTGTGAAGGGGCACAAGGTTCCTATAGAGGTTGTTTGGGGTTCCCAGAGTTGTGGCTGATTGACCTTCCATTTGATGGTGCCTGCAATGACACATGGTAGAGCCAGCAGCAGGACACCAATGATCTTTTTAGCTTTTCGTAAAAGTGCCATTTTGACCACCATTGTCAGAGGGCACAAGGTTCCTACAGGGTTCCTACGGAGGTTTTTAGAGCTTTTTCAGAGGTTGTTATGGGTTCTCCCAGCTGTGGCTGATTGACCTCCCATTTGATGATGCCGGCAAAACCACTTGGCAGAGCTAGCAGCAGGATTCCAATAATGTTTTTAGCTGTCCATAAAAGTGGCATTCTGACCACCATTGTGAAGGGGCACAAGGTTCCTACAGGATTTTTAGGGTTCCTAGGGTTACTATAGAGGCTGTTAGGGGTTCCCCAAGCTGTGGCTGGTTGACCTATTATTGGATGGTGCCTGAAACACCACTTGGCATAGCCAGCAGCAGGATATCAATGATCTAAGGTAAGTAGGGGTTCCCTGAGACCGGAAAACTATTTCAAGGGTTCCTCTGGGGAAAAAAAGATTGAGAAAGGCTAGACTACAGGAACCTGAAATCTGAGGTTAGTAATGGTAGCCTACATATTTCTCTCACTCCAAAGTCACTCTGACTCTCTGGGAGAACCTTTAGAAGAATCAGTCATGATGGGTCTTATGCATCAACGAGACTATTTAGCCTTAGATTATTATATTTGATCAAGCTTACTTATATATTTTATTTAGCTTTACTTACTTTGCCTGAGTCTGATGGGCTTGAGTGTCGGGTCAGAGGTCATCTGAAGTCCGACTGCTATCCTTTCAGCTGCTTGACCTTACACCCTGTCTCCTGACTCCTGAGAGTACCTTAACCCCTTGGCCTTGGTGCCAAGCGGCCGCATATTTGCATTCATTAGTGCAAATGCAGCTGTGCTCCCGACACAGTAACCAGTGGCTAACGGAAAGCTCGCAATTGCTGCTTGTGATTGGAAGCTTTCCGATCATGTGACTGCCGTGACAGCCAATCACATGATCATAAACCACACCCCGCCCCCCGGCATCCTAAACCCCTTAAAGGGCAGGGAGGCGCCGGTGCCAAGAGAGGGTAAAGAGGTTGTATACCCCACATGGTGATTTTATCCTACAGGTAAGCCTATAATAAAGTTTACCTGTCGGTAAAATAAATATCTCCTAAACTTGCACGCAGCTGCTGACGTCAGCGGGGCATGCGCTCTGAAGGTCTGGCCTATCGTGCCAGAATGTCAGAGCTCTTTGCCGGAACGGAGGGCTCCCGCACGCATGCGTGGGAGTGACATCATCACGAACCCGGAAGAAACACCAGGGGAACATGTCAGCTCCCTGAGCGGTGACCGGGCGCCGCTGTGGGGGACTTCATTCTAAGGTAAGTATTTCATAATGTGCTAGTATGAGATGCATACTAGCACATTATGCTATTGTCTTGCAGTTTGTTTGTTTTTCCCAGCGGTTTACTACTGCTATAAAGTGGTTGTAAACCCTCACATATACCCAGTGAAGTGACTGGCCTCAGGTGATACACAGAGATGAAACAACTCCTCCTACATAAGTTGTACCTGTTAATCTGCAGTCTTCTATTCTCTACAAATGAACAAAAGTGCATTTTATATACAACTACATCATGGACACATGAGGAGGAAAGAGGGACAGAGGGACTTTGTTCCAAATCAGGGACAGTCCCTCGAAATCAGGGACAGTTGGGAGTTATGCATAGACTGCAATGTTAAATCAAAAAACTCACAAGCCAATCGCAAGAAAGTCACAAGGAATTTGAAAACAAGTCACAAGCAAGTTGCAAGACTTTGGGGTCACTGCAGTGTGAACTGAGCATTAAGATCCCTTTCACATGTTCTGCAGAGGGCCCTCTTCCTGCCCTCTTGCCCCCCCCCCCCCCCCCCCATGGTAGCGGAACGCCAGGGCCCAGTCGCAAGTGAGACCTTCGTGACCCTGGTAGTTCCGGCACTGTGTAACATGTATTGTTTTGTGCATTTTCGTGCCCAACAGCCAATCTCCTCCTCCTACTAACCTGCTTTGACTTTTTAAAATTCTAATGCAAAAAAAAACACAGAATACATAACACATTTATTTTGAAAAATATAAAAGATGATGTTACGCTAAGTACCGGTAAATAGATACCAAACGTGTCATGCTTTAAAATTACGCACGCCCGCAAAACTGGCGACAAACTACATCAATTTTACACATACACACACATATATATATATATATATATTTTTTTTTTTACATTGTTGCTTTCCATTTTCTTTTTTTAATTATTATTTATATATATATTTTTTTTTTTACATTGTTGCTTTCATTTTTTTTTTCTTTTTTTATTATTGATTTTTTTTTTCTTTTACATTGTTGCTTTAATTTAATTAAATTTTTTATCACTTTTCTTGCTGCCACAAAAGGAATGTAAACATCCTTGTTACAGCAATAGGCATGTGACGGGTACTCTTTATGGAGGGATCTGGGGTTCTATATGACCTCAAATCCCTCCTTTGCACTTGAAAGCATTCAAAACACCAAGATCAGCGTTTTTGAACACTTTCGATTTTCAAAAAATGGCGCCGTTAACATTCCGGTAAACTGGAAGTGATATCATGTCATCGCTTCTGGGTTACCATAGCAGAGACCCGAAAAGCCGATCCTGTCTTTCTTCGGGTCTCTGACCAGCCGGTGGATGTGCCGGCTGGTCGCTCGGATCTCCAGGTGAGACGAGAGAGCCTAAGAGACCGGCGTAAAGGCGGGGGGGGGGGGGGTGGATAGTTAGCTGAATTGGTTGTTATTACAAGAGAGCCGACCGTTGGCTCTAAAAGACGGTACCGGGGTGATGCCTGCAGCTGTATATCATCCCGGTACAACCACTTGAAGTCAAATGACGTACCAGATACATGATTTGGCAGCAAGTGGTTAACGGAATGTCTTATCTTGAGCGTTGTTACGCTTCGAGAATTGTGTGGCAAAACGCTCAGGTGTGAATCTGATCCCTGTGATGGACAAAAAATAAATAAAAAAATTCAATGACTTTCCGCAGTTCCCTTCTGCCCACCTGATGAGGATAAATCTCCGGCGGGCGCGGTGGGGCCGGAGCCGCCATTATCCCCTCTTTTCACCACTTTCAAGTGTAAAGCAACCTGTGTCTAAAGACGTGGTGAAGAATGGAGGGGCATGACACCGCCAAGGGCCCGGCCTGAGTCCTATTCACCGCCCCGGGGCCATGAATACAGCCAAATCCCAAATGAAAGTTCTAATCTCCCCTCTGCATTCAGCGCACTCTATAAAGGGGCTTCCTTTTAACTCCCCCCCTAAAGCTTTTGTAGTTGGACCCTCCTGCCGGTCACTCTGAGCCCCCACCCCCCCCCTTGTGTGGAAAATTAAGGTAACTCTACCAGGAAAACAGAAGAGTGACCAAAGTCACCGGAGTGGAAGGAGAACATCTGAGAAGACCGAGGACAAAGGGGAAATGTATAGATGTAAAGGGGAACCCGGGGCCACACACACAACACCTCCTGATCGTCATGTGCTCTTTACGGTTTTTAGACCGACTGTCCAAACAAGGACTAAAACCAGATTTGAGTTTGGCCGCTGGACTGGCACCGCTGGAAGCTGCCTAGCAGGGGGAGGGGTTTCTATCTGAAGGGTTTAGACATAGGTGTGCCAGGTGTGCCTGGGCACACCCTAATCAACCTCTTCTGCACAGATTTGTCCTGCCGCTTGCATCCAGACAAAGGGACTGTCCATTGCCCTACTGCTATGTATATATATATTGTGACAGCAGGAAGGTAAAGTCACCTGGTTGCATCCAGGGGGGTAGATATATTTCGCCCAGATTCAGGCTTTACGCCGACTTATACAACTAGGTGGAGAGTTGTATAAGCCCAGCTAAGGCTAGTGGGCTCATGGATGACTCATACCTCTAGGGAGAGTGTGGGGCGTCGTGCAGACAGAGATGAGGAGACCAGCTGAACCTTGTCAGCTCATTTAGGCCTCTATAAGAACTCCCAGCTTCATTAGATGTTAGCTCATGCCTGGAACCAGACCTGTGTGGACTGTCTAGGGAGAGTGAACCCCTGTGCGGTGAGGCAAAGCCTGTGTGGCTATTTGTTTGGACTTTTACTAAACCAGGGACTTAGGGACTAGGACAGCACTAGGCTGATCCCAGTTGTTAGTTAGGAAACCTGTATGTTTAGTCAGAGGTCAACTTGACCAGGATTTATTTTGGTTATGTTTCTTTTGCTTTGCTGTGTTTTGTCACTGTAAATAGAAAATAAACCGCACCTTTTTGATTTTGAAAACCACAACCTCCGTTTGCTGGGCCTGTTTTGTGTGGGGAGCCCATCCCGGGGGTCACACACACCCGCTGCCGAGCTAACCCCCTCACAGTTGGTGGAGAACCAGTGGCAGTTTTTTTTAAGCCAGCATGGAGGAGATACTGAAGCAGCTGGCTCTAGCAAATGCCAATCAACAGCAGACAAATGCAGGTTTGCAAAAGAGCCTTGCAGCTCAACAACAGAGCCTTGCAGCCCAGCAGCAGACAAACGCAACTTTGCAACAGAGTCTGGAGGCTCAGCAACGAGCCCAGCAGCAATCTGAGGCCCGCTTCATAGACCTGTTGCAGAAGCAAGAGCAGAGACTACAACAACAGATGGAAGCAGTAATGCAGCAACGTCCGCAGACCAGTGAGGAAAGCCGTCCCACTAATACCGCGTCCTTTGGGGTGAGTCGTTTATTGACAAAAATGACTGGAGAGGATGATCCAGAGGTATTTTTGACCACATTTGAAAGGACCGCTGAAAGAGAAAAGTGGCCTGAGGAGCAGTGGGCTGGACTGGTGGCTCCTCTGTTAACTGGTGAATCGCAGAAAGCTTACTATGACCTGGAGCCTAACCAAGCAAAAGACTATGTGATGCTAAAAGCTGAAATATTGGCAAGGCTGGGTGTCACCCAGGCTGTCCGGGCTCAGCGTGTGCATAACTGGACTTTCCAGCTTGGAAAACCCCCCAGGTCTCAAATGTATGATCTCATTCACCTGAGCAGAAAGTGGCTACAGCCAGAGACTTTGTCCGCACCAAAGATTGTGGAACGTGTTGTAATGGATCGGTTTTTGAGAGCTCTTCCTACTGCCATCCAAAAGTGGGTAAGCCATGGAGACCCAGAGACGGCCGATGGTCTTGTGGATCGTGTGGAGAAATACTTGGCTACAGAGAACCTGACGGCCTCTTCCAGAGACACTCGGACTTTCCACCCTAAGACCAGACCATCCCCAGGGGCGGATAAGAGGATTCCAAGGGGTGAGGGTGGAGAGAGTGAGAGGGTGGGAGCTCTACCCCAAGTTTGGCGAGAACAGCCTGGGAAATCAGCGGCTCAAGAGGCGGCAAGAAGGATCGTTTGCTACCGCTGCCGGCAAGCGGGACATATTGCAGCCAATTGCCCGGTTGTGGAGGAACCCATGCAGTGTGACTTTCTGACGGGCAGACGTCAGTCGCTGTGTGCGACAGTCGCATGCACTGCCATTCGAGGAACTGAGAAACATTTATGCAAAATGTGTGTTAATGGTAGAAATGTTGTGGTATTGCTGGATTCAGGTAGCCTTGTGACCCTGATAAAGGCTGAGTTAGTTAAAACAGAGGTCTCTGGGAATAGCAAGGTAGCTGTTATTTGTGTGCATGGGGACACCCGAGAGTATCCAGTGACTACAGTGTGTTTCGAGACCCCCAAAGGTACCCTCTCTCATCCAGTGGGCTTAGTATCTCAGTTACCGCATGACGCCATTGTGGGAAGGGATTTTCCGAAGTTCTGGGAACTGTGGGATGATCCTGAGCCCCTCACTGGTGCCCCTATGTACCAGGAATGTGATAGCCGGAACTCCCCTGAGAGTGGTGAGGACTCTCCGGAATTTCCCTTATCAGTATTGGCAGGGGAGACTCAAGAAACTGGAGAGGAGCCCACCTCCTCAGACGAAAACCTACCGTCTGTGGAGTTTTCTGATCTTGAGGTTCACAGGGAAAACTTTGCCACAGAACAGTTGAAAGACCCCGCCCTAATAAAGGCACGGGAAAACGTAGTGAAAATAGATGGCGAGTTAGTGAACCCAGATAATACCTGCACTTACCCATACTTCAGCGTAGAGAAGGACCTACTGTATCGGGTGGCAAAAAGGGCAGAAGAAACCGTTGAGCAGCTGGTGGTGCCCAAACCTTACAGGAAGTTGGTGTTGGAGTTGGCCCATGGGCACATTCTTGGAGGTCATCTGGGGACAGAGAAAACCCGAGAGAGGGTATTACAGAGATTCTATTGGCCGGGGGTGATGAAGGACGTAGAAAATTATTGTTCCTCCTGCCCTGTGTGTCAGAGGTTGGCCCCGATGCCACATTTCCGTAGCCCGCTGGTCCCTCTACCCATCATTGAGGTCCCGTTTGAGAGGATCGCCATGGATTTGGTAGGTCCTATAATCAAGTCCGCTAGGGGGCACCAGTACATATTAGTTATAATGGACTATGCCACCCGTTATCCAGAAGCGATCCCTCTCCGAAATACCTCGGCCAAAACCATAGCCAAAGAGCTATCTCTTGTTTTTAGCCGGGTGGGTATTTGTAAAGAACTGCTTACGGACCAAGGTACACCCTTTATGTCCCGGGTTATGAAAGAGCTGTGTAAATTGTTCAAAGTGACGCAATTGCGTACGTCTGTGTATCACCCCCAAACCGATGGGCTGGTTGAAAGATTCAACAAAACCCTAAAACAAATGTTGAAGAAAGTGGTGGATAGAGATGGAAAGGATTGGGACTGTTTACTTCCTTATTTGATGTTTGCTATTAGGGAGGTGCCCCAATCCTCTACGGGATTCTCCCCCTTTGAGTTACTGTATGGGAGACACCCAAGAGGGCTGTTGGATATTGCCAAGGAAACTTGGGAAAGTGAGAGTTCTCCCCACAGGAGTGTGATTGAGCATGTCGCCCTGATGCAAGATCGAATTGCACAGGTAATGCCCATCGTGAAGGAACATTTGGCCCAAGCGCAGTTGGCACAGCAGAGAGTGTACAACCGTGGAGCCAAGACCCGTACCTTTTCCCCGGGGGATAGGATATTGGTACTTGTCCCTACGGTTGAAAGTAAATTCCTTGCCAAATGGCAAGGCCCCTACGAGATAATGGAAAAAGTGAGCGAAGTGAATTACAAGGTCAGACAACCAGGAAGGCGAAAGCCCGAACAGATCTATCACGTTAATCTGTTGAAAGCCTGGAGGGATAGAGAGTCCCTAGTCGCAGACACTTGGTCACCAGCTCAAACTGGTTGCGTGATTCCTGAGGTTGGAATAGCAGCCACCTTGTCACAACCCCAACAACAGGAGGTTAAGGAGTTTGTGCTTCGCAACAAGGAGGTATTCTCTGAGCTGCCGGGACAAACATCTGGGGTAGAGCATGACATCATTACCCCGCCCGGTGAAAGGGTGAAGTTAAAACCCTATCGGATCCCAGAGGCTCGACGGGAGGCAATACGGGAGGAAGTACAGAAAATGCTGAACTTAGGGGTGATAGAGGAGTCCCAAAGTGATTGGTCTAGTCCCATCGTGTTGGTGCCTAAACCGGATGGGAGCTGGCGATTTTGTAACGATTTTCGTCAGTTGAACAAAGTTACAAAATTTGACACCTACCCCATGCCACGTATAGATGAGTTGATCGACCGGCTGGGAACAGCCCGATACATGACGACTCTTGACCTCACAAAAGGGTATTGGCAAATCCCCCTGGCCAAGTCGGCCAAAGAGAAAACCGCATTTGTAACCCCAGACGGGGCGTTCCAATATAAAAGAATGCCGTTCGGGTTACAGAATGCGCCGGCCACATTCCAGCGGAAAATGGACCAGATGCTGAGGCCCCATCGGAAGTATGCTGCGGCTTACCTGGATGACGTAATTGTCCATAGCACAGATTGGGCCTCACATCTGCCAAAAGTGCAAGCTGTCCTGGACTCTGTTCGGGAAGCGGGGTTTACGGCTAACCCCAAGAAGTGTACCATTGGGCAGGAGGAGGCCAAATATCTTGGGTACACCATTGGGAGGGGAGTAATAAAACCCCAACCTAACAAAGTCGAGGCCATCCAGAGTTGGCCACGTCCCAACAGCAAGAAGCAGGTACGAGCCTTTCTGGGAATCGCTGGGTATTATCGGCGATTCATTCCCCACTTTGCTTCTAAGGCTGTGCCCCTAACCAACCTGACGAAGGGGAAAGGGTCGGTCATGATTAAATGGACCCCGAGGCTGAGGCAGCATTCCAATTCTTGAAACAAGCCTTATGTAGCCAGCCAGTGTTGTACTCACCCGACTTCTCTAAAGACTTTGTCGTACAAAGTGATGCGTCAGATGTGGGGTTAGGAGCAGTATTGTCCCAGGTCTGGAACGGGGAAGAGCACCCAGTCATTTACCTCAGCAGGAAATTGAAGTCCCATGAGGTAAATTACGCCACCGTTGAAAAGGAGTGTTTAGCGGTGAAGTGGGCTCTAGATTCCCTTCGGTACTACCTGCTAGGTAGGCACTTTGACATGGTTACGGATCACGCTCCGTTAAAGTGGATGGCTCAAAACAAGGAAACAAATAGAAGAGTGAATAGGTGGTTCCTGGCCCTCCAGGAATTCAACTTCACAGTAAAGCATCGCCCTGGCGTTCAAATGGGGAATGTGGATGCTTTGTCTCGAGTACATGAATGCCTGATTGCTGGTGTTCCAACCCCGAGGTTAAAACAAGAGGGGGGGGTATGTGACAGCAGGAAGGTAAAGTCACCTGGTTGCATCCAGGGGGGTAGATATATTTCGCCCAGATTCAGGCTTTACGCTGACTTATACAACTAGGTGGAGAGTTGTATAGGCCCAGCTAAGGCTAGTGGGCTCATGGATGACTCATACCTCTAGGGAGAGTGTGGGGCGTCGTGCAGACAGAGATGAGGAGACCAGCTGAACCTTGTCAGCTCATTTAGGCCTCTATAAGAACTCCCAGCTTCATTAGATGTTAGCTCATGCCTGGAACCAGACCTGTGTGGACTGTCTAGGGAGAGTGAACCCCTGTGCGGTGAGGCAAAGCCTGTGTGGCTATTTGTTTGGACTTTTACTAAACCAGGGACTTAGGGACTAGGACAGCACTAGGCTGATCCCAGTTGTTAGTTAGGAAACCTGTATGTTTAGTCAGAGGTCAACTTGACCAGGATTTATTTTGTTTATGTTTCTTTTGCTTTGCTGTGTTTTGTCACTGTAAATAGAAAATAAACCGCACCTTTTTGATTTTGAAAACCACAACCTCCGTTTGCTGGGCCTGTTTTGTGTGGGGAGCCCATCCCGGGGGTCACACACACCCGCTGCCGAGCTAACCCCCTCACAATATATATATATATATATATATATATATATATATTTAAATATCCACAGTAGGGATGAGCTTAGAGTACGAGTCGAACCCATGTTCGACTCGAACATCGCCTGTTCGGTTGTTCACCGAATTGCGAACATTATGGGCCGTTCGCGCCAAATTCGAGTGGCGCGTCACGGCCCATAATTCACTGCGGCATCACAGTGCATTGCTGGCTGATGATTGGCCAACCATGCACTATGACCCGCATGCTTTGGCCAATCACAGCGCGGAAAAAACGGAGAGCCATATGTGGCCAAAGCCAGGGTGGCTTTGGCCAAATATGCCTCAGGGGATTTAGTACACGCCCCACACTCTATAAGGCGGCCTGGAAGTCGGCCTTGTGTAGTCTGTTGCGGTGTTGGTTAAAATACAGACGGAGAGAGAGAGTGTATTTTGATTTGAGTTAGATAGAGCAGGCAGTTAGCTGCAGTTACAGTGTGTAGAGGATATATATGCATCCTAAGTAGGGTGACCACATTTTTAAACTATCATTCAGGACACCCCCCCTTCCCAAAAATCAGCTTGTGCTGTAACGAATCACAGCACAGTGATTGGACACAAGAGGTGGGATTTATGATTTCTCTAATCACAAGCAGGGGACGGGGATTGTGCTCCTCCAGGCATTCCTGGGCAGGACAAGTACTGTCAGTGAGTAAAGCGGTGATATGGCGGCCTTTTTTTGGGGGCATCAGATTGGCCTGGGGGGTGGCTGTTTCAGTTTCATTCCAGGACACTGTATTGTCCTGGAATGAAGGTGCCCAGGACAGACCTGCAAAATGCGGGGCTGTCCTGGGCAATCCGGGACACGTGGTCACCCTAATCCTAGGTGTTGTATATATATTTACACACTGTATTCAGTTTAGCTAGATCCGTGCCTGTTATTCTCTATACTGTGACAGGCAGACAGGTGATTGTGCTAGCTGCAGTGTTTCACTTAGTGTACTGTGTACTTTGCATAGCGTTCACCTAAAGCTTACCTGAATACAATTGCTGGTGTTCTGATACAAATACAGGCAGGGAGCTGCAGTATTTTGATTTAGTGTCCTTTGCACAGTGTGCACCTAAAGCTTACCTTAATACAATTGCTGGTGTTCTCATACTAATACCACAGGCAGGGAGTTCAAAATTACAAACAGATTCTACGTAACAACAAACCTACACTCCCTGTCTTGTTTGCACCGCCTGTATACTGCTGTTCAGAGTATATAGGGCCTGGGGGCCCCACGCCTTTCCTTTTTTTTAATTTGTGTGCGGGGTTCCCCTTAATATCCATACAAGACCCAAAGGGGATGGTAATGGGCTGGGGGGGGGTACCCATGCCATTTTTCTCAATGATTTTCATCCATATTGCTGGGACCAGGCATTAGATTAAAGCCGCAAACAGTTTTAAATGACTTTTTTTTCTTTAGAAATGTCATTTTGTGCAGGGACAGTTCTAAACACAGGAAACACGTGGCACTTCACAGGCATACTTTAGACACCCCCCAGGTACGATATTTAAAGGAATATTTCACTTTTTTTTTCATTTTATGCATCATTAAAATCATTGCTCCCGAAAAAACATCCATTTTTAAAACTTATTTTTGCATTGATACATGTCCCCTGGGGCAGGACCCGGGTCCCCAAACACTTTTTAGGAAAATAACTTGCATATTAGCCTTTATAATTAGCACTTCGGTCCGTTCGCAGGTTCTGGAGCGAACCGAACCGGGGGGGGGGTGCTCATCCCTAATCCACAGGCATATGTGTTTGAGATTTGGGGTGCACACCTCAATGCAATAGGCTGCACACACCTATAGGTATAGAGGGAATCACTTCCAATGGGTTGTATCCCAATTGTAGGTGATAGACTCCGTTGGGTGTCTAGGGCTGCTACCTTTATGATAATGACAATGGGAACGTTACCACAGGGAACACTTGGGTGATTGGAAAGGAGAGCCCAGTGTCCAGAAAAACTATTTTTATAATCATTTATTAAAGCTAAAAGTATACTCAACGCATTTCAGGGGAATTGCCTCCCTTTTCCTCAGGGCTGCATTTCATTGAGAATGCTTAGGCTCTGAGAGGGTTAAATATATTCGCTCAGTGGCTCTGCAGCATGCCAGCGTGTTGTGGAACAGATGCAGCCTCCCACAGCCTAACCATTCCTCAAGAAATACATCCCAAAAACGCATTGGTACTTCTTGGAGAATGCTTAGGCTCTGAGAGGGTTAAATATACGATGTGTTGTGGAGCAGAGGCAGCCTCCTAGAGCCTAACATAGTTACATAGTAGGTAAGGTTGAATAAAGACAATAGTCCATCCAGTTCAACCTGTGTAGGTGTGTGTTGTGTGTCAATGTCAATGTAGATAATCATTTCCCATATCCCTGTATGTTGTGTTCTTTAACCACTTCATCTCCGGAAGGTTTTACCCCCTTTCTGACCAGGCCATTTTTTGCGATACGGCACTGCAGACGTCCGATTCGTCTCTCCTGTAAACTATCGGCGGGTCGTGGCGGCTATTGGCTCCTTCTGTGTCCACACACAACGGGAGCGGCACGCGTCCCTTAAACCATGTGCATGAAATCACGTACAGGTACGTGATTTCGCACACCCGGGCCGCCCTGCCACAGTAAATGTACGTGGAGCGGTCCAGAAGAGGTTAAGATATACATCTAAGAGTCATTTAAAAAAAAAAAAAAAACATACTTCCCGCTGCCACCAATTTTGGAAGAGAGTTCCACGTCCTTACCGCCCTGACAGTGAAAAACCCCCTGCGCAGTTTAAGGTCAAACAGTTTCTTCTTCAATCTCATTGTGTGGCCCTGTGTCCTTTTACACTCCCTGAGACTGAATAGTTTTTTTTCCTATGCTGGGATCCCCATTGAGGTATTTGTAAATCCCTATCATATCTCCCCTCAAGCGTCGTTTCTCCAGCGAGAATAAATTTAGTGCTTGTAGTCGTTCCTCGTAGTTGAGGTCCTGCAGTCCCCCCTTCTTTGGACTCTCTCCAGTCCAGCACATCCCTTCTGAGGACTGGTGACCAGAACTGGACAGAATACTCCAGATGTGGTCTATCCAGAGTTTTATAAAGTGGTAGGATTATCGTTCTATCTCTGGAGTATATCAGTTTTTTTTATGCATGCCGATATTCTGCCTGCCGGCTTTGGTAGCTGCAGTGACATTGCATGCTATTGCTCAATCTGTCTTCTAGGACCCCCAGATCCTTCTCCATCCTTGATTCCCCCAGAGGTTCTCCCCCTAGTGAGTAGTTTTCAATTATGTTTTTTTTCCCCCCAAGTGCATTATTTTACCTTTCTCCACATTAAACCTCATTTGCCATCTAGTTGCCCACTGCATTATTTTGTTCAGGTCTTTCTGTAAAATTTCTATAACCTAATGTGAAGTTATTGTCCTGCTTATTTTTGTGTCGTCCTCAAAAACTGAGATTGAGCTATTTATCCCATCCTCTATATCAGTGGTCTCCAAACGGCAGTCCTGGGGCCGGATGTGGCCATTTGCTTGCCTCTATCCGGCCCTTGGAGCATTCATCCATCCACAACTGATACCAATGATGGGACACTATTCCTCCCACTGACACTAATGGTGGGGCACCATTCCTCCTATAGACACCAAGGATAAGGTGCTTTTCCTCCCACTGATACCAACAATGGGGCACTATTACTCCCACCAATGATGGGGCACTGTATAATCCTACTAACGCTGGGGTATTTTCTACTCCCACCGGCCACAGTCTGGCCCCCCTAAAGTCTGAAGGACTTGTTTAGAAAGTTTGGAGACCCCTGCTCTATATCATTTATGAATAAATTGAATAGAATTGGTCCCAAGACAGAACCCTAGGGGACCCCACTTACCACTTCAGACCAGTCTGAGTACACGTTATTTATCACCACCCTTTGGACACGCCCCTGTAACCAGTTTTTTAACCCAAGAACAAACCCTATGGTCCATGCCTGCAGATCTTAGCTTGTAGATTAAAGGGGTTGTAAAGGATAATTATTTAATTTTTTTAAATAACAAACATGTTATACTTACCTCCACTGTGCAGCTTGATTTGCACAGCGTGGCCCCGAACCTGGTCTTCTGGGGTCCCTCGGTGGTTGTCTCGGCTCCTCCCGGCAAAAACTAACCCCCTTTATGTGAGCTCTCTCCCATGGGGGTTAGTTCTTGAGGGCGCTCTCCCGTGATACAGCCGGCGGATATAACCGCTCACTGTATCACTCGGCTCCGCCTCCCAGTGCACCGCGTCATTGGATGTGATTGACAGCAGCGCGAGCCAATGGCTGTGCTGCTATCCATCAACCAATGAATGAGCCGAGAAGCCAGGGTTCAATATATTCCCTCAGCGGCTCTGCAGCATGCCAGCGTGTTGTGGAGCAAAGGCAGCCACCCAGAGCCTGACCATTCTCCGAGACATACAGCCCTGATGAAGCATTGACACGTTGGCTCTACTTTAATACTTTTAGACCCCTTTCACACTGAGGCAGTTTTAAGGCGGGCATGAATCTATCCATTATTCATATAGGGGGTGGCTTGGATAGAGAGAGCGGCGCCCGGGCGCCCCTAATGGATGGGCCGCCACTGACACAGAGCATGGAAATGCAATTCACTTTGGAGCTGCATGCAGGCAGTCCATAAATGTGGATGCACACGCAGCAGCTGCACAGACACAGTCTTCCTGTGTAATTGTACCTAAGTCTATAATAAGGCTTACCTGTAGGTAGTGTAAATATCTCCTAAACTTGCAGTTTAGGAGATATTTACTATATACGCCACCAATGACATCATCGGTGCAGCCAATCACAGCGCCGAAGCCTGCAAACCTGGAAGTAACTCCGGGAAAGATGTCGGCCGTGCCAGTGGTGTGCGGGCGCCGCTGCAGGGTTTCGTTCTAAGGCAAGTATTTCATAATGAGCTAGTATGTGATGCATACTAGCTCATTATGCCTTTGTCTAATGCTGCATACACACGCTCGGAATTTCCGATGGAAAAAGTCAGACGGAATTTTTTCATCGGATATTCTGACCGTGTGTATGCCCCATCGGACTTTTCCCGTTGGAAATTCCGACGGACTTAGAAAGAGAAAATTTCGGAATTTCCGTTCGTCTGGATGCAATTCCGACGGACAAAAAAAACAGGCATGCTCAGAATCAAGTCGACGCATGCTCGGAAGCATTGAACTTAATTTTTCTCGGCTCGTCGTAGTGTTGTACGTCACCGCGTTCTTGACGGGATGTCTCTCCTTCTGTGCCGTGTCAGCGTGACGCTGGAGGGGAACCGATTGGCATGATGCTGGGTCCGCTTTCCATTCCCCCTTTGCTGGTATTCCACTGCTGAGCCAGTACAGTGTCTGTACAACCGGACCCTCATTTTTTTTTTTGTTTTTGTTTGTTTCCAACTTGGCTCCCCACCCCCTTTGGACTTACCAAGGTAAACCCATGGTATTTATTCCATTAGGCCTCTTTCACACTGGGGCACTCATGGCATCGGCGGTAAAACGCATATATTTTTACCGCCGATGCTATGGGCGGATTTGCGGCGCATTTCGGCCGGTAGAGGTGTGGTTTTAACCCCCGCTAGCGGCGGAGAAAGGGTTAAAACCGCCCGCAAACCGCTGCTACAGCAGCGGTTTGCGGGCGGTATAGCCGCGGTGTCCCATTGATTTTCATTGTATACACACCGCTCCTTCACCACTCCAAAGATGCGGCTAGCAGGACATTTGGAGCGGTCCTGCCAGCGCATCGCCTCAGTGTGAAAGCCCTCGGGGCTCTCACACTGAGACTGCAGGGCAGGAGTTTTTCAGGCAGTATTTTGGTGCTATTTTTAGCGCCAAAACGCCTGAAAAACTCCTCAGTGTGAAAGGGGCCTTACCATTGCCATGGGCTTCTTTTTTAGATTCATTCTATTGACTTACATTGTCATAGACATATACTATTCTTTACTTTATATACCTTAGAAGCCCCAGTCACCTATGGGGTATGGCGTGCGTTTTCCCGGATCTCCGGTTGGGTCCCCTTCTCAGCTCCCTGGCCAGGCTCAATTGATCGACCCTCGGCATGTGGTTTCGCACGGTCCCATTTGTGGTTATATGTGAGTATATCTTTGGCATGGCTATTCACTTCCAATTTATTCCCTTTTTTCCCTATATGGGTATACTAACCAGATCATATGGGTATCCATATTTCTTTATAGAACATGGATGCACTTGGCTCCTGATGAGTGGATAGAAGTCCAATATTGATTCGCTGTTGTAATACACCTGGGTGGGATCGGAGCGCACTCTCTGTGACCCAAGCCCACCCTATATTGAAGCCTATTACAGCCTCTGGCTCTAATCGGTGCCTCAAAAAAACAACCCCACCCCGCATCGGAATACATACGCCCGGCGCCCTGTAAAACTCCTGTGCTGCGGCGCTTCCGAATCGCTTTTCAGGCGATTCGGAAGCGCTGCCCATTCATTGCAATTGGGAAACACACATTGACATCCTTGTCTTGGGTGTCAGAGAGTCTTGGGTGTCAGAGGATCTTGGGTGTCAGAGGATCTTGGCCAGCACTGACCTTTGTACAGGCTGTGTGTGGACATCAGCTGCAGCTTGTTAATTACTGATCACCTGAGTGAGAGATCTAATGAGCAATGTGAGAGATGCAGCTCGAGCGTTCCTCTGTCATATCCCATAGAGAAAGATACAATGTATCCACACATGGGGAGATTTTTCCTCTATACACAATGTATCCATCCACAGGAATAATATACAATGTATCCATCCACAGGAATAATATACAATGTATCCATCCACAGGAATATTATACAATGTATCCATCCACAGGAATAATATACAATGTATCCATCCACAGGAATATTATACAATGTATCCATCCACAGGAATATTATACAATGTATCCATCCACAGGAATAATATACAATGTATCCATCCACAGGAATATTATACAATGTATCCATCCACAGGAATAATATACAATGTATCCATCCACAGGAATATTATACAATGTATCCATCCACAGGAATATTATACAATGTATCCATCCACAGGAATAATATACAATGTATCCATCCACAGGAATATTATACAATGTATCCATCCACAGGAATAATATACAATGTATCCATCCACAGGAATATTATACAATGTATCCATCCACAGGAATATTATACAATGTATCCATCCACAGGAATAATATACAATGTATCCATCCACAGGAATATTATACAATGTATCCATCCACAGGAATAATATACAATGTATCCATCCACAGGAATATTATACAATGTATCCATCCACAGGAATATTATACAATGTATCCATCCACAGGAATATTATACAATGTATCCATCCACAGGAATATTATACAATGTATCCATCCACAGGAATAATATACAATGTATCCATCCACAGGAATATTATACAATGTATCCATCCACAGGAATAATATACAATGTATCCATCCACAGGAATATTATACAATGTATCCATCCACAGGAATATTATACAATGTATCCATCCACAGGAATATTATACAATGTATCCATCCACAGGAATAATATACAATGTATCCATCCACAGGAATAATATACAATGTATCCATCCACAGGTATATTATACAATGTATACGCATGAAAAACAGCCCTGACAGCTTCTACCCGGCCAGCATCAGAATGCAGAAACTCATTGAAGTCCAGGTAGGATCATTTCAATTTTTTTACTTGGATTATTTAGATTTTTGCAGCAATGTTTTAAACTTGTCCTTTGCAAGCATTTTCATTACTTCATGTTAATTTCAGCTTTGTGATTGTTGTTTTCTGCAGCTTTGTGGGGTTTGAGATCTCTAATTAGCGGGAACTAGCATGCCTGCTCATGATTTTTTAAAGCGCACTTTACATGCGTTTCTGCAGATTGCGCCTAGGGCAGCCCATTGCTCTCAAGGGTTTCAAACTCAATTTCATCGTGGGCCGCATCGGCATTATGATTGCCCTTAAAGTGGTTGTAAACCCATATATATATATATATATATATATATATATATATATTTTTTTTTTCTAGCCCACCTGCAAGACAAAGCTTTAATGAGCTAGTATGACTAGCATACTAGCTCATTATGTACCACTTACCTTATATCGGGGCCCCCGAAGCCGTCCGTGTCCCTCTCTCCAGCCGCAGCCATCGCTGCGGCGATAGCCGGAATGTTACTTCCGGGTATCGCCGCTCCAGCCAATCACAGCGCCGCTCCGGCACTGTGATTGGCCGGAGCGGCGAAGACGTGACTCCGCGCAGGCGCCGTCAAATTCGGCTAAGCCCAAGCATTGCTGGGACTTAGCCGAATTTGTGAATGGGATTAACCCCATGAATGCGCCGTTGTCTACGGCGCCTGTGATTTTAGTAAATATCTCCTAAACCGCGTAGGTTTAGGAGATATTTTTTGCACCTTCGGGTAAGCCTTAATCTAGGCTTACCTGTAGGTGCAAGTTGCAAAAGTGGGTTTACAAGCACTTTAAAAGGGCCGGTTGCATCTGTAAGATTAGATGTCCAGTGCATCCCCTCCCCTTACATTAGATGTCAAGAGCCACCCCACCATCAGAAGTTGTCCCCCACTCTCCCTTACATCACAGTGTACCCCCCTTACTTTATGCTGTTGCTGGGAAGAAGATGGATGCATTGCTTGAAAGCAGAAAGTAGGGGTCTGGAGGAGGGCTGGAGCTCTCCTGCAGTTGCAGGAGAGGTGCAAGGGCCACATGAAATGGCCTCGAGGGCCGGACTCGGCCCGCAGGCCTTGTGTTTGACACCTGTGCTCTATGTGCATTTGTCACCGAAATGAAGCTCCTGCTTTTGATTTTTTTAAATGCCTGTTTTGCCGCGCAATTCTGAGGCATGACAATCACTGCAAAATCCCAATGTGTTTGTGGTGCCATTTAGGAAAAAATAAATGTTCCGATTTGGAATCGCAGGCAGAATCGCAGCGATTTCAAATTGTCTCCTGTGAACGGAGTGGTTCCGGAAAGTGAAATGGATGACCTCATTGAGGTCAATTCACTGAAGTTTACCGCATGCGATATGAAGGTCACGTGACCCATTTTTCAGAATTATCACATGACATAAAGAGTCAATTCATCAATGTAAGGTAAATACCGCACATTTTGTTTAACCGCTTTGCCGTCCAGCCGCCGCAGTTATACTGCGGCAGGTTGGCTCGTCTGCGCGAATCTCCATACCGGTACAGCGGTCCCTTTAATGGCTATAGCGGGCGCGCAATGCCGGAGCCGATGCACGTGGCCAGCGGGCCGCGATTGCCTGCCGCGATCATTCCTTAGAGAGCGAGAACGGGGATCTGTCAATGTAAACAAACAGATCCCTGATCACTTGGAAAAGAGATCTGCTTTTCCTAGTGATCAGCAAGGATGCGCTCTGGCGTGTTTGCAAAGCCCACGTGCAGAGCCCGCCAGGAAGTTGGCGCTGCGCTAATCACAGGCAGTGAGACATTTCCCGATCTCTGCAGCCGCGCATCGGGACAATGTCTCCCTGCCTGTGATTGGCGCAGCGCCGTGCCGACTTCCTGGTGGGTTTTGCTAACACGCCGGAGCTCATCCTTAGTGATAAAAACAGATAAATGAGGAACAGATGTCCTGTCCACTCTTCAGGACCCCCCCCCCCCAGTTAGAAACACCTCCCAGGGGACACTTAACCCCTTGATCGCCCCTAGTGTTAACCCCTACCCTGCCAATGTCATTTATACAGGGATCAGTGGCTATTTGTTACTCTGATCACTGTAATAATGTCACTGGTCCCAAAAAAGTGTCTAAAGTGTCCGATCTCTCTGCCGCAATGTCGCAGTCCTGCTAAAAATTGCTGATCACCGCCATTACTAGTAAAAAAAAAAAATTATAATAAAAATGCCATTAATATATCCCCTATTTTGTAGATGCTAAAACTTTTGCACAAACCGATCAATATACGCTTATTGGGAATTATTTTTATTTTATTTATTTTTTTACCTCAAATATGTAGAAGAATACATATTGGTCTAAACTGATGAAGACATATTTTTTTTGATATTTATTATAGCAATTTTTTTTAAATTGTCATCTCTTTTTTTGTTTATTAACCACTTAAAGGGGGATTCCACCCGTGATTTTTATTTATTTTTAAAAGTCAGCAGCTACAAACACTGTAGCTGCTGACTTTTAATAAGGACACTTACCTGTCCTAGGCCCCCCCCCCCGAGGGCGATCACTCGATCGTGGAAGGTCCCGGCGCTGCCATCCTCACTAAGGGAAACCGGCAGTGGAGCCTTGCGGCTTCACTGCCCGTTTCCTACTGCGCATGCGCGAGTCTCGCAGTGTTTTCTGAATTGGCGGCTGCTCTCTGGGATACACACAGTTCCCAGAAAGCAGCGCACACCATTCCCCAGAAGACAACACGAAGATGAAGACCAGCCGCGGAGGATGAAGAGGCAGATTAGGAAGATCCGCATAGCAACCTCTATTTCTGGTAAGTAAAAAAAATATATTTTTCTATTTATTTGTAGATTTTTGGTGAATTTTTTTTTAGGGTGGAACTCCACTTTAATAACCGGCCCATAGCCGAATGACAGCTACAGGACGGTTTGTTAACTCTGGGAGGGTCTACATTGACGTCCTCCCAGAATCGCGCTCCCGCAATTGCTGCGCAAATACCGTGCGAGATAAAAAGTTGCAACGACCGCCATTGTATTCTCTAGGGTCTTTGCTAAATATATATATATATATATATATATATATATATATATAATGTTTTGGGGTTCTATGTAATTTTCTAGCACATAAATGACAATTTTTACATGTAGGAGAGAAATGTCAGAATTGGCCTGGGTGCTCCAGAATGCCTGAAGGTGCTCCCTGCATGTTGGGCCTCTGTATGTGGCCACGCTGTGTAAAAGTCTCACACGTGGTATCGCCATACACGGGAGTAATAGCAGAATGTGTTTTGGGGTGTAATTTGTGGTATGCATATGCTGTGTGTGAGAAATAACCTGCTAATATGACAATTTTGTGAAAAGAAAAAAAAAAATCTTGATTTTGCAAAGAATTGTGGGAAAAAATGACAACTTAAAAAAACTCACAATGCCTCTTTCTAAATACCTTGGAATGTCTTCTTTCCAAAAATGGGTAATTTGGGGGGTATTTGTACTTTTCTGGCATGTTAGGGTCTCAAGAAATGAGAGGCCGTCAGTACTTCAGGTGTGATCAATTTTCAGATATTGGCACCATAGCTTGTGGACTCTATAACTTTCACAAAGACAAAATAATAATAAACAGATTTGTACTTATTTTTACCAAAGATATGTAGCAGTATAAATTTTGGCAAAAATTTATGAAGAAAAATGACTAATTTGTTAAATTTTATAACAGAAACAAAGAAAAATGAATTTTTTTACAAAATTTTCGGTATTTTTTCATTTATAGCGCAAAAAAATTAAAACCCAGAGGTGATCAAATACCATTTGTGTGGGGGAGGACGAAAATTTCATATGGGTACATGACTGAGTAATTGTCATTCAAAATGTGAGAGCACTTGAAAGCTGAAAATTGGTCTGGTTATTAAGGGGGGTTAAATACCACCAAAAGAAAGCAGATTTATTTTTATTTTTTTAAAAAGGACATAAATTTTAAGCGACGCAGTGCCATACCGCAAAAAATGGCCTGGCCATTAAGGAGGTAAATCCTTACGGGGCTGAAGTGGTTAAAATAGTGAGATAAATACAGCAAAAAAATAAATAAAAAATAGATAAATCATTAAAGTCATCTCACTAAAAACACGCACACATTCATTATTTATCACCTGGCGGTATTTTATGTACAAAATAACAAGAGGAACTCTTCACTGTCCAGTAAATTGAAAGTACAGTATCAGTGTGAAATCAGAAATAAAAATAAATTGTAACATTTCAGGGAGATTGTTTAGTGAATGAAAGCACCCTTGAACGTTTTCATAGTTTCACAATATTGCTGTGCGCCTTCTGGTGCAGTGTTAAGATGGCTACACGCTATACAATTCTCTGCAGATTTTTTCCTTTAGATTTACCAAAACCGCATAATATGAGGTCAAACCTAAACACTTTCAATTTGTATTCAATCAGGCAGACCTTTGAACTACATAGTTGAAAGTAAATCTTAAGTCTCGTACACACGATCAGATTTTCGGACGATCGAAAATCTATCATTCATGTCGAAAGTGAAAAGGTTACTCACAATACGAAAAATTTCGTATGACAGAATACAACCTCAGAAGTGATGCAATGTGTTAAATAGTTTTGTATGTATTTTTTTCATTTCTGAGCATGCGTAGTCTTTCTCTTAAGATTTTTTTTTTATTTTTTTTTTTGTACGAAAACCGTACTAATAAAACGAAAATTGGATGTTGAGTTCACATCCGACAAAAATGTTAGTCTGCACACCCAGCTTTTGTCTGACAAAAATTCGGAATCGGCTGTCGAAAGCACCGTACTAACAATCCGAAAATCGCCAGACAGCTCGTCGTACAAATTTTTTCCATCCGACAAAAGTTGTATAGTGTGTATCCAGCTTTAGCCTGGACGCTAGGCAGTATTTCAACATGATAATGACCCCAAACACACCTCCAAGACCACCACTGCCTTGCTAAAGAAGCTGTGGGTAAAGGTGATGGACTGGCCAAGCATGTCTCCAGACCTAAACCCTATTGAGCATCTGTGGGGCATCCTCAAACGGAAGGTGGAGGAGCGCAAGGTCTCTAACATCCACCAGCTCCGTGATGTCGTCATGGAGGAGGGGAAGAGGACTCCAGTGCCAACCTGTGAAGCTCTGGTGACCTCCATGCCCAAGAGGGTTAAGGCAGTGCTTGAAAATAATGGTGTCCACACAAAATATTGACACTTTGGGCCCAATTTGGACATTTTCACTTAGGGGTGTACTCACTTTTGTTGCCAGCGGTTTAGACATTAATGGCTGTGTGTTGAGTTATTTTGAGGGGACAGCAAATTTACACTGTTATACAAGCTGTACACTCACTACTTTACATTGTAGCAAAGTGTCATTTCTTCAGTGTTGTCACATGAAAAGATAGAAGAAAATATTTACAAAAATGTGAGGGGTGTACTCACTTTTGTGAGATACTGTATATAATGGCTCAAAATCCAACCACACGGTTCCCCATTGACAACGTCTCGTATGACGAAACGCGTCTGGTAGAGGGTACGTACTGACGTCACCACAATGTCTCATTAGGAGGACGGGAGTTTGCTTTGTAGCCGGCCAGCTTCACAATTTATGCACAATTTTTAATCTTGGAAATGTATGTGCACTATATTTTTATCTGAGCAATAAACTAGGAATTGGACAATATTACGCTATGGTCAGTTTCTGTTTTTGGGTCCATTGCTGAAAATTACGTTACGGAATTTATGGTGCTATCGGTGTGTGGATCAGTGCAACCATCCATCCAGGGCTCCTTGAGATCATCTGTGCAAGCAAAGGCCTTGCCTGGGCTACAGCCACATGCCTGGTTTGCTTTCTATCTGGTAAGCAAGTTTTCTAGAAGGTGGCGGTGCACTTTTGTGAATCAATCACTGTAATGTCTATTATTCGATTAATTCATCTCGCCTTTTGGAATTATTGGAAGTTCATGTTCTTCAATCAATTAACTCAATTTTCTTGGAAATTTAACTAGCGCGGCTTTCTTCTATTCATACGGTACTGAAGGATGAGGGCTGTCAAGGGAGCTGTGGCGGTGAGGGCCCATGGGAGAACTGAGCACACAAAGTGCCATCCAAGGAGGATAGGAATGGGTCGGGTGTCACCAGGTGTACAAGTGCACCATTTTCCCTAAGGCTCCATTTCCACTAGCGCGACTTGTCATGCGACTTTGGACACATAAAGTTGCATGCCGAGTGGCAGCCCTTTGATTCCAATGGCACCCGTTCCAATCTATGCAACTTTAAGCTGCAGCAACTTTGAAAATGTGTCTGCACTACTTTGATGCAACTTTGATCCAGAGAGTGTTAAGTTGTATCAAAGTCGCACTCTAAATCACACGACTTTGGAGTCGCATTAGTGGAAACATAGCCTAAGTGGTGGAGGATATTCAATGAGCACGGAAGAAGTCGCATTCTAATTTTATTAGATGCTTTTGAAAAGACTATTCACTTTTATTCCTTCTGGATATTTATTGTGACTTTATTTATTACAAGAATGATTTAACGTATTTAGCAATAAATGTTTACAAAGTGTATGAAATATTCCACATTGTTTTCGTATCGCACATTTTATTTAGGTGTTATACATTTATTTATTTATAGACATTGGTATAAGGAACTTAGTTCTATACAATTTGTTTATTGCTTGAGCACATAGATAATAATAAATAGATTTATCTCCCAAATACTAGCAGAGCAACATCCTTTTTATTTTACATATATATTTACCTTCGCATTTTGTTTCACCCGTATTTTATAGGGATGAGCTCATGCAGGTTCTGATACTAGTCCATACCCACCTGAGCTATCCAACCAGAAAGCTGTCACTGTGAGCCACCAATCATAAACTGTCAAGGCATGTCCCGCACCACAGCTACACTTTATACACACCCCTTGTCAGAGGCATAACTAGAACCTTCAGGGCCCTAGTGCAAGAAACCATAAATGACCCCGTCCCAGGGGCCCCTTTCCATCGGTGCCAGGGCCTTTCCCACTGATTCCATCCCAGAGCCCTTTCCACCGGACCTGGTGCTCCTTTCCACCGGACCTGGTGCTCCTTTCCACCGGTCCTGGTTCTCCTTTCCACCGGTCCTGGTTCTCCTTTCCACCGGACCTGGTTCTCCTTTCCACCGGACCTGGTTCTCCTTTCCACCGGACCTGGTTCTCCTTTCCACCGGACCTGGTTCTCCTTTCCACCGGACCTGGTTCTCCTTTCCACCGGACCTGGTTCTCCTTTCCACCGGACCTGGTGCTCCTTTCCACCGGACCTGGTGCTCCTTTCCACCGGACCTGGTGCTCCTTTCCACCGGACCTGGTGCTCCTTTCCACCGGTCCTGGTTCTCCTTTCCACCGGACCTGGTTCTCCTTTCCACCGGACCTGGTTCTCCTTTCCACCGGACCTGGTTCTCCTTTCCACCGGACCTGGTTCTCCTTTCCACCGGACCTGGTTCTCCTTTCCACCGGACCTGGTGCTCCTTTCCACCGGACCTGGTGCTCCTTTCCACCGGACCTGGTGCTCCTTTCCACCAACTGCAGGGCCCTCTATTACAGTCTCGCAGCGGGACCCTTTCACATGTTCTGCAGTGGGCCCCTCCCTGCTGTCTTGGCCCCCCCACTGTAGCAAAAAGCCAGGGCCCAGTCACAAGTGCGACTTTTGCAACCCTGGTAGTTCCATCACTGCCACTTGTATACATGCAGCTCTGGGGCGGGGAGCCCCACAGTGACAGCTTTCTGGCAATATAGCTCAGTGGGCGTAACATGTTAAGTAATTCCCACCCCTGCAGAGCTTTAACATGCTCACTCTGCTGAATCATAGCTAGAGCAGTCCAATCAACAGGGATTGTGAACTTTGCTAATTACAAAACTGTAGGTGTGACTTGGCAAAGTTGGGGTTGCACCTCTGCAAAGAAACCACTGCTTCCACACAAAGAGGATGTGTGTGGGGATTTTTTATTTATTTTATTTTTTTATTTTTTTTATTTAAGGCTGGGGCACTACGTAGGCCTTTCAGTAATTTTACTAATCTGCATGAAAAAATTCCTGACCTGTCATAAAATACAGCAGCAGTATAAGCTCCACTTTTTATCATTGGAAAGCCATCCCTGATCTCCAGTCAGTGACTTTACCTAGACTGGGATGATGTTATCAGTCTGCTGCAGGCAGGAGGAAGTATTTCCTCAGTCTCCTCTCCCCCAGGGATCAGACTGCAACATTGTAACTTTGTAGAAATCACAAGGTGAGAGGCTGCAGCCGGGGCTGATCTAAGTCAGACATTTTTGGACACAGCCAGGAACTGTACAGGCACTACTAGACATGTGCAATTACTACTTGTTAAAAAACTACTTGTTTTTTTTTTTTTCGAATTCGTATTTTAACGAATTTTGACAAATTCGTTAATTTGGAAATATCCAAATTAACGAAAACCCATTAACGAATTTTTCCGAATATTCGTAAATTTGAATATTTGGAAATTCGAAAATCTGAAATAACTTAACTATTACTAACTATTAAATTATAGGTATTAGAGTTTCCTTTCAATTCATTTGGCTGTTAGTGAACGCAACAATACGAATTTATCCGAAGTTATGAATTTTCCAAAATAACGAATGCCGTTTCTAAGCGAATGGAATGTAACAAATTAATAACAATAAATTAACGATAATATTTTTTTTTATTATTAATTCGTTCCTTTCCATTTGTTTAGATGCGCCATTCGTTATTTCGGATAATTTGTAACTTCGGAATTAATTTAATATTCGTTACGTTCACTAACAGCCAAATTTGAAAGGAAATTCCAATACCTATAATTTAATAGTTAGTTATTTAGAATTTTTGGATTTTCTTTCTTATTTTCAGATTTTCGAGTTTTCAAATCTTCGAATTGCAATCATAACGAATGACCCGAAAAACTAAAAAACAAAACGAATGAAACTTTCGGCAGTGCACATGTCTAACATGACTGTCGTCTCTGAGACAGCATCTGAGTTCAGGAAGTAAATGGTGAACCTGTATGATGTCTGAGCAAAGATGGTGCTGTCCTTCTGAAGAGAAGAGCAGATGAAGGCATTGTCGGGCACAGTACTTGGATCTGTGAGAGTTATTGACATACCTGGAAAGGCAACACAATACTGAGGTTGACTTATTAAAACTGGAGCACTCAGAATTTGGTGCAGCTGTGCACGGCAGCCAATCAGTTTCGAACTTCAGCTTGTTCAATTAAACTTTGATAATAAAAACTGGAAGCTGATTGGTTTCTATGTAGAGCTGCACCAGATTTTGCACTCTCCAGTTTTAGTAAATCAACCCCCATTGTATATCTAAAATTAACATATCTGATGTTTGGTGGTCCACTTTAACTGCTTCCTGCCCGCCATATAGTGAAATGACGGACAGGTAGGAGCACTCTCGTTCTGAGAGAACGTTATATGACGTACTCCCATTCTTGCCACGCATGCGCGATCAGTGGTGCGCTGTGTCCCTCGAGCACAGCACAGCACATCACTGATCATGGTAAAGAGCCTATGATGTAAGCTCTTTACCATGTGATCAGCTGTGTCCAATCGCAGTGTAAAAAGGATTTGCCGATTATTGGCATGTCTCTCTTCAAGCTGACAGCGCGTGAGGAGAGCAGAGCAGGTAAGTGGCATTCCTCAGTGAGGACTTATTCCCTGACAATCATTACACTGATCATCAGTGTCTTGATTATCGGTGCAGCCCCAACAGTGCCCACCTGTAATGCTTATCAGTGCCTCCTCATCAGTGGCTGCCATCAGTGCCTCCTCATCAGTGGCTGCCATCAGTGCCTCCTCATCAGTGGCTCCCATCAGTGCCTCCTCATCAGTGGCTCCCACCAGTGCCTCCTCATCAGTGGCTCCCACCAGTGCCTCCTCCTCAGTGGCTCCCACCAGTGCCTCCTCCTCAGTGGCTCCCACCAGTGCCTCCTCCTCAGTGGCTCCCACCAGTGCCTCCTCCTCAGTGGCTCCCACCAGTGCCTCCTCCTCAGTGGCTCCCACCAGTGCCTCCTCCTCAGTGGCTCCCACCAGTGCCTCCTCCTCAGTGGCTCCCACCAGTGCCTCCTCCTCAGTGTCTCCCATCAGTGCCTCCTCCATCCGTGGCCATCAGTGCCTCCTCCATCAGTGGCCATTAGTGCCTCCTCATCAGTGCCTCCTCACCGGTGGCCATTAGTGCCTCCTCCATCAGTGGCCATCAGTGCCTCCTCATCAGTGCCTCCTCATCGGTGGCCATCAGTGCCTTCTCATCGGTGGCCATCAGTGCCTTCTCATCGGTGGCCATCAGTGCCTTCTCATCGGTGGCCATCAGTGCCTTCTCATCGGTGGCCATCAGTGCCTTCTCATCGGTGGCCATCAGTGCCTCCTCATCGGTGGCCATCAGTGCCTCCTCATCGGTGGCCATCAGTGCCTCCTAATCGGTGCACATTAGTGATAGTGAAGGAGAAGAAAAATACTTATTTACAAGCAGTGGCATCACTAAGGGGTGGCTATTGAGGTTGGAGCCCCAAATTTGTTTTATTTTCCCCAAATTTTCGGTCTTTTTTTCGTTTGTTTAGCAAAAAAAAAACCCCAGTGGTGATTAACCACGTCAGGCCTTTTTTTGCGTCGCTTTAACTGACAATTGAGTGGTTTTGCGACGATGTACCCAAATAAAATTGATGTCTTTTTTTTCCGACAAATAGAGCTTTCTATTGTGGTATTTGATGAACTGCGGTTTTTATTTTTTGCGCTATAAACAAAAAAGACAGACATTTAAAAAAAAAAAAAAGTCTAACTTTCTGCTATAAAACATTTGAAAAAAAGTAAAATAATAATAAAAAAATGTATTGATCAGTTTAGGCCAATATGCATTCTTCTTCATAATTTTGGTAAAAAATAAAATCGAAATTATTGTATATTGATTGGTTTGTGCAAAAGATATCGCGTCTACAAAATAGGGGATAGATTTATGGCATTTTTATTATTTATTTATTTATTACTAGTAATGGCGGCGATCAGTGATTTTTAGACTGCGAAATTGCGGTGGACAGATCGGACACTTGACATTTTTGACGCTTTTTTTTTGGGGAACCAGTGACATTATTACAGTAATGCTAAAAATATGCACTGTTATTGTACTAATGACACTGGCAGGGAAGGGGTAAACATCAAAGGGTTAAACATGTTCCCTGTTTGTATTTTCTAACTGTATGGGGGGGCGGTGTGATGGGGGGGGGGGAAACACACAGATCCATCTTCCTGCATAGCAGAAAGACAGGATCTGTGTGATCTCCCCTGTCAGAACGGAGATCAGCCTTGTTTACACAGGCAGATCCCCGTTCTGTCACTACAGGGAACGATCGCGGGTGGCCGGCAGACATTGAGTCCACCGGACCCACTGATTGGCTCCCTCCGCTGGCCAATGGGAGCGAGCGCGCCCACAAAAGCGAGTTCCCGAGCCGACGTACACCTACGGCGATTTGCGGGAACGAGCCACCTTGCCGCAGTATAATGACGGTGGCTGGTCGGGGAAGAGGTTATATACCACCAAAAGAAAGCTTTATCTATCTAAAAAAAAAAAAATGATAAAAATTTCATATGGGTACAGTGTCACATGACCGCGCAATTGTCAATTCAAAGTGTGACCGCGCTGAAAGCTGAAAATTGGCCTGGGCAGTGCACTGAAGGGAAAAAAACAGAATTGCGGCGGTAATCTTCCGCTATATGGCAAAGAGGACCTGTATGCGGTATGGTATCCGGGAGGAGTGACACCTGACCAGGAACCCCCTCTCCTCCAATCCCCTCACTTCCTGTCCAGTCCCTCTTCTTAAACAAATGTGAACTTTTATTCTCCTCCCCCAAAAAATAAAAAAGTCTGCGGAATGAAAGCAGCAAGGCCACTATTATGCAAATCTGCCGCTCATTAAACACTGGCTGAGAAATAGATTTGAATTAAATGAGTGGCGGCCTTTTCTTCACCGCGCTCGGGCCAAGGTGGAAGCTTCACGTTCCTCCTGTTGACAAGATGTGAAGTGACACAAATACCATGACTAACATTCAACCGGATTACTCCATTACCTCCACGTCAAAACTGGGCAAAGGCGTCAGGGTTTTGGCGTCTTTCCTTTCACCGTATCGGCTAACAAGTGACAACTCCTCTCCATTAAACAACAACCCACGCTGCCTCCTGTAGGACCCACGCTTAACCCATCAGCCCCGCTCAATGGCTCCCATTCGACAAGGTGCTTATGTCTTTGTGTTAGAGAATCGAGTCTACACAAATAAAAAATATATACTTTTTTTCTTTTCTTTTTTTTTTTCTTCTTATTTTGGCTGTTTCACAAATCCTTTCTTTTCTTCTACCCAAAAAAAATAAAAAAATCGGGTCATTCCTGGCCATGAACGATAAGCAGTTTGCGAATATTAAACGTCTTACCTTTTATTTACATGGGAAAACCTTTTTCTGTTTTGTGATTCTCCCAAGCTCTTCTTTTTTTTTTTTTTTTTTCCTATTGCTTGTTTGTTTTTCTTTTTCTTCCTCCTCCCTCTTTTTTCACTTTTTTTTTTTCCTCCCCTTTTTCCTCCTTTTTTTTTTTTATTACATTTTTTTTTTTCTAATTTCTTCATCTTTTTTTCATCTTTAATTCCCCCCCCCCCCCTTTTTTTTCTCATTTTATTCCTTTTATTTATTTTTTGTTCCCATTCTTTCCTCCATTTCCCCCCCCCCCTTTTTTCCTCTTCTTTTACCCTTCTTTTTTTTCTTCCCTTTTTTTCAAAATGTTTTTTTCTTATTTTATTCCTTTTTTATTTGTTCCCAGTTTTTTTTTTTGCTCCCTTTTTTTTTCTTTTCTCCTTTTAGCCCTCGTTCACATTGATGCAGGATTGAAATCGTGCGAGTTCGCCTGAACTCGCACGGTTTTCATTCCCGCATGTCAGTCCGGCGATTCCGGAGACATCTGTGCGGTTTCCTGCACAGAGGACTTTTGAAATCGCACCTGAAATCGGCAAAAGTAGTACAGAAACTACTTTTGGGAATCGGTGCAGCGCCGCAAAAGTCACGTTGCACCGAATCGGAGGCTTACATTGTGATCAATATCTGCTGATTTGGCATGCGATTTGAAATGCCAAATCGCATCAATGTGAACCAGAGCTTAGTTTTTATCTACTGGGATAGAAGGGGTTAAGATCAAAGGTGACCCCTGCTGAATGTTTTCAGAGCAGGGCTGCTTTCAGACTGATGCAGTGCGGTTTGACTGCAGTGTACCTGCAGGTTTGGTACAGGTTAGCTGCGCTTTTCCCATAGAGTTCTATTAGGTCCTGCGGTTTTGGGGTGCTTTCTGAAAGCGCACCAAAGATGCAGCATGCAGGAGTTTTTGCAGGAATGGGAAAGCTTAGCTAATCTGCACCAAACCCCATGGGTACACTGCTCTGCTCCCACCGGTGCGGTGAAACCTCACTGCGTCAGTGTGAAAGCAGACTCGGGGCCCATTCTGACCCGTGTTCCTGCACCAAATTCAAAATACACTGCAGTTGCGATCTGCAGCAGGTGTCAATAAGGTAACGACACCCCAAATTCAGTGCCTTTGCCAGCACCAGATCGCATGGTACAAAAGTACCATGTGATGCGTTTGCAGTATGTTGGTGCATGCACTACTTTTGGTGTGGTGATTGGGCTGAAATCGCACCGCACAGAACTGCACCGGTGTGAACCACACCCCCCCCCCCCCCCTATGCTGCATTCAAACCTGCATGTTTCCTAAATGTGAAACAAAACACCGAAATTTTTTGTTTCGGAAACCCTGCAATCATGGGTCGCGCTTGTGGTGCCAATAATTCTTAACGGCACCCAGAGCACGGATAGACGCACGTTTTACCGCGCTACATAGTGTCAAAATGCGCACTGAAAAAAACGCCCGACGCTCCATGACTGAAAAGGCTCTGAAGCTACTTTGGAGTGTTTGTCGCTCATATGACATGACGCCCGTTAACGCGTGAAAAAAAAAATCCTGCGAGTGGGAACACGAGTTCCTGCTACGTTCAGGTGTTAATGCAGCATAAATGTTGACTGCTATAGGTTATTTTTTTATTATGTTTTTATTAATATTTTCTTTTTGTTATAAGAAAAAAAAAAAAGTAACAATTTTATTATTTAATGAGTTGGACTTGGAGGCAGTGTTTGATCAGATGTCCCCCTCTGAAGGGCTCGTTTACACCAGCTTTGGTGTCTGCATTTGGATTGCTCTTCAGAGAGAGCATCTGAGAGGCAGCGAGGATGGTGACAACAATAGACCACTTGAAGTCTCCATTGGAATCCTGGCTGACAATGCATGTGCCCAACTGGGAGGGCATTGTCACATTATAACCGGAAGTGCCTGAACAGGATCCTTTATGTCAGGATCACCAGGGCTTATTCGAATGAAAGCCGCAGCTTTATAAATGCTGAAAATTACTTTTGAATGGTAATTGCATTAGGTTTTCACAACTGTCCTCCATAGAACAGTCAACAAGGGATATCTGTCCTACGTAGAAGAGTCGGCCAGTGAGTCCTCCCCTCCATAGAACAGTCACCCGGGGATATCTGAATGCCCAAACATCCCAGTTTGTATCCTAGATGCAGCCGAAATTTTACTGATGCTCAGCATTTTGATAGGTGCTAGATTTTACCAGTATTCTATACTGGTGGCCCCCTGGCAGGTGTTGCTGGCTTACCCGAGACATGGGGTCTTAATGGCAGTCAGTCTTCTCAGAACTCCTGAGGGTGGAGATGGGCAAGAGGCCTTAGTTGTCCCAGTTTGCTTCACTGCAGCTATCACTAGGTTGTGGTGGAAACTGCAGTACAAGATGGTAGGCAGAAGAGTATTTAGGTCTAGGCAGCGGTCTTGGCAGGCAGAAGTGTAGTTGGGTCCAGGCAGGCAGAAGAGTAGTTGGGTCCAGGCAGGCGTCTTGGCAGGCAGAAGGGTAGCTGGGTCCAGGCAGGCGTCTTGGCAGGCAGAAGAGTAGTCTGGTCCAGGCAGGCGTCTTGGCAGGCAGAAGAGTAGCTGGGTCCAGGCAGGCGTCTTGGCAGGCAGAAGGGTAGCTGGGTCCAGGCAGGCGTCTTGGCAAGCAGAAGAGTAGCTGGGTCCAGGCAGGCGTCTTGGCAGGCAGAAGAGTGGTCGGGTCCAGGCAGGGGTCTTGGCAGGCAGAAGAGTAATCGGGTCCAGGCAGGGGTCTTGGCAGGCAGAAGAGTAATCGGGTCCAGGCAGGGGTCTTGGCAGGCAGAGGAGTAGTTGGGTCCAGGGAGAGGCTTGGCAGGCAGACAAGTAGTCGGGGTCAACTCAGGTCAGCAACAGTCAGGCAATCTCACGGCACTAGGGCCTAAATACCCTTTTGGACATGCCCAGTGTTGATTCTGGGAACTTGTTCTGTGAACATGGGAAGTCCTGGCAACAATTGGAAGTCTTTTGAAAGGGATTCTGCAGGGACCATTGGATGTGCAGGCACAGATTCCACATAATTCTATTGGAAAGCTGGCAGGGATTCTGGAAGTGTTGTAAAAAGCCTCTACTTCCTGCTTTGCTGTTCTACAGTGGTTGTGCTTTACTACTCTTTTGCACAATAGAAATCGGCTGACGCACTAAAAACAATGCACTCCTTATGTGACTGATATTTTATCTCAGTAGTTGTTGAAGGAAATCTGCCTAGTCGAATCAAAATGACCCGGTCTCTGGAAAGAAGAACCTCCTCTCCACCCACTATTACATCTGCCGTGCTCCCTCGATTTCCCATTGCTCTGCTGGAACCCTCAGAGAATACCTGGTACTTTTTGGATACAAGGGAGCATGTGACCTCCTCCCAGAATGCAGAGCTTGGGCTTGACTTGGCCAATCGCCACTCCCATTTGGATGAAGATAGCCCTGTGTAAGCTCTGACATGGAGCTTACACAGATTTAGAAAGATAAAGCAGCAAAGTGGCGGGAGAGGACAGAGGGGTGTAGAAGAGGGTGTGCAGCTCTTCTAAATAACATTAAATTTTATGCAGGGTACCCAAATTTATTTATTATTATTATTATTATTATTATTTTATTTATTTTTTTATTGTGAGAGTCAAAATTCCCACTCTGCCCCACCTACTTATCTTAATTTATAGGTGAGGGATTTTTGCTGAGTTTAATTACATTGTAGTCAATAAATAGTTTGCTATTCAGAAGACGCAGAAGATGGGATTCATTTCTTTTTTTTTTTCTTTTTTTTTCTCTTACATCTCTTAGCACAAAGGAGGCAGAGATAATAGCTTTTTAGTGGAGGTTCTCTTTTTAAGTCCCTGACTTGTGTCATTCAGCAGAGGAGTCACCAGGGTCTCGCGTATCATAAAATCCACCACTAGCCGCTGTTCAGGCTGCTGGATAAATACTCGGCTGGTTAGAGAATGACTTTAAATAGACCTCTGCCCGCTCTCTGGAGGATTTCACTGCTCAGTGTCAGTACATTCACCTTGGAGCCCCTCATCTGGGACAGAAAATCGATGGGGTCCTTTGACAATCATCCCTGATGTCACAAAAGGATGACACTTTAAAGTGGAATCAAAGAGACTCGGTGGCCCAAGGAGCAAGCTGTGTCTTCATATTGCTACACGTCACTGACTTGGGAAGGAATATGGGGGAAAAAATGGAGTGTAGAATGATAACTCCAATAAAAAAGAAAAAGCCACCCAAAATAATTGGACAACGGGGCTGGATTTCTTTTTTTGCCTGTTCCCATTCTACAACCTTCCTATGTGTGTTTGCTATTTTAAATCCGAACTCCAGTCTTGCACAGTTGTACCGCCTCCTCTCCCATACCAAAATGGCTTACTCTGATTTCACTGCACACTGTGAGCTTCTCACAATGTGCATTAGAAGCTGCAGCAAGTTAGAGCCCCGCCTCATTTCCTGGCTATACAGTGCCTTCAGAAAGTATTCATACCCCTTTCAATTTTCCGCATTTTGTCATGTTACAACCAAAAATGTGAATGTATTTTTTGGGCATTTTATGTGATGGACCAGCACAAAGTGGCACATATTTGTGAAGTGGAAGGAAAATGATAAATGGTTTTCCAATTTTTTTTTATACAAATAAATATGTGAAAAGTGTGGCGTGCATCTGTATTCAGCCCCCCTGAGTCAATACTTTTGTAGAACCACCTTTCGCTGCAAGTCTTTTTGGGGATGTCTCTACCAGCTTTGCACATCTAGAGAGGGACAATTTTGCCCATTCTTCTTTGCAAAATATCTCAAGCTCTGTCAGATTGGATGGAGAGCATCTGTGAACAACAATTTTCAAGTCTTGCCACAGATTCTCAATGTGATTTAGGTCTGGACTGTGACTGGGCCATTCTAACACATGAATGGGCTTTGATCTAAACCATTCCATTGTAGCTCTGGCTGTATGTTTAGACCCCTTTCACACTGAGGTGCTTTGCAGGCGCTATACCACTAAAAATAGTGCCTGCAAAGCGCCCTGAAAGAGTCGCTGCTGTCTGTCCAGTGTGAAAGCCCCGAGGGCTTTCACACTGGAGTGGTGCGATAGCAGGACGGTAAAAAAAAAAGTCCTGCTAGCAGCATCTTTGGAGCGGTGAAGGAGTGGTGTGTGTATACCGCTCCTCCACCGCTCCTGCCCATTGAAATGAATGGGCACCGCGGCTATACCGCCGGCAAAGCGCCGCTGCAGCGGTGCTTTGCGGTGGTTTTAACTTTTTCTCGGCTGCTAGCGGGGGGTAAAAGCGCCCTGGCTAGCGGCCGAATAGCGCCGCGAAATTGACAGTAAAGCGCCGCTAAAAATAGCGGTGCTTTACCACCGACGCACCCACCACCCCAGTGTGAAAAGAACCTTAGGGTCGTTGTCCTGCTGGAAGGTGAACCTCCGCCCCAGTCTTAAGTCTTTTGCAGACTAACAGGTTTTCTTCCAGGATTGTCCGGTATTTGGCTCCATCCATCTTCCCATCAACTCTTACCAGTTTCCCTGTCCCTGCTGAAGAAACATGATGCTGTCACCACCATGTTTCACGGTGGGGATGGTGTGTTCAGGGTGATATGCAGTGTTCATTTTCTGCCACACATAGTGTTTTGCTTTTAGGCCAAAATTTTTTATTTTGAGCACCTTCTTCCACATGTTTGCTGTGTCCCCCACATGGCTTCTCACAAACTGCAAACAGGACTTCTTATGACTTTCTTTCAACAATGTCTTCCTTCTTGTCACTCTTCCATAAAGGGCAGATTTGTGGAGTGCCCGACTAATAGTTGTCCTGTGGACAGATTATCTCACCTGAGCTGTGGATCTCTGCAGCTCCTCCAGAGTTACAGTGGACCTCTTGGCTGCTTCTCTGAATGCTCTCCTTGCCCAGCCTGCCAGTTTAGGTGGATGGCCATGTCTTGGTAGGTTTGCAGTTGTGCTATTCTCTCCATTTTCGGATGAGGGATTGAAGAGTGCTCTGTGATATGTTCAAAGCTTCGGATAATTTTTATAACATAACCCTGCTTTAAACTTCTCCACAACTTTATCACTGACCTGTCTGGTGTGTTTCTTGGCCTTCATGATGCGGTTTGTTCACTAAGATTCTCTAACAAGCATCTGAGGACTTCACAGAACAGCCGTATTTATACTGAGATTAAATTACACACAGGTGGACTCTATTTACTTATTAGGTGACTTCTGAAGGCAATTGGCACGCCACATTTTTCACATATTTATTAGTAAAAAAAATTGAAAACCATTTATCATTTTCCTTCCTTCCTTCATTTTCCTTCCACTGCACAATTCAAGCAGTATCAATACCTTTTCAAGGCACTGTAGATACTATGAGATGTACAAACCTCATAAAGCAAAAAAAATAAAAAATCTTTTACCTTTCCTGACTGGGCCAAATCCTTTGTGTCTCACACGCTTACCCTCTGAAACACTGCAGCTCACAGTTGAAGGATGTCCAGAAAGCAGTGGGCGGGGCTAGGCATAGCTGGCTGCTGACTGACAAGCTACAGGCTTATCAATCACTGGTGACAATGATAGCCACTTGCTCATACGAGGACCTCCTAAATGTACACATGCCACATAAGTACATGGCATAGGTACGTTGACGATGTTTTCCTCACCTGGAAGGGTACTGAGTTGTTAGTCCAGTTCCTAGCAGTGGTGGTGGACTCAAATGACCAGAACTTGAGGTTTACCATGTCATGTAACAGGAAGATGGTTACCTTTCTGAATGTACAGATACAAAGGGAGCATGATGAGCGATTTTTTTTTTTTTTTTCCAGTGGTTTATTTCGTAAGAAAACCACTCGCAATACGATCCTACATGCATCCATTTTTCATCCATGTGGACTCGTAAACTCTATACCACTATAGTTTCTGTCTTCGGATGAGGTGTAATCGGTCGACTAAGCAAGTGTTTAGGAGAGAAGCTGACAAACTGAGGGATAGATTGTTGGAGAGAGTTTACACAAGGACTTTCTTAAGGAAAAGCGTTTAATCGTGTGCAGAATCAATCTTGAGAAAAACTCATTTTTACCAAAAAGAAAATTTCTAAAAATGAGGATATGACTGTGCAATTATGTGTTATCCTAATCAACATGCAGAGATTAGGAGAATTCTCAATAAACATTGTTCAGTCTTAACTGATGACCCTGTGATCAGTATATTTGTAAGTGAAACACCTTCTATTACATTCAAATGTGCAGTTTCTATTAAAGTGATTGTAAGTGCCGGTTCACACAGGGGCAACCCGACTTACAGCGCGACTTTGCAAGGCGACTTCAGCGCGACTTGGAGCAACTTACAACGCGACTTTAAGTCGCCTCCAGGACAGGCGACTTTGGCTGTGGCCAATCACTGAATAATCAGCTCTGTGGGAGAGAGGGGTTTGCCTGGGTTAACTATTTTCTCTTCCTGTAAAGTTGCTTGCACTAACATGGACATCCGAATTTGGAGGTGACTTCCATTGTAATCAGTGGGTACAAGTCACCTAGAAGTCGCCTTGTAGTACAGGAACCTTTTCCGTGACAGGCGCAGGAGCTACCAGTCACGGGCATACGCTGGGGAAGAAATGGCTCGGAGGGCCGTTTCTTTACTGCGCATGCGCCGATGACCGCATCGGCGCACTACAAGGTAAATTTCTCCTAAACGGCGCACATTTAGGAGATATTTTCAGGACATATAGGCAAGCCTTATTTTATTTTTTATTTGTAAAAATGTCTGCTTTACAACCACTAATGACAAGTTAGTCTGTAGTGAATATAGTGTGACATCCATTGCGCGTGTGTGTGAAATGGAAATGCTGGGGTGACCACATGGGCAGCACTACTTGGCCTTACAGGCCATGAATAATGACGCCACTTGCCAGGACCGGCCCACACATGGGAGAAACGCCTATCAGCCTTTATGTAATTATTTAATTAAAGCGCAGACTACTCCAAGGACTATAATAGAGGGGCTCAGAGCTATACGTTATTACCTCTTGTGGATATACATACTGATGGCCACTTGTTGCAAAAACACTGGAACCCCCTGATGTGCTGTAAGTTCATATGAAACAATGGTTATCCAGGGGGGTGGTTATAACCAGGTAACTAACCGTTGGATTTAACGAAGTGGTGGCTTTACTGATTTAGGTTTGTTGGTATTTTATTACTTCCCTATTTTATGTTTGAGATATAACAATATACATTAACCATCGACTCCCTTTAACCGCTTCAATGCCGGGCACTATCACCCCCTTCCTGTCCAGGCAAATTTTCAGCTCTTAGTGCTGTCACACTTTGAATGACAATTGCGCGGTCATGCAACACTGTACCCAAATTAAGTTTTTATAATTGTTTTTGAGAAAGCTAGAGCTTTCTTTTGGTGGTAATTAATCATCAATGAGTTTTTACTTTTTTCTTTATTGCTGAACAAATGAAAAAAGACCAAAAATTTGGTTAAATTTTTTTGGGGTTTCTTAGTTTCTGCTATAAAATTTAGCAAATAAGTATTTTTTTTTCTTCAAGTGCACTAATGAGACTGCACCGATGAAGCTGCACTGCTGGGTACTGGTGAGGTTGCACTGATGGGGCGCCACTGATTAAGGCTGCACTGATGGGCACTGATTGGCACTGACAAGGCTGCGCCGATGGGCACTGATGAGCTGCACTGGTGGACACTGATAAGCTGCACTGATGTGCACTGACGAGGCTGCACTTATGGAAACTGATGGGCACTGACGAAGCTGCACTGATGGACACTGATAAGCTGCATTGATGTGCACTGATTGGCACTAACGAGGCTGCACTGATGGGCACTGATAAGCTGCACGTATGAGGCTACACTGTTAGGCACTGATTGGCATTGATGGGGCTGCACTGATTATCAGGGCACTGACTATCGGTGTAAATGTGCCCTGTCAGACTTGCCGATAACCGCCCAGTTTGTTTACATGTGATCAGCTGTGATTGGACACAGCTGATCACATGGTAAAGGGCCGCTGTAATTGACCCTTTACCTCTATGTGATCGGCTGTGTCCAAGGCAGACACAGCCAGAGCGTGCCAGATTCTTGTTCGGGGAGGACAGCCATGGACACTCTCCACTCTCCCAGAACAACAGAGCCATGCTGATGCTGTCTTTCGGCCATGGCGCGGTATTGAAGTGGTTTAAGCTTAGATTATATATATATATATATATATATATATATATATATATATATATATATATTTTAATGGTTAATGATTTTCCACACTGTTTAAATTCTAGATGTACTATCTAACTAGTAACCACATATAATTAAGCCCATGATTTTATTGATAATTAGTTGCCATCAGATATTCATACTGTATATTTAACTTATTTGCATAGAACTGATATAAATCCTTAATCAATTTTTGTAAAGTACTCCATTATTTCACAGCCTGGGGGTAGTAATTGTGGTCTAGCCATGTCCTATTTATGTATTCTCTGATCTGAAGATCTTTACATTTATTAGGCTTTTTCGAGTAGCCGTTTCCTGGACCGATTTGCGGGCATTCCCATGGTCCCCTTGTGTGCACACACATTGTTCTTGAGGGCCCTCTGGGGTTTGGGGGTCTGAAGATATGGCATCTGTTTTTAACATTTCTGGCTGAGCCTTTGTGGTGATGCATCTAATATGTAAATGTGCACCATAAACAATGGAGGTGTATGAATGTTGTTATGCAATAAGATTGTTTTATGGTATATATGATCTTTTTGTAGATTGACAAACTCTTCCCCTGAATATCTGCAAAAAGGACACAATGGAACCGCATTGGGTTTCTCTAGTGGAGGACATTCTAACACGGGATGTATTTATGTGGTTGACCCCTGCCAGCTGTATATGGGTATAGCAGTTACCTAAAAGATGTACCACTTTGCCAGGATTGTTCTTTTATAAAGATTTATTTTAAATTATATACAATAAAATATATGAATTTTTGTTTTCTTTGCCATGTAAAGTCAATAATAGGTTGTATAACTATACTTGACCTAAATATATTGGTATAGCCAGGAGTTACCACCACCAAACCCCCAGCATGAGGAAAATTGACTATCTTGGCATCCAAGAAGAAGCACAAATTACGGTATGTAATAAAAAGGTTTTTGCTTTTTATTAATACAAAAATGTATCATAATTTGTGCTACTTCTTGGGTGCCGATATAGTTTCCTCATGCTGGGGGTTTGGTGGGGGTAACTCCTGGCTATACCAATATTGCTATCAATAGGATGATGTCTTAACCTTTTTGAGGCATACATTAATTGATATACTTGACCTAAGATATATTGAATTCAGATTTAAAACTTAATTGAACTTTCAATTTTTAAATCGGCCAAATACATTCTGAGTTTATCAAACAAAAGGTGTACAATGTTTTACAACCACAACCTGAGTAGAAAATCCTGTCTTCTGCCAGCATGCTTTAGAGAAGTAAGAAAGCAATGGTGAAGAGGTCCAACTCCCATTGCTGAGTTAAACCTAGGGCTCTACAACCAGCAAATTTTTACTTCTTTCTCTTCTCTCTCTTGTAGCTGTGTGCTGCTGCAGCTGGAGGATTGGTCAGTGCCTTCTTGAGCCCAATCTTCTCCCTTAAACCCAATAACCCCCCCCCCCCACCGAGACTTCTGTGTGTTTATGAGAAGCAGGCTGAGCTCCCCTTCACCCCCCCCCCCATAACTTTGGGAATGGCTGGAGGAGTAGGTTGTGCTTCCCTTTGCCTGCGCTAACAGCCCCCCCCCCCCATCTCACTGCTGCTGAGACTCCTGTGTGTGGGCAAAGTGGGCTGTGCGTGTGTCCCACTTGCTCCTGCCCCCCAACACACTTACTGGCAGCAAGAAATAATCACTGTTAAAGGATCAGGATCATGGGACATGTAGTCCCCAGGGAGCACAGTACATTGCAAGTGAATGGTGGAGGCTAATGGGCTGTGGACTTCACTACCCAGAGATCCCTGCACGCAGAAAAGGATAGGACAGAACTTTTCCCGGGCAATTTACTGGAGGTCTCGACAATCTAGTCTGGAGAGCGAAAAAGTGCAGACATGCCGCTGGGGTATGTATATTACATCAGAGTCTGTATGGAATCCAGTGTGGCATTCAGGTGTTCCATGTGCCTGGAAAGCGTGTGGAACAGGGCTGAGGACTGAACCACATAGTCGCTGTGTCTTTGGACCAGAGCTGGGGAGACCCGTTGCCATGTGTGCCTACATCAGAGCGGACTGCTCCCATGAGGACCAGAGTTGAGAGACTGAGCTTGTGATAACCTGTTTGGGAGGACTGAGCCTTCTGGGACAACTGACGGGCAAGCCTATTGGACTGGATCTGTTACAGGAGGAGTGGTGAGCGGAACTACCAAGCTTAATCTCCCTACTGCCCACAGTGTTTATAGAGACTGCTTCTTGCTGAGTAGCCCATCAGTTATCCATTGTACATTCTTAAAGGGACAGCTTTACGTGTACCGCCTTACAGAAGGGCCCCAGTTATGGCCAGCTAATACTGACAATTAGGCTCCAGGTACCTTTATAGCCACCCAGTGGTGTAAAAAGCAAAATGATCACTGGAAGCCAAGTGTGGCAATCGAAATCGATGGAAATGCCTAAACGGAACAGTAGGTCTGCCAAGCAGTACCAGCATTAGTTTCTGATCAGAGAGTGATCATGCAAGATCTGAAAATGGATCAAGCAACCTCCCACACTCATGTACTGCTAGAGTGGAGAAAGGGAGTCCCTGCATTTTTTCCAAGGGGCTAATCTCCAGTTGAATAATAAGACTGAAGCCTGAGTGATCCTGCTGAGGGTGCCGTACACCAAACTGGAGAGTTTGTCAGTCACCACCAGAGCCTGAAGTTGCTATTACAGCACCTGTGACAGCCCCAGGGTTTCCTCTTGCTTCCTTTTTCACTGATGTGGGAAGCTGGTAGAGAATTTTATGAAGAATACATCTGTGCCAGTCAACTATGGGTACAGAAAGCTGTGTTTCTTCTCTAAGAAGACTTCCACACCTTCAGGGGTAGATGACTACAATACCTGGATAGATCAGGCTGTGCAAGCTGCTGAAGAATGGGAGGTGGCGGATGCTGTAAAGAGACAGAGGGTAACTCCAGCCTCAAATGTTATCTGGAACCTGAAACGCAATAAGCCTGACTGCATCACGGCTGAATGCTTGGAACTTGGAAGTCCTATAAGAAATCTATGGGAGGGTGGAGAACTATGCAGAGCTGATTTACCTTTTTGAGCACACCTATCCAGGAAAGGAAGAGAAGTCTTTGTCACACGTCTAGATAAGATCCTTCATCAAGTCATCATAAAAGGTGGAATAGAGGAGGAGGCCACAAGCAAGGCTCGAGTTCTGAAAGGAACGCAGTCATTAGATCCAATAATGCTCAAGCTTCAAGCAAAAGACCAGAATGACCTTCTGACCTACTCCCAGCTGATGAGGACCATTCTGGAGTAAGGGAGCCTTATCACCGCAAAGACCCGAAAGCCTGAAACAACAAAGGGGCATAAGCCAGGCACTGCAGCCTACACTCAAGCCAGTACCATTGTAGAGCCTAACATTGAGAATGGGCCACCTCCAACTGTTAAGGCCTTGACTCGGGCCATAAGCCAGATGGCCCAATCACATTCTGCCAGCAAACCTTCTCTGAATTCCAGAAGACTGTTGGACAGGTGGTACAGACTCAAGCAAAGGGAAGATTCATTACTAATATGCTACAGACAGTGGGTGCCTTGGCCTCTGGATGGAAGGCATCAGATGAGGATGAATTAGACAATGTCAAGTTTTCTTCTGGAAAGAAATGTTATGGCTGCAGAGAATCTGGGCACTTAGAGCACAATTCCCAAGGGGAAGAGCTCCGCCTGATATTGCAGAAGTCCTAGAGATGCTACAGAAGCTGCTACTTGGTAAGCTGGCAGGAAACTTCAGAGAGCCCCGGTCAAGAGCCAACTGATTGCTCACCTACAACAGCTTATGCCAATATAAGTAGAAGGCATCTACAAAAAGGCCCTTGTGGATACAGGAGCACAGGTGACCCAGCTGTACTGAGACTTTTACAACAAACACCCAAAACACACACCCCTACAGAAATTGCAAGCGCTAGAGATTTGTGGTATTGAGACCCAAAAGTTCCCCTACGACCGGTACCAGTGAATCAAGTTGACATTCGATTTCTTCTGTAGCTATGCAATCTGAGACGTTTGATACCCTAGCTGTAGTGTGTCCCGTTCCCCCAGGGCTAAAGAACGCCGTGCTAGTGGGGACGAACACTGATCTTGTGAGGAGGCTTCTCACTCCACTTGCAGCAAGTATCCTCAGGAATAATGGCTCCTTGAGTGTGCATTGACTACTGAACGCTCAACAGGAGAGGAGAGCGGGTTCAGGAAGGCACAGCTCGATTCTCCAACTGCAGCAGCACCCGGCTTTTTTCTCTCTTTCTCCTTTTCTCTTTTCTCCTTTTCTCTTTTCTCCTTTTCTCTTTTCTCCTTTTCTCTTTTCTCCTTTTTCTCTTTTCTCCTTTTTCTCTTTTCTCCTTTTTCTCTTTTCTCCTTTTCTCTTTCTCCTTCTTCTCCTTCTCCTTCTCTCTTTCTCTTTTTCTCTTTCTCTTTCTCTTTCTCTTTCTCTCTCTTTCTCCTTTTCGCTTTCTCTTTCTCCTTTTTGCTTTCTCTATCTTCTTTTCTCTTTCTTCTTTTTCTCTTTTCCCCTCTCTTTCTCCTTTCCCCTCTCTTTCTCCTTTCCCCTCTCTTTCTCCTTTCCCCTCTCTTTCTCCTTTCCCCTCTCTTTCTCCTTTCCCCTCTCTTTCTCCTTTCCCCTCTCTTTTTCTCCTTTCCCCTCTCTTTCTCCTTTCTCCTCTCTTTCTCTCTCTCTCTCTCTCTTTCTCTCTCGCTCTCTCTCTCGCTTTCTCGCTCTCTCTCTCTCGCTTTCTCGCTCTCTCTCTCGCTTTCTCGCTCTCTCTCTCACTTTCTCGCTCTCTCTCTCGCTTTCTCGCTCTCTCTCTCTCGCTTTCTCTCTCTTGCTTTCTCGCTCTCTCTCTCGCTTTCTCTCTCTCTCTCGCTTTCTCTCTCTCGCTTTCTCTCTCTCTCTCTCGATTTCTCTCGCTTTCTCTCGCTTTCTCTCGCTTTCTCTCTCTCTCTCTCGCTTTCTCTCTCTCTCTTTCTTTCTCTCTCTCTCTCTCTCTCTCGCTTTCTCTTTCTCTCTCTCTCTCTCGCTTTCTCTCTCTCTCTCTCTCTCGCTTTCTCTCTCTCGCTTTCTCTCTCGCTTTCTCTCTCTCTCTCTCTCTCGCTTTCTCTCTCTCTCTTTCTCTCTCTCTCTCTCTCGCTTTCTCTTTCTCTCTCTCTCTCGCTTTCTCTTTCTCTCTCTCTCTCGCTTTCTCTTTCTCTCTCTCTCTCTCGCTTTCTCTTTCTCTCTCTCTCTCTCACTTTCTCTCTCTCTCTCACTTTCTCTCTCTCTCTCGCTTTCTCTCTCTCTCTCGCTTTCTCTCTCTCTCTCTCGCTTTCTCTCTCTCTCTCGCTTTCTCTCGCTTTCTCTCTCTCTCTCGCTTTCTCTCTCTCTCTCTCTCTCTCTCCGACCAAACACATTTTAGCATTGCCAAGTGATTAAGGAGTTTGTATGGGTCGGATGGGAAGGGGTAGAAGGTTGAGGGGGGGGGGGGTTGATAGAAATAGGGTTCTTATCTCTGTCTCTCTCACGCTCTGTCTCTTTCTCTCTGTCTGTCTCTCTCGCGCGCGCTCTCTGTCTCTCTCTCTCTCTCTCTCTGTCTCTCTCTCTGTCTCTCTCTCTGTCTCTCTCTCTGTCTCTCTCTGTCTCTCTCTCTCTGTCTCTCGGTCTGTGTCTGTCTTTCTTTCTCTCTCTTTCTTTCATTCTTTCTTTTTTCTTTTTTTTCTTTCTTTCGTTCTTCTTTTTTTTCTTTCTTTCGTTCTTTCTTTTTCTTTCTTTCCTTTGTTCTTTCTTTCTTTCTTTCTCTTTCTTTCTCTTTCTTTCTTTCTTTCTTTCTCTTTCTTTCTTTCTCTTTCTTTCTTTCTTTCTTTCTTTCTTTCTTTCATTCTCTTTTTTTCTTTCTTTCTTTCATTCTCTTTTTTTCTTTCTTTCTCTTTTTTTTTCTTTCTTTTTCTTTCTTTCTTTTTCTTTCTTTCTTTTCTTTCTTTCTTTCTTTCTTTCTTTCTTTCTTTCTTTCTTTTCTTTTTTTTTTACTCTGGCGCGCTCTCTTGTTTTTTCTTTCCTGTTTTTTTTTTTTCTTTCTCCTTTTTTTTTTTCCTCCTTCTATTTTCTCTTTCTTTCTTTTTTTTTTTTTTTTTCCTCTCTCTCCTATTTTCTTTTGTATGCACGTCAGTGACATCTGATCAGTAACTATTAGCGGTCAGATGCATTTTGTATGTGCTGTTGGTGTTTATTGGCTCTGCAGCCTCCTCATGCACTGACCATTCCCAGCGTGAGAGCAGATTGTTCTGCACAGTCCGCCCGCCCATTAAACCTGTCCATCAGTTGGGTAATGAGATTATAACGGGGCATTTAAATAGATGAGGATTTGATGGCTCTGCGGCAGAAGAGATAATATCGTTTCAATGAGGGTGTGAATATTAAGCCAATGGTTAATACATGTAGCGATGGAGAAATCGCATCCACAGGCCTCCACCGCTGCGCCCCATCCGAGCTTTTCCTTTTCTCTGTGCGCAAAAACCAGCCAAGCAGCCACCTGTCAGGCTGAGCACACAATGCCCCGGCCCAGAAAGGGGCCTTTCATGCATGTGTAATATATTTGTCCAGCTATTCACTTAATGAAGCTGATAAATGTGAAGCAAAACAAAAGCCCAGTTAATCTATTTAGTAAAATGTTTGGGGACTCTCAGGATATGTTAAGAAGCCAGAATTGGCTACATTTTCATTTCAATGGTCCCATCTCCCTTCTTAAGTCTGGCTGGGGGGGGGGGGGGGTTGCAGGGGGGGCAGCAGGCTATCTGAATATAATTTCTTATAAATGTGTCTTTAATGGGTTTAATTCACCCCGGCCAGCTGTTTTTTTAAAGTTACTTTGTAAGAGCAAAGCAAACGTGCCAAGCTTGCAAGACTGGTAAAAATTAGTCTCGGTCACCAAGGTTGGCCTAAATTTCCTGCAAACCATCTGCTTGATTGGCACAATAGAAGGATTTTCCAGAGAAAAGGGACATCCAGGAAAAGTGAATGAGTGTTACTGTTGCTTTATATAGAGGGAAATTTGACTCCCCCCCCCCCCCCTCCTAAAATCCTCTAAGTCCCCACTATGTACGTACTGGTAACAGGCGCTGCGACTTTAAGGGGCAGCTCCTAGCAAACAAGTGAAATACATAGAAAGTAACGGTTTTGTTTGCCCATAGATGAGAGTAAAGTAATGTTGTCTGTCTGCATATTATGAAAAGAATAAAAACACTTTTCATAATCGGCACTCCGTGTCACTGCTCCGCCTCCTGCTGGTGACACGCACCCTTAAAGCACAACACCAGCCATTTTTTTTTTTTTTTTTTTTTTAGCTGTTGACCCCATTAAGGAGATTTTCCTATTTCCTGCCCCTGTGACACCTGTACAACAAATAGCACCACCAGAACTGAAGGGCACAGAGAGTGATAAAAATGTCACATGTTATAACCGTTCTTCACTGAAATAAAAATGAGCTTTTGTCTTGGTATGTGCTGGAGAGAATTTCCATCACTGCCTCTCCTGATAGGAGGGGGAGACAGGTGATAACAAAAAACATGAGGGGGGGCTTCGAGCTTTGGACCCCCTCTTGCAGGGTATCAACTTGTAGGGCAGCCACTCCGACTGCAAGTCAATATTTTTTTTCCTTTTCAGCTGTTGTGTGTCCATTCTTAACCCTTTGACCACCTGACATACTCAACTGCCACTTTTATTAGGTACACCTAACCCAACAAATTAAATTCAAAATGCTAACAACTACCTACAAAGCCATCCCACGGCTCTGCCCCCAGCTACATCACTGACCTAGTCTCTAAATACCAACCTAATCGTTCTCTTCGTTCTTCTCAAGACCTCCTGCTCTCTAGCTCTCTCATCACCCACTCCCATGCTCGTCTCCAGGACTTTTCCGGAGCCTCTCCAAGCCTATGGAACTCCTTACCCCAATCTGTCCGTTTTTATCTCCTTCTCTATTAGCTTTTAGAGGATCCCTGAAAACCCTCCTCTTCAGAGAAGCCTATCCTACCCACACCTAACAACTGTATTTTCATTTTTGTCCATCTAATCATCCCTCACAGCTACTACCCTCTGTTCCACGTGACCCTCCCTTCTAAACTGTAAGCTCTAACGAGCAGGGCCCTCTGATCCCTCCTGTATAGGGATGAGCTCAGGCGTATTCGCATTGAACACATGCAGAGCCTGCCAAGAAAGTCGGCACCGTCAGAACTGCGCTGCGCTAATCACAGGCAGGGAGACATTTCCCGATCTCTGCAGCCGAGCATCGGGACAATGTCTCCCTGCCTGTGATTAGCGCAGCCCGGTTCCGGCGGTGCCGAATTCCTTGGCGGGCTCTGCACGTGTTCAATGCGAACACGCCTGAGCTCAACCCTACTCCTGTATTGAATTGTATTGTGACTGTTCTGTCTTCCCTGATGTAAAGTGCTGCGCAAACTGTTGGCGCTATATAAATCCTGTATAATAATAATAATAATACACCTTGCTAGTAGTGGGTTGGACCCGCTTTTGCCTTCATTCTTTGTGGCGTAGATACAACAAGGTGTTGGAAACATTCCTCTGAGATTTTGCTCCTCTTCTTCCCCGGCCCCTCTTCAGTGCTCCTGGCCCCTCTCTCTCCTGTTGAGTGCCCCCACAGCAAGCACTTGCTATGGGGGCACCCGAGTTGAGGCTCCGCGTGTCCATTCAGACACGGAGCTGCTGGCCCGACCCTGCCCCCTCTCTCTCTCCTGATTGGCTCCCGCTGCTCTCAAAGTCAGTTAGCCAATGGCACCGCTGGTGTGTCTCAGCCAATTAGGAAGGAGAGTCCTGGACGGCCTGGACAGAGATGGGGCTCAGGTAAGTATGAGGTGAGGCTGCTACACACAGGTTTTTTATCTGAATGCATAGAATGCTTTCAGAAAAATAAAAATAAAACTTCTGCGTTTACAATCACTTTAACCACCTCAATACAGGGAACTTAAACCCCCGTCCTCCCCAGGCCATTTTTCAGCTTTCAGCGCTGTCACACTTTGAATGACAATTGCGCGGTCATGCAACACTGTAACTTTGTGATTTTTTTTTTTTATCATTTTCCTTACACAAATAGAGCTTTCTTTTGGTGGTATTTAATCACTCCTAGGTTTTTTATTTTTTCCAAAAAAAGACCAAAAATTTTGAAAAAAATAAAAAGTATTTCTTGGTTTCTGGCAGTAAATTTTGCAAATAAGTAATTTTTTTCTCCTTCACTGATGGGCGCTGATGAGGCTGCACTGATGAGGCAGCACTTATGGGCACTGATTAGGAGGCACGAATATGCCGCACTTATGGGCACTGATGGGTGGGCACAGATAGGCGGAACTGGTGGGCACAGGCAGAACTGGTGGGCACAGATAGGCGGCACTGGGCATTGATGGGCAGCATTGATGGGCAGCACTAATAGCCAGCACTGACTGGCATCACTTTTGGGCACTGGTTGCTGGCACTTTTGGGCACTGGTTGCTGGCACTTTTGGGCACTGGTTGCTGGCACTTTTAGGCACAGATTGGTGGGAATTGTGGGCACTGGTTGGCACTGATTGCAGTGGTGGGCAATCATTGCTGGCACTGGTGGGCACTTAATTGTGATCAGTGCCCTGATTACATACCTAGCCGGTCCCCTGTGTGGAGATGCCGCTGATCGGCTCTCCTCTCCTCACACTCTGTCAGTGTGAGGCGAGGACGAGACGATTACCGGCATCTCCGTGTTTACATGTGACTGGCTGTGATTGGTCACAGCCGATCATGTAGTTAAAGAGCCGCGGCTCTTTACACAGATCGGGGTCGCGCCGTGTCCTAGCAACACAGCACGGCCATGATCGCCGCGCCCCCCGAGAGTGGTCGTTCTGGGCGGCCGTCATATGACGTCCACCCAGAATGAGAGCCTCACCGCCCAGCCGTCATTTGACGGTGGGCGGGCGGCAAGTGGTTAAAGCCTGTCACCGCTGACAGGGCTTCCATCTTCAACCGGTCTTCCTTCCAGGTTCCCAGGCTCTGGTCCTTTGAACGGCCAAGCCGCGATGATGTCAACCTCATCAGAACTTCATCATGTCAGAACAGCTTAATGAACTTTGAATCCAGAATGAATATTCACAAAGGAATGTGATGAAGCTGCTAGGTTATTACTAAAGTCGGCCATATATGGATCAAAAATTCGGGAAGGCTCAGCAGAGATCAATCAACTTGTGTACAACAACAATTAGATTTTTGGATAACTCTCGATCAATGCCACTGTCTATATATAGCCTTCAGTGCTGATCAGTGTGTTCTGACTGCGCAGAAGTCACAAAACAAAAGTCTTGGCCGGAGGGACTCCCCTATCAACATCGAGTGTGCGGATGGGGGAATCGCATAGTTTTTATCCGTTCAGGCTGCTGGTTGAATGAAAACAGAAATGACTCCTATATGGCCAGCCTAAGGGAGGACTGGACTGAACAATCTCTAGTGTTTGGTGCAGGTTGTGGATATTTTACCCCCATGTGTGAAGAATCAGTAAAGTGAGAACAGTCCTTTTACAATGTATGAGAATCCACAGGAAGAACTTGGTCTGAATTGTGTTTGGATTTGTCACCAGCGGGCAGATCTTTTGTCCAAATTCGTGAGAGTCTGTCCCCAGCTTGAGCCAAAGTCCATAAACGGGTCAATTTTACATTTTCTTTAAGGGTCAGTCCACCCAAAAATTATATTTCAGTGTTTGGTGGAACCTGGTGTCCCGAGTCAGCCTCTGGTTTTTATATGTTGTCCAAAAGCAAGATATCTGGGACATGATTATCACATGTTGAGAACCCTTCATATTGGGCACAGCAGGTGTACAGACCCGGGAACTCAGCACAGGGATGGTGGGAACCCCTCATAATGGGCACAGCGGGTGTACAGACCTGGGAACTCATCACAGGGATGGTGGGAACCCCTCATAATGGGCACAGTAGGTGTACAGACCCGGGAACTCAGCACAGGGATGTTGGGAACCCCTCATAATGGGCACAGCGGGTGTACAGACCCGGGAACTCAGCACAGGGATGTTGGGAACCCCTCATAATGGACACAGCGGGTGTACAGACCCGGGAACTCAGCACAGGGATGGTGGGAACCCCTCATAATGGGCACAGCGGGTGTACAGACCTGGGAACTCATCACAGGGATGGTGGGAACCCCTCATAATGGGCACAGTGGGTGTACAGACCCGGGAACTCAGCACAGGGATGTTGGGAACCCCTCATAATGGGCACAGCGGGTGTACAGACCCGGGAACTCAGCACAGGGATGTTGGGAACCCCTCATAATGGACACAGCGGGTGTACAGACCCGGGAACTCAGCACAGGGATGGTGGGAACCCCTCATAATGGGCACAGCAGGTGTACAGACCCGGGAACTCAGCACAGGGATGTTGGGAACCCCTCATAATGGACACAGCGGGTGTACAGACCCGGGAACTCAGCACAGGGATGGTGGGAACCCCTCATAATGGGCACAGCAGGTGTACAGACCCGGGAACTCAGCACAGGGATGGTGGGAACCCCTCATAATGGGCACAGCAGGTGTACAGACTGGAAACCCAGCACAGGGATGGTGGGAACCCCTCATAATGGGCACAGCAGGTGTACAGACCTGAGAACTCGGCACAGGGATAGTGGGAACCCCTCATAATGGGCGCAGCGGGTGTACAGACTGGAAACCCAGCACAGGGATGGTGGGAACTCCTCATAATGGGCACAGCAGGTGTACAGACCTGAGAACTCGGCACAGGGATGGTGGGAACCCCTCATAATGGGCACAGCAGGTGTACAGACTGGAAACCCAGCACAGGGATGGTGGGAACCCCTCATAATGGGCACAGCAGGTGTACAGACCTGAGAACTCAGCACAGGGATGGTGGGAACCCCTTATAATGGGCACAGTAGGTGTACAGACCCGGGAACTCAGCACAGGGATAGTGAGAACCCTCATAATGGGCACAGCAGGTGTACAGACCCGGGAACTCGGCACAGGGATGGTGGGAACCCCTCATAATGGGCACAGCAGGTGTACAGACCCGGGAACTCAGCACAGGAATGGTGGGAACCCCTCATAATGGGCACAGCGGGTGTACAGACCTGAGAACTCGGCACAGGGATGGTTGGAACCCCTCATAATGGGCACGGCAGGTGTACAGACCCGGGAACTCAGCACAGGGATGGTGGGAACCCCTCATAATGGGCACAGCAGGTGTACAGACCCGGGAACTCAGCACAGGGATGGTGGGAACCCCTCATAATGGGCACAGCGGGTGTACAGTCCTGGGAACTCAGCACAGGGATGGTGGGAACCCCTTATAATGGCAGCATGTATGCAGATACAGGAACTCAGCACAGGGATGGCGGGAACCCCTTTTAATGGGTACAGCAGTTGTGCAGAACTGGAAACTCGGCACAGGGATCTCACCAATAGTTACCAAGAGATCAGAGGTGAAACATGGGGGCAATTCTATGGCATATAAACTTTGGCATCTACTGCTATTCCTTCCCTGTCTTGTGTTTTTTTTTTTTTTAACCATTATAGACACCGCAGTTCTGTTCTTCCACAAATTGCTGATGTCCGGACATGCTGGGACCTGTAGTTCGCCAGTGACATCCCTGACCCAGAAAATGGCGCCTCGGTTCCAGCAATACACAACCTGTCTCCCCGGTAGCTAACTGGATGCTAATTTCTCCATAATGTGCTTGTTTTCTGACCATTTGTGATACAATGGAGACTAATTAAGCGTCACAAACAAGCATCCCCCTGCAGAGGGACCCCCACAGAGAGAGAGAGAGACTAATAATAGGGCACTGTGGACCGCTATCAGCGCTGTCACTTCTGTCCCGACACTTACTGGCTGCTCTGTATTGGCTCACAACTGTATAAATATAAAGATACAACAACCTGTAAGGATCCTTTTTAAAACTAGATCTAAACTCGATCACTAAGATCTCATAAGATTTAACATATTCATTTCATTTCAAAGGTCATTTTCAATATTGTTTAATTTGTATCTTTCATTAAGCCCTGGTGATCCCGCCATGAAGGGACTTCCGGTTCCGGGGTAGCTCCTTATCAGGGCTACAAACATATAATTTCCTGGCAAGGAAGCAGAGGAAGGGACATAGAAGAAAAGGGCAGAGAAGGAAAGGATGGGATAGGAAGAGGCAGATAAGAAAGGGGGGGGGGGGGACATGGAAAGAAGGAAGGGAAGAAAAGAGCAGCAGGCCCTGAGGTAAGGAGGAACTCTGCAAACTCTAAGGGAAGCAAGGGGAGGAAGGAGCAGGGATAGAGGTGAAGGAAAGGGGGGGGGGCAGGGGAGGAAGAAGCAGGAATAAAGGGGGGGGGGAGGACATGGGAGGAAGGGGAAGAATGGACACAGAAGGTAGAGGTAGGGCAGGGGGAGAAAGAGGGTGGGGAGGAAGGGCAGGGAAGAAAGGGGGAGGGGCAAGCAAAGGAAGAGGTAGGGGAGGAAGGAGCAGGCATAGAGGGGAAGAAAGGGGGAGAGGCGGGGAAGGGAGGGGAGGGGAAGGTAGAGACGGGGAAGGTAGGGGAGGGGAAGGTAGGGGAGGGGAAGGGAGAGGTAGGGGCAGGGGAAGAGAGAGGTAGTGGCAGGGGAAGGTAGTGGCAGGGGAAGGTAGTGGCAGGGGAAGGTAGTGGCAGGGAAGGTAGGGGAGGGGAAGGGAGGGGATGGGAGAGGTAGGGGCAGGGGAAGGGAGAGGCAGGGAAGGTAGGGGAGGGGAAGGGAGAGGTAGGGGAGGGGAAGGGAGACGTAGGGGAGGGGAAGGGAGAGGCAGGGAAGGTAGGGGAGGGGAAGGAAGAGGCAGGGAAGGTAGGGTAGGGGATGGAAGAGGTAGGGTAGGGGAGGGGAAGGAAGAGGCAGGGAAGGAAGGGGAAAGGTAGGAAGAGGCAGAGAAGGTAGGGGAGGGGAAAAAAGAGGCAGGGAAGGAAGGGGAAAGGTAGGAAGGCACATGGAGGAAAAGGGGAAAGCATAGAAAAGGTAGGGAGGCACAGCGGGTAGGGGGCAGGGAAAGCAGAAGGCAGTGGGGTGAATGACACAGAAAAGAGACGGACAGAAGGCACAGGGTGGCACAGAAAAGGAAGGAGAGGAAGAGAGAGAGAAGGAAGGGGAGCAAAGGATGCTGGGAAGGGACATGGAAGGAACAAGGCAGGAATGCAAGGAAAAGGGGAAGGGACAGGGAAGAGTGGGATGGGAAGGGAGGAGCAGGGAAGGAAGGTGTGGAAAGGTATGATGGGGGATGGGACGGTGATGGAAGGGAGGGAAAAGGGGAGAGATAGAGAAGAAAAGGAGGAAGGAAGCACAGACACAAGAAAGAAGAGTATGGGACGGGGAAGGGGGCTGGATGAAAAGAGCGCAGGAAGGGGCTGGTGAAGAGAAAGCAAAGTGCCCATATAATACTCTCTGTACAGGTTTTCTTGAGACCGCTATGCCAGCACCCTATGGGAAGCTGCGTGATGGCATAGAATAAGTGAAGGAACTGAGTGACCAATGGGAGCCATTAAATGCTCGGCAGACCTGTGGATCATTATGACCCCATTATATTTCCATCTCTGTCAGTTTATGTCACAGGGATCAAGTCACCCCAACCCCAACTATTTTTTAGCTTTCTGAGTTGCACCTCGAGGGGGGGGGGGGGGAGGCTCTTTAGTGATGATGACACATGGGTACAACTGGCAGGGCGGACAATGGTCAGGCGCAGAGGTCAATCTGCATTAGTCACAGGAATAAGCCTCACAGAAGGGGACTGAGCTCAGACCAAGTAGATGGTGAAGGGACGGCATTGGACACTCACTGAAGTCCTTGTCATCTCACCTCCATTGTGCCAGGATGCCCCCCTCGTCCTCCAGGACCCATAGAAGCCACTGCAGACCACGTGTGTCACAGCATGATACCAATGACCCCCAATGACACTGAAGAGCTGAAGCCTACTTCTCTGGGACATCTATCCATAGAAATAAAAGGAGACGGCTATTGGAATCCTCATATCTACTGACCACAAGGTGCTCATTATTGGTCTGTATAGTGCAGGCCCTGAGCACTCTGCAGAGATGGGCAGAACATTTGATGAGGAATTTCTCCTAGAAAAGTCTAATCTTCTATATAACATGTTAATGCCAATTGTGAGTAAAATGCTGCCCTGCTGTATAGAGGAGGCATCTGGACCATATGATGAGTAGATTTTCAGACTCGCTTCTCTGCTTCTGAAAATGCTAGTTTCCTGACTTTTTGAGCCACTGACCGGAAAATGTTCAAGGAACACAAGTTTGGATTTTCCTAACTTGACTTTGTGCCGGTTTGTCCCAAGGCTATGACTCAAAGGGGGAGATTTACGAAAACTGGAGCACAGAGAATCTGGTGCAGCTCTGCATAAGTAACCAATCGGCTTCTAATTTCAGCTTGTTTAATTAAGCTTTGGCAATAACTGGAAGCTGATTGGTTTCGATGCAGAGCTGCACCAGTTTTAGTAAATCTCCCCGTAAATATTGAAGCCAGGAACCTAGCATTTTCAAAAGGTGGCCAGTAGCAACAGTCTTTATATTTGCCAGTGTTTTGCTTTTAGGCCAAAAAGTTAAATTTTGGTGTCATGTGACCAGAGCACCTTCTTTCACGTGATTGCTGTGTCCCCCACATAATTGCTGTGCCCCCCACATGATTGCTGTGTCCCCCACATGTTTGCTGTGTCCCCCACATGGCTTCTCACAAACTACAAACAGGACTTCTTATGGATTTCTTTCACCAATGTCTTTCTTCTTGTCACTCTTCTATAAAGGGCAGATTTGTGGAGAAGCACGACTAATAGTTGTCCTGTGGACAGATTCTCCCACCTGAGCTGTGGATCTCTGCAGCTCCTCCAGAGTTACCATGGACCTCTTGGCTGCTTCTCTGATGAATGCTCTCCTTGCCCGGTCCGGTCAGTTTAGGTGGACGGCCATGTCTTGGGTAGGTTTGCAGTTGTGCCATACTCTTTCCATTTTCCGATGATGGATTGAACAGAGCTTCGTGAGATGTTCAAAGCTTGGGAGATTTTTTTAGAACCTAACCCTGCTTTATACTTCTCCACAACTTTATCCCTGACCTGTCTGGTGTGTTCCTTGGCCTTCATGATGCTGTTTGTTCATGAAGGTTCTCTAACAAACCTCTGAGGGCTTCACAGAACAGCTGTATTTATACTGAGATTAAAAGACACACCGGCGGACTCTATTTACTAATTAGATGACTTCTGAAGGCAATTGGTCGCACTAGTGTTTAGTTAGAGGTATCAGAGTAAGGGGACTGAATACAAATGTACAAAATGTTGAAAACCATTTTTAATTTTTCATTCCACTTCACAATTATGTGCCACTTTGTGTTGGTCTATCACATAAAATCCCAATAAAATACATTTACGTTTTGGGTTGTAACATGACAAAATTTGGAAAATTTCAAGGGGTATGAATACTTTTTCAAGGCACTGTATATACCGCAGAGCTGTACAGAGGACACTGAGGAGCTTACGCTCTAATATCCCCCCCCCCCCCCCCCAGTCACACACTGTTATTATTATACATTTATATAGCTCTGACATATACCGCAGCGCTGTACAGAGGACATTGAACTGTAATCTCTGCACCAGAGGAGCTGACACTCTAATCGCCCCACTTGCACATCTTATAATTGTTTGGCCAGATTTGCCTGTTGAAGTGGGCAGATGATACAAATCTCATGAAGGTGTTACCCTGGGGGGAGTTGCATCCAAAACTCGGGCACAGCAAAGTCTGTCTGCTGATTCCTTAGAGAATTACAATGGTTACATTAAAGGAAATGGATAAAGTGTCAAGATCAGGAGAACAATATAACTAGCGGTAACCCCCCCATATCCTTTAATAAATTCAGTACAAAATAATGTACACATATAATGTCCACCCCTGGGGTGTACTGAGACCCCCAAGTCCCATCTTGCACCCAGGGCCGGCCTACCATGGGTCCCAGTGGGTCCATTGGAACTGGGCAGCACTTTGAGAGCGGCAGCAAATAGAACCACAGCCGCCTCTCCTTCTCCTCTATTTACCCTGCAAATTGACAACCAAGATTTCTTTTTTTCCAGCAGTTTTGTTTGTCATGATGACAACTGCGCCCCGGGCCGCTCCGCCTGCCCTATACTACCCTAGCCCACCCCTATACTACCCTAACCCCCCTATACTGCCCTAGCCTCCCTATACTACCCTAGCCTGTCCATATACTACCCTAGCCTGTCCATATACTACCCTAGCCTGTCCATATACTACCCTAACCCCCTTATACTGCCCTAGCCTGTCTATATACTACCCTAGCCCCCTATACTGCCCTAGCCTGTCTATATACTACCCTAGCCCCCTATACTGCCCTAGCCTGTCTATATACTACCCTAGCCCCCTATACTGCCCTAGCCTGTCCATATACTACCCTAGCCTGTCCATATACTACCCTAGCCTGTCCATATACTACCCTAACCCCCTTATACTGCCCTAGCCTGTCTATATACTACCCTAGCTCCCTATACTGCCCTAGCCTGTCTATATACTACCCTAGCCCCCCTATACTGCCCTAGCCTGTCTATATTAGGGTGACCACATTTCCAAACTGCCATTCAGGGACACCCCCCCCCCCTCTCTCACCTTCCCCCAAAAAAGATGAGGGGCGGTGGGGGGAAATGTAGTTGATGGGGAATTTGGCGGCGGGTTATTTGTCAGGTGAATGTGCCACTTGCTACCAGATGCAGTGCCGCTTGCCACCCATAGCCTGCCACCAGATGCAGTGCTGCTGTCACTCCCTCTGCATGAGCCGCGTGCATAGAAGGAAAGGAGTGGCATCACTATCTGGAGAGTGAAGATCACACCAGTCCCTGCTGCTTGCCGCTGGGTGCCGGAGAAGGAGGAGTGTGCCAAGGTGGGTGGGGACAGAAGTGCTGCAGTGGCGCAGGCCTCCCTCCCGGCCTCACTGTCAGAGTAAATTGTCACTGGTTGCAAGATGCCAGGCAGCGCTGGCCCTAGCAACCAGTTCCGGAAATGTAGTTTTTAGTTAGTAGGGGGTGGCTGTGTCCTCTATTTCATTCCGGGACATTGTATTGTCCCGGAATAAAGTTGCCCGGGACCCAGGACAAACATGTCAATTGCGGGACAGTCCCAGGCGATCCGGTACACATGGGCACCCTAGTCTATATACTACCCTAGCCTGTCCATATACTACCCTAGCCTGTCCATATACTACCCTAGCCTGTCCATATACTACCCCAGCCTGTCCATATACTACCCTAGCCTGTCCATATACTACCCTAGCCTGTCCATATACTACCCCAGCCTGTCCATATACTACCCTAGCCTGTCCGTATACTACCCTAGCCTGTCCGTATACTACCCTAGCCTGTCCGTATACTACCCTAGCCTGTCCGTATACTACCCTAGCCTGTCCGTATACTACCCTAGCCTGTCCGTATACTACCCTAGCCTGTCCCGTATACTACCCTAGCCTGTCCGTATACTACCCTAGCCTGTCTATATACTACCCTAGCCTGTCCGTATACTACCCTAGCCTGTCTGTATACTACCCTAGCCTGTCCGTATACTACCCTAGCCTGTCCGTATACTACCCTAGCCTGTCCGTATACTACCCTAGCCTGTCCGTATACTACCCTAGCCTGTCCGTATACTACCCTAGCCTGTCCGTATACTACCCTAGCCTGTCTATATACTACCCTAGCCTGTCCGTATACTACCCTAGCCTGTCTGTATACTACCCTAGCCTGTCCGTATACTACCCTAGCCTGTCCGTATACTACCCTAGCCTGTCTGTATACTACCCTAGCCTGTCTGTATACTACCCTAGTCTGTCTGTATACTACCCTAGCCTGTCTGTATACTACCCTAGCCTGTCTATATACTACCCTAGCCTGTCTGTATACTACCCTAGCCTGTCTGTATACTACCCTAGCCCACTTCTTGGAATTGAACATAATGGTATGTGATATAATTTTTCATATAGACAAGGGGCTGTTGTATGTAAATCTGACTTCCTGATAAATTTTATTTTGGTTGTAGTTATCAAATGATATAAAATAATGGAAGCGGGGGCCTTTTGGTGGGCATGATTTTTTTTTTTTGGTGGGTGTGATTTTGCAGCATTTTATAATTGGACCCAGGCAGCACAATGTCTTGGGCCAGCCCTCAGCCCTGCTTGCACCGCTGCGATGTGTGGGACGTCGGCATTGCCCCCCCCCCCCCCCCCCCCCCCCAAGCAGCTTCTAATTTGAATTAAAGAGAGTTTTAACCAGAAGCTCGTTCTCTAATGTTCTATAAATTGCAGATGGATTATATATTTCTCTTTCTCTGCGTGTTGAATGGTTAAAGCACCGACACGCAGGATCAGGGGCACAAAAACCCCCCGAATAAAACCCCTCAGCCGGGAGAAAGCTGGTTAATAAGATTTTTCGGGAGGCTTTTGTGTGTGGAAGTAAAGCGGTGAACCAGCTGAAGGGGACAGTCACTTCATGGATAATAGGATCAGAGCTGCACGCATCAAGCTTACGCACGCTTCGGCCTGGGTGACGGCTGGAGCTCGGGGGGTCACCCCCAAAACCTGCTCACCATACACCACGCTGGGTATTATGGAGGCTCATCATCACGGCGGCATCTCCGCCGCAGCGCCTGCGTCCCCTGAGCTGTACTGTACCATCTAATCCCTGTACTTTGATTTTTTTTATCGACCATCGTACATAAATTGTATCTCTATATACTCAAGAAGAGAAATGTAATATCTTGTCCTTAGATGTGATGGCTGCCTTTATTTTTTTTAGGCTTATTTTCTTCTATTTTCATCTGGTGATCCAGCCAGCAAGTCCGATTTTCAACAGAACAAACTCTGTGGCAGTTACAGGGATGAGACAAACCATTTAACACTGACAGGAGTGCTTACACTGACCAGCTTTTATTCCTGTAAAATCTTTATCCTAAAAGGTAATAAAAACGGTTTGCTGTAACTGATTATGAAGTGTGAGTTGGAGTTTGGCTTCAATTTGTTAGAGAATTTAAATCAGCTAGTACATCTAACACTCCCCTCCCCCCCAGACTGACAATGCTATATGCCAGGGGTCTCCAAACTTTCTTAACAAACGGCAAATTTACTGTCCTTCAGACTTTAGAGGGGCCGGACTGTGGTCAGTGGGAGTAGAAAATGTCCTGGCGTCCAGAAGGGGTAAACTATAGTATTAGTGGGAGGAATAGTGACCCATCCTTGGTGTCAGAGGGAGGAATAGTGGCCCATTGTTGGTGTCGGTAGAAGGATTAATGGCCCATCGTTGGTGTCAGTGGGAGGAATAGTGGCCCATTGTTGGTATCAGTGGAAGGAATAGTGGCCCATTGTTGGTGTCAGTGGGAGGAATAGTGGCCCATCATTGGTGTCTTCGGGGGGGGGGGGGGAATAAAGGCCTATCATAAGTGTCAGTGAAAGGAATATTGGCCCATTGTTGGTGTCAGTGGGAGAAATAATGGCCCATCATTGGTGTCTTCGGGAGAAATAATGGCCCATCATTAGTATCAGTGGAAGGAATAGTGGCCCATTTTTGGTGTCTTCGGGAGAAATAATGGCCCATCATTGGTGTCTTCGGGAGAAATAATGGCCCATCATTGGTGTCTTCGGGAGGAATAATGGCTCACCGTTAGTGTCTTTGGGAGAAATAATGGCCCATCGTTGGTGTCAGTGGGAGGAATAGTGGCCCATTGTTGGTATCAGTGGAAGGAATAGTGGCCCATTGTTGGTGTCAATGGGAGGAATAGTGGCCCATTGTTGGTGTCAGTGGGAGGAATAGTGGCCCATTGTTGGTATCAGTGGGAGGAATAGTGGCCCATTGTTGGTATCAGTGGGAGGAATAGTGGCCCATTGTTGGTATCAGTGGGAGGAATAGTGGCCCATTGTTGGTATCAGTGGGAGGAATAGTGGCCCATTGTTGGTATCAGTGGAAGGAATAGTGGCCCATTGTTGGTGTCAATGGGAGGAATAGTGGTCCATTGTTGGTATCAGTGGGAGGAATAGTGGCCCATTGTTGGTATCAGTGGGAGGAATAGTGGCCCATTGTTGGTATCAGTGGAGGGAATAGTGGTCCATCGTTGGTGCCAGTGGGAGGAATGATGGCTCATAGTTGGTGTCTTCGGGGAGGAATAGTGACCATGGTTGGTGTCTTCAGGGAGGAATAGTGATCCATCGTTGGAGTCAGTGGGAGGAATAATGGTCCATTGTTGGTGTCAGTGGGAAGAATAGTGCCCCATCCTTGGTGTCTTCAGGAGGAATAATGGCCCATCGGTGGTGTCACTGGGAGGAATGGTGCCCTTCTAATGGTGTCAGTGGGAGTAATAAGACCCTTTGGATGGTGTCAGTGGGAGGAATGGTGCCCCATTGTTGGTGTCAGAGACATAAATTGTTGGTGCCCCAATGTTGGTGTCAGTGGATGGAATACTGCTCCAGGGGCCATATAAAGGCAAGCAAAGGGGCCGCATCCGGCCCCCGGGCCACAGTTTGGAGACTCCTGCTATATGCTGCTTTTTTCAAGGCTTTTTTTTACTTCTGTCCTAGGGTAATAACACTAATTCACTGTACTATATCTATGGTGGAGCAGTATTGTCACCCTAGGACAGGACTACAGAATTCCCTCCTCCTCTTTCTAACATGGGGGGAGGTGTTCTATAGTCCCATAGATGCCAACTGTCCCAGAATGAGAGGACAGTCCTGCATTTTAGTCCCCTGTCCAGATGTCTCCTGGGATCACAGCATCAAAGACATTGCTGAGGATGCGCAGTAGGGGATGATTTGCATATTTTGGGATAGGTCAAACCAGAAAGTGGGTGGGACATGGGTAGGACCTCCTGAAAGGTGGGTGTGCCACGTGTCGTCCTTGGGGGAGGTGTCAAATATGCTGGTAAGTATGCAGTCCTGGGGCGGGGCTAATATGTGCAACACAGGCAGAGGATACAGGATTTCTGGCAGGATCAACTTTTTTTTTTTATAACCTAGAGAGCGGTGATGAATATGTTGAGTCAGTTTAGAGGAAATGAGTCAGGAAATAGAGGGGGCCATTGCATTTATTTCTGGAAATGTTATTTGCCTGTCTGTTTTACTGGTCCATTGATTTCAATTCTCTCTCCGCCACTGATAAATTCAAGCCGGCAACTTGGTGTAGTCTGTAAAATCCCAATCTTTATAGGCTACATACTAAAACACATGGGTAACAAGCTAACGCATTTCGGCTGTACCAGCACTATGAGAAAGGCTGTTAAAGCTGAAACGCATTCGTTGTTACCAATGTGTTTTAGTACGTAGCCAATAAAGATTTGGGTGTTACAGACTACACCGAGGTTCCTGGCTTGAATTTACCATGAACCTGATTGTCTGAGTACGGGAGCACCAGGGCCTTTTTTTCAGCGAGAACGTCGGGGAATGCAGTCCCGGCACCTCTAGTACTGAATGTATGTAATGGCAAGGGGTATGCTTGCAGGAATCAATTTTTGTGTGGGAGTCTATGGTTGCTGGGGGGGATGCCAATTTTTATGGGAGAGGTCTATTGTTGCTGGCTGCAGGTAAATCTGTTGTTGCTGGGGGTCTATTGTTGCAGGGGTGGTATTTTGTAAGAGGCAGTCCATTGTTGCTGGAGGGGGGGGGGTATAACGTTGTATGGGGGACCTATTATTGTTGGGATGGGTCTAGTAGTGTTATTTCTGGGGGATCTGTGGTTGCTGGGGGGGGGATATTATTGTTGGGGTGGGGACTATTATTGTTGGGGGTTGGTCTAGTAGTGTTGTTGGGGGTATCTATTATTGCTTTGGGGATCTATGGTTGCTGGGGGGGCTATTATTGTTGGGGTGGGTGTAGTAGTGTTTTTGGGGGTATCTATTATTACTGGGGGATCTATGGTTGCTGGGAGTATCTACAGTAAGGGAAAAAGTATTTGATCCGCTGCAGGTTTTTACGTGTAGCACCCTCTAGTGTGCTAGGCAGTGGCGGCCCGTCCATTAGGTGCCGCCCCTCTAGCCATGCATCCGGCCCTCTGATCTACATGCAGGGTGCCGGACGCATGGATTCCAATCAGTTTTTTATATGTGTGTAATAACATATATATATATACACACACACCTGTGTTTGAGCTTTGGGGTGCACACCCTAATGCAATAAGCTGCGCACACCTATGCCTACATTTTTCAGATCATGGTAGGTTCCCTTTGAGTCCAATGTACCTCCTACAATGATGTGACTGACGACCCCAGAGTGTGTGTGTGACTGGAATAAAGATATTATAGTTCCTCAGGGGCGGGGACTAAATGTTAATAGGCAATTGAATTCTGTAAAGTATTGCAGGTTATATTGGAGCCCTGTACATGGAGGATCCTCTGCTATGGCATAAGTTCGGACATTCAGCTTCTTAACCGCTTTCTGGCCTCCGCCAGGTAACACTTTTTTTTTGGGGGGGGGGGGGGTCTGTCAGGTTGGCTGCATGGGGCCCTGTGGTTTTCTAACAGCCCTGTGTGCATTGCTGCACTCTGTAATGCATGGCAGTGTCCCATAGTGTTGCATTATTTTCAGTGGCCTGCCTTATCGCAAGACAATTTGCTGAACGTGTAAATGGGCCCCTTAGGGACCGGCACGGCACAACTTGGGGCTCAGCAGTGCTATTTACTATCAACTTGAATATAATAAAGTTTTTAAGTATGTTTATGTTTTTTTTATTCTGTAGCTGATGACGTAAGGCTCAGTTCCGTTGCTGCGACCCCCACAAACTCGTGCAACTTACTTGCGACTCGCTTGCATTTTGTGCGATTTAACATTACAGTTAGTGGCACTCAAGCTGCACCAAAGTCGCAGAAAAGTAGCGCAGTAACCTTTTTTTTTTTTTTGCTGTTGCTGCGACTTGAGTCGCATTGACTAAGACGCCACCCATTTGAAATGAATGCGTTTTGAATTGTCATGCGACTTTGCGTCACAAGATAAGTCGCAGCAGAGTAAACCCTTCAGGCTCTGCTCACACCTGTACAGGGGCAACATTGGGCGTGCTTCACTTTTTAGGAACACCTATTTTATTTCAATGGACTGTCCTATGTGCGAAAACCACAGAAAAGAAGTGCGCAGCTTTTTTTTTCTTTTTTTTTTTTGATACATTGTTATTTTGTTGGTGAGGTGCCATTGAGAATTAATATCACTGCCACACACACCTGCGATGTGATTTGCGTTTTCTTTGACTTTGTGCATTTTCCCGCAACACACAAATATGATCCCAGCCTTACCTTGTGGAAGTTCCGTGTCTCCTCATTCCTCACCCATTCCCATTTTAAAAATGAAATACTTTTTCTCATCCTCAGTGCTGCTGGTCTCCTGCGGCCACTTTGCAGCCGCGTCCTGTCTCCATGCACTCCAGTGATGGCTCCGTGGCATTCCTCAGGGCGGGTTTCCTGATTGGTGACAACTGTGGATCGTGTTTGTTTAACCCTTTCCAGACCGCCCCACGTACATGTACTGCGGCAGGGCGGCCCTTCAGCGCAAAATCACGTACCTGTACGTCATTTCGATTTCAGGGTCGGGGGTGCGCACACGCGCGTCGCAGGCCACCCGCTATCGTTGTGATTGGACACAGCGTGAGCCAATCAGCGGGTCCGGTGATGTTTGCCAGCATCCAGCGATCGTTCCTGAGCGAGGCAGATTGCTGTTCTGTCAGAGGGGAAGATGGAGATCTTGTGTTGCTGCTAAGCAGCAACACAGATCTGTCTCCCCCCCCCCTCCCAATCAAAGCACCTCCCCCACAGTTAGGAAGCACTCCCTAGGGACACATTTAACCCTTTGAGGTTAGTCCCTTCCCAGCCAGTGTCATTAGTACAGTGACAGTGCATTTTTTTAGCACTGATCACTGTATTGGTGTAGGGTGACCACATTTCCAAACTACCATTCAGGGACACCCCCCTTCCCAAAAATCAGCTTGTGATGTAACAAATCACAGCACAGTGATTGGACACAAGAGGCGGGATTTATGATTTCTCCAATCACAAGCAGGGGGCGGGGATTGTGCTCCTCCAGGCATTCCTGGCCAGGACAAGTACTGTCAGTGAGTAAAGCGGTGATGTGGCGGCCTTTTTTGGGGGCATCAGATTGGCCCGGGGGGGGGGGGGGGGTGGCTGTGTCAGTTTCATTCCGGGACACTGTATTGTCCTGGAATGAAGGTGCCCGGGACAGACCTGCAAAATGCAATCGGGGACACGTGGTCACCCTATATTGGTGTCACTGCTTCCCAAAAGGTGTCGCTTAAGGTACTTTCACACTGGGGCGGCGGGTCCATCAGTGGTAGAGCGCTGCTAGTTTTAGCGGTGCTTTATCGTCGTTTTAGCTGCACTTTTCGGCCACTAGCGGGCGAAGGAGGGGTTAATAGCGTCAGTGTTGCGGCGCTTCTGAAGCGATTTTCATCTGCTTCGGAAGCGCTGCCCATTCATTCCAATGGGCAGGGGCGGTGTAGGAGCGCTGTATACAGGCTAAAACGCCTGAAAATCGCCTCAGCGTGAAAGTACCCTTATGCCTTGTACACACAATCGGCTTTCAAATGGAATTTTCCATCGGAATTCCGATGAAGCTGACTTCCATCAGTCTTGCCTACACACCATCGGACAAAATTCCGACCGTCCAAAACGCGGTGATGTGAAACACTCCGACGAGCCGAGAAAAATTAAGTTTGATGCGTCCGAGCATGCGTCGACTTGATTCTGATCATGCATGGATTTTTCTCCGATGGAATTCCACACAGACGATCGGCATTTCCCATCGGATTTTATTTTCATCGGAAAAATTTAAAACGTTCTATTTTTTTACTCCGATGGAAAAAAGTCCGGTGGGGCCCATACACGATCGGAATTTCCGATAAAACAAGTCCATCGGACTTTATTCCATTAGAAATCCGATCGTGTGTACAAGGCATTGGTGTTAGATTTGTCCGCCTCAATGTCGCAGTCCCGCTAAAAAACGCTGCTCGCAGCCATTACCAGTAAATAAGAATTCCATAAATCTATCCCATAGTTTGTAGACGCTATAACTTTTGCGCAAACCAATCAATATACACTTATTGGGATTTTTCTTTTTTTTTTTTTTTTTTTTACCGAAAATATGTAGCAGAATGCATATTGCCCTAAACTGATGAAGAAATTCGATTTTTTTTTTTTTTTTTTTTATGTATTGGATGTTTTATAGCGGAAAGAAAAAAATATTGGGTTTTCAAAATTGTCGCTCTATTTTTTGTTTATAGCGCAAAAAATAAAAAGCCGCAGAGATGATCAAATACCACCAAAAGAAAGTTCTATTTGTGGGGGGGGAAAGGACATTAGTTTTGTTTGTGTACAACGTCGCACGACCGCGCAATTGTCAATTAAAGTAATGCAGTGCCGTATCGCAAAAATAAATAAATGGCCTGGTCATGAAATGTAAATCTTTCGGAGCTGAAGTGGTTAATGTGACAACGCAGGAGCACAATTGAGGACACGGTAACCGTGAGTTGTCACCCCACATGTGCTTCATACAGTGAGCAGCCCAAACCTGCCATAGAACCTCCTGTACCTTTTCGGGGCGTTTTTTTTTTTTTTTCTTTAAACCACGTATTTTGACACGGGGCAAAAAAAAAAGCGTGTCTGCTTGCAGCGCTTGAGGCACCGTGAACAATGAATGGCGACGCACTTTTTGAATGCGTTCCGTAAACATGCATGAAAATGTGCGCTTTTGCATGCATTCAGAGGACGCTAAGATGGGAATGCGCACTAAATCTGGGTTCACATGTGTGCGGGGTGGAGATACACGCATGATCACGCGTGTTCCTGAGCCGCACACGCACAGAGCGCTGCCCTTCAGCAGACATGCAGGGATTGCTTTAATTGGTGGAAACTTGTTTCCCCCGCGTTTCTCACGGGTACAGCAGCCTAATGGGCTACTATACCTGCGCACGCAAATGAGCATTCTCCTATATGAAGCCAAAGCGTTGAGCCCATTCTGATGCATTTGTTGCGTGTTTCTCCACGTGGGGAAAACGCATGTCTGCTTGCTGCATTTGGGGTGTCAAATGAATGGCAACGCAAGTTTTTTTTTTTTTTCCACGCTTGCGATTTTGCACACTCAGGGGTGAATGGGGCTTAAAAGCTGCAAATTTAAAGAATATTGAAAATTATATTCTAGCGATCAAATTTCCTTGAATCCCATTCCAGCTGCAATCACACCTCAGCTTTTTTTCACGTGTTATGCACGATTTTGGCGCAGTTTTATTGTGCGTTTTTTATACAGCATTTTTGAGCTTTGGCTTCTTTTTATTAGCCAGTAGAGAAAACGATTATCTTTTGCATCATTTGCTGTTAGGTTTTTTAGGTTTTTAATCTTTTATTTCTCTTTTTTCCCCTTTTTATTATTATTATTATTATTATTATTATTATTATTATTATTATTATTAGTTATTTTTCATTTATTTATTTTTTGTTGGGGTAAGGGTTTTGAGTTAGGGGTTAATATTTGATTGTGTTGTTGTTGTTATTACTACTATTATTATTATTATTGTTAGGGTGTTAATACTGCTACTACTTCTAATAATAAATTAATAAACACATTTTAAAATTAATGCACAAATAAAAATAATCAGAAATAAATACTCTGTAATAAATAACCCATAACCTTAACTCCTATTCCTTCAACAAATAAAAAAAAAATATTAATAACAATAAACATCCTAACATAATAAATAACTATTATTAATATTAATTACACATTTTAATTTATTTTTTTATGGTTAGAGCCCAATTTTTTTTATTATTATTATTATTATTATTACATATTAGAAATGTATTTTATTATTTATGATGATTTTTTAGTTATTTATTTATTTTTGTTAGGGTGTTAACACTACTACTACTTCTACTACTTATAATATTAATTAAATGAATAAATACATTTTAAATAAATGCATTAATAAAAAAAATCATAAATAAATTCAATAAATTAATACCCTGTAATAATAAATAAGTAATTAACCCTTAACCTTAACCCCATAACCCTTCAACAAATAAAAAATAATATTAATATAATAATAATAAACCTTCTAACCCTAACAGAAAATGTATTATTATTATTATTAATTAACATTTTTTATAAGGTTAGGGGTTAATTATTATATATATTTTTTTATTATTGCATATTATATATGTATTTTATTTATGATGCTTTTTGTTTATATGGATATTTTTATTCTACATTTATTTATTTATAAATTATTACTAGATTGCAAGATCTAACATGCAGGGTCCTCTGATTCCTCCTGTATTGAATTGTATTGTTGCTGTACTGTCTGCCCTCATGTTGTAAAGCGCTGAGCAAACTGTTGGTGCTTTATAAATTCTGTATAATAATAATGATTTTTTTTTTTTTTTTTTTTAAATTTTCATTTGAGCACAAAATTGCCCAAATCGCGCTTTTAATAATAATTACTATTATTTTTTTCACATTTTTATTTGAGCAGGAAATCAACGAAACGCGCGACACTGCACAAAATTGCCCAAATCGCGCTTTTAATAATTACTATTTTTTTGTGAGCAGGAAATCGCAACAAAATGTGCGACTGCAAAAAATTGCCCAAATCGTGCTTTTAATACTATATTTTTGTTTTTAGCAGGAAATCACAACGAAACGGGTGACAGTGCACAAAATTGGCCAAATCGCGCATTTTAATAATTACATTTTTTTTTTGAGCAGGAAATCGCAACAAAACGCGCGACAGCGCACAAAATTGCCCAAATCGCACTTTTAATAATTACTATTTTTATTTGAGTAGAAAATTGCAACAAAATGCGCAACAGTGCACAAAATTGTCCAAATCGCGCTTTTAATAATAATTACTTTTTTTATTTGAGCAGTAAAACGCAACGAAACGTGCGACCATGCACAAAATTGCGCAACGAAACGCGCGACCATGCACAAAATTGTCCAAATCGTGTTTTTAATATACATTTTTATTTGAGCAGAAAATCGCTACAAAACGCGCAACAGTGCACAAAATTGCCCAAATCGCGCTTTTAATAATGACAATTACAAATTTTTTTTCACATTTTTATTTGAGCAGGAAATCGCAATGAAACACGCGTCAAAATTGGCCAAATCGCGCTTTTAATAATTACTATTTTTTTTTGAGCAGGAAATCATAACAAAACGCGCGACAGTGCACAAAATTGCCCAAATCGCGCTTTTAATAATAATAATAATTACTTTTTTTTTTTTTTTTTTTTTTATTTGAGCAGGCATTTGCAACGAAACGCGCGACAGTGCACAAAATTACCCAAATCACGCTTTTAATAATTGCAATATTTTTTTAGCAGGAAATCGCAACAAAACGCACAACTGCACAAAATTGGCCAAATCGCGCTTTTTAATAATAATAATTACTTATTTTTTTCACATTTTAATTTGAGCAGGAAATCGCCACAAAATGTGCAACAGTGCACAAAATTGCGCTTTTAATAATTACAATTTTTTTTTTGAGCAGGAAATCGCAACAAAACGCCGTCCGTGCACAAAAATGTGCAAATCGCGCATTCCCATTAAATTCTATGGGAATAAAAAGTGCCAAAAGTGCGCCAATCTGCCCAATTGAAGCTACAAAAAAAAAAGCTTCAGAACTTTTTTGGAGCTTCAGGTGATTGGGAGTGGAGATGAGAACCGTCTCCATAGAGAATAGTAGATCATTTTTTTGCCCCTCCAGCGTTTTGGAGCTTTGATGAGAATGGCGCAGTTTTTTTTTTGTCCTCGGCGTTGTGGCGGAGAGACGTTGAAGCTGCGCTGCCCCGACTCTGAGCCCCCCCCCCCCCCCCCGTCCCCCCCGTCTCCTCCGGTATGAATATTAAATTTATTTTCTCACCTCGGCAGGGGGGCAACAAATAAATTTAGTGGTGTCTTTAAATCATCCCTTTTCTCTTCTATGAGGCTGAGATGTCCTTGGAAAGTTTCTTAAATAGGCATTTAATTAGCCCGTGTGTTAGTGCAGAACAAAACCCCCGCTGGGCTGCTATAGAGGAGGAGGGGGGGGTCAGCATGCCCAGTCTATGGCTACAGGTCCATTGTTGCGGACCCACAGTGGATTGCTTACTTATGGGGCCTAATCCAATCATAAATTGCCCCTGTGCACCAATCAGGGAGGGCCGAGGTCCCCATGAATGAAAGTGAAGTGGGGGATTTTGCTGAAGGTCTATTGTTGGAGCTGTCACATGTGAAAGGACCTGAAGCCCCCGGGCCCTATAAAAGGCACCTTCCGGGGGAGCAGCGCAGAGATCCCACAGAAGAAGAGACACACACACAAGAAGTTCATTAGCCAGAAAGGAGTTGAAGATGATGTTCCCAAGTCTCCTGGCTCCTACGGCCGTCTACCCCAACCTCCTGCGCCCCACGCCGACCCTCACCCTGCCCCAGAGCCTGCAGAGCGCCCTGTCCACCCACTCCAGCTTCCTGGTGGAGGACCTCCTCAGGATCACCCGACCCACCACCGGATACTTACCGAGGGCTATCCCCCCTCCCAGCATCTCTCCTCCGACCCCCGAGACCCCCAACAGCCTGGCAGACACCTCCGAGCTCCTGGTCTCCAGGCACAACTCCAACTGCGGCAACGGAGGAGCCACCTTCCTTAAGTTTGGCGTCAACGCGATCCTGTCCAACTCCAGAACAGGTGAGCGGCTCGTGGCTCTCTCTTTAATTTTTGGGGGGGTCTGGGGGTCCATTAATTACACCTCATGGGGCAATAATGAGATGACTGTTCCAATGGGGCAAAAGTAGCGAATCGGGACGGGAAATGTTTCCAAACTTTATATCGCTCTTCCTAGGAAATTTAGCACTATCCTGATTTTTCGGGCTAGACCAGGAATATATTTTATATAACATTTTGTATATATTTTGATATTTTAAATCTGCTGGGGGAACGCGAAGGCGCTTCTGAATTCACAAAGCCATTGCACAAGGATGAGGATCTTTCAATTTAGTCATGTGACTATCGTTTTTCAATCTGATTGGCCCTTGGCTGAAAAATACCTGTCACTGTGAACATGAGGATCCTTATCTTGGGCTGTATTTTTATATATATATATATATATATATATATATATATATATATATTTGGGGTGTGGAAAAAAAATACAGTCCTCTTAATCATGGGGGGTGGGGAGGGTTGTGGGGCGCCCTTTAAATCAGTAGGCACTCTGTTGGCAGCCGCAGTTCTGAATGGCAAAGCCGAACCCTGGGCTGGCATATAACCGTTTTTTGGTCCCATTAAGAAGCTACAATAAGGAGTGGGCAAGAGGGGCGGCTGCCCTGGGCACTGCAGTATCATGTGATGTGAGGTGGAGGGGCACCACAAGGAGATTGGGGGGTGGGGGGGCGAGTATTTTGGGTTGAGAAGGGGAATGGGGGGGGGGCAGGGGTAAGAATTGTTCTAGGAAGGCAGATTTGGGTTTGTGTGCTAGGAGTGTTGATTTGGGGGAGATTTTTGTTGGGGGGAAGAAGATTTGTGCTAGGAGGGGGGGCATTTGTGCTCTAAAAGTAGATGGGGAAATATTTTGGGGGGGGAGGTTGTGCTATTAGGGATGATTGGGGGGGGGTACTTGTGATGGAAAAGGGAGCGTTGGAGTGAGGTGAGAGGATCATGTGCTAGGAGGGGAATTTTTTTTTTTTTTTGGGGGGGGGGGATTTGTGCTAGTATGGATGATTGGGGGGGTACTTCTGATGGAAGGGGTGTTAAAGTGAGAAGAGAGGATTTTGTGCTAGGAGGGGGATGGACTGTGCTAGTAGGGATGATTGGGGTTTTTTTGTTCTGGAAGGGGGATTTGGAGTGAGGGGAGAGGATTTGTGCTGGGAGGGGGAACTTTTTTTGTGGATTTGTGCTGAATTTTCACTGGCACATAATGCTCATACTGTTTGGGGGGGGGCGGCATTTGGCATGTTCGCCCTGGGCTCTAGGTGACCTTGCCCCGGCACTGGCTACAATGGTGCATTATGGGATTTCGGCATGACAACATGGGGTGTCGGTAATGTGTTGGCGCGCTGAGCGCCGGTTGCGCTTGTAAAATTCCTGACGTCTGTGTGAACGCGTTCATTTATTGCCGCTGCTCCATTTATAAAGTTGTTTTTTTCATGGAAAACAATAAAACTGGGTCCAGAGGGTCCCGACGTTAATCCGGCTCTTTTGTGCCTCCTGGTCACTTACGTTTGGTTTGTTTTCGCAGATTCCTCGCAGACGTTGCTCCCCGCAGCCCCCCCAAAGACCACCTTCTCTCTGCCGTACTTTGATGCCTCCTTCCAACCGTTCATCAGATCCTCCTATTTCCCAGGTAAGTGCCTCCTCGGAGCTCTTGGTGTCTCGTGCCTCATTGCCCCCCCCCCTCATTTCTCGGGGGGCCCCCCACGCAGCAGAATCGGTCTCGCCAATTTGAAGCCCCATTGATCCCTGGCAGTGACTGCTGACATTGTACAGCTCTCCCCTGCTCCACAAATTAGCCCAACTTGTCAGGCTGAAAATCTGAGGCGTTCCTCCCCCCCCCCCCTCACAGGGAGCCCCTGTGGCCCCCTTCACGGGCCAGATTTTCCCACAGAGCCAGCGAGCTCTGACAATGCTCGGGAGCAGCGTGACCAATCGGCTAGCTTGCCTCCATCCTGCCACACACAGAGCCGTGATCGACACTCACCAGCCAAGCCGGCTCATTCAGAGTCCGGGGTCAGCCAGCGGCGCGCTATTTTCACAAGACCCCCCGGCGCTTCTCCTTGTGAGAGGTGTCCGCGGCGGTGGCAGCCCAGAAATCGGCGCAGCGAATGTCATCCCTCCAATTAGAGAGTGATGGATGGCGGAGACGCCGCCTCTACATGTAACACTCCTGCGTCCAATCAGGGCAGCGATGGCGTCAGGCAGTAGAGGGTAACAAACGTGATGATGAATTCCTTCCATCACCATGAAGGGGAACCATCGCACTAAAGAAACAGAAAAAGCTGAATTTTTATTTTTAAATATAAAAATAAAATAAAAATTTCAATGTAAATTGTGACTTTGGCGTGGATGGCCAAATGTATCATCTTTTGTCAAGAGTGACAAAAGCTCTAATAACCCCCCTATTCACAAAATCGCCTCTTCTGACTCGATTGTCCCCATCAAACTCCGGTACACATTTATCAGCATGCTGGCAGATTTCTAAATGTTAGCTTTTCTGCCAAGAACCTCATTGTAAAAGATGATGAGCAACATTACTGCTTATTGAAGTCAATCAAAAGCCAAAAATTCTAGTTTTGGAGAGAGTGGAGAAGGGTGAAAGCCCAGGGCCGCTGATGAGGGGTAGCACCAATCCTCCTGTACGGGGCCCAGGCCAGCAAGGGGGCCCGGGCAGTAGGGGAATCGGATATGGGGAATAAAGGTGGTGGTCAGTAGGGGGGGGGGGCAATTAGAATAACTGATCCCCTGTGTGTCTCTCCCTGCAGCAGCTAAAAGCTGGCTTCTCCTTCTCTCCCTCCCATTGGCTTTCAGCTGCTGCAGGGAGAGACACATAGGGGATCGGTTCTTGTATTCCCCCCTCCAAAGCCTCATCGATCACCTTCCCTGTCCAGGGTTCGATTCGCCCTGCTGCCCGCTGTTTTTGTTTATGAAAATATAATTTTAAGCTTTTTTTTTTGTGGGGAGGTCAGATACGGGGCCCTGTGATTGCAGGCAGCAGCAGCCTGTGAAAACCCCAGTTTTTTTTTTTTTTTTTTTAGGTCAGTGGTGGTGATTTACTAAAACTTAAGCTTAAGCTTAAAACTTAAGCTTAAAGCTTAATTGAACAAGTTGAAGTTAGAAGCTGATTGGCTGCCAGACACGGCTGCACCGGATTTTGCACTCTCCAGTTTTAGTAAATCCCCTCCTTTAGTATGTTAGTATGTTTGTTCCTTTATTCTAATCCTCACTGTAACATTCTAGCCATACACCATTCACTGCAATAACACTCCATTTGCCTTATTATGTTATATAATGTTTCAAATTGTATTACAACAGTAACATTGTAACTGTAGGATCTCCTTAAGCCCATTCACACAGGGGCGTCTTTGGATCCGACTCCAAATCGCCCCAGGTCGCCCCTAGTCGCCTCAGGTCGCGCTGGCTGAAGAAATCAATGTAAGTTAATGGAGCTGTCCTTATGCACACTACTGCAGTTGCTCCGACTTCAAAAAAGGTCCCTGTACTACTTCAATCCGACTCCTAGGCGACCTGTAACCATTCAATGGGAGTCGCCTCTCCCTGTCTTAATAGGAGCGACTCTCCAGGAAGATAACATACATTTATCAGGCAAAGCTCTCCCTCCCCCTCCCTCCCACAGAGCTCGTTCTTGTTTGATTGGCCACTGGAATGTCTCCTGTCCTGCAGGCAACTTGGAGTTGCCTTGTAAGTAGCTCCAGGTCGCGCTGAGTTGCCTCATAAAATCGCGCTGGAAGTCGTGTTGCCCCAGTGTGAATGGGCTCTTAAGTGCCGGCTCACATCTATGCGGCTTCAAAGTTGCGGGACTTTGACAGCCGACACCCTGCTTGACTTCATTGCGGCTTGCTTGCGGCTTCACTAAGGCCCCTTTCACACTGGGGCGGGCAGGTGCGGTGGCGGTATAGCGGTGCGATTTTCAGCGCCGCTATACCGTCGTAATTACCGCGATATGCGGCCGCTAGCGGGGGGGGGGGATTTAACCCCCGCTAGCGGGCGAAAAAGGGTTAATACCGCCTGCAAACCGCGGCTATTGCCGCGGATTGCGGGCGGTATTACCGCGGTGTCCCATTGATTTCAATGGGCAGCCGCGGTAAAGGAGTGGTGAACACCGGTCCTTCACCGCTGTAAAGACGCGGCTAGCAGGACTTTTGGAGCGGTCCTGCTAGCGCACCGCTTCAGTGTGAAAGCCTTCGGGCTTTCACATTGAAGACTACAGGGCATGATTTTTTCAGGCGGTATTACAGCGCTATTATTAGCGCTAAACCGCCTGAAAAAATGTGCCAGTGTGAAAGGGGCCTAACAGCAGTCAATGAAGTCGCCCCAAAGTAGTGCAGGGACCTTTTTCTTAGTTGCTGCTACTTGAGTCGCACCGATTAGAACGGTTCCATTGCTGTTAATGGGGTTGCGACTTATCATGCGACTTAGAACTTTCAAGTCACATGACAAGTCGCAGCAGTGGGAACTGAGCCTAAAGGCAAGGACTGATTTCAATGTATAGTATAGAAAGCACGGCGTAAATCGCCGGTGCGATATAAATACCTGTAATAAAGAGTAATAAAATCGCACTAACGGTAGGCTCTATTCACATCCTGGAGCAAACACACCGGGATAAGGATACCTGTTTCCAAAAATAAATGACAGTTATATTCAGTGAGATTAAAAAATGACTAAAATAAAGATATTAAAAAATAAAAATAAAGATATGTGTTAAAATTGTATAAATCAAGCTTTTCCTGGATCTTTTAAGACGATAGAGAAAGGGAGTCACTGCTCAAGGTAGAAGGTGTAACTGATGAACCTCTTCACTGGATCCAAGGCCGCGGGTGCAGGCAATGCATGTAACAATGCAAAAATGAAGTGAAAAAAGGTCTGGACAGCCGCACTTCAAAAAATTTTCTTTTTATTGTAAAAATAAAATTTACAGCATACATGCCACAGCAAACCAGGTACAAGTTGACGCGTTTCACACTAAAACGTAGTGCTTAATCTATGATTAAGCACTAAGTTTTAGTGTGAAACGCGTCAGCTTTTACCTAGTTTGCTGTGGCATGTATGCTGTGATTTTATTTTTACAATAAAAAGAAAATTTTTTGAAGTGTGGCTGTCCAGACCTTTTTTCACTTCATTTTTTATCTTTTAAGACGCATTGGAGGAGATTTACTAAACCTGCAGCACTCAGAATCTGCATAGAAACCAATCGGCTTACAGGTTTTATTGTCAAAGCTTAACTGAATAAGCTGAAGCTGGAAGCTGATTGGCCGCCATGCACAGCTGCATCAGATTTTGCACTCTCTAGTTTTAGCAAATCCCCCCCCCCCCTCATTGCAATTTTGTAACCTGTGAACATCCATTAATTGACTCAATTCAGGTTCGACGCTCAGACCCGGTTCACACTTGGGCGACCGGTCAGGCGACTCAGCCGCCTGACAAGTCGCGCTCCATTCTGTACAATGAAACCGTTCAAATAGGAGCGGCTCAAGTCGCTCCGACTTAGAAAAAGGTTCCTGTGCTACTTCGGGGCGACTTCAGAGCAGCTTACATTGACTTCTATACAGAAGTCGTTTTGCAAGCCACGCTGAAGTCGCGCTGTATGGGGCGGTTTGGGAGTCGGGCGACATGGAAGGGCCGTTCCCATGTGAACCGGCTCTTGGGCTCCTTCTACATTACGGCATCTCCAAAGTCGCACGATTTCCAGTGCGACTTTAATGCAACTTTTTGTTCGACTGATCTGACTTTACATTCTCTGGACCAAAGTTGCATCAAAAGACATGTTTACAATGTATCTTTTGTTGTATTTTCGATATGCAATATTCTCCTGTACCACCATATTTTTCGAAGCAAAAAGTTTGTATACAAAAAAAAAAAGTCGTTAGGAACGGCTCTCCTAGAAATACAATGAATTTCACATGTCCTGCGACTTGGGGGTCTCACAAGCCAGATCCCAAGTCGCACAAGGAGAGGATCTTTATTCTCAGCCGTGTGACTTTCATTTTTTAAATCTCATTGAATGAATAGAAGTATATATTTATTTTATTTATAAATAAAGAGCCGGTGCGCTGGCTGTGAACCGAGTCTCTTGTGATCTCGTCATCCAAGTCTCTGAGGCAATGGGGGAGATTTACTAAAACTGGAGCACTCAGAATCTGGAGCAGCTCTGCATGGCAGCCAATCAGCTTCTAACTTCAGCTTGTTCAATGAAGCTTTGACAATAAATCCTGGAAGCTGATTGGTTTCTATGCAGAGCTGCCCCAGATTTTGCACCCCGGTTGTGGCAAATCTCCCCCCATTGTCCAAAAAGTAACATACATGTCCAATGTTTCAGAGATTGAGGTGATTATATCCTGCAAGTTAACACCGCAGGATGAAGGTCCTTCAAAAAAAAAAAAGTGACAGTTGTGTCCAACCAGATTTGGAAATGACAGTCCCATGGATAAAAACAAATGAGGATAAATAAAAATAAATAAGTAAACCAGGATAAGGGTCCTTATTTTTTTATTTATTTTTTAAAGTGACAGTTGTGTCCAATGAGATTTAAAATGGGCAGTCACATGGATAAAAAAAACACAAATAAATAGAGCAGGATGAGGGTCTTTATTTTTTTTTTATTTTTTTAAGTGACCGTTGAATCCAACCAGATTTGGAAATGAGACGCGTGGATAAAACAAATGAGGATAAATAAAAATAAATAAATAAACCAGGATGAGGGTCCTTTTATATTAAAAAAAAAGTGACAGTTGTGTCCAGATTTGGAAATGACAGTCACATGGATAAAACAAAACGAGGATAAATAAAAATAAATAAAGCAGGATGAGGGTCCTTATTTTTTTTTTAAAAAAGCTGTGTCCAATGAGATTTGGAAATGACAGTCACTTGGATAAAATAAAGGACCATGAATAAAATTAAATGAATAAACCAGAATAAGGGTACTTCTTTTCAAAAAATGGCAGTTGTGTCCAGGTTTGGAAATGACAGTCACGTGGATGAAAAAAATGGGGATAAATGAAAATAAATAAACCATAATAAGGGTCCTTATATTTATTTTATTTTTTAAAGTGACAGTGGTGTCCAATGAGATTTAGAATGGGCAGTCACATGGATAAAACAAACACAAATAAATAAAAATAAGTAAAGCAGGACGAGGGTCTTTATTTATTTTATTTTTTTAAAGTGACAGTTGAATCCAAACAGATTTGGAAATGAGTCACATGGATGAAACATATGAGGATAAATAAAAATAAATAAACCAGGATGAGGGTCCTTATATTCAAAAAAAGTGACAGTTGTGTCCAGATTTACAAATGACAGTCACATGGATAAAACAAATGAGGATAAATAAAAATAAATAAATAAATAAACCAGGATGAGGGTCCTTATATTCAAAAAAAGTGACAGTTGTGTCCAGATTTACAAATGACAGTCACATGGATAAAACAAATGAGGATAAATAAAAATAAATAAATAAATAAACCAGGATGAGGGTCCTTATTAAAAAAAAAAGTGGCAGTTGTGTCCTGATTTGGAAATTACAGTCACATGGATAAAACAAATGAGGATAAATAAATAAATAAACCAGGATGAGGGTCCTTATATTAAAAAAAAAGTGACAGTTGTGTCCAGATTTGCAAATGACAGTCACATGGATAAAACAAATGAGGATAAATAAATAAAAATAAATAAACCAGGATGAGGGTCCTTATATTCAAAAAAAGTGGCAGTTGTGTCCAGATTTGGAAATGACAGTCACATGGATAAAACAAATGAGGATAAATAAATAAAAATAAATAAATAAACCAGGACAAGGGTCCTTATTAAAAAAAAAGTGTCAGTTGTGTCCAGATTTGGAAATGACAGTCACGTGGATGAAACAAATGAGAATAAATAAAACAGGATGAGGGTCATTATTTTCAAAAAGGTGACAGTTGTGTCCAACCAGTTTAGGAAATAACAGTCACATGGATAAAACAAATGAAGAGGATAAATAAAAAAAAAAAAAAAAAAAAAAGCAGGATGAGGGTCCTTCTATTCAAAAAAAGTGACAGTTTTTTCCAGATTTAGAAATGACAGTCACATGGATAAAACAAACGAGAATAAATAAAAATAAATAAATAAACCAGGATAAGGGTCCGGATTTAAAAAAAAAAATGACATTTGTATCCAATGAGATTTAGAATGGGCAGTCACATGGATAAAACAAACACAAATAAATAAAAATAAGTAAAGTAGGATGAGGGTCTTTATTATTTTATTTTTTTTAAATAACAGTCAAATGAATAAAATAAAGATCCTTCTCTTTGTGTAAAAACTTGCAACGTTCCAGGTCTCTGATACATTGTAAGTTTATAACACTCCTTGTAACATTCTAGGTCCCCCCCCCCCCCCCTGTGCTGTTGCACTTCAGTATAAGTTTAGAACTCTGATGTTACATTGTTATAATGTTACATTGTTATAATGTTATAACAATGTAACATTATAACAATGTAACATTATAATGTTATAACGCTCCTTGTAATAAAGTAGCAGCAGAACACTTGTTGCTGTAATAATCGCACTTCTTCTCTTCTCAGGCAGTGGCCGAGCGTTCTAATAGAACCCAATAGTGGCCGCAGTGAATGGCCCCCCACCCCTCCTCTATACACAGCCTCCTCCATCTGTATTCAGCTGATGGCCTCTCCATATACTCGGCTGTTTAGTTGGAAAGTGTCACTCCATTGTCCCCTCTGGGTATTTAGGCTTTAGCTGCCTGTCCCCAGCCTTTTCTCTGCTACTTCATTACAAGACAATTACCAAGCACGCTTCATTAGAAGCTCTGTTCTCTATAGAGGAGGCCCCCCTTCCTCCTCCTCCTCCTCCTCCTCGTCCTCCTCCATCCAGGGCCAGGCAGAGTTCTAATTAGCTCAGCTATTATCTGCTCTGCATTCCTGGAGAGCCTCTGCCACAGAGATGAGTTTGGTTCAGTTCTAGGCGGAGGCCGGTTGCAAAGATCCACAAAGTTTTTTAAAGTTGTACCGGCTTTAAGGGGCAGATTGGAAGGTCTCCCCTCTATTCCTGTTCTGGTGACAACTCTGAATTTTGGGTTTACCATAAATCTTCATACCAGTGGACAATGGTGACAAATGGAGGAGGGATCTACCCAGAAGGCACACTGGGGTTGATTTACTAAAACTGGAGAGTGCAAAATCTGGTGCAGCTGTGCATGGTAGCCGATCGGCCTCTAACTTCAGCTTGTTCAATTAAAGGGGTTGTAAAGGATATTTTCTTTTCATGTTATACTTGTTCTACCTCCGCTGTGCAGCTCGTTTTGCACAAAGTGGCCCCGAACCTGGTCTGGGGTCCCTCAGCGGCTGTCTCGGCTCCTCCCCGCAAGAACTAACCCCCTTAATGCGAGCTCCCTCCCATGGTGGTTAGTTCTTGCGGGCGCGCTTCTGTGATACAGCCGGCGGCTATAGCCGCTCATTGTATCACTCGGCCCCGCCCCCCGCCGCGCCGCATCATTGGATGTGATTGACAGCAGCGCGAGCCAATGGCTGCGCTGCTATCAATCAACCAATGAGTGAGCCGAGAAGCCAGCGCGTTCACGGTGCGGGACTTTTGAGGGCTCAGGTGAATAAACGGGGGCTGGGGGGCGGGGCGGGGGGCGGGGCACTAATCCTCTGATGTTTTTTCACCTTAATGCTAAAACCAACTTTTATTTTTGGGCTTCTGATTGACTTCAATAGGCAGCAATGTTGTTTATCATCTTTTGCCATATGGCTCCTGGCAGAAAAGCTAACACCAACTATTGCATTAGAATCTGCTACCTGTTGCCGGTATGTTTGGGTTTGCTAGTTGACCTGTGGACCAGCTGCAAAGCCAACATACCCCCCCCCCCCTCCCCCATATTCTGCCGATTGGTTATTATCAGTTGCAGGTTGCTGCACAGTGAAGGGACTTCTGGATCTCGCCATAACCCCAAGAAATACCCAACTGCACAAATCTTTTATATGTCGTCATGATTTTTCTTCTGACTAGAACCCTCCAAGTAACATACTTTTTCTTTCCCTTTCTCCAGCTTCTTCGGTGATCCCCATGCCAGGAACGTTCTCGTGGCCCCTGGCAGCTCGTGGAAAACCCCGCAGGGGGATGCTCCGCAGAGCCGTCTTCTCTGACGTGCAGCGCAAAGCTCTGGAGAAAATGTTCCAGAAACAGAAGTACATCAGCAAGCCGGACAGGAAGAAGCTGGCCGGCAAACTGGGCCTTAAGGACTCTCAGGTGAGCAGTCCGAATGAATTATTTAATTGTCAATGGGGTGAGAAGCCTCAACCGGTGTAAGGGATTTATTAAGTAAGATCTTCAGGGTCCTAGAAATGTAGGGGGCTGTTGGCCAGTTGACACTCTGTCTATGAAATGCAGGAGGACCACTCACAAATAAAATGTGGCCTAATGGGGGGAGGGGGATAGTGATCGGACACCCCAAATTATGACTAAAGCTCAATTCTGAGCGCTCTTTATTCAGTTGGTTGTATGTGCATGCAGCATGCCCAACCATTATCCATGGCCAACTCTACCCTCAGGATCATTCCGAAAGCCCGTAAAGAACTTGTCTGCTCAATACTGGGAGTATTTACTAATCATTTTTTAAATTGATAATAAATAAAGGGTTATTATTGATCCCCAATTCTCCCAGCTCAAATCTTTAAGACTGACCTATAAGTCCCAGACTGACTTTTCCTTTTTCTTTTCTTTTTTTTATAGGTGAAAATCTGGTTCCAGAACAGAAGGATGAAATGGAGGAACTCCAAAGAGAGGGAACTTTTGTCCGCCGGTGGGTGCAGAGAGCAGACTCTGCCCACCAAGTTTAACCCCAACCCCGACCTCAGCGATGTGGGAAAGAAGACCTTAGGAGAGGATGATGGCTTGCCTTATCAGCGTACAGAGCTCCACCTAGAGGTGGAAACACAACTTCCCTCCTCACCATATCACTCCAGCAACCACAGCAAAAACTCCGACTTGTCGGAGTCGGACTCTGATGTGGACCCAGAGGATGAGATCACGGTCTCCTAAAGGGTCCATTTATTAATCCATAAAGACTTTGCAATGTTGTAAAAAAATATATAAATGTTATTAAGGAATTGGAGAGGTGTCTCAATGATGTGCTCCCTTCGGTCTTCTCGAGTGAAAATATAGATAGGATTCTGGGATCTCCAGCTATTGCGGGATCCTAACTTCTTCTACTGGTGTAGGGATCCTGGGTTCTCCAACATGAATATCGAACCTGGCTTCTCCATCTTCAGTTTAGATCCCAGGTTCTCCAATTGGTCCAGGGATCCTAGGTTCTTCCACTGTAGTTTGGATCCTAGGTTCTCCAATTGGTTCAGAGATCCTAGGTTCTTCCACTGTAGTTTGAATCCTAGGTTCTCCAATTGGTTCAGAGATCAGAGGTTCTTCCACTGTAGTTTGGATCCTAGGTTCTCCAATTGGTTCAGAGATCCTAGGTTCTCTGACTGATTCAGGGATCCCAGGTTCTCCAACTGTAGTTTGGATCCTAGGTTCTCCAATTGGTTAAGAGATCCTAGGTTCTTCCATTGTAGTTTGAATCCTAGGTTCTCCAATTGGTTCAGAGATCCTAGGTTCTTCCACTGTAGTTTGAATCCTAGGTTCTCCAATTGGTTCAGAGATCAGAGGTTCTTCCACTGTAGTTTGGATCCTAGGTTCTCCAATTGGTTCAGAGATCCTAGGTTCTCTGACTGATTCAGGGATCCCAGGTTCTCCAACTGTAGTTTGGATCCTAGGTTCTCCAATTGGTTCAGAGATCCTAGGTTCTCCGACTGATTCAGGAATCCAAGGTTCTCCAACTTTAGTTTGGATCCTAGGTTCTCAAACCGGTTCAGGGATCCTAGGTTCTTCAACTATAGTTTGGATCTTGGGTTCTAAAAATTTTAGTTTGGATCCTGGGTTGTCCCACTGATTCAAGGATCTTGGGTTCTCCAAATGATTCAAGGATCCTGGGTTCGACAACTGTTTTGGAGATCCTGGGTTCTCCAGCTGATTCAGGGATCCTGAGTTATTCACCAGTAGCTTAAATCCAGGTATCTCCAGCTGGTTTGGAGATCCTGGATTCTCCAACTGGCAACTGGCTTTTGTCATTCCAAAATGGCTGGAGAGCCTCAGGGATCCAATGTCTGCTAGGTATGTCAAGAATGTATGTCGTAAAAAATTGTTTTTCTATGTCTACATTGTGTATGGTTGTCTGCGTCTCGTGTGTCTGTAGGGGGTGCTACATTAAGGGGGCTTCCTCTTCGATGTGAAACTTTTGCTGTGGATCCACAGCTTTTTATGAACTGTACGCTATACTGTACACGGACTGTATGGGTATTCTATGCCACTTGTATTTTTATATTGTTAAATGCAATAGAAGTTTGTGCTCAAAACTTTTAGATTGATTTTCTACATATAACTTATAAAGAAGCCTTTATTTTGTATTTTACAAATGTACAGAATTTTATATATGTATATAATGAGCATTGACATTCCCAAATAAAATTAATATTTCCAGTATTGGTCTGTGAATGATTTGTGGATTCGCTATAAATGAGACTTTTCCATTGTGAGGTTAAAAGAGGGTATATATTAGGGCTTTATATACATCCTGTATTATAATAATAGTAATAACAATGTCATTCAACATAAAGAATAATTAGGCCTTGGGCTCCCAAGCAATTTACACAGCTCGTTACATATATATATATATATATATATATATATATATATATATACACACTGCTCCAAAAAAATTAAAGGAACACTTTTGAATCAGAACTCCTGGGATATTGATCTGGTCAGTTTAAGTAGCAGAGGGGGAGGGGTGTATACAGAGGGGGAGGGTGTATACAGAGGGGGTTGTTAATCAGTTTCAGCTCCTTTGCTGTTAATTGAAATTAACAACAGGTGCACTAGATGGGCAACAATGAGACGACCTCCAAAACAGGAATGGTTTTACAGGTGGAGGTGTCTGACATTTTTTTTCCTACTCCTCTTTTCTGACTGTTTTTCACTAGTTTTGCATTTGGCTAGGATCAGTGTCACTACTGGTAGCATGAGGCGATACTTGGACCCTATAAAGGTTGCACAGGCAGTCCAACTCCTCCAGGACGGCACATCAATACGTGTCATTGTCAGAAGGTTTGTAGTGTCTCCCAGCACAGTCGCAAGAGCATGGAGGAGATTCCAGGAGACAGGCAGTTACTGTAGGAGAGCTGGACAGAGCCGTAGAAGGTCCTTAACCCATCAGCAGGACCGGTATCTGCTCTTTTGTGCAAGGAGGAACAGGATGAGCACTGCCAGAGCCCTACAAAATGACCTCCAGCAGGCCACTGGTGTGAATGTCTCAGACCAAACAATCAGAAACAGATTTCATGGGGGTGGCCTGAGGGCCCGACGTCCTCTAGTGTGCTCTGTGCTCACTGCCGGACACTGTGGAGCTCGATTGGCATTTTTCATTGAACACCAGAATTGGCAGGTCTGCCTCCCAGAGGTGTGCCCCATGCTTTTCACAGATGAGAGCATGTTCACCCTGGGGCACATGTGAAAGGGTCTGGAGAACTTTATGCTGCCTGTGACATCGTTCAGCATGACCGGTTTGGTGGTGGGTCAGTGATGGTCTGGAGAGGCATATCCATGGAGGGGGACGCACAGATCTCTACAGGCCACACAATGGCACCCTGACTTCCATTAGGTATCAGGATGAAATTCTTGGACCCATTGTCAGACCCTACGCTGGTGCAGTGGGTCCTGGGTTCCTCCTGGTGCACGACAATGCCCGGCCCCATGTGGTGAGAGTATGCAGTCAGTTCCTGGAGGATGAAGGAATTGATACCATTGAATGGCCCCCACGCTCACCTGACCTAAATCCAAAAGATCACCTCTGGGACATTATGGTTCGGTCCATCCGGTGCCGCCAGGTTGCACCTCAGTCTGTTCAGGAGCTCAGTGATGCTCTGGTCCAGATCTGGGAGGAAATACCCCGGGATACCATCCGTGGTCTCATTAGGAGCATGCCCTGATATTGTCAGGCATGCATACAAGCACTTGGGGGGGGGGGCATACAAACTACTGAGGACCATTTTGAGTTGTTGCAATGAAATTCCAGCAAAATGGACGAGCTTGCTGCATAATTTTTTCACTTTAATTTTCGGGGTGTCTTAGAATTCAGCCCTCTGTAGGGGGATAATTTTCATTTCCATCAAATGATGTGCTATCCTTTCATTCCTAACACATTACCCAGTCCATACCAGTATAGATCCTAATACATTACCCAGTCCATACCAGTATAGATATCCAGCATGAGATTTTGCCCTGTTGAGATCTGATGTGTTTTCAAAGTGTTCCTTTAATTTTTTTGAGCAGTGTATATATTGTGCTCTCACATCAGCCCCTGCCCTCAAGGAGCTTACAATCTAAGGCCCATAACTTGCATTCATACACACACATACTAGGGCCAAGTAACCAATTAGCAAGTAACTACCGGCAACTTTTAACCCCCTACCTGCCCAGACCAACTTCCAGCGCTGTTGCACTTTGAATGACAATTGCGCGGTCATGCAACACTGTACCCATATGACATTTTTATTATTTCCTTGAGACTTTCTTTTGGTGGTATTGAATCACCACTGGGTATTTTTATTTTTTGCTAAACAAATGAAAAAAGATTGGCAAATAAAAAAAAAAAAAAGTGTTTCTTAGTTTCTGTTTATAAAATTTTGTAAATAAGTAATTTTTCTTCTTCACTGATGTCCTCTTTAAAGGAGGCACTGATAGGTAGCAATGATAGGCATCACTGATGGTCACTGATAGGTGGCAATGATTGGCATCACCGATGGGCACTAGTAGGGGGCAATGATGGGCATCACTGATGAAAACTGATAAGCGGCAATGATGGGCATTACTGATGGGCACTGATATGTGGCAATGATTGGCGTCACTGATGGGCACTGATAGGTGGCAATGATTGGCATCACTGATGGGCAATGATAGGCATCACTGATGCGCACTGATGAGCAGCAATGATTGACATCACTAATGGACACTGATGGGTGGCAATGATTGTCATCACTGATAGGCAGCAATGGTTGGCATCACTGATAGGGACTGATCGGCGGCAATGATTGGCGTCACTGGGCACAGGCGTCAATGATTGGCATCACTAATGGGCACTGATAGGCGTTAATGATGGGCACTTATAAGCGGCAATGATTGGCATCACTGGGCACTGATAGGTGGTAATGATTGGTGTCACTGATGGGCACTGATTGGCAGAACTAATGGGCACTGTTGGGGCTGCACTGATCATCAGAACACTAATGATCTGTGCCCTGATTATTAGTATAGATGTCCCCTGTGTGGATTGCCACTTACTGGCTCTCCTCACGCGCTGTCAGCTTGAGGAGAGGGCCGTCAATAACCCGGCAAATCCTGTTTACACTGTGATCATATGTAATGATTGGGCACAGCTGGTCCCATGATAAAGAGCCGCTGTGAAGGACACCGCGATCACAGATCCCCACCGATGCGTGCCCGGGAAGCGGGAGGTCATCAATAGACGCCCTCCCGGAAATGTGCGACCACGCTGTAGCCGTCATTCAATTATAGCATGGTCCTGAAGAGGTTAACCTACCAGCGTGTTTTTGGAGTGTGGGCGGAAACCGGCGTACCTAGAGCAGTGGTTCCCAACTCCTGTCCTCAGGACCCACTAACAGGCCAGGTTTGCAAGATAACTGAAATACATCACAGGTGATATTATTTGCTGCTCAGCAGTGGCGGTACGTCCATAGAGGGCGCAGGAGCGCCGCCCCCTCTCTCCTGCACCCATCAATTAACAATAAATAGATTCATGAATTGCATGAATCTATCTATTGTCGCCGCTGCCGCCTATCAGGCGTCCAGTCATAGCAGAGATGACATGAAGAGGACGGGAGAAGACATTGAGGACTCGGAGGGAGCTGACCCGAGAAAGGTAAGTGCCGGGCAGTAGGGGGGCAAACTGGCGGCAGTTGATGGGGCAAACTGGCAACATTTGATGGGGCAAACTGGCGGCAATTGATGGGGCAAACTGGCAATTGATGGGCACAGTAGCTGCTCTTGATGGGCACAGTGGCTGCAATTGATGTTTTATTTTTTTTAAGTTTGTTTGCGCCCCCCAAAAAATTTTGAGCACCAGCCGCCACTGCTCAGTGATTGCAGTATTCTAGTTGGCATCTCCCCAAGGTAATGCTTAAAATCTGGCCTGTTAGTGGGTCCTAAGGACAGGAGTTGAGAGCAAATGACCTAGAGGAATGAACATGCAAACTCCATGCAGGTAGGGCCATGGTTGAGATTCGAACAGACGGACCTATAGTGCTGCCAGGTAGGGTTGCCACCTCATCCCTTTAAACCCGAACACATATGATTTACACGGGTTCTGAGGCTAATTTAATGCAGATAAGACACCAAGTGAGTTTAATTACCACCTTAATCAGCCACAGAACCTGTGTAAGTAATATGTGTTCGGGTTTAAAGGGATGAGGTGGCAACTCTACTGCCAGGTGGAAGTGGTAATCACTTGGCCACTGTGCTGGGACTTCAGGTCAGGAATACAGGGCTGGTCTGTACTTATCATATAGAAGTCTTTCATTTTCCATATTTTTCTTTTATCTTTGATTTTTTTTTTTTCTGTAGAAATCTGCAGCGCCACCTGCTGATGAAATCTAGTATTTCAGGGCAACATCCATATATTTTGAATCTGTACATATTTTAATGTACTATTGTAACACCTGAAATATATATATACACATTTCTGTATCCTCTCACAGATCTCTGATAGGGTCTCTGTTATTCCCTATGATGTAAAATTGTGGTTTCCTTCCAGTGTCTGTGAAGTGATTAGTTGATGGGGCAGGAAGCGACCACACAGGGGTCCATTAAATTAGGCTGCGATCCTGGCCATGAATAGCAGGTAGACTGCTGTGTGTGAATAGGAGTCCAGCGGAGGATCGGATGTCACAATTAGAGGTCATACCAGGAGGTCTGAAAGTTTAAAAAGTTCCTATGGAAAGCCTTACACAAAAAAAAAAAAAATCGCCTTTGTGTCTTTTTCTGGCCTCCTCTACCCCAAAGTCACCTACGATGAATGTTGTGTCTCTGGACTCCATTAGGAACTCCTGGCCATTCTCAGGTGCCATTGTTGTAGGTTAATGAGTCCAAGAATTATATAGTTCAATACATAGCTGGTCAGGTTGAAAAAAAAAAAAAAAACAACATATGTCAATCGAGTTCAACCCCTAGACATAAAATCCTTAGAAAGTTTCATCCTCACAACCCAAATCCAGAGGAAGATATAAAATCCTATAAAACCCACTCCAGTAAAGCATTTCTTTCTGATCCCCAAAGGCAATCCGATACTCCCGGCATCGAGACTCTGAAGTTTTAATTCTAAATGTTAGCCGAATTCCACCCTGAAAAAAAAAATACACGAAAATGCAGCAAAAAAATTGAAAATAAAAAATTGAAAAAAATAAAATAATTTTTACTCACCTGAAATACCAGTTGCTATGCGGAAGTCCCTAATCTGCCTCTTCCTTATCCAAGGTGGATCTTCTTCATCCCTCCTACTCGCAGTGTCTTCTGATGAATGGGGCGCACTGCCTTCTGGGAACTGTGTGTATCCCAGAGAGCAGCCGCCCATTCACAAATCGGCGCGAGACTCGTGCATGCGCAGTAGGAAACGGGCAGTGAAGCCGTAAGGCTTCACTGCCTGTTTCCCTTAGTTAGGATGGCGGCGCGGGACTGTAAACATTGAGGGATCGGCATCAGGGGGGGGCCATCATCGCGGGCGAGTAGGACAGGTAAGTGTCTTTATCAAAAGTCAGCAGCTACAGTGTGACTTAAAAAAAAAAAATCGCAGGTGGAGCTTCACTTTAATAATCAATTACATTCTGTGCAATTAGGCGGTATTAACCACTTCAGCCCCGGAAGGATTTGCCCCCTTAATGACCAGGCAATTTTTTTGCGATTCGGCACTGCGTCGCTTTAACTGACAATTGCGCGGTCGTGCGACGTTGTAACCAAACAAAATTGATGTCCTTTTTTTCCCAGAAATAGAGCTTTCTTTTGGTGGTATTTGATCACCTCTGCGGTTTTAATTTTTTGCGTTTTATAAACAAAAATTCGGCAACAATTATGAAAAAAAAAATACAATATTTTTTACTTTTTGCTATAATAAATATCCCAAAAAAAATTATAAAAAAAATTAAAAATTTCCGCAGTTTAGGCCGATACGTATTCTTTAACATATTTTTGGTAAAAAAAATCGCAATAAGCGTTTATTGATTGATTTGCGCAAAAGTTATAGCGTCTACAAAATAGGGAATAGAGTTATGGCATTATTATTATTATAATTTTGTTACTAGTAATGGCGGCGATCTGTGATTTTTAGCAGGACTGCGACATTGCGGCGGACAGATCAGGCACTTTTGACACATTTTTGGGACCATTGACAGTTATACAGCCATCAGTGCTATAAAAATGCACTGATTACTATATAAATGTCACTGGCAGGGAAGGGGTTAACACTAGGGGCGATCAAGGGGTTAAGTGTTCCCTGGGAGGTGTTTCTAACTGTGGGGGAAGGGGACTGACTGGAGGAGGAGAGAGATCGCTGTTCCTGATCACTAGGAACAGACGATCTGTCTCTCTCTCTCTCTCTCTCTACTTCCCTGTCCAAACGGGGATCTGTCTGTTTACATTGACAGATCCCCGTTCTGGCTCTCTGAGGAGCGATCGCGGGTGGCTGGCGGACATCGCGGCCTCCGGCAATGCGCATCGGGTCCCCCGCCGTGCATGGGCGCCTGCTATAGCTGTTTAAAGGGCTGACGTACAAGCTACAGCGATTTGCAGGAACGAGTCGACCTGCCGCAGTATAATGACGGCGGCTGGTCGGCAAGTGGTTAACCCTAACAGCAAATATTTCCTATATTACAGCTTAGATGTGATGGCTGCATTAGTTTTCCTTTTCAGGCTTTCTTCTATTTTCATCTGGTGATCTAATCATTAAGTCTGTTGTATTTCAAGAGAACAAGCTCTCTTCCAGATGTATCAGTCTACATGGAAGAGACTAACCATTTACCACTGATCAGCTTTTATTCATTTATGTAAAACCTTTATCCCAAAAGGAAAAAAATAAATAAATCAGTTTGCTGTAACAGCATATAAAGTGTGAGCTGGATTTTGGCTTCAGTTTGTTAGTGTATTTAAATCTGCTAGTTCATCTAACACTCCCCCCCACCAGACCAATAATGCTGCTGTCCAAAGGTGTCCCCCCCTGTGCTCCTATATCCAGAGTGGGGGGCACTCCAATACAGGAGGTGTGTTACTGGCCAGATCACCAGGTAAACCCCCCCCCCCCTCCCCGAGACTGACAATGGTGCGGTCTGCTGTGCCCCCTGTTCTCCTTCCTACAGAGTGGGGGGCGCTCTAATACAGGAGGTGTGTTACTGGCCAGATCACCAGGTAAAACCCCCCCCTCCCCGAGACTGACAATGGTGCGGTCTGCTGTGCCCCCTGTTCTCCTTCCTACAGAGTGGGGGGCGCTCTAATAGAGGAGGTGTGTTACTGGCCAGATCACCAGGTGAAAACCGAAGGGAAAAAAACGTAAAAACAAAAAACAATGCACTAGACATGTGCATGACGATTTGTTAATTTAGTTATTTAATTTCATTAAATTCTGTTGACTCATTCAATTGGTATTCGGCATTGGTATTATGTCTTCTACCAATTTACAGATTTTTATTATTAGAAATTAAAGTGGAGTTCCACCCTAAAAAAAAAAAAAAATACACCAAAATGTTCCAAAAAAAAATAAAATATGTACTTACCAGAAAGTGCGGTTGCTAGGGGTTTCTTCGTAATCTGCCTCTTCCTAGTCCACGGCTGGTCTTCTTCCGCATCCTCCTTGCTTTGTCTTCTGGGAACTGTGTGTATCCCAGAGAACAGCCGCCCATTCATACAGCGCCGCAAGACTCGCGCATGCGCAGTAGGAAACGGGCAGTGAAGCCGCAAGGCGCCATCGCGGGCACCCAGGACAGGTAAGTGTCCTTATTAAAAGTCAGCAGCTGCAGTGTTTGTAGCTGCTGACTTTAAAAAATAAATAAATCACGGGTGGTGGAATCCCCCTTTAAATTCTGTTGATTCATTCAATTGGTATTCGGCATTGGTATTATGTCTTCTACCAATTTACTGATTTTTATTATTAGAAATTAACAAAAAAGTTACGACATCCATTTTTTGGTCCAATATGATTTTTCTAATCTAGAGTTACCCAGAAGTAATCTATTCCGTGTTTTCACACCTCTTACTAAAAAATAATCCTTTCTTTGTGCAGAGGTTAAAGTGTATCTGAACCCAAAAACAAAAAATGTAATTGTAGCGGGGCTTTGAAATTTAGGGGAATGTTTGAGTGGTAGTTGTGCTCAAACACACTATTTGATAGGGTTCAGTAAAACCCATTTTGAGCTGCAGGTGGGATACTGGTGTGTAGTTCCCCGTGGCCTGTTGGTGGCGCTGCCATCGGAGGCCAGGGTTGAACCGCTGGTACAGTGCTGTGCCTTGGATGTCCCCTTTCGGCGGTAGTATGGTGGGCGTGTCGGCCTGCTGTGCATCCCGGGAGGGGATAAAAAAGGGGCAGACACTGTCTGTCAGAGGTGAGTTTCCGGGGGTCCGACCCTGGCAGCGTGTGATTCTGTTCGTGGCCACCCCAGGCACCTTTAGCCCTGGGGTGAAGTCTTGGTTCGGTACGCTGGCGGATCAGTCCCAGGCACCTTTAGCCCTGGGGTGAAGTCTTGGTTCAGTACGCTGGCGGATCAGTCCCAGGCACCTTTAGCCCTGGTGTGAAGTCTTGGTTCGGTACACTGGTGGATCAGTCCCAGGCACCTTTAGCCCTGGGGTGAAGTCTTGGTTCAGTACGCTGGTGGATCAGTCCCAGGCACCTTTAGCCCTGGTGTGAAGTCTTGGTTCAGTACGCTGGTGGATCAGTCCCAGGCACCTTTAGCCCTGGGGTGAAGTCTTGGTTCAGTACGCTGGCGGATCAGTCCCAGGCACCTTTAGCCCTGGGGTGAAGTCTTGGTTCAGTACGCTGGTGGATCAGTCCCAGGCACCTTTAGCCCTGGTGTGAAGTCTTGGTTCGGTACACTGGTGGATCAGTCCCAGGCACCTTTAGCCCTGGGGTGAAGTCTTGGTTCAGTACGCTGGTGGATCAGTCCCAGGCACCTTTAGCCCTGGGGTGAAGTCTTGGTTCAGTACGCTGGTGGATCAGTCCCAGGCACCTTTAGCCCTGGGGTGAAGTCTTGGTCCGGTACGCTGGCGGATCAGTCCCAGGCACCTTTAGCCCTGGGGTGAAGTCTTGGTTCGGTACGCTGGCGGATCAGTCCCAGGCACCTTTAGCCCTGGGGTGAAGTCTTGGTCCGGTACGCTGGCGGATCAGTCCCAGGCACCTTTAGCCCTGGGGTGAAGTCTTGGTTCGGTACACTGGCGGATCAGTCCCAGGTAGGGATGAGCTTCGTGTTCGAATCGAACATACGTTCGACTCGAACATCGGCTGTTCGATCGTTCGACGAAGATCGAACGATTTGGGCCGTTCGCGCCAAATTCGAGTGACGCGAACGGCCCACAATGCACTACGCCATCGCAGTGTCATCCAGGCGCTGTGATTGGCCAAGCATGCACTGTGACCCCGCATGCTTGGCCAATCACAGCGCCGGCAGCGAGGAGAGCAATGATTGGCCACAGGCAGGATGCCTGTGGCCAATTATTGCTGAGGGTGTTTAGTACACGCCCCACACTATAAAAGGCCGCCAGCACGGCGGCCTAGTGTAGTGTGTTCCGGAGCAGGGAAAGAGAAGCATAGGCAGGGACAATGACTTTTATTTCTTTCTTGCTTAACCTGGATTCCTTTAGTTTAGGGAAAGAGAAGGATAGGTAGGGAGAGTGTCAGTGTGTTTTGTGCTTGTGCTATAGTGTGCTTAAAAAAAACATTTTTTCTAGGGACAGAAAACTGTAGGTAGGGAGAGTGTCAGTTTCTTTCACTGTGCAAGTCCTTGTTTCTAGGGACCTGGAAGGACAGTGAGTGAATTCTCCTTGTGCTATATTGTGCTTAAAAAAAACATTTTTTCTAGGGACAGAAAACTGTAGGTAGGGAGAGTGTCAGTTTCTTTCACTGTGTAAGTCCTTGTTTCTAGGGACCTGGAAGGACAGTGAGTGAATTCTCCTTGTGCTATATTGTGCTTAAAAAAACATTTTTTCTAGGGACAGAAAACTGTAGGTAGGGAGAGTGTCAGTTTCTTTCACTGTGTAAGTCCTTGTTTCTAGGGACCTGGAAGGACAGTGAGTGAATTCTCCTTGTGCTATATTGTGCTTAAAAAAACATTTTTTCTAGGGACAGAAAACTGTAGGTAGGGAGAGTGTCAGTTTCTTTCACTGTGCAAGTCCTTGTTTCCAGGGACCTGGAAGGACAGTGAGTGAATTCTCCTTGTGCTATATTGTGCTTAAAAAAAACATTTTTTCTAGGGACAGAAAACTGTAGGTAGGGAGAGTGTCAGTTTCTTTCACTGTGCAAGTCCTTGTTTCTAGGGACCTGGAAGGACAGTGAGTGAATTCTCCTTTTGCTTTATTGTGCTTAAAAAAAACATTTTTTCTAGGGACAGAAAACTGTAGGTAGGGAGAGTGTCAGTTTCTTTCACTGTGTAAGTCCTTGTTTCTAGGGACCTGGAAGGACAGTGAGTGAATTCTCCTTGTGCTATAGTGTGCTTAAAAAAAACATTTTTTCTAGGGACAGAAAACTGTAGGTAGGGAGAGTGTCAGTTTCTTTCACTGTGCAAGTCCTTGTTTCTAGGGACCTGGAAGGACAGTGAGTGAATTCTCCTTGTGCTATATTGTGCTTAAAAAAAACATTTTTTCTAGGGACAGAAAACTGTAGGTAGGGAGAGTGTCAGTTTCTTTCACTGTGTAAGTCCTTGTTTCTAGGGACCTGGAAGGACAGTGAGTGAATTCTCCTTGTGCTATATTGTGCTTAAAAAAAACATTTTTTCTAGGGACAGAAAACTGTAGGTAGGGAGAGTGTCAGTTTCTTTCACTGTGTAAGTCCTTGTTTCTAGGGACCTGGAAGGACAGTGAGTGAATTCTCCTTGTGCTATATTGTGCTTAAAAAAACATTTTTTCTAGGGACAGAAAACTGTAGGTAGGGAGAGTGTCAGTTTCTTTCACTGTGCAAGTCCTTGTTTCCAGGGACCTGGAAGGACAGTGAGTGAATTCTCCTTGTGCTATATTGTGCTTAAAAAAAACATTTTTTCTAGGGACAGAAAACTGTAGGTAGGGAAAGTGTCAGTTTCTTTCACTGTGCAAGTCCTTGTTTCTAGGGACCTGGAAGGACAGTGAGTGAATTCTCCTTGTGCTATATTGTGCTTAAAAAAAACATTTTTTCTAGGGACAGAAAACTGTAGGTAGGGAGAGTGTCAGTTTCTTTCACTGTGTAAGTCCTTGTTTCTAGGGACCTGGAAGGACAGTGAGTGAATTCTCCTTGTGCTATATTGTGCTTAAAAAAAACATTTTTTCTAGGGACAGAAAACTGTAGGTAGGGAGAGTGTCAGTTTCTTTCACTGTGCAAGTCCTTGTTTCTAGGGACCTGGAAGGACAGTGAGTGAATTCTCCTTGTGCTATATTGTGCTTAAAAAAAACATTTTTTCTAGGGACAGAAAACTGTAGGTAGGGAGAGTGTCAGTTTCTTTCACTGTGCAAGTCCTTGTTTCTAGGGACCTGGAAGGACAGTGAGTGAATTCTCCTTGTGCTATATTGTGCTTAAAAAAAACATTTTTTCTAGGGACAGAAAACTGTAGGTAGGGAGAGTGTCAGTTTCTTTCACTGTGTAAGTCCTTGTTTCTAGGGACCTGGAAGGACAGTGAGTGAATTCTCCTTGTGCTTTATTGTGCTTAAAAAAAACATTTTTTCTAGGGACAGAAAACTGTAGGTAGGGAGAGTGTCAGTTTCTTTCACTGTGCAAGTCCTTGTTTCCAGGGACCTGGAAGGACAGTGAGTGAATTCTCCTTGTGCTATATTGTGCTTAAAAAAAACATTTTTTCTAGGGACAGAAAACTGTAGGTAGGGAGAGTGTCAGTTTCTTTCACTGTGCAAGTCCTTGTTTCTAGGGACTGGGAAGGACAGTGAGTGAATTCTCCTTGTGCTATAGTGTGCTTAAAAAAAACATTTTTTCTAGGGACAGAAAACTGTAGGTAGGGAGAGTGTCAGTTTCTTTCACTGTGCAAGTCCTTGTTTCTAGGGACTGGGAAGGACAGTGAGTGAATTCTCCTTGTGCTATAGTGTGCTTAAAAAAAACATTTTTTCTAGGGACAGAAAACTGTAGGTAGGGAGAGTGTCAGTTTCTTTCACTGTGCAAGTCCTTGTTTCTAGGGACCTGGAAGGACAGTGAGTGAATTCTCCTTGTGCTATATTGTGCTTAAAAAAAACATTTTTTTCTAGGGACAGAAAACTGTAGGTAGGGAGAGTGTCAGTTTCTTTCACTGTGCAAGTCCTTGTTTCAAGGGACAGAGAAGGACACCTGAAGGTAGCCCTTATTGCTTTTTTCCCATCTCCCTGCAGGCCATCTATTAGAATGTCTGGAAGGCAAACAAGGAGAGGCAGACAGTCAGGAGGCAATAAAAGAGGGCAAGCAGGCTCTGTGTCTGGGGGCAACAGTGCTGGTCGTGGACGCGGTGCATTGTCATCAGCACATGGCCATGGGACACGCTTGTCCTTCTTTTCGGCAGCTGGACATGTTGAGCCACATCATGCCGAAGACTTGGTAGAGTGGCTGACCAAGCCCTCCTCCTCCTCCTCATCCTCTCTCACCCAGGCTCAGGGTACTGGCAAAGCAGCTGCCAAAGCGTCCTCTTCCCTGGTATCAATGTCAGACTCATCATCAGTCACTCCTTCCCTAGACCCACCATGTCCTCCTCCTGAGGAGTCCCCCGAACTGTTTGAGCACAGTGTTGGGTACATGCTCCAGGAGGATGCCCAGCGTTTCGAAGGGTCTGATGATGAAACCCAGCTAGAGGAAGGCAGTAGCGTGAGAGCAGACAGAGGGGATGCTCAAGAAGGACACCAATCTGGCAGCCATGTTCCAGCAGCTGCAGCATACTGCCAGATTGGCTCCAGTGATGAGGAGGGAGGGGATGATGAGGTCACTGACTCCACGTGGGTGCCTAATAGGAGAGAGGAGGAGGAGGATGAGGAGGAGGCACATCTCCAACGAGACAGGATGCCCTTTGGTGGCCAGCGTAAGGGCAGTACATCGACGGAATCACACCGCAGAGCTCCGCCTGTGCAGGGCGCTGCCTCTGCCCGTCATTCAAAAAGTTCCTTGGTGTGGGCCTTTTTTGAGGCTAGTGCATCAGATCGCACAGCTGCTGTTTGCAACATATGTCTCAAGCGTATATCGCGTGGCCAAAACATCAGCCGCTTGGGTACCACATGCCTGACCAGACATATGTTGACCTGCCATGCAGCTCGTTGGCAAGCCTACCTCAAAGACCCACACCAAAGAACAAAGCGGACCTCTCCTTGCACCGCATCAGCTGGGATTTCCAACCCCACTATAACTTCAGTCCTCTCTGAAACATGCACTGAGAGGAATGAAGGTGTAGAATTAGGTGTGTCACAGCCAAGTACTTGCGGCCACTCTGCTAGCAGTACACCGACGTCCGATTCTAGCAGGCAAATTTCCCTGCCCCAGCTGCTGGACCGTCGAAAGAAGTTCACTCCCAGCCATCCACATGCCCAGCGGTTGAATGCTAGCTTGGCTAAATTGCTAGCGCTTCAACTGCTGCCTTTTCAGTTGGTAGACTCGGCCCCCTTCCGTGAGTTTGTGCAATGTGCGGTTCCTCAGTGGCAGGTTCCCAAACGCCACTTTTTCTCACGGAAGGCTATTCTGGCTCTCTACCGGCATGTGGAAGGCAATGTCTTGGCCTCGCTGGACAGGGCGGTCAGCGGTAAGGTGCATATTACCGCTGACTCATGGTCCAGCAGGCATGGACAGGGACGTTACCTTTCTTTCACGGCCCATTGGGTCACTCTTTTGGCAGCTGGGAAGGATGCAGGACAAGGTGCAGTAGTGTTGGAGGTTGTCCCACCGCCACGCCTCCAAAATGCTACTACTGGTTGTGACACACCTCTCTCCTCCACCCCCTCCTCTTCTTCTTCCTCCATGGCCTCTTCCTGTGGTTTGTCCTATGAACCAGCGGTGCTCCGTAGCCGTTCACGGGGCTACGCAAGTACGCAGGCAAAAAGATGCCATGCCGTGCTTGCGCTGGTGTGTTTGGGGGACAGAAGCCACACTGGGGCAGAGGTCCTGTCTGCTCTGCAGGGCCAGGCCGAGAGGTGGTTGACGCCACGCCAGCTTAAGCCAGGAATGGTGGTTTGCGACAATGGCACCAACCTCCTCTCCGCCCTCCGACAGGGACAACTGACACATGTGCCCTGTGTGGCTCACGTCCTTAACCTGGTGGTGCAGCGGTTCTTGGGCAGGTACCCGGGCTTACAGGATGTCCTGAGGCAGGCCAGGAAAGTCTGTGTGCATTTCCGCAGATCTTATAATGCCAGTGCTCGCCTGGCTGAGCTGCAAAAGGAGTTGAACCTGCCCAAGAACCGCCTTATATGTGACATGCCCACCAGGTGGAACTCAACGTTGGCCATGCTGCAGCGGCTGCACACGCAGCAGAGGGCCATCAATGAGTACCTGTGCGACTACGGCACCAGGACAGGGTCAGGGGAGCTTGGTTTTTTTTCTCCACGCCAGTGGGGCATGATCAGGGATGCATGCACTGTCCTGGCACCATTTGAGGAGGCCACGAGGATGGTGAGCAGTGACAGTGCATGCATCAGTGACACTGTACCTCTTGTCCACCTGTTGGAGCACACGCTGCGTGGAATAATGGACAGGGCACTTGAGGCAGAACAGAGGCAGGAAGAGGAGGACTTCCTTGCCTCTCAAGGCCCCCTTTACCCAGACAGTGTTCCTTCTGTCCCACCCATCGCACAGGAAGAGGAAGAGGAGGAGGAGGAGGAGGAGGAGGATTGTGTCAGCATGGAGGTGGAGGCTGGCACTCAGCATCATCAGCAGCAGTCTTTTAGGGATGATTTACAGTCCCAAGAAACCAGTGGACTTGTACGTGGCTGGGAGGAGGTGACTGCGGATCATGTCGTCCTTACTGACCCAGAGGACTCCGGAGCGAATGCCTCAGCAAACCTACGCTGCATGGCCTCCCTGATCCTGCAAAGTCTGCGGAAGGATCCTCGTATTCTTCGGATCAAGGAGAGGGACCATTACTGGCTGGCCACTCTCCTTGATCCACGGTACAAGGGTAAGGTTGCGGACCTTATGTTACCGTCGCAGAGGGAGCAGAGGATGAGACAACTCCGGGAGGCCTTGCAGAAAGGTCTGTGCAACGCGTTCCCAGAGACTGGGAGGTTACAAACTCCTGGTCCAGCACAACGAGTTGCTGAGGCTTCGGCCAGTCAAAGAAGGAGCGGTGGGGAAGGTGGCCGTCTGACCGATGCGTTCAGACAATTCTTTAGTCCGCAGCCCCAAAGTATGATTGGTTCCAGCAACCATCGCCAGCGTCTGATAAACATGGTGCAGGAATATCTAGGGGCAAGGTCAGACTTGGACACCTTCCCCACCGAAAATCCTCTGGCTTACTGGGTCTTGAGGATGGATCACTGGCCAGAGCTTGCACAGTATGCAATTGAGCTACTGGCCTGTCCTGCATCCAGCGTTCTTTCAGAACGCACATTCAGTGCTGCTGGAGGATTTGTCACGGATCACAGGGTGCGCCTGTCCACCGACTCGGTTGATCGACTGACTTTCATCAAGATGAACCAGTCTTGGATCACCACCAGCTACCACACACCTGATGCTGATATAACAGACTAATTGATTTTAACATGTCACATCCCTTCAAGACTGATGCTGATGCTGAGTGTCTGTGCTGTTATGTTGACTGGCTATCCTCCTCCTCCGAGTCCTCAATGATACGATTGATGATGATAGCTTGGAAGATCATTTTTGTTTATGGGTGCCGCCACCAGTGGCTAAGGCCCAATTTTTCAGCCCCTGTTTTACAGGGGCGTGTAATTACAATTTTTTTAGCAATAATTTGCCATAGGGCTCATTGCTGTGCTCCAAGTACAGTATCTGTGAGGGGTTGGAGTGTTGTGGCACCAGTGCCTAAGGCCCAATTTTTCAGCCCCTGTTTAACAGGGGCGTGTCATTACAATTTTTGAAGCAATACTTTGCAACAGGGCTCATTGCTGTGCTCCAAGTAACGTATCTGTGAGGGGTTGTAGTGTTGTGCCACCAGTGCCTAAGGCCCAATTTTTCAGCCCCTGTTCAACAGGGGCATGTAATTACAATTCTTGATCTAATAATTCACAGCAGGGCCCATTCCTGCACCCACCAAGAGTAACTCTGAGGGCTTACAGTGTTGTGGCAACACCACCACCACCACCACCACCACGAAAGGCCCAATTTTTCAGCCCCTGTTCAAAAGGGGCATGCAATTACAATTCTTGATCTAATAATTCACAGCAGGGCCCATTCCTGCACCCACCAAGAGTAACTCTGAGGGCTTACAGTGTTGTGGCAACGCCACCACCACCACCACCACCACCAAAGGCCCAATTTTTCAGCCCCTGTTCAAAAGGGGCATGCAATTACAATTCTTGATCTAATAATTCACAGCAGGGCCCATTGCTGCACCCACCAAGAGTAACTGTCAGGGCTTACAGTGTTCTGGCACCAGCACCACCATCAAAGGCCCAATTTTTACTACCACTGTTCAACAATTATATGTAATTACAATTCCTGATATAATAGTTGACAGCAGGGCGTTCCAGCACCAACCAAGAGTAACTGTGAGTGCTTACAGTGTTGTGCCAACACCAACAACTAAGGGGCCTATTTCTGCAGAGTATATACGGCAGGTCCCTACTTTCAAACATCCAACTTACAAACGACTCCTACTTGCAAACGCAAGAAGACAACAGGAAGTGAGAGGAAATCTACCCCTAGGAAGGAAAATTCTCTCCTGTAAGAATTAATATGGGAGAAAGGTGTCTCCTCTGTACTGATGCTTTATCAGCAATCCTTGTTTCAAGAAAAACACCACATTTCAAAAACAGTTGTCATTGGGACGGAAAGTGAGGTGAAATGTTCTGAACAGGGGCACAGACAGCAAAACAAATGTTACAGGGGTGATAACCCTTACCTATGTTTTCCAAAAAGTTTAAAAATAGATTTTTGGGCTGGAGCTACAGTTAAACAATGTACCTGTTCAAAATTACAAACAGATTCTACATAAGAACAAACCTACAGTCCCTGTCTTGTTTACACCGCCTGTATACGGCTGTTCAGAGTATATAGGGCCTTTTTTATTTTATGTGCGGGGTTCCCCTTAATATCCATACAAGACCCAAAGGGGCTGGTAATGGGCTGGGGTAGGGGGGGGGGGGTCATGGGGTAGCTATGCCATTTTTCTTAAAGATTTTCATCCATATTACTGGGACCAGACATTACATTAAAGCCGCAAGCAGTTTTAAATGGCTTTTTTTTCCTTTAGAAGTGTCATTTTGTGCAGGGACAGTTCTAAACACGGGAAACACGTGGCACTTCACAGGCATACTTTAGACACCCCCCAGGTACGATATTTAAAGGAATATTTGACTTTTTTTTTTTCACTTTATGCATCATTAAAATGACTGCTCCCGAAAAACGACCGTTTTTAAAACTTCTTTTTGCATTGATCCATGTCCCCTGGTGCAGAACCCGGGTTCCCAAACCCTTTTTAGGACAATAACATGCATAATAGTTGTTATAATTAGCACTTTAGAATTCGAACGTTCGCATCCATTGTATTTAATAGGGTTCTAATGTTCGTACGAACTTTCGGTCCGTTCGCGGGTTCTGGTGCGAACCGAACCCGGGGGTGTTCGGCTCATCACTAGTCCCAGGCACCTTTAGCCCTGGGGTGAAGTCTTGGTTCGGTACACTGGCGGATCAGTCCCAGGTATCTTTAGCCCTGGGGTGAAGTCTTGGTTCGGTACACTGGTGGATCAGTCCCAGGCACCTTTAGCCCTGGGGTGAAGTCTTGGTTCGGTACACTGGCGGATCAGTCCCAGGCACCTTAAGCCCTGGGGCTGCGACTGGAGGCTTCGGGTCCAGCGCCTTTGGCTGGAGCCCACAGAGGGAGGAGGAATCCCAGGGTGCTGCCTTGCGAGGAGGCTGGGGGAGGACCGTTCCGAAGGACTGGTGAGAGATCACAGTGAAGGAAGGGGCCCGGTAACTCTCTGGAGGGATGTCAATTTCCCGTTAGAGGCCTAAAACCAGAACCAACGTTCACCAGGTCTGTGGCAGAGACTGTGTGTGTACTCTGATTTGAGCATCACTCCGGCTGCTAGGATGCACTCCATTGGGAGACTATCCGGATGAGCTGAGTCTACCTGAAGAATATGGGTAGTGAATAAGAATTTGTTTGTGCCTGGACCTATTCCCACACCTCTTGCTGTCCTGCTCTTTCTCCAACCTTCTCCTGTCTAATTATCGTGTATAAGAGAGAAATAAACTCTACGTTGGAGTTGCAATAGGTGTGGACTTTGAAGTTATTGGGGAATAGAGACTTGTCTTTGTCGTAGTGAAGACGGGAGCCATTCTCTGGGGGAACCTGACCATAGAGACCCAGGTACATTACACCGCTCAACCTCTTCACACAGGAGGGTACGGGCATGTGGCATAGGTGTGCCCCTTTCTCCCACGAGTGAGCCAAAGGGAGGAGGGGTGGTGAGTGCTACATAATATATTGCAGCTTAGCAATTCGTAGATGTTGGGGGGCTGCATTCATTTTTTATTTTTAGTTTATAGCACTTCCTGCTATAGGGTGACAACGCTCTGTCTCCGTCTCCCATTAGTGCTCCAGCGTTGTCACCCGGCTTCTGATGGAGACTATAATTGGTGGTTTCAACACACATTTTGCAGGCAAAGTCCAATGTTGACACCATCAGTGTACCCCCCTCTAAAAAAAAAAAAAAAAATGCCACGCAGCCATCGCTGGAGTGCATGTAGACATGAAGTGAATGCAAAGAGGCTGCAGAAGATCAGCAATGCAGCAAGATATAGCAAAGGGTTAAAAATAAGAAAAAATAAAAATATATATGAAAACAAGAAAAAGATGATATCAGTTGTTTGACAACTGTACAAGATGCACCGAGCAAACTAAATATCATTCAGGGCAGCACAGTGGCTTAGTGGTTGGCATTTCTACCTTGCAGCACTGGGGTCTTTGGCTTGAATCTCAATCATGACCATAGGTGTGCGCAGCCTATTGCATTAGGGTGTGCACCTCAAAGCTCAAACACACATGAACACCACCTGCTGTTACAGGGAGGAGGCTCTGATGGTAGGAGACAGTTGATTGGGAGCATATTACATTACACCCTAAATACGGGAGTAATGGGTTCCTAAATTTGAACCTAGCCTTTATTATAATGGGGGCATTTACACTGGCCACTGGCACCCCCAACCACCCATCTGGTGCCACCCATGGATAATGCCAATGTACATGGGGTGCCTAGGCACACCCGGCACACCCTGTGCGCACACCTATGATCATGACACTGTCTGCATGGAGTTTGCATGTCCTCCCTGTGCTTGCATGGGTTTCCTCCTGCACTCCAAGACTCCCAAGGGCATGCAGGAGGAATAGGTTCTTGTCTACACTGGCCATAGTATGCAAGGTGCATCTCCTGTCCTCAGGACCCACTAACAGGCCAGGTTTGCAAGATAACTGAAATACATCACAGGCGATATCATTTGCTGCTCAGTGACTGAAGGATTCTAGTTTGCATCTCCCCAGGATAATAAAAGTGTAACTCCACTTTCCTGGGGGGAAAAAAAAAATAGCAATTAAAGTGGAGTTCCAACGTCATGTTGAATTTTTTTTTTTTTTTCATTTAACATTTTTACAGTCATAACATTACAATGTAACACTTGATTAGAAGATTTCTTTCCCCCCCCCCGATGTCGTTATATAATGCTGTCCTGTCCGTTTTCATTTTGCTTTGTAGGCATGTGAAGCCCACAAGCATCCATTTCCGGGGACACGGTGCTGCTGCTGGACCAGCGCGCCCCACCCGTTCTCGCGCATGCGCAGTAGGGCGCCGCAGCGGCGCTGTAAAGTATACAGGTTGCCATAACAACGGGCGGTGTCGTCGGAAAGTGCCCGCCCCGTTGTTATGGCAACCTAGCCCTCGGCGCTGCCCAACTGACTCCTGGGAAATGATGACAGGAGCAGTAGGGAGCGGAGGCGCCGACGAAAGTGACGACAGGAACCGAGGTGATGAAGGAGGAAGATTTTGAGGGACCGCATAGCAACAGCTATTTACAGGTGAGTAAAAAAGAAAATATCCAAATTATTTTTTTATTTTTTTATTTCATGAACATTAATGGCAATATTTTTTTTTTGAGTGGAACTCCACTTTAAAGAAAAAATAATATAGCGTGTACAATTGAAACACAAGTCATATTGTAATTGAATGTTATTATAAAGGACCTTTTCTTTTCAATCTGCAGCCGCTGTCATTTTCTATAAATGCAATATGGCTACATGGAGTTGTTCTGTACACAGAATGTGTTCTGACCACTCTCCAGAAACATAATTTCAGGCATCCCCTGCAACAAAAATTTCATTTTTGGTGAGATATTTCCAATAGGAACACTTTCTAAAGGGATGCAGATCCTGCCACTTTCCTCCTTAGAGCCCTGCAGCTGCCACAGCTGACTGATAATTATGAAATCATTCCCATTAGACCCACTAAGTACAGAGGCACAGACAAACACACAGGGATTTCTTCAGAATAACAAGGAGTTGGAATCTGCAACAAAGATTGTTATAATCCTTGCAATGTACAGAAATCACCCAGAGGGGAATGTTCTTTTCTGAACAAAAGTGGAGTTACGCTTTAAAATCTGGCCTGCTAGTGGGTCCTGAGGCCAGGAAGTGAGAAGCACTGCCTTAGACCCCATACACACTATTAGATTTTCTGCAGATTTTTGTCTTCAGATTTATCAAAACCATGTAATATGATGTCACATTTGTATGCAGTCAGGCCGGCCCTCGCACTACATGGTTTTGGTAAATCTGAAGACAAAAATCTGCAGAAAATCTAATAGAGTATATTGGGGCCGTAGAGCGTAAGCTGCTTGACGGCAGGGATTGATGTGAATGTGCAATATGTAAAGCGCTGTGTATATTGTCAATTCTATAGAAATTAATGTAATAAATGATTTCAGGATGTTTTACATTTATGGTGACAAGGTGATGTTATTTAACATGACAAGCCTGACATCTTGTGGTCATATTTGATATTGCGGCTCTGCCTGTATTTCATTACTGAATCTAGGCTGGAGACCTCTGGTCCGTTTTATGCTTCTTAGATATGCAGTGCATGTGAAAGACATCTGAATAAGCAATTTTATTGATATGGGTTCATGCTTTGAAAACGTTGTTTCTCTGTATAGCTTATCGTTATCTAGAAAACAGGTGTCAAACACAAGGCCCGCGGGCCGAATCCGGCCCTCCAGGCCATTTCATGTGCCCCTCGCACCTCTCCTGCAGCTGCAGGAGAGCTCCAGACCTTCTCTGGTCCTCCTCCAGACCACTACTTTTTGCTTTCAAGCAATGCATCCAGCTTCTTCCCTGCAGCAGCATATGGAAAGGGGGGTGCACTGTAATGTAAGGGAGAGTGGGGGACTCAACTTCTAACGGTGGGGTGGCTCTTGACATCTAATGTAAGGGGAAGGGATGCGCTGGACATCTAATCTTACAGATACAACCAGCCCTTTGGAGGGCAATCATAATGCTGATGCAGCCCACAAGGAAATTGAGTTTGACACCCCTGCCCTAGAATTTGGGTGCAAACTTTTCACCCTCTCTTATCACTGCTGATTGAATGCAATTGACTTTCTGTGTTAATGAGCAGTACATGATTGAAGCATAGCAGTGGCGGCTGGTGCTCAATATTTTGGGGGGGGCAAACCAACCCCCCCCACCCACGGGAGACAGATGGGAAGGCGGCGATCAGAGGCCTCCTTACCTTAAAGGGCAGATGACAAGAATACAGGGTAGGGCTGCTGCTCCTCACTCCAGGGCCGTTGCTTCTCCTTCCTACAGGAAGTAGGTCCAGAGACCCAATTGGCCGGGAGGAGAATCAGGAAGACCATAGCAAATATTAATTCGCTATTGTCACACAACCGGGTGGGTTCAGGGCACAGTCTTCTGCTCCCCAAGCCCACCCTTGTTTGAAGCCAATTAGAGCCTCTGAAATCCATGTGTCCGGCACCCTGTATGTAGATTTAGGGGCCTGGCGCATGGATTAGGGGGGTGGCGCCCCTTCTGGATGGGCCGCAACTGAAGCACAGTCAATTTTGTTTCCTATGCTTCAGTTTTTGAAGTGGTAGCCTCAGAGCACTTTTAAAGAAAAAGAAAAGAATCTCCCAGTGGCTTGTGCGCAGCACGTGATGAATGATGTATTGACTCATGATAAAAGTATTAGATAATTTTATTATACATGGATATCGAATTTACAAATTAATTAGAAAAATACAAGTAAAAAAGAGGGATTGGGGAATGGATCCAATTACATAGAAGGGAACAACAATAAGATCTCTGGTGTACAAATTATAACGGTATTACAGTCATGTGTCACAATATACCATATACAGGTCACCACTATGGGCTGGCATGTATATGGATCCCGACGCGTTTCGATCTTTAATAATGTGATGATCTTCCTCAGGGAGTATCATGTCTATGTTGCACTCTGCTTGTCCAAATGGAAATGCATTTCCATTTGGACAAGCAGACTGCAACATAGACAGGACCCATGCAGCTAAACAGGACATCTTTCAGTGATCCCCAATAAAAGGATAGACATTTGGACTGAATTTTCTTACAGACCAGATCCTTGATGATATGCACTGTTAAGCCCCGTACACACGGTCGGACTTCCATCGGACCTTTCCGTGTTTTTTTGTCCGAACGGAGTTGGTTGGGAGCACCCATAGCATACACACCACAGGACTTTTCTGCAAACTTTCTTAAAACTTCTTTCAACATCACGTGTTTTTTCTGCTCTTTTCTGATCTTTACCGCCACCCTTTGGTCAACTTCTGCTATTGTTGGTAGATTTTACCATTAGTTGTTTTGTCCATCGGACTAAAGTCCGATGGTTTTCTGTACACACGGTCGGACTTTGCTCCATCGGACTTTTGTTGGGCAAAAGTTTGTCCGTTTGCAGACCCAACTTTTGTCCGATGAAATCCAAAACCAAACGAAAAAAGTTTGTCCGATGGAGCGTACACACGGTCGGATTGTTGGTCCAACTTGCTGAAAACGAAGTTTGTTGGGCAAAAGTCCGACCGTGTGTACGGGGCTTTAGAAGGAGACTGCAACTAAGTATCAGGGAAATGATATACATCTAAACACTTTTGAAGATAGCCTATAAAAAGGCAGATCCTGGGTTCTTCGCTTCTTCTTGCTGGTTGGTCCTCATGGAGAAATTATCCACCATGTTTTTATATACTCTGGTTTAGCACATATGGTATTTCACGCAAGATGTCTACATGATACCCCCTGAGGAAGATCATCACATTATTAAAGATCGAAACGTGTCGGGGATCCATATACATGCCAACCCATAGTGGGGACCTGTATATGGTATATTGTGACACATGACTGTAATATCGTTATAATTTGTACACCAGAGCTCTTATTGCTGTTCCCTTCTATGTAATTGGATCCATTCCCCAATCCCTCTTTTTTACTTGTATTTTTCTAATGAATTTGTAAAATTCGATATCCATGTATAATAAAATGATCTGATACTTTTATCATGAGTCAATACATCATTCAAGCTGCGCACAAGCCACTGGGAGTTTCTTTCCTTTTTCTTTAAACGTACAATTTGGCTAGCAGCATAGTCCACATACTAGAAGGTGGGTACCCCACTTTTTTGCCTCAGAGCACTTTCCCATTCATTCCCTTTCCCGGTGCAGCTGCAGAAAAGGGGACTGATAATTCTCTGTCCTCAGTTCCTGTCCTCTGTGAAACATTAAGGGTCTGAAATTTTACAAAAGGCCCCCAACAGAACATTTAAAAAATAGAGTTCTAAAAAAATAAGTTAACAAGTTAAAAATTCAAAATAATTATATAAAAAAAAATGAAGGACCCGTTTGAATGTGCTTTGCGCTCTGAAGAGTGGTCAGCATTTGACAGGAGGCGAGGAGGCATATTGCCTGCTCACCGCTTGCTTTAACCCTGCACTAGAACACTGCAAACACATGCTTTGCACGTGGTTGCGGGATGCTTGCAGAGCAGCAGGATTAAATTGAATGGCTGTTGATCGATAAGGGGTTTCTGCCATGGCTATGGCGTTTTAGCAAAAATATAAGTATATGTCAGGTAGGCTGTACCGTGATTTCTAAGCAGCCCTGAATTTTATAGGGCCATCTGGTAGAAATAAATACTACAGAAAACAAAATAAGAAATCTCCAAAATAACTGAATAACACTCTATAAGAGAGAGAGAGAGAGAGATGACATAAGGAAGTGCCTTTGAAAGGGTTAGTTCATCTTTACTGAACTTTCCCCCAAACCTCCCTTTGTATTACAGTGTCCACAATACATTAACATACAGCCGTGGCCAGAGGCGGCTCTCTAATTAGGCAAATAAGGCGGTCGCCTAAGGCCTCACACTCACAGGGGCCTCGCGGCCGCCTAATTTGCCTCTGCTCGATCACTGGACGGAACAACAAGCAGGCTCCAGGTGCCATCTTGAAAAGCCGTGCGGGCAGCCATAGGGCACACAAAGCAGCCGAGCTGCGCCTTCAGCCTGCGCCGTTTACCTGGCATCTCCCTCCGCGTCTGGACGCCCGTGGCCAAACGTTTGAGAATGACACAAATGTAAATTTTCACAGTCTGCTGCTTCAGTGTTTTTAGATCTTTTTGTCAGATGTTACTATGGGATACTGAAGTATAATGACAAGCATTTCGTAAGTGTCAGAGAATTTTATTGACATTTACATGACGTTTATGCAAAGAGTCAATATTTGCAGTGTTGACTCTTCTTTTTCAAGACCTCTACAATTCCCCTGACATGCTGTCATCAACTTCTGGGCCACATCCTGACTGATGGCCGCTCCCCATTCTTGTCCAATCAATGCTTGGAGTTTGTCAGAATTTGTGGGTTTTTTTTTTTTTTTGTTCTTGAGGATTGACCACAAGTTCTCAATGGGATTAAGGTTTGGGGACTTTCTTGGCCATGGAGCCAAAATGTTGATGTTTTGTTCTAGGGTTGCCACCTGTCTGGGATTCACCCGGACAGTCCAGGTTTTGAAACATGTGTCTGGGTTTCAGACGGCCTGAAACCCAGACACATTTTTCAGACTGGGCTGTGGCTTCCCATATAACCAAGACAGTCTCACACAAATCTGTTGCTGTCTGGGAGCTGTGAGTGGCTGTCTGGAGGGCAGGTTCGGCATCACTGGGGGGGGGGGGGCAGGGTGATGATGTCAGCAAGAAAAATTTGGCCACACCCACTGTTTTCTGTGACACGCAATGCGCAGCGCATTACTACTCTCATTGGGATGTCCCAGGCCGCTAAAGTAAAGTGTTCGGGTTTGGCTTGAAGAAAAGGTGGCAATCCTATTTTGCACTTAGTTATCACTTTGGCCTCATGGCGAGGCACTCCTTCATGCTGGGAAAGTCATTGTTCCTCATCAAACTCTTCTTGGTTGGTCGGGAGAAGTTCCTCTCGGAGGATATTTTTGTACCATTCTTTATTCATGGCTGTGTTCTTAGGCACCATTGTGAGTGAGCCCCCCACTCCCTTGGCTGAGAAGCCCCCCACACATGAATGGTCTCAGGATGCTTTACTGTTGGCATGACACAGGACTGATGGTAGCACTCACCTTTTTCTTCTCCAGACAAGGTTTTTTCCTGATGCCCCAAACAATCAAAGGGGATTCATCAGAGAAAATGACTCCCCCCCCCCCCCCGCCCCCAGTCCTCAGCAGTCCAATCCCTGTACCTATTACAGAATATCAGTCTGTCCCTGATGTTTTTCCTGGAGAGAAGTGGCTTCTTTGCTGCCCCTGCTGTTGCCAGGCCATCCTCCAAAAGTCATCTCCTCACTGTGCGCGCCAATGTCCTCACACCTGCCTGCTGCCATTCCTGAGCAAGCTCTGCACTGGTGGTGCCCCCACCCCCCCCTGCACTGGTGGTGCCCCCAACCCCCCTCTGCACTGGTGGTGCCCCCACCCCCCCCCCCTCTGCACTGGTGGTGCCCCCATCCCCCCCTCTGCACTGGTGGTGCCCCATCCCCCCCTCTGCACTGGTGGTGCCCCCATCCCCCCCCTGCACTGGTGGTGCCCCCATCCCCCCCTCTGCACTGGTGGTCCCCCATCCCCCCCCTCTGCACTGGTGGTGCCCCCATCCCCCCTCTGCACTGGGGGTGCCCCCATCCCCCCCTCTGCACTGGTGGTGCCCCAATCCCCCCTTCTGCACTGGGGGTGCCCCCATCCCCCCTTCTGCACTGGGGGTGCCCCCATCCCCCCTCTGCACTGGTGGTGCCCCGATCCCACAGCTGAATTAACTGTATGAGACGGTCCTGGGGCTTGCTTGACTTTCTTGGGCGCCCTGAAGCCTTCTTAACGAATGCAATGGCAATGTTTTTTTATGGGATTAAGTTAATTTTCATGGCAAAGAGGGACTTTGCAATTGATGCAATTCATCTGATCGCTCTTCATAACATTGTGGACTATATGCAAATTGCCATCATAGCAACTGAGGCAGCAGACTTTGTGAAAAGTAATATTTGTGTCATTCTCAAAACTTTTGGCCACGGCTGTACTTGTGCTCCATTTAGTACATAGCAAACCAGGTGCTAAAGAGGCACCTGTGAGTGCATGCTCCTGCTGGGTTCTGAGCCCGACTGTGTGCATCTATAGGCACACACAGCACTGATAAGCCATGTCCCCGCTCGCTCCTCACAGGAGTTTGACCGAGGAGCCGATGGCTCAGCTGCCCCCAGTTTCTCATGTGAAAGCAGGAAGAGGGCCAATCGGAGTAACCTTTAGATCCAGGAGGGTCCTTCAAAGTCCCCCCTTAGATCCAGGAGGGCTCATCAACATCATGCTTTAGCGCCAGGAGTAGGGCTGGGCGATTTTCCCCCCAAAAAAAATCTGCGATTTTTTTATAAAAAACTCGATTTACGATTCGATTTTTTTTTTTTTATTATTATATTAATTAAAGTGCATCAACAAACAAAATTGCAACGGCAAACCCTTTCTCTAACTGCAAAGTCAGTGTGCAACAAACACACAATATATTCCAGCGCTCATGGAACATACATTATTAACTATTGAAAACTCCTGAAACTCTGTGTGTGATTCCTTCTGTCCCAGCCTTGCTGCGATCCTGGCTCTGCATCCTTTTGGGTTGGAGGGCCCTCCACACGCTGGTCTGCCTGTTGTCCATCATTCAAGGTACTGTGCTCACACGGAGATCATGCCACAGGCTTTGTTTTTACTTTAAAGGAGCACTATACCTTTTTTTTTTTTTGCTTAAAAATAACAAACATGTTATACTTACCTCCACTGTGCAGCTCGTTTTGCACACAGTGGCCCCGATCCTGGTCTTCTGGGGTCCCTCGGCGGCTGTCTTGGCTCCTCCCAGCAAGGACTCCACACCTTAATGCGAGTGAGCTCGCATGGTGTGGAGTGATTGCGGGCGCGCTCCCGTGATACAGCGGCGGCCATAGCCGCCGACTGTATCACTCGGCCCCGGCGTGCCGCGTCATTGGATGTGATTGACAGCAGCGCCAGCCAATGGCTGCGCTGCTTTCAATCTATCCAGTGTAGCCAATCGGCGGCCAGGCAGAAAAACGAAGAGGATGACGGGGACGAGCATGGGACTTTCGAGGGGCCAGGTAAGAAAAACGGGGGCTCGGGGGGGGGGGGCGGTATTGTCGAATGTTTTTTCACCTTAATGCATAGGATGCATTAAGGTGAAAAAACATGTAACTTTACTACTCCTTTAACCCCTCCTTGCTCCACGGATGTCACTGCAAGTTTACCAAGTTTGTCACCACTGGCAACTGGAGAGTTAAGATTCATTTGCCCTCTGCACATTTGGGATTGGATCCCTCTCTTTATTGTGATAAATGGACTAAGCTTTTTTATCAATTCTTCAAGAGTTTTCAATAGTTAATAATGTATGTTCTATGAGCGCTGGATTATATTGTGTGCATGTTGTGTATTTTGTACTTCTGGGTACGGATTTTTTCTTGCTGCGCTGGATCCTGTTTTTTCCCCCTTTTGGATACTTTGTACTTCCCAAAATATTTGGGATTTTTTTCTTATTATTATTATCATCCATTATATTTTTTTCTTTATCCACCAATTTAGCGCTTGTGACCTTTTGTTGTTTTTTGCAGTGTGCAACAAAGATTGTTAAACATCCAAATTATTAATACTGTATTTGGATTTAGCTAATAAAACAACAAAAAATCCTGAGGTTACTCTTAGTTGAATTAAACTGTGTCCATGCCTCACTGTGCCCGTGCCTCACTGTACCCGTGTCTCACTGTGCCCGTGCTTCAATCACTGTGCCCGTACCTGATGCAGATTTTCATGGTATACGGATTTTACTGCTACACCGGTGGCCATTCCAGTATTCAAAAGCCGCGCCTCCTCCTCGTCTGTGATAGGCGGAACACTCAATTTCCCAGCATTCAGTGTTCCGCCTATCATGGTCATCCTCATAACACAGACGAGGATGAGAGGATGTCCGTGATAGGCTGAATACTGCCTGCTGTGAAATTGAGTGTTCCGCCTATCACAGACGACGAGGACTCGGGAGGCGCGGCTTTTGAACACTGCAATGGCCGCCGTCTGTCTGCATGACACGCTGATCAGGTAGGCAGACGGCGGCTGCAGCGAGTAGATGTAATTGGGGTAACGCTACCCAGTGCCATTCTGGATACGCCCCCTGCAGTCCTGCTACGGAAACTTTGAAGGAAAAAAAAAAAATCTATTTTCTTCAAATGTGAATCGATTTGAGCTCAAAACTCGATTCAAGATTAAAATCGATTTTTTTCCCAGCCCTAGCCAGGAGTCCCCCTTAGATCCAGGAGGGCCCATCCACATATCACCCAAGATCCAAGAGGGCCCATCAGAGTCCCCCCTTAGATCTAGGAGGGTCCTTCAAAGTCCCCCCTTACATCCAGGTGTGGCCATCAAAGTCCACCGTTACATTCAGGGGGACTGGAGGAGGGTCATGGCTGTCTGGCAGCGGATGCACTAGACTCCATATTACAAAACAAAGGCCAATGCCAGCTAGCTGGAAAATTGTTGCTGAGGGCCAGACAAAATGTATTGGCCAGATGTGGCCGGCGTGGGCCATAGTTTGCCCTAGTAAAGGCATCACTAAATGGTGGACCCGCGGTCCAGATCCTGACCGAGTGACAGTCCTCTCTGGACTTCCGCTGCTGCATCATTTAGCTGTCTGTCTGTCCTGTCCCCCCACCCCACCCCTGCCACTGCTGTCATCTTCACAGCAGAGTAGAGGGCAGGAGGTGCAACAGGTCTGGACAGAGGGCCGGTGCTGCCCCATTTTGCAAGTTAATAGTGGAAGGAGGGCTGTGCTGTTAGGGGGAGCTGTGATATAAAGGGAGAGACTGGAATGTAAGGGGGGGGGGGTGGCACTGGGACAAAATGGGGGGGCTTTATTGTAAAGAGGTGCACTTTAATGAATCAAATGGAGGGCTGTGATACACAGTATGGACTGTAGTGCAAAGTAGGGGTTTGATTTAAAGAGAGGGATGTGCTGTTAGGGGGACTGCAATGTAAAGGGAGGGACTGGGATGTAAAGGGGGGCAGCACTGTGACAAAATGGGGGGCTTTATTGTAAAGAGGTGCACTGTAATGATGCAAATGGAGGGCTGTGATACAAAGGGGCAATGTAAAGTAGGGATTTAATGTAAAGTGAGGGCTGTGACATAAAGTGGGGTTTTAATGTAAAGAGAGGGCTGTGATGTAAAGGGGACTGTATTGTAAAGAGGTCCACTGTGATGTAAATGATGGGGGGGCTTTGATGTAAATGGAGGGCTGTGATGCAAAGGGGGGACTGTGATGTAAAGGGGGGGTTGCAATGTAAAGGGGGAGCTGTGATGTAAAAGGGGGGCTGTATTGTAAAGAAGTGCAGTGTGATGTAAATGATGGGGGGGCTTTGATGCAAATGGAGGGCTGTGATGCAAAGGGGGACTGTGATGTAAAGGGGGAGCTGTGATGTAAGAGAGGGGCTGTATTGTAAAGAAGTGCACTGTGATGTAAATGATGGAAGGGGGGACTGTGATGTAAAGGGAGGGGTTGCAATGTAAAGGGGGGGTTGCAATGTAAAGGGGGAGCTGCAATGTAAGAGGGGGGCTGTATTGTAAAGAGGTGCACTGTGATGTAAACAGGAGGACTTTGATGGGGGAGCTGTGATGTAAAGGGCAGGCTGTACTGTAAATAGGAGCTGAGATGTAGAGGGGGTGCTGTATTGTAAATGGGGCTGTATTGTAACAGAGGGTGCAGTGATGTAAAGGGGGGACGGTTATGTAAAAGAGGGGGGTACTGATGAAAGGGGTAACTGTGATGTGAAGGATCTGAGTCATAACACAAACCTGAGATTCAGACCTCTGTTGGAAGCAAATATACTGATTGGACCCCGGGGAATTTTAAGTCCGTCCCCCTGCTCTAGTAGATGGGGAGCTTGGCCATCAGCAACTTCCTACTCCTGTAGGTGACACTATAACACAGAGGTCTCTGCTGTGTCTTAAAATGAACAGAAGAGAAAAATAGGATTTTTTACTCACCATAAAATCCTTTTCTCTGAGTCCATGGACCGACACAGCTTCTCTATTGACAAAGTGGGTATTATCCGTTAATTAGGAGTGACTAGGCAGAAAAACTTGTAAAAAGTGTTGCATCACACCTTCTACAGTACCGCCCAGGGGGCGGACCCTCCGGGTATAACCTCTCAGTCTGCATCTTCGCAGATCAGTTCGTCAAAAAGCAGTACAAACTTAAAAGGAGGGGTGGGTGCCGTGTCGGTCCATGGACTCAGAGAAAAGGATTTTACGGTGAGTAAAAAATCCTATTTACTCTTTCGTCCATGGACCGACACAGCTTCTCTATTGACAAAGTGGGACGTCCCAAAGCAGTGTCAGAGAAAAAAACGAGGGGTGGTAACAGCATAAAAATAAACTTCACCCCAAACACAAAACAGCACTCCTCCAACGGAGGAGCTGCAACTCTAAACAGCCGCTTGTAAAACCTTGCGGCCGAAAGAGGCATCCGAAGATGCACCTACATCAATTTTGTAGAATTTTGTAAAAGTGTAAGCGGACGACCAAGTCGCTGCTTTACATAATCGGGAAACAGACGCTTGATGTCGGAAAGCCCAAGAGGCACCTATTGCCCTGGTCGAATGCGCCGTGACCGGGAAGGGGGGCGCTTGACCCTTTAAGGCGTAAGCCTGGATTGCTATCTGTCGGATCCACCTAGAGATGGTGGCCGATGAGACTGCTTGGCCCTTCTTGGGACCAGCCACCGAAACAAACAGTGAGTCTGACTTCCGGAACCGGGAAGTAGCAGATAGGTATACTCTCAAAGCAGGTATACTCTCAAAGCTCGGACAACGTCCAAGGAATGCAACGCCGACTCCTTAGGATTCGACGGATGAGGACACAAGGATGGAAGTACAATGTCTCCATTGAGATGAAAAGCCGAAACGACCTTCGGAAGAAAGGAAGGCTGCGGCCACAGCACCACCTTATCCTTGTGGAAAACCAAATAGGGAGCCTTGCAGGACAAGGCTGCCAGCTCAGAGACTCGTCTAACTGACGTAACAGCCACCAAAAAGACCACTTTCTGAGAAAGTGTCAACAGGGGAATATCTCTAATATTCTCAAACGGTGCCTTCTGAAGCACCGAGAGGACCAGGTTCAAGTCCCACGGAAGTAACGGGGGACGGACCGGAGGGGCCACATGTCTAACCCCCTGCACAAATGTACTCACAAGAGAGTGAGCCGCCAGGGGTCGCTGAAAAAAGACAGCCAGGGCAGATATCTGTCCCTTAATCGTACTTAGGGCAAGCCTTTGGTCCACCCCATGCTGTAAAACCAGCAGGATTCTGGAAACCAAATAAGTACGCGGATGCCATTTCATTTCCTCACACATGGAGATGTGGGCCTTCCAAGTGCGGTGATAAACCTTCCTAGAGGACGGTTTCCGAGCACTTCTCATAGTAGAGATTACTGAATCTGACAGGCCCCGGTCTCTCAGTACCTGGTTCTCAATAGCCATGCCGTTAAAGCCAATGACTGTAAAGCAGGATGGAATATGGGACCTTGCGATAGCAGGTCCTTCCGTAGTGGTAGGCGCCAGGGGACGTCTGCTACCAGACGTACTAGATCGGCGTACCAAGGACGCTGAGACCAATCTGGAGCGATTAGGATCATTGGAATTCCCTCTGCCTCCACTCTGCGGAGCAGAAGAGGAAGAAGCCTTAAGGGAGGGAAGGCATAGATTAGCCGATACTGACCCCACGATGCTACCAACGCGTCCGGTGCGTCTGCCCATGGGTCTCTTGACCGGGCCACAAATCTCAATACCTTCCGATTGAGTCGGGAAGCCAGAAGATCTACGTCTGGTGTGCCCCATCTTTGGCAGAGAAGTTGGAACACCTCTGGGTGTAAGGACCATTCTCCCTGGTCCAGCATCTGGCGGCTCAGGTAGTCCGCCTGCCAGCTTTCCACGCCCGGAATGTACACGGCCGATAGTGCCGGTACGCTCTTCTCTGCCCACTTCAGGATGCGAGCAACCTCCGATGCTGCAGCTGAGCTTCTTGTTCCTCCTTGATGATTGACATATGCCACCGCTGTGGCGTTGTCTGACTGGATCCTGACTGGACGCCCCTGCAGCCTCTGAGACCATTTGAAGAGGCACAGCTTGATTGCCCGGATCTCCAGGACATTTATCGGCAGGAGGGCTTCCTCTGGGGTCCAGCGACCTTGCGCCGACTGGACACCCCAGACTCCTCCCCAACCTGTAAGGCTGGCGTCCGTCGTGATCACTATCCAGTAAACAGGAAGAAATGACTTCCCGGCCATTAGAGCCGGTGCTGTCAGCCCACCATACCAGGGATCTCCTGACTAGGTGGCTCACTCGGATTTGATAATCCAGAGATGAAGGGCATCTGTTCCATCTGGACAGAACTTCCTTCTGTAACACTCGAGTGTGGTATTGAACATATGGGACCGCCTCGAAGGAGGCTACCATGAGGCCCAACACTCGCATGCAAAAACGGAGTGACGACCAATTCCTGGAAGTCAGCTGCCGTACTGCAGCGAGGAGGGTCTGCAACTTCTCCACAGGGAGGAATACCTTTGCCTCTGAGGAATCCAGAATCAACCCCAGGTACACTAGGCGTTGAGTGGGCACCAATACTGACTTTTGCGTGTTTAGTATCCAACCACAGTCTCGAAGAGTCTGACAGGTAATGGACACGCTTACCTCTAATTCTGAGCTTGAAGGGGCCTTCAGCAGAAGGTCGTCCAAGTAGCCTGTGATAGCGATACCCCGCTGTCTTAGAAGTGCCAGAATCGGAGCGAGCACCTTGGTGAACGTCCCTGGGTGCTGAGGCAAGGCCCAACGGAGGGCCACAAACTGGTAGTGGTCCTTCCCGATAGCAAATCGCAGAAACCTCTGGTGTCTGGAGTATATGGGGACATGCAGGTATGCGTCCTTGATGTCCAAGGAGGCCAGAAAGTCCCCCGGATGGAGAGCCGTGACTACAGATCGAACCGACTCCATCCGAAATCATTGTACCTTCACAAAGCAATTGAGGGCTCTGAGATCCAAGCTTGGACGAACCCCCTCCTTCTTCGGCACAAACAGATTTGAGTAAAAACCCCGTTCCAGTTCTGGAACTGGAATAACTACCCCGCGTTCCAGTAGACCCTGGACCGCCCTATACAGGGCCTCCCGACGGGTCGGTAGTAGCTGGAGATTGGAGGTGTTGAATCTGTCCGGTGGACAAGAGAGAAACTCTATCTTGTAGCCTGAGGAGATTACTTCGCAAACCCACCTGTCGGAGATTAGAGCTGTCCACTGAGTTGCGAATTTGTGAAGACGTCCCCCCACCCGAGAGCTGGGTGGGGGTGGACCTTCATGCGGACGCAAATTTGTCCGCAGGCCTTATTGGGTATGCGGGACCAAGGACGCTTTTGTCCTTGGGCAGGTGCTTTATCGGCCTGGGGTCTTTTCCCTGTCGCCCTAGGGGGACGAAAAAAAACGCTTGCGTGCAGTAAAGGAGGGCCCTTGCCCCTTGGCGTGGCCCCTTACCCTTGCCAATTTGGGGAAGCAAAGTGCTTTTACTTCCTGTGGCATCCTTGATGATGTCATCCAAAAAGTCTGTCGCCCTTAAAAGGCAGATCCAACAGGGCTTTCTTGGAAGTCTGGTCCGCAGACCAGCCTTTTAGCCAGATCAGGCGGCGTATTGCTACTGCATAAACCAAAGTTTTTTAGACAGCAGGGGAATAGTATTCATGTCTGACTCACAGAAAAACCTAAGGCCCTGGACCAACTGGTCGGCCAATGTTATCTCATCAGGAGGAGCATCTCGCTCCTTAACCCCTGGAGTAGCAATCTTGCCCATTCAGTAAGTGTGTGAGACACTAGGGCCCCCGCCAATGCCGGGCGTACTGCCGAGCCTACCACTGAGTATAGGTAGCAAGCGAGTGCTTCAGCCTTCTTATCCACAGGGTCCTTGAAAACAGGAGCCCCTTCTACAGGAATTGTGGTGGCTCTATTAAGTCTGGACACCGGAGGGTCCACTATAGGGGGAGAGGTCCATTTATTCAGAAAACTCTCCTCAAAGGGGGTACCGTACCGCAAACCTCTTTGGGGCTGTAAAGACCCTCACTGGGTTCTCCCATTCCTTGTGAGTTTATCAAAAGACACACAAGGGAACACCTTAGCAGTGCGGGCAGGTCTATGAAACCCAAGTGGACCGGAGTCTCTGCTGCTTCTGCAGTATTTTCCAACTTTAGCATATCCTGCACTGCAGTAATAAGGTCAGATACCAAAGCCGTCTTGCGCACTGACCTGGACTTGGAGTCATCCTCACTGTCCGGTCACGGTCTGCAGTCTCTGATGCGTCAGAATCTGGGCCCCGAGCCGTAGCTGGACCTGGTTCTGCATCAGAATTATCCCCAGAAGCTTGCAGGGGATGGGGCGTTTACTACCCCCTGTATTCCCGTGTGCTGCTTCCACCCTGGCAGCAAACGCCTCTAGGATTGCCGTCATAGCGTTCATAGACACCTCAGGGGCACCAGCTGCTAAATCTGGTGTTTCAGGGGAGAAGACATCTGGCTCAGATGCCATGCTGACCACACGCTGACACTCACAGGGCTCCAGGCAAGATATCAATAGGCCACCCTCCTGTGCTGCAGAGAGGCTGGGTCACCCAGAGGACTCACCACCCTGGATAGGTACTGCTATGCTGCCGTGTGCTGCGCCTGTGATGCTGTTCCTCTGCTGCTGTGTCAGTCTGCTTCTTTTATCAGCATTTCCTGTGTGAATTTCCGCACCAGTGTAATGCACCCTAGAGGCCGGAGGCTCTCGCAAAATGGTTGCCAAAAACGTCTGTATGGAAGATAATGTGGGCTCTAAGAAAATGGCCGCCGACTGAAGATAGAGGTCAAGCAGCCATAGCCCACAAAAAGATGGCCGGCGAACGGCAATATATGCATACAGGGTGGACAAACATGGCCGCCGATCAGCTGATAGGGGCCAGTGGGTGTGGCCGAACCACAGGAAGATGGCCGCCGGGCAGTCACAAGAGGTCGAACTTGGCATGGACCACCTCAAAATGGCCGCCGACAGCATGGAGGAGGAAACACACAAACACAGGTAAGCAGAAATGACATTTCTTTTAAATGTTAGTTACAGCCAGCCCCGCTCCAGTGGAACCCCCTAGGTGACCCCCAGCACCCAGCAACCTTTAGCTAGAAGCCCAGGGAGCAGGGAAAGGCAGGGAGAGAGGGAAGAAAGGGGCCACAACCACTTACTTGATCTCTCCAGGAATATCCAGCTAAATCACCCAGCCGAGGCAGGGGAGTTTTACTTACCTATCCTGCATGTATTATGCTGGAAGACATTCCAAACAGGTCATCGTCCGCGCACGGAAGGTGACTGTTGGCCAGGCATGCTGTGATTGGACCCAAAAGGGACGATCATATGTATGCCCTGGAGCGTGACGCTCACCGGACAGGCTGCTGCGACTCGGCCGTAAGGTCAGCCGAAGCTGAGTGGTCCGATGCAAGCCTTGGAGCGTAAGCTCACCGGCCAGGCTGCTGCGACTCGGCCGTAAGGTCAGCCGAAGCTGAGCGGTCCGATGCAGGCCCTGGAGCGTAGGCTCACCGGCCACCCGTGGAGCGACGGGCATGTCGTGGAAAACCCAGCGCGTAGCTAGGGTCGGCACACGCTCGATGGCCGAAACTGGGGAGACTACAAGGATCGAGGATCCAGCCTGTCACCCAGTCGGCAGTTGATCGAAGATCGCAGGAAACAAAAATGTAGCAAAAAAATATATATCTTTTTCCCCCGGAACAATGGGCCCGAAGGGAGCCATGTCCTACTCCTTGCTAGACAGAAAAAAACTGATCTGCGATATGCAGACTGAGAGGTTATACCCGGAGGGTCCGCCCCCTGGGCGGTACTGTAGAAGGTGTGATGCAACACTTTTTACAAGTTTTTCTGCCTAGTCACTCCTAATTAACGGATAATACCCACTTTGTCAATAGAGAAGCTGTGTCGGTCCATGGACGAAAGAGTAATAAAAATGTTATGCTGGACTTGTTATTTCCCATCCTACCATTTGACAGGTTCTCTTTAATGAAAACAATATATCACCGGATCTGATAAAACAGAGACACCTAAAACCAGACTGGATAAATAGGCATGAATTTTATTTATTCAGTAATAATTTAAGACTGGTACAATCATCAAGTTTTGTTCGTCTTAACACGAGACATGATCCGAGCTGACCATGCGTTTAAATTCATAAAACAAAATGTAACCGAAAAAAACCGAGGCAAAAAAAAATAAGGAAAAAAATAAAAATACCCAAATTCCTAACTTTGTTTTTTGCTTTAAAAAAAAAAAATCTAGAAAATTCTCATCAAAATGCAGCAATTTCATCAAATATGTACACGTTCCTATGTTACAATGTGAAAATTTACATCTCGGCATAAAACAAGAGAAATATCTGTCTGCTTTTCTGTACGATCCAGAAAACGATTATTAACAGACAAAATTTAATACACAATCCTTTCTGCTTTCACATCAAACCAAAAATTTACAGAGACAGAGTTTAGGGGACTTTTTATATATATTTTTTCAGTATTATTATTATTAATGCCTTTTTGCAAACAGGTTCCTTTTGCGGTCTGCTTTACATCATTCTAGTGTTGCATAGAGTCGGTTGGGGGGTGGTGGCGGCGGCGGCGTGCTCATTGATAGTCGAACGTTGGAAGCAGTTTTGTAGTATAGAATTTATTGATAGAATACATCCTTTTATTTAATTTAAAAAAAAGTGATGTGCAAAGTGCAACGACCAATCAGAAATGATTGATGTTATGATTGGAGTATGGAGTAGCCATGTCACATTACTGATACGGCTAATTCTAAGCAGCCTATTTGTACAGACATGAAAAGTGATCGATTGATTAAGGATAAATCTCACTTTTTTTAGGCTTCGGTTTTAAAAAAAAGAATAGTCTCTGTTAACCTGACGCATGTTTTGGGTGCCATTATCCTTTACTGCAAGGGTAGGCAACCTGGGGCCCTCCCAGCTGTTGCAGAACTACAAGTCCCATCATGCCTCTGGGAGTCATTGTAACTGCCAGCCTTGCAATGCCTCATGGGAAATGTAGTTCCACAACAGCTGGAGGGCCCCAGGTTGCCTACCCCTGCTTTACTGGCACCCCAAACACGATGCGATTCTGTTGCAATTGTTGCGCGACAGTTGACAGGATCAGCATCTCCTTTTTTGAGCAAAAAACACTCATAGGGCAGCCCATTCAAGTGAATGGGGCTGGCCTTATGCGGCATGCAAAATCGCATTTGAATCGCTCTCTACGCAATATGTGAACGTTTCACAATAAGGTAATACCTCCGATTGCAAATAATGCGGTTTACGAGCGTTTCGCAATACAAACTATTTCAAAAAAAATAATCCTGACTCGATTTGCGAGCGTTGTCTCACAAGACGAGAAGGATTCATGCCTCTAGGAGGCGCAGTACCGCATGTGGCCAGAGATGCCGGTGACACTCGGAGTGTCTACGATCGCCTCCGAGCGTCTACGGCGCCCCCCGCACCTCTGGCCACATGCGGTACTGCATAGACCAGCAGTGGCACTGGAACGCATTATCTGAGTTTCCATTATTTCCCATGGGGAAACTCGCTTTGATATACGAGTGTTTTGGATTACAAGCATGCTTCTGGAATGAATTATGCTCATAATATAAGGTACTACTGTATATAATTGTAAAATTTCTCAAAAAAAGCTCCACCTTTTACCATTAAAAAATCATCACTGAGCTCCAGTCCAGTGACTTTGGCTAGGCTGAGATGATGTCACCATCCTGCTGCAGGCAGGAGGAAGCATTTCCTCAGTCTCCCCCAAAGTGATCAGATTGCACTATTGTAACTTTGTAGCAAGTCACAGGGTGAAGGGCTGATTTCCATTTTGGACATTTGAACACAGCCAACAATTGCACAGGCACCAGATTTACATCTCAGCCCAGGAAGTTGATAGTGACCACGGATGATGCCTGAACAAAGATGGCTCCGATCCTGGAGAGAAAAGCAGATGGAGGCTCAAACAAGCAGGGAAATTTTCCCATAAACAGGCAGAGCTGATCTGAAATGATGTATGTGATTGATCTTACCTATAAAACCTCTAGGGCAGTGATGGCAAACCTCGGCACCCCAGATGTTTTGGAACTACATTTTTTTCCATGATGCTCAACCTACATTGCAGAGTGCATGAGCATTATGGGATATGTAGTTCCAAAACATCTGGGGTGCCAAAGTTCACCATCACTAGACATGTGCACTGCTGAAAAATGTGTTTGTTTTCGAATCATTCATTTTTTTGGGGGATTTGTTTTGTTTTTTCGGGTCATTCGTTATTGCAATTTGTAAATTCGAAAATAAGAAAGAAAATCCCCAAATTCTAAAGAATAACTAACTAATAATAACTTAACTATTACTATGCTAACTATTAAATTATAGGTATTGGAATTTCCTTTCAAATTTGGCTGTTAGTGACGTAACGAATACAAATTAATTAAAAGTTACAAATTATCCGAATCTAAATGAATGAAACGGAACAAATTAATAAATAAATAATAATAAAAACTTTTTATTATTATTGTTTTTTATTATTATTATTAATTCGTTACTTTCCATTCATTTAGATGCGGCATTCGTTAATTCGTAAAATTTGGCTGTTAATGAACGTAACGAATACAAATGTATCCGAAGTTACAAATTATCCACTTAAGGACCACGCACTGTATATACACGTCGGCAGAATGGCTCGTACAGGCACAATCACGTACCTGTACCTCCCCTTTAACTGCCCGATGTCGGGGTCGTGCGTGCGCGCGCCGCTGGCGTCGCGCTTGCGACCCCCCTGGCTTCCCTGTGAGTCGGACCATGGGTCCCACGGACTCGATCGCCGCGGGGATCCCCGCGATCGTCTCACGGAGGCATAGAGCGGGGAGATGTGTGTGTAAACCCATCTCCCCGCTCCTCTACTGACAATGTCACCGATCTCCGCTCTGTGTAATCAGAGCGGGAGATCGGTGACGTGTCACTCGTAGCACACGCCCCCCACACGGTAGTAATCACTTCCCTAGGCACACTTAACCCCTTCAGCGCCCCTAGTGGTTAACCCCTTCACTGCCAGTGTGATTTTCACAGTAATCAGTGCATTTTATAGCACTGATCGCTGTGAAAATGACACTGGTCCCAAAAATGTGTCAAAAGTGTCCGCTGTGTCCGCCTTAATGTCGCAGTCACAAAAAAAAAATCGCTGATCGCCGTCATTACTAGTAAAAAAATGTTTATTTTTATAAAAATGCCATAAAACTACCCCCTGTTTTGTAAACGCTATAACTTTTGCGCAAACCAATCAATAAACGCCGATTGTGATTTTTTTTTACCAAAAATATGTAGAAGAATACGTATCGGCCTAAACTGAGGGAAAAAAATGTTTTTATATATTTTTTTGGGGATATTTATTATAGCAAAAAGTAAAAAATATTGAATTTTTTTCAAAAGTGTCGCTCTATTTTTGTTTATATCGCAAAAAATAAAAACCCGCCGAGGTGATCAAATACCACCAAAAGAAAGCTATTTGTGGGAAAAAAGGACGCCAATTTTGTTTGGGAGCCACGTCGCACGACCGCGCAATTGTCAGTTAAAGCAACGCAGTGCCGAATCGCAAAAAGGGGCCTGGTCTTTATGCTGCATATTGGTCCGGGGCTTAAAGCGGAGGTTCTGCGGTGCATACTTTTTTTTTTTTTTTTTTATATTCATTCTATGCTAAAACGTTAGCAATGTAATTACTCACGTCTGCGGCACTTTAAAACACCCCCCGTCTGTTTTGCGGTGTTTATAAACTCTTCCTGCTTTTGCCATTTTGCTTGTGGGCATCTTGAAGCCCACAAGCATATCCTTCCGGGTAGAGATGAATGCTTCTCTCCCGGCATTCATCTCCGGATCTCGAGCACGCGCAGTGTTGACAGCGAACAGCGCCGTCCACACTTACTGGTTGCCATCACAACGGGTGCATAATGGCAAAATACACCTGCGTGCCCTTATCTAAAATGGCGGAATTAGATCCGCCCTCGTCACGTGACCGGCTAGACGCGTCACGTGACGATATATGAATGGAAGGAGGTTACATATTACTCCTCCGAAGCAGGGCAATTTGCTCCCAGGAGCCTCTGCGATATTAGGAGCAGAGGAAAGGACACGCCTACTCCCGCGGGAGGAAATCCCGGAAGTAGCAGTAACGAAATAACATCTAAAGAAAACTACTGAGAAAAAAAAAAAAAAAGGTTAGTGCACTTTTTATTCATGTGATAAGAGGGACTGCTTTTGTTTAACTTAAATTTGTGGGTGAACCTCCGCTTTAAGTGGGTATCCGAAATAACGAATGCCGCATCTAAACAAATGGAAAGTAACAAATGTAATAATAATAAAGAACAATAATAATAAAAACGTTTTATTATTATTTATTATTAATTTGTTCTGTTCCATTTGTTTAGATGCAGCATTTGTTATTTCGGGTAATTCGTAACTTTGGATAAATTCGTATTCGTTACGTTCACTAACAGCCAAATTTGAAAGGAAATTCCAATATCTATAATTTAATAGTTAGTTATTATTTCAGATTTTCGGGTTTTCAAATTCTCGAATATTCAGAAAAATTTGTTAAACGGGTTTTCATTAATTCTGATATTTCCAAATGAACGAATTTGTTGAAATTCGTAAAAAAAACGAATTCGGAACAAATTGCGCATGTCTACTCGTCACTGCTCTAGGTGAAGTCTTGTCGCTATTGGTCGCTGCACTTTGCACACACCCTGCCCTTTGCAATGCTTTATTCGGCAATCTCCCATGTGTTGCCCAGACCGAGGAGATAATAACAGTCTTAATCCACTGATTGGAGGAGCTGGTGCGACAAGTGGAAAATGATTTGTAAAAAAATAAGACAAAGTTTCCCGTTACAAAGGCTGTGTACAGGCAGACCCGCTTCCTGACGTTGGGGGGGGGGGGGGGGAGGGGTACAATACAGTGTTATTCACAAGCTGACGCGTTTTTATACAGACAGAGAATCGTGATTTATGTACAGAATCCCATCACTATAAATATATCATATTATTTATTTTTATTTTGTGAGATCAGTGATATGAAATGTATCCAGCCGTATTCACGGTAGCCGATTTCAGTGCCAGAACTTTTTTTTTTGCGTTACGCGTTTTACTGGATAGACGTGATATTTGACGCTTCTGAGGCTTTAAAATTCTCACAGTTTATTCAAATGAGCCACGGAGGTTGTTGCATAATAGACAAAGTGACCCTTATGTGTGTGAAGGGGATTGATGAGGCAATGTATTTAGTGGCCCGTGTGTGTGTGGGGGAAGGGTGTTAAGGGCCCACCTGGCAATGTGTTCAGTATATTCAGTGCGGAATTTTTGTGATTTGAGTTTTTTACGCCAGAAGAGCCCCAGCAGTCGCTGTATTGTCCACACTTCTGTTCTATATAAAAGTGAAGTATTATACATTATGCTCCATCAGTGGTGGGATTGTCTGTTAGGACAGCAATGGGGTTGATTTACTAAAAACTGGAGGGTGCAAAATCTGGTGCAGCTCTGCATAGAAACCAATCAGCTTTCAGTTTGTTTTGTTTTTTTTGAACAAGCTGAAGTTAGAAGCTGATTGGCTGTCATGCAGAGCTGCACCGGATTTTACACTATCCAGTTTTAGTAAATCAACCCCATTGATGTGGACTGAAAGGGGTTAGTCCACCTTTTCGGGAAAAATGTAAATGTGAACTAACACCATACATCCCCCCCCCATACCTACCTTTGGGGATCCTGAGCTACCAGCACCCCCTGCAGCTGGTGGGGATTTGAAATCCCCGCTTTTCCCTATGCAATGCTTCTGGGATGAACCAGAGTTATTCACTGTGCAGGTGCCGACCAATCACAATCAATCTGATCTGCCCCAGAAGCGCTGCAGGGAGAAGAAACAACTCAGCATCCCTGGAGGCAAGTACAGTTGTGACTGGAGAATGGGGGAGGGGAGGGTACGGTGTTCACCTTTACAGAAAAAATGTAAAGATAAACTAACACTTTAAGGAAGGAATCTCCCCACACTCCTCTTCCTCTTTAGCCCTTTGTCCCATGTCAATCAATCAGTGCTGAGGATGCTGAGCTATGTATGGTCAACAGCATGCCCGCCTCCTCCTCCACCACTGTTGGACCACACTGCTCAATAGGAGGTAAATACCTAATTAGGTGTGACTGATGGGCCTTGTCTCTGGCACTAGGTGTGAACCTGAGATCAGCGCTATCGCTACTCAGGGGGAAGGGGCATGCCCTGTGGGGACACCAGATGAGTGATAATGACCTCAGTGTGCCCAACATATGCAGTCACACTAGAAGGAGCAGTAGCAACAGAGCTCTGTCTGAGCTCCACAATAGTAATTCACATAAATTGGGCTTTCTGCAGGGGAGGAGCTGACAGGTGTTTCTTTTGTCGAGCAGAGATGCGTACACGTGAATCAATAGACCAGAAGTTAGATTTTTATTGCTCATGAGAAAACTTCTTTATTGCAAAGAGTCTATAAAGGGGTGCTCTTTGCTCTACCCTTTTGGAAGAAGTAGATGGACTTCATTGACTGTCATTTGTGCTGCTCTGCCTTGATGAGAGTACCAATGCACAATGTGATTTGAGCTATTCTGCTGTCTAAATCCCCGATGGTGATCCTGCACATACAAAATGAAATAGCACAAGACTAGAAAGTGAAATGTGCTCTGACTGGAGCTGTAATGTTGAACCCACGCACTGTGTTGGCGTGACTTTATCTGTAGCTGAAATACATTATTTGCACCATGTCTTAATTTCTAGTAAGGCCTTGAGCGATCAGCACCAAATGCAGCATTATTTTAAGGTTGTACTCGACGTGTCTCACCCAGTGTTGGGACAAGGCCCTTTAGCACCCAAGGTGAAAACGCCAAAGTATGCCCCCTACCCCCACCATCTGTAAACTACTTCAGCAGAATGGGTTGTGGCTTCCACCCTTTTGGGCACCCCATCATGCATAAAGCAGCCACCACTTCTGCCCACCCCTTTGCCCATCCGCCACTTCTGCCCACGCCTTGGCCCAGCCGCCACTTCTACCCACCCCCCGCTGAAGCTTTTTCTAAAAGCAATCCATCTGTGTTTTCAGTAATCATTTGCTCTGTTCCGGCACAATCCATTTGTTGCCCCCCAAAGTGACTTACGAATAGAAAGACGTGGCTGAAATGCACAGAAAAGATTTGCACAAAAGCAGAGTTGTATATAAGGCTTGCATGCATCACATGGGGTGAGAGGTATTACCTGAGTGATCGCTAATGGCAGCTGATGTATAGCACATGTGTTGATTATGTTGCTGCTCTAGGAAGGAGGTATTTGTGTTTCCAACATGCCAAACCCCTAGAAATCTTTAAAAAGGGGACAATGAATTTTGTACTAAAGTCTGCTTCCTGTGCATCACGTCAACAGTCTCTAAGTACTTCCTATTGGCTCCAGGACTGACGGGAACTTTGGAAAAAGCATCCTTCCCTATTATTCTGGAGCCCTTAGTATCGGCGTAGCCATCATTCCCTGAAGAGGAGTACCCTCCCCAGACTGAAAAGAAATACCGGGTAGGTTGAGGATAAGCAGGTGATCATCTCCCTTGTGATTGACCCCCCTAGACACCCACTGCTGTCACATGGGGGTGGGGACAGAATTTTCCCCAGCCAGTGACAGGAAGGGCAGCGGTTAATCATTAAGCTATATTGGTTAGATCTCCCACTGCCTTCATTGTCAGTAATAGGACTACACAGGAAATGAAGGTTAAACCTTATCTGATGCTCTTGGGAACTGTGTAACACCTCATTTATAGACATGACAGGTCCTCTTTAAAGAGAAACAAAGACCTCGGCAGCGATGTGCAGAATTCTATCTGTCTCCTGTGTGTGTTCATGGATTTTTGTGGATAAATTATTAAAAAACGGACCAACCGATGGCATAGCTTTGTTTATATGTACTCAATGACCATCACAACTGTAAGGGGTGGCTTAGTCTTTTTTTTGGGCTTCTAAAGTCTCATTGCAAGTCTGAAAGTCTCTAAGATTTGACCACTGACGCTCACCAATTATCATTTAAGTTTCTCAAGCAACACGAGTGCGAGCCCTTACACTCCCCGGGGTTCAGGAGAGGGATGGATTATGTCCTGCATAGCTGTACAATGTTCTGCAGCCGACACCAATCCCCCCCCCCCTCCAACCAGCACCGGTTAACGCCAAAAGCAAGGCAAGCAGCATAGTCGGCAACTATCTGCAGTGAGGTCATTATGTGAAGGCGGAGTGTCCAGCACGCCTTTTTTTTTTTTTTTTTTCCGTGTTTGGTTACAGCAGCATAGGCAGTGAACTCTCTTCCCCTCCAGCCCGGCACAACAAGGCCCGTTCTGTCTACAACTTAAAAACGTTTTCAGTGTTTTGGCGTTACCGCCGCTTACAAGTAGTGCAGCCATATTTCTTACACGTTGTCAAATAAAAACGGTAATTGGAAGGGTGACCTGCACCCCCAAAAAAAGTCTATAAAGTGTCTCTTGTTCCGCTGTCTGTCGAGGCAGCGGAGTGGCGTCAGAGCGCGGACTCCAACGACGAGTCCAGGATGTCGTCTTGGTGACTGTTGCTGTTGGAGTCGCTGTCGTAGCTCTGCGGGCTGGAGTAGTTGGCGGCTTCCTGAAGCCTCATTAACATGTTCATCTGGAAGAAAGAGAGGAGAGGGAGCAATTTAATAAAGGATCATGCACACGCCCCCCCAGATTTTAGTTGTACCCCCCCCCCCCCCGAATGATCCCATCCCAGCACAGAGCCCCTCCTCCCCACACTGTACATTATGCAGCTGGATGCTATGTTGCACTTCTGACCTGTGAAATTCCCGGCAGTGCAGCTGTAGTATCCAGATACACACTGCACAGATCATTGCTGTGTGTAAAGGAATGTGATCTCAGCTGCGTGCTGTGGGAAAGGATCTCTGCTGAGTGCCCTGTCCTGTCCTGTCCTCTGCCCCGCCAGCAGTGATCCCCCCCCCGTCCTCTGCCCCACCAGCAGTGATCCCCCCGTCCTCTGCCCCGCCAGCAGTGATCCCCCCCCCTCTCCCTCTGCCCCGCCAGCGGTGATCCCCCCCCGTCCTCTGCCCCGCCAGCGGTGATCCCCCCCGTCCTCAGTGATCCCCCCCGTCCTCTGCCCCGCCAGCGGTGATCCCCCCCCCCATCCTCTGCCCCGCCAGCGGTGATCCCCCCCGTCCTCTGCCCCGCCAGCGGTGATCCCCCCCCGTCCTCTGCCCCGTCCTCGGTGATCCCCCCCGTCCTCGGTGATCCCCCCCGTCCTCTGCCCCGCCAGCGGTGATCCCCCCCGTCCTCTACCCCGCCAGCGGTGATCCCCCCCGTCCTCTGCCCCGCCAGCGGTGATCCCCCCCCCCGTCCTCTGCCCCGCCAGCGGTGATTCCCCCCGTCCTCTGCCCCGCCAGCGGTGATTCCCCCCGTCCTCTGCCCCGCCAGCGGTGATTCCCCCCGTCCTCTGCCCCGCCAGCGGTGATTCCCCCCGTCCTCTGCCCCGCCAGCGGTGATTCCCCCCATCCTCTGCCCCGCCAGCGGTGATTCCCCCCATCCTCTGCCCCGCCAGCGGTGATTGCCCCGCCAGCGGTGATTGTCCCGCCCTCTGCCCCGCCAGCGGTGATCCCTGTCCAGCTGGGGTGCCTACATCACTGGATTCCAGGACAGGTAAGTGTCCTAATATTAAAAGTCAGCAGCTACAGTATTTGTAGTGCTGACTTATTTATTTTTTTTCGTGAGGGGGCTGGACCTTCTATTTAACTCCGTCCCCAGCACAATGTACTTACTTGCCTTTCCTTGACCCCCTGCCATTTTGTTTTCCGGCCAGGACCAAGACCAGAAAGTCATGTGTAAGCTCCAAACTGACTGGTCTGAGCTAACACAGGGCTATAGCCCCCTTCCCCCGCCCCCACGTGGCAGTGCTGGGCACCTAGCCCTATCACATGTGACTAGCAGAGTAAGGCAGGCCATCCATTATGCAATTTCCTTTCCTTCAATCACAGGCTGAAGGAAAGAAAATTTCTTAATTCCCCCATCCACACTGAGTGTGGATGGGGGAATCCCATTCTGCAGCGCTATTGTTTTCTGCCTAGCAGTGAGCCTTCGCAACCAGCAGAATACGATTACTGCTGACTGCTATAGCCACCAGCAATGTTCGGGTGGAAAAAAAAAAACACACAAGCTGGTTGTACTGAAGTCAATCAATGGATCAACTTCAGTACAGCCTGCCCATAGACGGATCAAAATTCGGCCAAATTCTTTTTTTTAATTGGAAATCAACTTTATTGAAAAGTATGCATGGTACATAAATCAACATAAGCCAGTATGGCCAATATAATAGTACATACATGAACACAGTGAAGCATCTGTGTGTCACAAAGATAATAACAGCAGTGAAAGTAAAACCGGTATAAAAAATCGACATATCAAGTACACGTTTCACCATCCGCCATCCATCTGTCCCAGACCTTCTCAAACTTTAGCGGACACCCTCTATGTACATAAATCAGTTTTTTATATGGGAGAGCATCGTTAACCGCCTTTTTCCAGCACTGAATTGTAGGGGGCAGGGCCTGCATCCAATTACGGGCCACTACTTTTCTTGCCAAGAATAGCGTCTCATGTAAAAAGGTACGGAGGGGTTTGTCGGCATCCAAGTCTGGCAACAGGCCAAGTAGGCACATCTTTGGGTCAAGGGTAGCAGGGGAGCCCATCTGATCGTGTAGGAAGCGTATCACCTGTGTCCAATATGCCTGAATGGTGGGACAGAACCATATGAGGTGGTAAAAGGAGCCCGGGGTATGGTCACAGAGGCGGCATCCCGGATTGTACGTGGGCCTGAAACGTGCCACTCTCTGAGGGGTCAGATATGTTCTATGTATAATGTACAGCTGTGTGAGGCGGTCCGACAGCTTGGGGGAAACCTTTTTCACGTCCTCCAAAATCTCGCCCCAGTCCCCATCCTCTATAAGTCCAACATCCGCCTCCCATCTAGTCTTAGCAGTATAGGCCAATGCTGTGGTGCTAGGGAGACGAATGGCGGAGTACAAAGTGGAGATGAGCTTAGCAGGCACATTACCCGTGACTGTGTCCACTATGGAGGGAACTGCCAGGGACGGGCAAGAGCCAGAAAACTGGGCCTGTATGGCGTGGCGGAGTTGCAAATACCTGAAAAACAGGCAATTGGGGAGGGAAAATTCGTCCTTCAGCATTTGGAATGATTTAAGGCCTGAATTAGTCATGATCTGGTGTATGTATAAGATCCCATGGCGTATCCACGCCGCGGGGTCCGGAATGGACAATAATTCTGGCAAGCATGTATTGTACCAGAGAGGGGTATGAGAGTGTACCCTTGGGGTCCCAGTTCTCTGCAGTGCCGCCCGCCATACCCTCCGGTGGTGAGTCAACATGTCTGCTGTGTGTTGGGGGGGGCGTCTTGTCACTGGGGCTCTCAGGACCGATTGAAGTGGGGTGTGGGCCGAGTCATCTGGGTGCTCACAGAGTAGTGTCTGGTATCTCGTTAGTTCATGTTTATCAAAATAATAGAAGTGGGACAGCTGGGAGGCAAAATAATAATCCTGAAAGTCAGGGAGAGCAGCTCCTCCCAACGTCACAGGGTTCTTCAGGATTCTCCAGGATAATTTGTGTCTGCCATGACCCCAAATAAATGAATTCAGGATGGATTCAATTGTCCTGAAAAATTTTTGTGGTATATAGAGGGGAGCATGCCAGACCAAATAGAGTATCTTGGGAAGGAGTATCATCTTAACTAAGCTGACGCGACCCATAACACCCAGGGGTAGTCTGGCCCAAGTCTGCGTCTTGTTCTTGATCAGAGCAAACAGGGGTTCAATGTTCAGTAGTTTATAATCTGAGAGCGATCTGGTGACCTGTACGCCAAGGTATTTAATCTGGGAGACCCTTGGAAGAGCCAGAGGAGGGGACGCGAACGAGGAGGGGAAATGGTCAATCGGAAGGATCTGGGACTTAGCCCAATTAATACTCAGACCCGAATGGCCACCCATACGTTCTATGGACTGGAGGGCTGCTATAAGAGAAGGACCGGAGTCCGCCAGATACAAAAGTGTGTCGTCGGCATACATCCCAATCTTTTCTTCCAGGTTCCCCATCCTGAGACCTCGGATGCAAGTGTCCGCACGGACCATTATGGCCAACGGCTCCACAGCCAATGCGTAAAGCATGGGGGAAAGGGGGCAGCCCTGCCGGGTCCCCCTCTCCAGCGGGAACTGGTCAGAAAGCCAACCGTTCACAAACACTCTGGCCCTCGGGGATTGATAGAGGAGTTGGACCCAGCGAATGAAGCTGGGGCCAAATCCAAATCTTGAGAGACACTCCCACAGGTAGCTCCACTCCACGGAGTCGAAGGCCTTGGCGGCATCCAGCGCCACCACAACCCTCGAGCCAATTTCATCATGGGACCCCTGAATATTCATAAATAGGCGGCGAATATTCATGGCCGTGTTCTTCCCTGGCATAAAGCCGGTTTGGTCAGGGTGTATCAATGACAGAATAACCTGGTTAAGGCGGGAGGCTAGAATCTTAGCTAATATTTTAATATCTACCTGTAACAGGGAAATGGGCCTATACGACTCCAGGTATTTAGGGTCCTTTCCGGGTTTGGGAATTACGACTATTTGGGCTTCTCGCATAGATGGGGGTAGAACTCCTGAGTCAAATATAGATTTATACAGGTACTTAAGTTCAGGGATTAGGATTTCGGAGTAGGTGGCATAGAATTCAAGAGGTAGGCCATCCAATCCTGGGGCCTTGGATGAGGCCAGACAGGAAATGGCCTCGGAGATGTCCTCCTCAGTAATAGGGGCTTCCAGAATTTCAAGCTGGTCGTCTGTCAGTTTAGGGAATTGAACTCCCGCTAGGTAGTCCCTGGTGTCTTGGGGAGTGTGGGCGACCCTGGAAGTGTAAAGTGCACGGTAGAATCTCCCAAATTCCTCCGCCACCAATTGCGGATCGGTGATGTCGTTCCCCTGCGGGTCGGTCAAGGACACCACCACAGGGGGACGCATATCCAAGTGGGCGAGATATGCGAGCAATTTGCCTGATCTCTCTCCATACTCAAACACCCTCTGTCTACAGAAGAAGATACGTTGTTTAGCCTTCTCTATGTGCAATTGGGAGACCTGGCGCGCCTGAATCTTTAGATTATTGGCCACGCTGGGCGAGGGGTCCCGGTGGAACGCCTCCTCCAGCACCTGCAGGTACTCCGCAGCCTGCTGGACAATAAATGTTGATGACCGTTTAAGCCTGTTAATACGTGTGGAAAGTAGGGAACGAGCGTGAAGTTTAAACATTTCCCACACCACATCATGCGCGGCAGTGTCCCTGTTGGCCGTAAAATAGTATTGCAATTCTGTGGGGATGTCATCCTGGTCCTGCAGGGCAGTCAGCCAGAACGGGTTTAGCCGCCAAGAAGGAGCAGGGGAAGCCCTCAGGAGCTGAATCGTGACCCAGTAGGGGGCGTGATCCGAGAGTACTCTCGGAGCAAAGCCCACATCTCCTAACTTAGGCAGCAGGGACATTGAGATAAAAACAAAATCAATTCGTGACATTGTGTTATGACTGGCTGAAAAGCATGAGAAGACTTTAGTGTGCGGGTGTCTGTGGCGCCAAGTGTCGACAAGAGCAAAGTCGGTCATTATGCGGTGCAGTCTGGTATGGGTCGGTGGGTTAAGGGGGGGATCCAGTGTGCCCAGGCGGTCCAGGGCGGAGATCAGGGTCATATTAAAGTCCCCCATCCACACTGCCGGTACGGAGGGGTATTGTGTCATAAAGGCAAGGCCTTCCTGAATTACAGCTGAGTTGTACGGGGGGGAATATAGCAGGCAAGTAGCAGGATAGGAGACCCATTAATGGTGACGTGCATAAACACATATCTGCCCTGCTGATCCGTGCGGAGCAGTATAAGCTCAAAAGGTACCCGTTTGGCAACCAGGACCGATACTCCTCTGGAATATGAGGTGTGAGTGGCATGATAAGCCCACCCCACCCAAGGTTTTTTAAGGGAGGATTGCAAGTGGCCCGTGACGTGGGTCTCGACCAGTGTGATAATGTCAGCTCTCTGAGATTTGAGAAATGTCAGGACCGCTGTGCGTTTGATCTTATTGCGTAAGCCTCTAACATTCCACGTGAGGAACTTCAGGGAACTCATGGTGGGTATATGGTGTGTATAATAGACCGCAGCCAAACCAGGACCAGCAGAGCAGATAAGGACACATCAGACAGTACAGAACATATCAGCAACCAATATTGATAGTGCATGTATGACAATGACATAGTACCTTTAGCAGAAATGAACAATTGTGAACATAGTGGCAGATAAAAAACAGCCAAAACATTTCCCCTCCCTCCCAGTCCAGTGCCACCCCAACTCGGCATGAACATAGTATCCCAAAACCAGGTATCAACCGGGGACATCCAACGTGAAAAAAGCATTGGAGGCGAGGGACTTAATTTCAAAGGGACATAGATACCTGTGATGAACAGAAAACAAAAAAAGAGGAAAAAACAATCAGGTAAACGGGGGGAGTGAAAAAAGTCCATAGAGAACCTAGGGGGACGACTTCTTCTCTGAGAAGTGCATGGGGTGTAGGGGCCACAAAAGCACAACACCATTGCAGCCGTGCAGAAGGGAGCCCCGCCTGCCATCAGGGTGGTACGTAAAGTAGGATAGGAAGTTCCAGCAACGTTCGGTAAGCTGCCCTCTACAAGCATCTCCCATGCGTGGGGAGAACGGGGAATTAACAGTTAGATCACCCGAAGGTGGCGAGCACGCTGTGAGATCCAAGGAGGGGCGGAAAAGGCTTTTAGGTCTGTCTCCCCCGTCCCGGCGGAGGGCACTCACCAGCAACAGAGCAACCGTGAGGCGAATCACCAGGGCACGAACAGGGAGTGCCACCGGCACAGGGGGCGGCAGGGGAGAGAAAAGAAAAGTACTCACAGCTCCCAGACAGCGCGGTATGCTCAATCTCGCCGATCTCTCCGGTCAATCCAAGTGGATGCAGACTCTGGGTCCTCGAAGAAGTGGGTCCGACCGTCGCACTCCACACGAAGCTTTGCAGGGTACAGCATGGCGTATTTGAGGTGTAGAGTGCGGAGGCGCTTCTTAACATCCTGGAACCTGGACCGCTGCCGTTGCACCTCATTGGAGAAGTCCGGGAAGACGGCAACACGAGCGTTGGTATGGGGGATACTCCCCTTCTCTCTGGTTAGGCGGAGGATCTTGTCGCGATCCCTGAAATTAAGGAACTTCGCTATCAGGGTACGCGGTGGAGCTCCTTGGGGAGGAGGGCGGCCAGGGATTCGATGAGCTCTCTCCACTGCAAACATTACCGAAAATGCGTCTCTGCCGAAGGTTGAGGTTAGGAGGTTTTCAAGGAAGCTCTCCGGATCGGTGCCCTCAGCAGACTCAGGAAGACCGATGAAGCGGAGGTTACATCTCCGAAGGCGATTTTCCATGTCATCCTGTTTTGCGCTAATCTGTTGTAACTGGCGGCGCACCTCATCGGTGGTATGTTGTAAAGGGTGTAAGATATCCTCTGCTCTGCTAATACGGGTCTCCGTCTCCGTCACGCGGTCCCTGAGGGTAGAGAGATCCTGCCGGATAAGGGACACATCAATTTTTACCTCCTCGATCTTGGTGGTAAGCGTGCTCTGGCACATGGCGATGGCATCCAGTAATTTGTTAGTAGCCACCACAGAGTGATCCGCATCCAGGATAGCAGCAGCGCCGTCTCTGACCTGCCGATCCCCCTCCTCAAGCCTGCGGTATCTGGCCAGTTTATCGATGGCTTCAGAATTATTTTTAGACGGAGACATGCTGTAAGGCGACAGGGAAGATCCCTGGGTGCACCAATATGGCCGCTGTTAAGGAGGCCGGGTCCTCCACAACCTCCCCCCCCCTCCGCTGCCCAGGGACGGCCCAACGTAGGCAGCAGGTCACTCTCAAGCAGCTGTAATGGCAACAGGCTGTATGCAGGGGAATCTGAGCTCAGGGGAGTCAGGGAGGCCTGTAATACTTGCCAAAGATGTCTCCGGGTGGAGCAAGATGGCCGCCGTTCCGGGAGTCAGGCCGAGACCGTGGTCCGCTCACACAGCAGGTGTAGAGTGCAAAGACACCCCAGCAGCTACAGCAGGTAATCCGGGGGCCGATGTAGAAGAGGATGGAGCCCAGTGCGCCCAGGGAGGCAAGGAGAAGTGTCCAGAGCCGCCGTCGGGAGGGCCAAGATGGCCGCCGAACCAGGAACTAGGCCGAAGCCGGGGCCTTTCCTGAAGCAGAGGACCGGGAAACGCCGCGACGGCAGTGGCGGCAAACCAGCGGGCTAACAGGCTTCAGGAACCGCAGGGAGAGCAGGACACGTCCTCGGATGTAGGGGATGGCAGGAACCGAGCAGGATGCAGGCAGGATGGTAGGTTAGGAGTATGGGCAGACGGAGCTCACATCACATGCGACCTATCCCATTGCCATCCAGGCCACGCCCCCAAAAAAAAAAAAAAAATTCGGCCAAATTCTACTGAACTGGCCGAATTTCACTTTGCTATTGGAGCTGTGCAGGAGTGAGGAAAGGTGAGTATGTACCTCTAGGGAGATAAGTGACCCTTTTCCTTTGCCCTCCATGGGTTCACTTTAAAGTAACTAAAGTAAATACTGAGACACTATGTAGGTGGCCATTGGTGACTTCTTCTGAAATATTTGGCTCTCATACTGATGTGATGGCTTCAGTACTTTGAGTAATCTCTGATTAATTGATGCTTGCTGGTCTGAGCTGTGGCAAGGAGTGGAGCTTTTTGGAGGCTGTGACATTAATTTGTTGCATTTGCTTGAGAAGCAGCTGGATGCCTTTGCCTCACACAGATCCTTCCCTTCGCCACGGCTCAGACCCAGAAGCATCAGAGAGACAACATGCCACTGATAACCAGGCAGCACAGACTAGATAAAAGGGAAGTATTTGAGGGATCTTAGTGAAAACTGTGCTGAGGACAATACATACTGTAAGCTGCCCATGCTGAAGTCCTTCAGAATTTAGTATTGGCCGGGTCTGACATCTTGGTCACTAAGAAATTGGTGATCATTGAGAGAAGGGTCCTTTTCTCATTGGTGGTCATTGGAAGGACACCTTTCTCATTGGAAGAAGGGGCCCCTTTCTCAGTGGGAAGAAAGGTGCCCTTCTCAATGGTGGTCATTGGACGAAGGGCCTCTTTCTCAATGGTGGTCATTGGAAAAATTACGCCTTTCTCAATGGTGGTCATTGGAAGAAGGGCCCCTTTCTCAATGGTGGTCATTGGAAGAAGGGCCCCTTTCTCAATGGTGGTCATTGGAAGAAGGGCCCCTTTCTCAATGGTGGTCATTGGAAGAAGGGCCCCTTTCTCAATGGTGGTCATTGGAAGAAGGGCCCCTTTCTCAATGGTGGTCATTGGTAGAAGGACGCCTTTCTTATTGGCGGTCTTTAGAGGAAGGGTCCATTTCTCATTGGCGGTCATTGGAAGAAGGGTCCCTATCTTATAGGAGACAGTATTCATGGTGTATGGCCTCAGCTGGCGCTGCCACGGCTCCTGACATGTTTCGCCTGCCCACTGGGGCTTGGCCCCAGAGAATATTTGTGACCAAACCCTGGTGGGTGGACGCATTAACTGAGTCCATACACCGTGACTTCACCGGGTCGGTTTGAGTGGCGTCCTTTCCCTCGGTTTACTACACTTCTGAATTGGTGTTCTCGGATGCCAGCACCCCAGCTCTGAGTAACGGCAGGAAGTTCCTGAAGCCTCAGGCTTGGAGCTGTGCTCCAAGCCTTTGTGACCTTATACATCAGTAGCCATTGTAGGGAGATCAATCTGTCTCTGCTTAAGAAACAACTTCTGATGGGACCCTTGTTGGAAAAGTCTGCTCTAGAATCCACTCTGAGTCACAGAATGAAATATCAGTAAGATGTGTATTGTCTCCTTACCAGTGGATCTCCTTCACCGTCTCCAGATGGAGCTTGCTTGCTGGAGGCCCCCTCCCTTGGCACAGAGTAACCGTCAAATCCAACATCTTCCGGTCGCAGCTGCAGCAGTGGTGGCCACTCATGTTGTTGGGGAACAGCGCTCCACGGGTACGTGTCCATGACCCACTTAGCAGGATCTTCCCATGGTGCCCTCCTGCCGTACAACTAGATAACAGAGGACCAGTAATCAAAATGGGAGTTCTGGACAAACATGGCCTAAAACATGGCTGCCATTCAGTCAAGCAAGAAAGATGAGGATTTCTTACCTGAAGCCCCTCCCTGACGGCCTCCAGCAGATATGGAATGATTGAGTAGTTCCAGAGATCTGTAAACCAGACCCTAGAGCCGTCCACATCCATGGGACAGGAGAGGAACAAGCGAGGACCTGCAAAAAACAGTTGGGACAAAATTAAAAACCCTTAAACATGCCACCATTTGTTTTTCAAATGCTATGAATTTAGACTTTATTCAGAATTGCAGCACAAATGCTCATTGTTGAAATCAGGCTTTAAGAGGGAGTGGCTTCTCTTTAAAGCGGAGTTCCACCCAGATTAACAACTTTATTTTATCCCCTTCAGCACACTGCCGACATGTTCACTTGACAAATGTTTTTTTTTTTTTTTTCCCTCTGTAAATACCTTATTCTTGCCGTTTGCAGATTGACTTCCTGGACTTGACTCCCGCGGGAGTAGGCGTGGCTACTGTATTACCCGGCGCCGCGATGACTCTTGGGAGCTTGGTGTCACGCTTCCCAGGAGTCATTGCGGTACGCCGTACTAGGATTTCCATCACAACGGGGCGTGAACATTCAATGACGCCGCCCGTTGTGATGGCAACAATCAGCATACAGGAAATCATTGCTTGTGGGTTTCAACATGCCCACAAGCAAAATGGGAACTGCTGTGCTCGCATTTTTAAAGTTCTTATTTTGCCCGAAAACGGACATGGGATAATTCATAACCTCAAACGAGTGAGTGATTATTTATAATGCGAAAATCTATTCAATACCAGGAAAAAAAAAAAATTATTTGCCGCAGAACCTCCGCTTTAAGCAGATGGTCAGGAAGGGAATGCACTCATACAGGCTTACAGGAGGGAGAGAACGGACAGAAGAGGTTACCAGGACTGATGTTCAGTAGTCGTCCAAAGAGCAGACAGAAAAGCGGGGCAGTGGCACACAGTCTACATAGCCTGAACCTTTGAGAAAGCCCATTGGGTGCTACGCATGAGGTGGGCGGTGACGTAATCACGCTGGGACTAGGTGGAGCAGTGTATGCCGAGGATTGTATTGTGAAATGTTAATTTTTTACTTCTAAAATCTGCTGAGAGGTATGGATTTGGAGTGTACAGCCAGTGGGAGCGGTGCCACAATGCACAGCGCATATAGACCTTTCGAAAATTAATGAGGTCCAATCAAGCAGGTGAGAAGACACCCATAGGTGGGGTGAAGGGCACTGTGGTGATCAGAGGCAATTACTGAAGAGCTTTTGGTGTATGGGACTGCCACCTTTTATTTCACGGACATTGAATCATTTATTTATGGACTGTATTTACAGTAGCTCACAAAAGTAAGTACACCCCTCACATTTCTGTAAATATTTTTATGTGACAACACTGAAGAAATGACACTTTGCTACAATGTAAAGTAATGAGTGTACAGCTTGTATAACGGTGTAAGTTTGCTGTCCCCTCAAAATAACTCAACACACAGCCATTAATGTCTAAACCGTCGGCAACAAAAGTGAGTACACCCCTAAGTGAAAATGTCCAAATTGGGCTCAAAGTATCAATATTTTGTGTGGCCACCATTATTTTCCAGCACTGCCTTAACCCTCTTGGGCATGGAGGTCACCAGAGCTTGGATTTTTCCATCGGAAATCCGATGAAGCTGACTTCCATCAGTCTTGCCTACACACCATCAGTCAAAAATCCGACCGTCCCAAACGCCGTGACGTAAAACACTTCGACGAGCCGAGAAAAATTAAGTTCAATGCTTCTAAGCATGCGTTGATTTGATTCTGAGCATGCGTGGGCTTTTTCTCTGATGGAGTTCCACACAGACGATCGGAATTTGCTATCGTTTTTTTTCCCCATCGGTAAAATTTAAAACATGTTCTATTTTTTTATACCGATGGAAAAAAGCCCGATGGGGCCCATACACGATCGGTTTGTCCGATGAGAAAAGTCCATCTGTCTTTTTTCATCAGAAAAACCCATCGTGTGTACACGGAATTACAGATGCTGGCAACTCCAGGCACCCAAAGCCATTTGCATTGGCACTCGCTACCATTGGCTGTAACTGACAGCTTACTAGGCTCTCAATTACAAAGACTTGACTGCTCGCCTACCTCCCTCCCTACCTACCTCCCTCCCTAGTATCACCAAAAGTCAGTTGAAAGCAGAAGACGCGGCTGGTTTGAACATTGCACACCTAAGGCTGCAATCACATCTCCACGTTACGAATTCTGGGCGGAATAGCAGCGATTAAAGTGCATGTTTTGTGTGTGCAGCGGCTACGTTTTGCACTCATAGTTGTACTGTAAATAGCAAGATAAACCCATTATTACATACTTGTCATCAGGGGTGGGCAGAAGGGGAGGCTGCCTTGGGCACTGTGGTATCATGTTAAGTGGGGGGGCTCCACAAGGAGATTTGGGGGGAGGGATTTGTGTTAAAAAGTGGGAAGGGGGTAAGTATTGTTCTAGGAGGGAAAATTTGGGGGGGGGGGGTACTAAGAGTGGTGATTTACTGGGATTTGTGTTGGAGGGGGGGAAGAAGATTTGTGCTAGGTAGGGGGAAATTGTGCTGGGAGGGGGTGATTTGAAGTGAGGGGGAGAAGATGTATACAAGCAGAGGAGATTTTAGGGTTAGAGGATTTGTGCTAGGAGGGGTGAATTATTTATTTATTTTTTGGGGCGGATTTGGGGGATGGGGAGGGGCAAAGATTTGTGCTGAGAGGGGGGATTTCAGCAGGCTGGCAGATTTGTACTGGGAGAAGGGAGAATTTATGCTTTAGTGGGGAGGTTTTTGCTGACGCATAATGCTCATACATCTTGGTACTTTACATGAATGTCAGAATTTGTGCAAGCTGAATGAAATAACACCAACAAATACGGCACAAATGCTTCTGACATTCATGCAGCGGATGTTTTATAAATGGACCCCCTAATGTAGAAAACAATTCTGACCCCCGTTCTACAACAAACAATAAAACAAACTACAAATCACTGAGCCTGCATTGCCATCTGGTGGCAGTCTGAGTGAATCACAGTTGCTCTGACCAGCCAAAAACTCTAAAGCATCACACACACGATCGGATTTTCCGCAGACAAAGCGTAGGACATTTGTCCGAAGAGCGTTGGCCATGAACTTGTCTTGCATACAAACGGCAAAGAATTATCGGCCAACAAACACAAAACGATGTGGTTTTTCAGCTCTTTAGCGCCACCCTTTGGGCAACTTCTGCAAATGTTGTGTTATGGTGAGCGTGGCTTCTGAGCATGCGTGTTTGTACTTTGGATTTTTTTCCGAAAGAGTTCTGTACACACGATCGGATAATCCGACAACACACATTTGTTGTTGGAAAATTTTAAAGCATGCTATCCAACTTTTGTTGGCGGAAAATCGGAGAACAATTGTCCGATGGAGCGTACAAACGGTCGGATTTTCCGGCAACAGCCTGTCATCACAGAATTCCCGTCGTTAAATCCGATCGTGTGCACGAGGCTTTACTCTGCAGTTACAGGAGAAGTTCACATTTTGGAGCATGTTACACATCACACGCCTATATTTACAGTATAATATGTAAAGTCATTTAGCACTTATCATCCTCCTTCCCCACCCGATTTCTCTGTGATAGTGGGCAGGGGATCCCCTCCCAGCACCCGCTGTCACATTTTGTAAACAGCCGAAACATTCATTCACAGGAATCTGTAAAATGAGAGGGCTACAAGTCCCGTCTTCCACCGTGGCAGATGGCTTGTAGTTTTCAATGAACTGTGAGGGCACTGATGCTCGTAGTTCATTCAGAAGTCCTGCAGCTTTCAAACTGATGACCCGTACCGAGGTACGGGCTGAGAGCTGTAGGGCTTGCCTGCAGGAGCCTGACATTGCACTGGCAATTCAATGATCACAGGTGAAATGATTTGCAGGTTCCTGCAGGAAAAAATTATAAATGCACATTTTTTTCCTGCATTTATTATTTTTCCAAAAAAGGTGAACTTAGGCCTTTATATTGGGATAACAAGACCCAGCATGCCCCATGGCTACTGCCTTAGACAGGCAGAGCATACAGTAACTTCGTAGTCAATGGACATTCCCCAAAGCCTCCCCCTCACCGACAATCTATGACTTTTCTATCCGACACCACTCACCGATGGTGACATCCGAGGAGCTATGAGCCTCCAGGAAGTGGTTGAGATGTTGCCACACCTTAGGGATCCAATCAATGATCTTCACCAGCTCCACGTTTCGTACTCGGTTGGTCATTTCTGTTTCGATCAGCTTCCGCCGGAGGTAGCGCCCCAGGAAACCCTTTACCGGCTCCGTGTGGTTGGCGCAGAGCACCCACCTATATAGGTAACGAGTAAAAAACAAAGTCAGATGGGATTTATCGTGAAGATGACCAAACGCTAAAAATGTAGCATGAAGGGAGAATCCTCCGAAATCCTAACAAGGGTGAGAATGATTACTAAATGGCTGGTCTACCCCAGTCTTTATAAACTCCAGTCCTCAAGGCACCTCAACAGGTCATCTTTTCAGGATTTATCCAAGATGAAACGGCTGTGGTAATTACTAAGGCAGTGAAACTGATTAAATCACCCGTGCAAAATAATGGGATGCCTGAAAACATGACCTGTTGAGGACAGGAGTTGAGAAACACTGGTCTACCCTATACTGATAGTGAGGTTATTAGTAGATGTAAAGGTACCACAGAGTGTGCACAAATTGAGGAGCATAGAGACTCCTCGGGGGCGGGCTTATGCAAGGAAAAACAACAGCTATTTGGGAAAAAAAATTAAAATAAATTTCTTCATCAATTTAGGCCAATATGTATTCTGTTACATATTTTTGCTAAAAATATACACTGTGTTTACTATGTGAGGTGCTTTTACTAAGGGAAGTGACAGTTTTTATTCCCTGCAGGGACACAAAATTCATCCCCCCCCCCCCCCCCGCCAGATCAGAATTCTGCCATGTTTACATAGGCAGAGCTCCGTCTTGTGTCTCTGCCCGATGATTGGCGAATGCCGGCGGACATCCAGTGCCCGGCCCCCACAGATCGGCTTCTGCTGTGAGTAGTCACAGCAGAAACGGCACGCCCCCCTAGGCGGGAGTGCAGAATCATGTATATATACACGTGATTCTGCGCAGGAGGGGCACCCTGTAGCAGTATATCTGCTATAGGGCGGTCCTTAACCACTTCAGCCTGAGAAGGATTTGCCAGGCCATTTTTTGCGATACTGCACTGCGGCGCTTTAACTGACAATTGCACGGTCGTGCGATGCTGTACCCAAACAAATTTCATGTCCTTTTTTTCCTACAAATAGAGATTTCTTTTGGTGGTATTTGATAACCTCTGCATTTTTTTGTGCTCAATCAATATTTCTCCACTTTAACCTTCTGTTATCCAGAAAAAAAGAATCAGACATACCTGAAGTTGTGGTGAAGTTGCAGGTTGGGCGTGGAGGATGTTGCCTGGTTCATGGTGCCAATGATGTATGGGCTGTAGGGAGAATATTATAAAGAATAAATATGTAATTCAAACATAATTGTATTTGGTCTGGTGAATTGTGTCATTATGACCAATGGCATATATAGACAAATAGAGAGACAGGAAATAACTACCCTCTGACCAGGAACTAGCGACATCAGCAGAGCAAAGGGCAAGCTGGGCCTCAAGCTTCAGCAGTGAGTTACTACTTAACAAATCAGTTTCATAAATATAATCATATAAGATATGTGTATATATATATATTATCTGTGCTGCTGTAACAATGCCCCTATGAGCAGCTAGAATACTGAACATAATTACCATTTGTGGTATTTGCAGTTTAGAAGGCCATTGAAGATATCCCCCAGGGAGCTGACATGGTGCAGATTATCCAGGATGATGACCAGAGGCATGTCCACCGAACTGTTCGCGCTGTTACATTGGTCGGCCAGGTTGGAAAGATACTGACGCAGTTCCTGCACAACGAAACAGGAAAATGTTGGTGGAAACTCACAGACATCACTTCTATGAAATGAGGACACATTGAGGTAATCGAAGTATCAGGGATTTACAGTATAGGTAACAGAATGTGTATTTATTTATTTTTTTCCAAGGAGCCTGCAGAGCATTGTACCCGTGATCTGCTGATTATGGGTGCAATGATGTCCAGGTCCTGCAGACTCTCAGCATAGCGTCTGCTCATACATGCAGGCAGAGACCTGAGAGCATGAAGATCAATAGATGACGAGAGCGCTCACCAGCGCCCCCGCAACTCATTGAAAACTACAAGCTGTCAGCCGCAATGGATGATAGTATTTGTTAGCATTCATTAACAGGAAACTGTGAAGGAAAGATGCAGCCGTGTCGGCGGAGCCCCACACGGCCAAGCGGTTTTCAAATAGTGACAGCAGGTGTGGGGAGAAATTTCCTCCCCCGCTGTCACAGGGAGGGGTTGAAGTGTGGGGAGAGGCTGCAGGTGCTGAAACATGTTACATGTTCCACCCTAAAAACAGGTAACATCTTCTAAAAGTGAACTTCTCCTTTAAGGGTTAATGCGAAAGGGTGAAGTGTTAGGGACACATAGATCAGACACTGAATTTACACACGGTGCTGAAAATGAATCTAAAGCCTTATGTGCACACAGGCGCTATCAGTGAAAAGTCACTTCTGATTGGCTGCAAGGAATGACGACACTTCACACATCCCTCTGTCATGCTTGATAAATCTGGTAAGTTAGATTTGCAGCTTCCTATAGGACTGAAATGGCAGTGAGGAATCCTTACCTTGCTGGACTTATGATCCACATTAAAAGTAGCAATGACGCCATCGCTTATTTCTCGCCCCTCGTGCAGCACCATGTGCTCAGACAGCCGGTTAGCTAGGTAGGTTTTACCAGTCCCACTAGGACCGGACAGGATAATCCTCCGATGTTCTGTTAGCAGTGAGACGTATCGCTGTAATATCGGGCGAGGAATCAGCGTTTCAAACACCAGAGCGTCCAAACTGTTCTCAGAGAGACCTAGAACAGAAGAGAGGACAACATTATCCTCTAATAGCAGAGTGTTGTATAGTGTTAGTGTTGTATAGTGTTAGTGTTGTATAGTGTAATGCCGCGTACACACGATCGATTTTTTCGACGGTGAAAACACAGTCGAGAAAATCGACGTGAAAAACGAGGAACAGCTTGTTCCCCCTACACACGGCCGTTTTAAATTACATTTTTTTTTTGGTCGAAAAAAACGACCGTGTGTGGGCTCCGCGGCAGTGTTTCCCTATGGGAAAACTGCCGCGGAAAAAAAGGACGGGAATCACGACGAGAAAAATTAGAGCATGTTCTAATTTTTCTCGTCGTGATTAATGCCGTTTTTCCCGTCAAGAAAAACGACAAAAAGCCCACACGCGGTCGTTTTTCTCGTCCAAAGGAAAAAAATTCATTTTTCTCGACGGGAAAAACGGTCGTGTGTACCCGCCATTAGTGTTGTATAGTGTTAGTGGCAAAGCTTTTTAGACAGTTTGTCAGATATCTGAGACAACATCTGCAGATCTTCCCCTAAAACCATAACAGGGGGTGTCACAGCTGGATCCCCTAATTTCTTGCCTGCTTTGGAAGCCCCGATACTATCAAATGGCATTGTGATGGCCACTGCTGTTGGAAGAACTGGGAATTCTGTTTGTGTGACCTTTCCCCCGGAGGCCCCAAATATATGAGAAGCCGCCATGTGGTTCAGCTTGCCAGCAACCACTAACACTGACGTTTTAGTTGGATTAGGGCCCAGGGGTAGATAACCTGGGGCCCTCCAGCTGTACATTTCCCATGAGGCATTGCAAGGCTGGCAGTTACAATTACTCCCAGAGGCATGATGGGACTTGTAGTTCTGCAACAGCTGGAGGGCCCCAGGTTGCCCACCCCTGGATTAGGCCTTTATGGTGAACCTGTCTATCACAAAAAATTCAGGCCACCATCTTGTGGGTTAGAGGTATATGGAGCCTAAAATGTGGCCCTTGACAACACCAAAGGGGCTTTACATGATAGTCAGTATATTAGGGTGTTTAATTTTCTAAGGCAAAAAATAAACAGTAAAATTTTTGCAGACTATGCTTATGCCCCGAGTCTCAGTGATGTAAAAGATAAATATGCTAAATTTCAAGAAGATTGGATAATATTAAGAGGTTGCACACTTGCTCTGTTTTGTAAAAGTAGGCAAAAAATACGATTTTTCAATGTTAATTACTTTTATTGGGAAAAATAGAAATCACAAACTTAAAATACTATTAAAACTATACACGAAGATTAATAGGTAATATGATAGGCAGAACATGTGTTAAATTAATCAACTTTGAACGATGCAATCCCTTGTTTTGTTCGCTTGGTGATGACTTTTCTGTGATGCTCGACTACCTTCAACAAGAATTGTTTTTGTTGTTCATCCCTGACCGATTTGTTATACTTTTTTTATCAGAGCAATTCCTCTTTCTGCGGTATCATTGACAACCTTAAGAGCGTTTACATGGCTTCTTAGAGAATGACTGCAGTATTCTGTCACGTCGTGGATCCCAAACAATTCAAAGAACGTCTTTGTTTTATTAGTAATGAAATGGCTCAGGTCTTTTCCTTCAAAAACCATGTTTTTACCCTCCAATCATTTCACTTCCTTTTTTCTGGATGTCAGGACCACTTGATGGTATGCCACAACAATCCTCAAACACTCATTTCAATATTAGTTCATGGATGTGATGAGGGCAAGCCAACCACAACAATGTTCATCCGATTTCCCTTTCAATTCTGGTACATGCCCCTTGGATCAGTCCTGTATTAGATGCTGTAGTATCAAAAGATATACCGATTATATTGTCACGTAGCCCAAATCGGTCCACTTCCCGAATAACTACTTCAGCCATCTGCTCACCAGTGCCTTTCAGGGCAACAGGTATGCCAAGCAAATGCTCAAAATCTTTGCCAGTCACTAGAACTGCAACTCTATCTTCCAAAGTTATGACATTCCCATGGGCAACTGAGGGCAACAGTTTACTATCCCAATGCAAGACCAAATGAGGAGGATTTTCAAAGAGTGACTCTTCGATTTTCTTTGCCATTTTACTTCTATTGATGGCCCGAGCTCGGTAAACGGTAGCTGGAGATATAGAAATGTTTGAAACATCGTAGCCAAGGCTGTTTGCAGTTGCTATAAATTAAGTACTTGCTTGTCGAATAGATAGCTGTTCTCGATCCCAAGTAGACGCGAGTGTCTGATCAAGAAGTTTTAATCTAAGACTTGAACATAATTTTTTCGTTGCTGGAGGCGAAAACTCAGCCTCTGCGTCACTAGGTGCTTGTGATGATGGAGATGAGTCTTCCAGTATAACTGTCATATTGATTTCAGTGATAGCTTTGTAATGTTTATTCTTATATGAATCTTTTTTTTTTCTTCTTTTGTACATAAGTGATCAAAAGTGATAAAAGTGATCAATGTGTGCAACCCCTAAATATTATCCAATCTTCTTGAAATTTGGCATATATATCTTTTACATCACTGAGACTCGGGGCGCAAGCAAAGTCATATGAAAATCACATCTTTGGAAAAATGAAACACCCTACAGTATATGTAATGCTAGAAAAGGAAACAAAGGTCGGAGGCTGCGGACATGCTACAGGTTAAGTTGGAGACTAAAGACATGCTGCATGAGACATATTACATGACAGAAATCATTGCTATTGCCACTTTACAGATCAATGCCCTTATTCCCAATACAGGCTACGGGGGTCTGAGGGTACTAAACGGCTGCATGTGGCTAGTGGTGTATTTTGGTTTTGTGCTGCCCTAGGAAAGACTAAAACCGTCGCCCCCCCCCCCCCCCCCCATCTAAATTTGTCTCACCCTAGCCGTGGTATACCGTTCTTGTCTCAGCGACTGATGAGGAAGCTGCAGCTGTTCACCGTGAACAGCTGTGGCTTCCTCGTCAGAGCCTGAGACATGATTGGTCCAAGTGTCACATATGTGGTCAATGGAGCAATGGGTGGGGTTAGCAGGACATAGGACAGGGTCAGCAGGGCTTAGGATAAGGAGACACTGATGAATCTGCACTGATGTTTGCCTCGCACAGGTACGCTCCTTCATGTGGCCCTGGGGCCACAGGTTGGGCACCAGGGGGTTAGAGGGTAACACACTTTGGGCATTTTTATCACCTCATCTATACCAACATTTTTGACGTGCAGCAGGAAAGATTTAGCAATTAATCAAAAATATCACTTACCTTTTAATGTGAGGGCGATGGTGTCATTTTCACCCACCAGATACCCGCAGGGAAGGAGTTCCGGGGTTCCCACAGTGTTTGTCCGTTTGATCTCTCCGATGCTGTAACCGGTTACACTCTCAGAATTGAGTCCTAGCTGTGCGATTGGATCCACATGTACAATGTACTCCTGTAAGAAACATCACGCAGGTTAGGCTTTGTACATAGAGGTTTCAAAGTGCATCATCCGAAGCCACATGTGTCAACACAAGGCCTGCGGGATGAATCAGGCCATTTCATGTGGCAACGCCACCTCTCCTGCGGCACCGCCCTTGTCGCCGCCCCCACCTAGTCTCAGCAGTCGGTAGCAGAGAGGACAGAACTCCTCCGCCAGATCCTGCACACTTCTCTGTGAAGCTGCGGAGAGGCTCGTCTCTGCCTCCTCCCAACTAATCAACTTGAGTGAACAGCCCCTTCCCAAGCCGGGAATTTCAAGAGGATCAAACTGATTTGTTGTAAGGGTGGATGAGCTGCTCTAGACATTTAGTCTTACAGATACAACTGGCCCAAGGACAACCATAATACTGATGCAGCCAGCAATGGAATGGACCTTTTTTTTAAAGGAGGGGAAAGTTCATTACCCCATCAGATTGTATTTTGCCATCTGTGCACCGTTCACCTTGCTTCCTATCCTAGAGACAGAAAGTGAGTGAAAATGTCTCCAAAACGTGGGGCAATCGCCTCTTAGTTGTCCCCAGGACAGGGGGCATCATTGAAAAGATTTCCTTCCTTTTCTAAACTCCAGGGAGGACGGTCACCAGAACAAGGGGAGTGAATCTCCCCAACGGGGACACAGATGGCAAAAAAAACTAAAAAAAACTAACCCAATGTAAAAATTATTAAGGGTGCCACACCGATGGTCAGAAAGTCCAAAAAAAAAAATGTTTCGGAGGTTCAGACACTTTTCCTTCCGGGGGAGACTGCACAAGCAGATGTTTACAGGATTTTACTATAAACCTATTACTATTATTACAATCTAATGTAATCCAGCCATTATAGATTACATAATGCTAAAGTGTTTGTTACCCAAAAAAAAAAAAGTATGGATCCTGTTCCTTTAAAGCATGTTATACAGCACAGTGCTTGTGCTGTGTAATTTGGCACCCTGTATCACCTGAACTACCTGGCTGATCCTGCATGGTTCAGCCCTCCCCCCTGTAAACTGATCATGGTATATAATGGCTGCTGAGCCCTGACACAGTGGTCAGTTTACGTGCCTCCGTCAGCAGCAGCCCTGCTCTGTCCTTCTCCGTGCTCCTCTCCCCCCTCCCCTCCCTGCCTTTCAGCTCGTGACAGTGCCGGCCCCTCCTCCCCTTTTGCTAAAATAACTTTTACTTTTTTATACAATCCTCTCTGTTTTCTAATGCTAGGTGCCCCTGTGTACATGCTTTATAAAAAATAAAAAAAACGTCTATACCTGTTTTCAGAGCGCCTCTCGGCGCTCACATGACCGACCGCCTCTCTACTCCCGTCTGACATCGGCAGGGGATTCTCGGGCCCTCCCCCTGCAGCTGTCCGATCGAGATAGGGGAGAGTCGGCCGGTCACGTGAGCGCCGAGAGACACTCATCAGATATAGATTGCATTTTCTTTGTAAAGCATGTACACAGGGGCAACTAGCATTAGAAAACAGAGATGATTGTATAAAGTGGGCTGAGTGGCCTAACAACCGCTTTAAAGAGGAAGTAAACCCCGGCCCACATTTTTTCTATTTTTTTGTTATTCTATTACCCAAGGTTATTGCAATGCTAATGACATATATATTTTTTTAAAACGAGGCCCGCAAATACCTTTTGTCTAGCGTTCTTTTTGTTTCCGGGTATAGATATCGCCATTCTTACTCCTGTTCTTTGCTTCCCTTTCTGACGTCACTTCCGCCCTTACAGGGTCCCTGTTAGAAATCTCACGCATGCGCCGTAGCGCCGTAACCAAGCCTCGATCTGGATTGCCGTTACCGCGGCAACCCATATACAAGGAAATTAATGCTGTGTCTGCAGCTTGTGTTTTGGTTCACTCCCCTTTTTGTGACGTCTTCTTTAGTCACAAGGGGGAGTACAAGGAAGAGTTGAAGGATGTAAACAGCGCAAGACTTCTCCTTTTCTCCTAATCCAAGCATTAATTGCCGGTTTTGTCGCTGTAATGTGCGCATGCGCGGTGACGTCATTAAAAACGAAATATGATATTTGGAAAGGAAATACAGCGGTGAGTACACTTACACAGGCAGCGATTAGCTGCCTGTGTTATGGGGAATTTTTTTAAGCAATGTTGTGACAGTGGCTTAACAACCGCTTTAAGACCTCTGAACCCCCCCCCCCCCCCAAAAGAGCTGGATTTCTTATTTCTATTGTTTTTCCAATAAAAATAGGATTTTTATAACAGCTTACCTGTAAAATCCTTTTCTTGGAGTACATCACGGGACACAGAGCGACATAGTCATTACTAATGGGTTATATAGTTACCGTCAGGTGCTGGCACTGGCAACTTCCAAAACCGGAAGTACCCTCCCCTATATAAGCCCCTCCCATCCGGGAGCACCTCAGTTTTGTAGCAAAGCAATAAGTGTCCCCAAAGAGGGGCGGGAGCTCTGTGTCCCGTGATGTACTCCAAGAAAAGGATTTTACAGGTAAGCTGTTATAAAAATCCTATTTTCTTTCTCGTACATCACGGGACACAGAGCGACATAGTCATTACTAATGGGATGTCCTAAAGCAATGCCAAATGAGGGGGGGGATACACCATATATAAGCTGAGCGCTATCAGACATGAGGATCTTTTGCGGCCTGCAACACACTGCGCCCAAAGGCGACATCCTCCTGACTTCTAACGTCCACCTGGTAGAACCTAGTAAACGTGTGTACGGAAGACCATGTTGCGGCCTTACAGACTTGAGCCAGGGAGGCCTGGTGATGCACTGCCCATAAAGTTCCAACTGCTCTCGTGGAGTGCGCCCTAACTTTGAACGGAGGCGGTCTACTTCTCAAGCTATAGGCTTGTATTATGACCTGTCGAATCCACTTGGCTAAAGTAGATTTTGACGCTGCCTGACCCTTTCTGGGGCCTTCCGGCAGAATAAACAAAGTATCCGTTCTGCGAATCTGAGCAGTGGCTTTTAGATAAGCTTTAACTGCTCTTACTACATCCAAAGAATGCAATAACTTTTCCTCTACCGAAGTAGGCTTGGGGAAAAAAGAAGGAAGAACCACATCTTGGTTCAAATGAAAACTCGATACCACCTTAGGAAGAAAGGCTGGATGAGGACGTAACACTACTCTGTCCTTATGGATAACCAGATATGGCTCCTTACAGGACATAGCTGCTAATTCCGATACTCTTTTAGCCGAACAAATGGCTACTAGAAAAATCAATTTCCTGGTGAGAAGCACTAAGGAAATATGCTGTAATGGTTCAAATAGTTGTTTCTGTAGAACCGACAGAACCAAGTTTAGATCCCATGGACATATGGGAATATTAACCGGAGGACTAATACGCATCACTCCTTGTATAAAGGCTTTGACTAGTGAATGCGAAGCCAAGGGCCTTTGAAAAAATATTGACAAGGCCGAAATCTGACCTTTGATAGTACTCAAGGCAAGCTTCCTATCTACAGCCCATTGTAGGAAGTCCAGAATTCTACCTATTACGTATTTACGTGGATGCCATTTCCTGGCCTCACACCAGGCGATGTACGCCTTCCAGATTCTATAGTAGATCTGCCTGGATACCGGTTTCCTGGCATTGATCATGGTAGACACCACAGCATTAGAGAGCCCTCTCCTTTTTAGAATGTGGGCTTCAATAGCCAGGCCGTCAAACCTAGGGCTGGTAAGGAAGGGTGGTATATCGGTCCCTGCGAAAGCAGGTCCGGACGATGTGGGAGGGTCCAAGGACTCCCCACAGACATTTTTACAATCTCCGCGTACCATGCTCTTCGGGGCCACGCTGGAGCCACCAGAATCACTGGTTTCTTTTCTACCCTGATTCTGCGGAGTAATCGAGGTAACAATTGTGGCGGTGGGAATGCATATATCAGCTTGAACTGATCCCAAGGGAACACTAGGGCATCCGAGCCGCACGCTAGGGGATCCCTTGTCCAAGAGACAAACCTGTCCACTTTCGTGTTGAACCTGGATGCTAGCAGATCTACATCCGGTGTTCCCCACCGCTGACATATTGTCCGGAAAACCTCGGGATGAAGGGACCATTCCCCTGGGCATAATTGTTGGCGACTTAGAAAGTCCGCCTTCCAATACTCCACCCCTGGAATGAATACCGCAGATATGGCTGGGACATATCTTTCTGCCCATCTCAGGATGTAATTTACTTCCCTTTGGGCTGCACGACTCCTGGTGCCCCCCTGACGATTGATATATGCCACTGCTGTGGCATTGTCTGACTGAACTCTGACAGGGGACCCTTGGAGTTTGGATGTCCATGCTACTAGGGCATACCGGGCTGCTCGTATCTCTAAGAGATTGATGGGCAGGGCCTTTTCCGCATCCGACCATCTGCCCTGGAGAGACCATTGCTCCAGTACTGCTCCCCAGCCTAAAAGGCTGGCATCTGTAGTGACCACCTTCCAAGAAATCGGACTGAAGGATTTCCCTTTTTCCAGATTCCGGGGAACCAACCACCAACGGAGGCTTCTGCGAACGGAAGGGGACAAGGACATTGGTACGTCCAGAGCCTGAACTTTTTTGTTCCAGGCTGACAGTATGGCCCTTTGCAACTTCCTTGAATGGAATTGACCGTAGGGTACTGCTTCGAATGATGCCACCATTTTTCCCAGCAGCCTCATGCACAGGCGTATGGATGGCTGTCTTTTTGAACCCACTAAGTGGATCAAATCTCTCAAAGACGACCCCTTTTCTCGAGGCAAGAAAATTTTTCTCTGGTCTGAATCCAGCCTTAGCCCCAAGTATTCCAGACTTTTGACTGGTTTTAGGGCTGACTTGTCTCGGTTGATAAACCCAACCGTGATATTCCAGATACTTGATTGTCTCGTGAACAACCACTTCTAGTTTTTCCACTGAGTGGTCTATCAGCAACAAGTCGTCTAGATATGCCATTATCGTTACACCTCGTGTTCTTAGATTGGCCAATAATGGGGCCAGAATTTTTGTGAACACTCTTGGTGCTGTGGCCAGACCGAAAGGTAAGGCTCTGAACTGAAAATGGCGCCCTTCTATCGCAAAGCGTAGAAATTTTTGGTGGGCTGGAAAGATGGGGATGTGCAAATACGCATCTTTGATGTCGATCGAGGCTAACCATTCCTCCCCTTGTAGGGCAGTGGCTACCGATCGGATCGACTCCATCCGGAAAGTCCTGATATGTAGGAATTTGTTTAGCCCTTTTAGATTTAATATGGGCCTCACGTCCCCGTTTGGCTTCGGAACTGTAAAGAGGTTTGAGTAAAACCCGAACCCCCACTCTTCCAGGGGAACCTCTATAATTACTGCTTGAAGCAATAATTGTTCCAGTGCCAACAGGAGGGATCCTCTCTTCTGGGGATCCCTTGGCACGTTCGACCTTATAAAGCGGGAAGGAGGGGAGTTTTTTAACTCCAATTTGTATCCCAGATTTACTGCGGAGAGCACCCATCTGTCTCGGATCGTGTCCCGCCAGGTTTCTGTGAACAACTGAAGTCTTCCCCCCACCCGATTGGGTGGGGGCAACCCTTCATGCATTTGACTTTGGGGGAGGTTTTGTACCTCTCCTGCTCCAGGGCTTCTTGTTACCCTGCAACTGTCCCTGATTTTTACCTCCGGGATTTGACCGGGGAGGCCGTCGGAACTGTTTCACAGCCGATGTCCTAGGGACTGGAGAAGCCGGCCTCTTAAAAGAGGGACCTCTAACTCTATTTTTGACCGGCAAGAGTGTACTTTTACCGCTGGAAATTCTCTGGATATACTTGTCCAGGTCTTCCCCGAATAAGCGCTCCCCATGAAATGGGAAGCTGACCAGCAATTTTTTACAGGGAGCTTCAGCAGACCAGTTTTTGAGCCATAGAAGCCTGCGCATATGTACTACAGACAGCGTAAGGCGGGAGGCCTGATGGATTGAATCCTTTATAGCGTCCACCGCAAAGCATAAGGCTCTAGGTAGATCAGCTAGAGCAAGAGCCTGCTGATCTGGCACGTCCCTTAAGACCTGTTTCAACTGATCCTTCACTGCTTGGCAGACCCCTATAGCTGCCACTGCTGGTTGTGTCACCAATCCTGCTGTAGAAAAAGCAGATTTCAATAAGGACTCCAATTTTTTATCTATTGGGTCCTTGAACATTTGGACATTTTCCACCGGACATGTCAGTGATTTATTCACACAAGAGATGGCTGCGTCCACTGTAGGGACCTTCCATTTTCTGACGAACTTATCCTCCATAGGATAGACCACCGGAAATCTCTTGGGGGGAGTAAATATTTTGTCAGGATGCTCCCAATCCTGGTAAATGAGCCCCTCCAGTAAAGGATGGATCGGAAAAGAACAAACAGTCTGGGGAGCTTTTAGCGACCCCAACGAGGAGACAGAAGAGGAGGATGGCTCCGCAAGTGGCATTTTAAATGCTGATCGGACCATATTAGTCAGGGACTGCACCCATAACCTCTCAGCATGTGATGCTGAGAACGGCTCCTCCACTGTTGATTCCTCTACAACTGAATCAACCTCATCCTGATCCCCCTCAGGTAGGTCGTTCTCTGTATGGGACTGTTGCTCTGTTAACAGGCACTCTGAGGGAGGAGACGGAGATCGAGCGCTTTTCTCCTGTGACAGGGAAGCAGCAATTAGTGCTGACAATCTCTCTTCCAGCCCTCCCAGAGCTGAGGAAAAAAACCTCCTCTGTTACATACACAGGAGCAGGTGAACTGGGGACAGCCACAGTACCAGGTACTCCTGGGGGTGCCCTACGGTCACTAACCTCTGATTCTTCAGGGGAGACTGGTGCAGCCAAAGCATGCCCAAGATCCTCAGAGCCCGATGGAGACCCCCTATTCCTCCTGGAATTTCTAGTCCCGGAGTTTTTAGACGGCATATTCCTAAGCCACAAAGCTGAGGTATTCCAGCCGAAAATACACCAGTTACTGATAATAGTCTAGCATAAATGCTGCTATAATAAACAGTTGGTGTCTACTAATGTGCCTTTCTAGGGGATGCCTGTATCAACCGCTTGCTGTATGCCTTTAAATGTTGCCAGCTCTGTCTCTGTACTTCATAGCCAGCTTACTGCAATAATGTGGCTTTTTTAAAAACCTGCTGGGACGCCCGCACATGCGCAGAAGCGCTGCGGCGCGCACAGAGCGTCATCCCCCAGGCCCCGCCCCTTTTTCCGGCCACCTCTATATATAGAGGCGCGTGCACGCGCACGCGCGCGGCCACGTGCGCCTCGGCGCTAATTTTCAAACATGGAAACCAGGGACAGGAGCCAGGGCCCCCTTTGCCGCAGGCCGGGGGATAGACGAACACTGCAACATGGCAGAGGAAACAGTTTCCTGTAGGAGAACTCACCAGCTGCCTGGACTTTGCTCTCTGAGAAGAAACTAGTCCATATGACAAGAAAAACATTCCACAGCGGCCTCTAGTGGACAAACACAGGTACCGCAGTTTAATATACTAAACATATATAAAAAAACATTCTTTTTTTTTTTTTTTTTTTCTTGACCACCATTAAAAATGATTACATTTTTTTTTAGTAGTTACAGGCATGCACAGATATTAGCGGGAATACCGTTAGGTAACAGACAGAAAGACAAATTAGGCTTGGGGGTCCCCCAATAGAACCAAGTTCCTGGGGGCCCCCACTTACCTGTTCCCCGCCGCAGGACTTTGTTTGGTCCACAAAAGCCCAAACTTCACCTATCACGGCAGGCATTGTAATCAAACCTTCAGGGACCGGGTTCCCAAGGATTCCACTCCCCTGGACCTGTATAGCACCCTGCACAGAAAACATCTTGGTCGTGGGTATGACCAGAGCTCTGGATCCCAGGGTCCAGCTCTCCTAAGAGAAGCATTACAGGCAGAACCTTGCTCTTCTCTGCAAGGCCCGGGTACCGACCGTTTAGCTATGAAGCTTTTTTGGTCGGATCCGGAATAGCTTACTGAGGCCCAAAAGAACCTGTACGCAAGCTCAGTGAAAAACACATGTTTCTTCTTGGCCAACACCTTAGACACTGGCAAAAAAACTGAGGTGCTCCCGGATGGGAGGGGCTTATATAGGGGAGGGTACTTCCGGTTTTGGAAGTTGCCAGTGCCAGCACCTGACGGTAACTATATAACCCATTAGTAATGACTATGTCGCTCTGTGTCCCGTGATGTACGAGAAAGAAATACAATTTTGGACTCTTTGACCATTAATGCGGCACACTTATTGCTTCTTACATATTTGGACTTTTTTTTCGAAGACCCCTTACACAAATCAACAGTGAACACAACACTTTTTAAGGTCTTATAAGTGATAATATTTTACCTTAAATAACCGGCGTACAACCCCATCCAGGACATCCCATTTGGTTTTGCCACCGACACCAATACAGCCAATAAGAAGTATGCGAGGCCGGCAATCCTGCAAAGGAAGTACAAGGAGACGTGTGAGATATACAAAGAACCATAAAGTTAGGGAGCTGGGGGGGGGGTAATTTTATAATCCTGTACTACCTTTCCTTTTCATTATAGTGTACTTGCAGTTGTTTATAACAACATCAATTCCAAAAAAAAAAAAAGACATCGAAGAGGATTTATAACCATTAACTTCCTATTATATGTAGAGCTTCCTACCACTGGCACCATTGGCTACTAGCTGTTCCAGTAATCATAAACCTCACAGGATACAAAAGCCTGATTTTAGGTTCAGACATTTTTTCAAATGTCTGAACCTAAGGCCCTGATAAAGGGGGGCTGTTCTGGCCCTTGGTCTGGCGCCCCTTCGGTGGTTTTATGCTTTAATTGTCTAAAATAACCTGTAAAGAGCATGGGGGTTGATTTACTAAAACTGGAGAGTGCAAAACCTGCAAACCAATCGGCTTCCAGTTTTTTGTTTTTTTTTCTTGTAAAAGCCTACATGTGTGCCAAGTTTGGGGTCCTATGGCTGGCCGGGATCAGGCGCACAAATTTGAAGATAGACACAGACTCGAGGGGGGTATTTTCAGCACAAAAAAATGTGCTGAAAAACTTGGCTTATACTCGAGTATATACGGTATACTCCCTGTTTGTATTACTGCCGTACCTCTCTTCTGCTTCTTGTTTCCTCTCGTTTCCTAGGTCGCGTTCCTTTCTTTCTATTATGACGTACTATGCTAAAGAGTCCCCTTTCTTCTTCTATCTGTCCCCACATACATCATTCATGTGAAGAATACACAGATAGTCAGCTCAGCACACCCACCTCTCTCCATTTCACCTCCTCCAAGAGGCTGACCACAATCTTGACATGGCGGCTCTCCTTGCGCAGGGTGCCATCGGCAGAATCTTCCAGCAGCATGTCTGAAAGGGCAAAAGGGGATTTGTTAGGAACAGGGGTGTAACTACCAATCACGGTGCCCCATAGCAGAAATTTTAAAGGGCCCCCTTCCAGCAACTGGAGAAAATTTTTGCACGCCTTCAAATCACATCCAGACTGCTTTCTTTAGTCCAGATTTATGGAAAGCCCTGATGAAGGAGGTCCTAAAGAACGCCTAACATGTCTTTTAAGGCCAGATTCACACATGTCCGGTGCGAATTTCCCCTCCGGTTTCATTGCAAATTTCCAAAGCAGCTGTTCAGCGGCGGTTTAGATATGGTTCTGATGCAAATTTTTGGAGCCGGTGACTTTGGAGCCCCGTTTTCTGGCCTGCCAGGCTGCATGCTTGGATAAGGGTCTGGTATGGATTGGGGGGACGGAGACGGACCCCACGACATTTTTTTTTCACATTGGGGTTCACCTTAAAATCCATACCAGATTGGTGCTCCTCTTCTAATATATCTGATACTTCAATTCAAAAGCCAATCAGTAGCCGGTGTTTACTCCAGGAGAAGCTGCCACACACAATCCTGTAATCTGCCAATCTCTATGGATACAGGTGCTGGCTGAATGGAGATCGTTATTGCTCCCCATGTGTAGCAAACAGAGAAATTGCCTGCACTCCAATGACATCAGTATAAAGTAAAGCTTTATTGGTCTGGACAAAAATCACAGAAGGTCTGCCCAGACCATCCTAACTTAGAAGGCACGGCCTTACTTCCGTCATCCCACTTCGCTTTCAGGTCCCATGCTGAGCAGCTGCCCTGCTGCATTGTGAACACAGGAGGTTCCTCGCTTGGCATGGGTGCTATTCAGAGAACACTTTCCATTTTCTCAATAAATGCAAAGGGGTTGATTTATTAAAATTGAAGAGTGCAGAAACTGGTGCATAGAAACCATTTATTTCTTTTTTAAATCAAAGCTTTAGGCTGGTTTCACACGGGCGTCTGCATCCACCTCCTCTGCCCCGCTGTTCTCTATGGGGCTGTCAGATGCAGTCCCGGGACAAGGCCAGGACGAACATGCCAAACTGTGCCCCCCCCTAATTTGTATGAGCATTATGTCCCCCCCCCCAAATACATATCCCCACCCCCTAAATTTCCCCTCCACCCCCCAAATTTTCCCTCCCAGCACAAATCCCTACTGGCACTATCCCCCCCCCCCAAAAAAAAAGGTCTTCTCCCAGCACAAATCCCCTCCACCTTCTACCATATCACCTCTTCTAGCACAAACACCCCAAATCCCCCCTCCTAGCACAAATTATCTTCCACCATTCCAACACAATTCGCTTCAAATCACCAGGCCTAGCACGCCCCTCCAAATTTCCCCTTCTAGAATTCTCACACCCCTGCTGCCCCCTAATTTCCCCCACCCAACACAAATCCCTGCCCCCCCTACCTCCTTGTGCCCCCCCCCAAAAAAAAAAATCCTCTCCTAGAACAAATCCCCTCTACCATATCACCTCTTCTAGCACAAACACCCCAAATCCCCCCTCCTAGCACAAATCTTCATCCCCCATCCCACTCCCAACACAAATCCCTCCAAATCACCAGTCCTAGCACACCCCGCCAAATTTCCCCTCCTAGAATTCTCACCCCCTAATTTCCCCCACCCAACACAAATCCCTTCCCCCCCATCTCCTTGTGCCCCCCCCACCCCCAAAAAAATCTCACATGATAACACAGTGCCCAGGGCAGCCGCCCCTCTTGACACCTCTTGTCCCGGTCCTGGTCAAATGGAAACGGACCGCCTGTCTGTTTCTATCGGACTGTCATCCGATCCTATACGATGTTTTTTGGCGGACAGGAATGGACGCCAGCAGGTGTCAGTGGATCGGACGCCAGCGGGTGTCAGGGGATCGGACGCCAGCGGGTGTCAGGGGATCGGACGCCAGCGGGTGTCAGGGGATCGGACGCCAGCGGGTGTCAGGGGATCGGACGCCAGCGGATCGAACGCCAGCGGGTATCAGCGGATCGAACGCCAGCGGGTGTCAGCGGGTCGGACGCCAGCGGGTGTCAGCGGATCGGACGCCAGCGGGTGTCAGCGGATCGGACGCCAGCGGGTGTCAGCGGATCGGTCGCCAGCGGGTGTCAGCGGATCGGTCGCCAGCGGGTGTCAGCGGATCGGACGCCAGCGGGTGTCAGCGGATCGGACGCCAGCGGGTGTCAGCGGATCGGACGCCAGCGGGTGTCAGCGGATCGGACGCCAGCGGGTGTCAGTGGATCGGACAAGCCCATGTGAAACCAGCCCAATTAAACAAGCTGAAGTTAAAAGCCGATTGGCCTCCCATGCACAGCTGCACCAGATTTTGCACTCTCTCCAGTATTAGTAACTCAAACCCAAAGTGTTCTCTGATTGGACAGGGTGGAGGTTATGACATCACTGCCCCGCCTCTCTATCATGTCCAATTAGAGAATGCTTTGCGGTCAATGAAAAAAAAATGCAAAGTGTTCCCTGAATGGTGCCCATGCTGAGTTAGTAAACCACCTCCTGTGTTCACAATGCAGGGCACCTGGAAACTAGTAGAGACTATTACAGTGATTTCCATCTTCCGAGTCCAAGCTGGTCCAATGTAAGTATGCAAAAATTGCCGTACCTGGAATTTTTTTTTAAGCCTGACTGAAGTGTAGCGGGGGCCCTAAATTGAGGTTATGCGGTACCAAATTTAGGGGTGATTTGAGTGATAGTTGGCTCAAGTCTTTCAATTGCTGGACTCTGCTTTGCTGCTGTTTCACCTGGTGTGCAGTTCCCCTAAGTAGTATGGGTGGCGCTGTCACTGGTACTCGGGGTTGAACCACAGGTGTTATAGTGGCGATTGGGTGTCCTCTCTCGGCAGCCGTGCAGTGGGCGTGGTCTACCCACTGTGCATGCCGGGAGAGGGTACAAAAGGGGCAGACACCATAGGTCAGGGAGAGAGCTAGTTACCACCCTGGGGACCTGTACCCGGGGGAAGGTATTGTGTTGAGTCCAGGTTCGAGTGCATGGCCCTCCAGGTCATGGGGCCACGTGCGCCTCAGTCCCAGGCACCTTTAGTCCTGGGACTGCAACTTCAGCCCCGGGCTCAGCACCTTTAGCTGGAGCCCACTTCAGGGAGGAAGAATCCCAGGGTGCCGCCTTGCGAGGGGACCCGTTTCTGGAAGAGGAGGCTGGGGGAGGACGGTTCCGAAGGACTGGTGAGAGAATCACAGTGAAGGAAGGGGCCCAGTAACTCTCTAGAGGGATGTCACCATCCAGAATCCAGGGGTCCAACATCTGGACCATCAGGAGGTTTGGGACACTATAGATCCTGTGGCAGAGGATCTCCTAGACGCATCCATTAGGGAACTAAATTGACTGTTCGAGCTACACACCGGCTGCTAGTGCCGTTGGGTGACTATCCGGGTGAGCTGTACCCGCTCGGGACCGAGTGGCGACGAAGCCAGGAGTGCCTGAATGCTGTCCGTCTTCTTAACACCTTTCTCTCTTCATGCACAAGAAAATAAAGCTCTACGTTGGAGTGATATACTGCTGTGGACCTTGGAGTTACTTGGGGTATAAAGACTTTGTCCCTGCATACTGGGGACAGAAACCAACTTTGAGGAGAACCTCGCTGCAAGACCCGTAAGTGAAACAAGTGGGCTTAACCTCTGCAGACCAGAGGGTACGGGCATGGTGGCGCGGTGCGCCTTTCTCTCCTGTGAGTGAGCCAAAGACGGGAGTGAAGGGGCTGTGTGCTACAGAAGTTTTCTGTCAGAGCAGAGAGCACTATGTGTGTTGAAGGGAAGATCCAATAAGAATTGGTGAGCCTTCGTTGTTTTGGAGTGTGAAAGGCTTACATTCTCTCTAATGGTTGTCTGCTTCCTTGTTGATGAGATTTTGGCTCACTTCCTGTCCTGGTGACACCAGAGCATTGTGGTCAACTCTACTTCCTGCTTACCCTCTCTGGAAACCATTGTCCATATATCCCCTTAAAAATTAAAAATCTACTAGGGCCTGATGACAATATTTGGATTGAGTTGCACTTTACAGGGAGATATTTTTTCCAAGCTGGTGTCAGAAAATGAAGATCTCATTAGTTGCTTTGCACAAAAAAAAAAAACAACTTCTCCTTTACTGAATAAACTGAGATTGTAACAAACATCACTGATGACTGATGTGTACTATATGCAGCACACAGCTCAATATATGATGTAAATCTACACTCACCGGCCACTTTATTAGGTACACCCTGCTAGTAGCGGGTTGGACCCGCTTTTGCCTTCATTCTTGGTGGCATAGATACAACAAGGTGTTGGAAACGAGATTTTGCTCCATAGTGACATGATAGCATCACGCAGTTGCTGAAGATTTGTCGGCTGCACATCCATGATGCCAATCTCCCATTCCACCACATCCCAATGGTCCTCTATATTGGATGTGCTGAGTGTGGAGGCCATTGGAGGACAGTGACCTCATTGTCCAGTGGTGAGATGATTGGAGCTTTGTGACATGGTGACATTATCCTGCTGGAAGGAGCCATCAGAAGATGAGGGACACTGTAGTCATAAAGGGATGGACATGGTCAGCGACAATACTCAGGTAGGCCGTGGGGTTTAATCGATGCTCAATTGGTACTAAGGGGCCCAAAGCATGCCAAGAAAATATCCCCCACCACCAGCCTGAACCGGTGATACCCCATCCCCCCACACCATTACACCCCCACCACCAGCCTGAACCGGTGATACCTCATCCCCCCACACCATTACACCCCCACCACCAGCCTGAACCGGTGATACCTCATCCCCCCACACCATTACACCCCCACCACCAGCCTGAACCGGTGATACCCCATCCCCCACACCATTACACCCCCACCACCAGCCTGAACCGGTGATACCCCATCCCCCACACCCTTACACCCCCACCACCAGCCTGAACCGGTGATACCCCATCCCCCCACACCATTACACCCCCACCACCAGCCTGAACCGGTGATACCTCATCCCCCACACCATTACACCCCCACCACCAGCCTGAACCGGTGATACCCCATCCCCCACACCATTACACCCCCACCACCAGCCTGAACCGGTGATACCCCATCCCCCACACCATTACACCCCCACCACCAGCCTGAACCGGTGATACCTCATCCCCCACACCATTACACCCCCACCACCAGCCTGAACCGGTGATACCCCATCCCCCACACCATTACACCCCCACCACCAGCCTGAACCGGTGATACCCCATCCCCCCACACCATTACACCCCCACCACCAGCCTGAACCGGTGATACCCCAACCCCCCACACCATTACACCCCCACCACCAGCCTGAACCGGTGATACCCCATCCCCCCACACCATTACACCCCCACCACCAGCCTGAACCGGTGATACCTCATCCCCCCACACCATTACACCCCCACCACCAGCCTGAACCGGTGATACCCCATCCCCCCACACCATTACACCCCCACCACCAGCCTGAACCAGTGATACCCCATCCCCCACACCATTACACCCCCACCACCAGCCTGAACCGGTGATACCCCATCCCCCACACCATTACACCCCCACCACCAGCCTGAACCGGTGATACCCCATCCCCCACACCCTTACACCCCCACCACCAGCCTGAACCGGTGATACCCCATCCCCCCACACCATTACACCCCCACCACCAGCCTGAACCGGTGATACCTCATCCCCCACACCATTACACCCCCACCACCAGCCTGAACCGGTGATATCCCATCCCCCACACCATTACACTCCCACCACCAGCCTGAACCGGTGATACCCCATCCCCCACACCATTACACCCCCACCACCAGCCTGAACCGGTGATACCCCATCCCCCACACCATTACACCCCCACCACCAGCCTGAACCGGTGATACCCCATCCCCCACACCATTACACCCCCACCACCAGCCTGAACCGGTTATACCCCATCCCCCCCACACCATTACACTCCCACCACCAGCCTGAACCGGTGATACCCCATCCCCCACACCATTACACCCCCACCACCAGCCTGAACCGGTGATACCCCATCCCCCACACCATTACACCCCCACCACCAGCCTGAACCGGTGATACCTCATCCCCCACACCATTACACCCCCACCACCAGCCTGAACCGGTGATACCCCATCCCCCACACCATTACACCCCCACCACCAGCCTGAACCGGTGATACCCCATCCCCCACACCATTACACCCCCACCACCAGCCTGAACCGGTGATACCTCATCCCCCACACCATTACACCCCCACCACCAGCCTGAACCGGTGATACCCCATCCCCCACACCATTACACCCCCACCACCAGCCTGAACCGGTGATACCCCATCCCCCCACACCATTACACCCCCACCACCAGCCTGAACCGGTGATACCCCAACCCCCCACACCATTACACCCCCACCACCAGCCTGAACCGGTGATACCCCATCCCCCCACACCATTACACCCCCACCACCAGACTGAACCGGTGATACCCCATCCCCCACACCATTACACCCCCACCACCAGCCTGAACCGGTGATACCCCATCCCCCCACACCATTACACCCCCACCACCAGCCTGAACCGGTGATACCCCATCCCCCACACCATTACACCCCCACCACCAGCCTGAACCGGTGATACCCCATCCCCCCACACCATTACACCCCCACCACCAGCCTGAACCGGTGATACCCCAACCCCCACACCATTACACCCCCACCACCAGCCTGAACCGGTGATACCCCATCCCCCCACACCATTACACCCCCACCACCAGCCTGAACCGGTGATACCCCATCCCCCCACACCATTACACCCCCACCACCAGACTGAACCGGTGATACCCCATCCCCCACACCATTACACCCCCACCACCAGCCTGAACCGGTGATACCCCATCCCCCACACCATTACACCCCCACCACCAGCCTGAACCGGTGATACCCCATCCCCCCACACCATTACACCCCCACCACCAGCCTGAACCGGTGATACCCCATCCCCCACACCATTACACCCCCACCACCAGCCTGAACCGGTGATACCCCATCCCCCACACCATTACACCCCCACCACCAGCCTGAACCGGTGATACCCCATCCCCCACACCATTACACTCCCCACCACCAGCCTGAACCGGTGATACCCCATCCCCCACACCATTACACCCCCACCACCAGCCTGAACCGGTGATACCCCATCCCCCACACCATTACACCCCCACCACCAGACTGAACCGGTGATACCCCATCCCCCACACCATTACACCCCCACCACCAGCCTGAACCGGTGATACCCCATCCCCCCACACCATTACACCCCCACCACCAGCCTGAACCGGTGATACCCCATCCCCCACACCATTACACCCCCACCACCAGCCTGACCCGGTGATACCCCATCCCCCACACCATTACACCCCCACCACCAGCCTGAACCGGTGATACCTCATCCCCCACACCATTACACCCCCACCCCCAGCCTGAACCGGTGATACAAGGCAGGATGGATCCATGCGCCAAATTCTGACCCAACCATCTGAATGTCGCAGCTGAAATCCGACTCATCAGGCCCGTCAATGTTTTTCCATCTTCTATTGTCCAATTTTGGTGATCCTGTGCCAATTGTAGCCTCAGTTTCCTGTTCTTAGCTGACAGGAGTGGCACCCCGGTGTGGTCTTCTGCTGCTGTAGCCCATCTGCTTCAAGTTTGGATGTGTTGTGTGTTCAGAGATGGTATTCTGTAACAAGTGGTTATTTGAGTTACTGTTGCCTTTCTATCATCTGGAACCAGTCTGCCCATTCTCCTCTGACCTCAACAAGGCATTTTCCTCCACACAACTGCCGCTCACTGGATATTTTCTCCTTTTTGGACCGTTCTCTGTAACCCCCGAGAGATGGTTGTGTGTGAAAATCCCAGAAATACTCTGACCAGCCCGTATGCCACCTTTAAATCCCCTTTCTTCCCCATTCCAATGCTTGGTTTGAACTTTAGCAAGTCCTCTTCACCACGTCTAGATGCCTAAATGCATTGAGTTGCTGCCACGTGATTGGCCGATTAGCAATTTGTGTTACCGAGCAATCGAACAGGCGTACCTAATAAAGTGGCCGGTGATTGTCTACTGTATGTAGGTTATTATAGCAGTGACTTTCTACTCACCCAGGCTGGAGGATTCAGTCATCGTCATCCCTGGCTGTGTGAAGCCCATGGATTGTCTGGGGGAGGAAGAGATGGAGATCTGGGATGGCGTTCTGCTGCATTTCCCGTGATTCTCTGCCTTCAAATGATCGTTTTCAGCTTTCAGCTTCTCAATCTCGGTCTGGAAAGGGATAATAATGAGAAGCACACAGAAGAGGCTCAGCCAATGGAATGATAAATCAGGAGCAATGACAAGGCAATAAGTGAACACATTCAGTGAGGTACGAATGTAATCCAGTGATTACCGCGGGCGGTGCATTACCTGCATCCTGTTCATGGCCTCCCGCAGTATATCCAGCTGATGCGCTGAGCTCAGAGCCTCCAGTCTTATGTCGGTCAGTTTCATCTCCTTGTCGCGCAGCTCGTTGCGCAGTTGTAAGACGCTGTCTGCTTCGCTATCTGTGCACTCAGAAAGGCTAGAAGGGGACAAAAAGGAAAATCAGTCCCTGCAGTGCCTCGCATACCATCCTCTGGTCATCCAGGAGACGTCCCTGACAGCCGGCCTCGGTCAACAAGCCCTTGACATCCTCACATACAAGGTAGGACCACTGGTGCTGCATTGTATGTGGTGACATCATAGGAGGCTGCATCCCTACTATGAACGAAGAGGAGTGACTTTGTGGGACCGGTCATACGACAAGATGGAAAATTACATTTATTTTATTGCTCACTGTATTCCAGCTTTAAAATATGAGTTGTCTTGCCATAGCTGGGGGGTCAAAGCAGGCCAGCCCTCTTATCAGCACATATTTTACTCCACTATTGATGTAGCAGCCCACTTCCTGTTTCTTGTCTGGTCATTAGCCTAGGCTTATGACATCATGCACAGCTCTCTCTCTCCTGAGAGTTTGCCAGGAAGGGAGGGGAGATGAGTCAAAAGAGGACCAATGAGAGCTGCAGAACTGGAGGTGTGCCTCTGTGTAAATCCAGGAAGTGAACAGGCAGCAGCTTCAGCTGCCCACAGTTAAAATGGCTGCAGCCAGACTCAGTGGAGGGAGATTTCTGCAGCATATTTGGCGAGTACAGAATCACAGTATATATATAAAATAATATGCAAAGTGGTTGGGAGGGAAGCTTCAGAATGGCAAAGATGTTTTTATTATAAATGATGTGAGCAGACTGCAGTTCCTCTTTAATGGGTGGACATAGAAGTGTGCAGGGGCAACTCCGACTCCCCTTCCCCCTATCAGTGTTTTCTTCCTCCTTTTTTTTTTTTCTATTTTCTCTTTTTCTATCTTTTTCCTTTTTTTGTATGGAATTTTTTAGGAATTTTTTTCCCTCCTTTTTCCTTCTTACTTTCTCCTTTTGCCTCTTCAGATAGGTAGAGGTTTTTCTTCTTAGTAAAGTACGTTGTCAGGGCATACAAGAGAAGCAGGTCTAACAGAAGATGGAATGGGGACTATCCCAAATAAATACCGTATATACTCGAGTATAAGCCGAGTTTTTCAGCACATTTTTTTGTGCTGAAAATGCCCCCCTCGGCTTATACTCGAGTCACCTTTTTGCGCCTGATCTCCCGGATTTTGGGGACCCGGTACCGGCCAGCCGTAGGTCCCCTGGACCCCAAACACACACGTAGCCGCACTCTTCCTCTACAAGTGTGCAAAGTTTGTTGTCTGGGGGACGTACGGCCGGGGAGCACCGATTTTTCAAAGGCGGGCACCCCTTCCATAGACTCCCATGTTAAACTGTAATTTCTCCGGTGAATTTGGGGACCCGGTACCGGCCAGTCGTAGGTCCACTGGACCCGGAACTTGGCACACATATAGCCCCATTTCTCCTCTACAAGTGTGCAAAGTTTGTTGTTTGGGAGACCTACAGCCGGGGAGCATAGATTTTTGCGGTAAAATTAGGTGCCTCTGGCTTATATTCGGGTCGGCTTATACTCGAGTATATACAGTAGTTATTGTTTTCTTTTTTTTTTTTGTGGATATATTTAAGATAGGAGTAATGCTGTTAACTGGATTTTGAATGGACTCGCTGGAGCTTATATGATTGATGGATTATTGAAATTGTTTTCTTCTCTGTAACTAAAATAAAGAAATAAAATAAAAAAAAGAAGAATTGCGCAGGGGCACACCCTAATCGCACCCTCCGCAGTGCTGCTGGCTTCCCTTCTCTATTCTCCCCTCGGCTGCTGCTGCGGGGGGGGGGGGAGGGCTAGTCAATATGTAATTTAAGCTGCCCCTTCCTTTTCACTCACTGTGTTCATTCACAAACTGAAGCATAGTAAACACAGTTAACTATGCTTCTGTGTGTTTGAGCTTTGGGGTGCACACCCTAATCCAATAGGCTGCACACACCGATGTGGGTGGATGTCAATTTGGAGGAGTGGGCGTTCCTAAGCAAGGCTGTATTTACATGTAGATCGCTCTGATGCAGGCAGTGGGCTGGCTCTGGGGAGGAGTTATGCAAAAATGCCTTGATGGGTGGATGTCTGTTTGGAGAAGTGGGTGTTCCTAGACAGGCTTTATCTGCATACAGACCACCCCTAAGTAACGCCCACATGTGAGACTAAACCTCTGTGATAGAAGGAAATGAAAGGGGCGGGTCAGGGGCATTCAGGCTGGTGAGGAAAGAGCGATATGATCAGGGGCGGCCCATCCATTGTGGGCACAAGGGCGCTGCCCCCCCCCATCCATGCCCCGTCGCCCGGCCCCTTTCATGACTCCGGGTGCATGAATTTCCATGGCAGGGGGGGTTGTGTTTGAAACACTGATTAGAGCCATAGACTTCAAAATAGGATGGGCTCGGTTGCAGAGCATTGTGTCAGGAACCCACCCAGGTGTGTTGCAACAGCGAATGAACATTCGCTGTTGCAACACTGATCCTCCTCCTGGCCAATCGGTCTGATACCTGTCACCCGATTGCCTGAAAGGACAGGCGCTCCTATTGGACGCCTAGGAGGAGAGGAGAAGAACCACTGGCCGATGCCTGAATGCCCGCCGATGCCCGTTCCCCACCGCTGCCTGGTGCTCCGATCCCCGCCGCTCCTCGGATGCCTGATCCTCGCAGCTGCATGGTGCCCCGATCCCTGCCACTCCTCGTATGCCCGATCCTCGCAGCTGTATGGTGCCCCGATCCCTGCCACTCCTCGGATGGCCGATCCTCACCGTTGCATGGTGCCCCGATCCCCGCCGCTCCTCGGATGCCTGATCCTCGCAGCTGCATGGTGCCCCGATCCCTGCCACTCCTCGGATGTCCGATCCTCACCGTTGCATGGTGCCCCGATCCCTGCCACTTCTCGGATGCCCGATCCTCGCAGCTGCATGGTGCCCCGATCCCTGCCACTCCTCGGATGTCCGATCCTCACCGTTGCATGGTGCCCCGATCCCTGCCACTCCTCGGATGCCCGATCCTCGCAGCTGCATGGTGCCCCGATCCCTGCCACTCCTCGGATGCCCGATCCTCGCAGCTGCATGGTGCCCCGATCCCTGCCACTCCTCGGATCGCCGATTCTCGCAGCTGCATGGTGCCCCGATCCCTGCCACTCCTCGGATGGCCGATCCTCGCAGCTGCATGGTGCCCCGATCCCTGCCACTCCTCGGATGTCCGATCCTCACCGTTGCATGGTGCCCCGATCCCTGCCACTCCTCGGATGCCCGATCCTCACCGTTGCATGGTGCCCTGATCCCCGCCGCTCCTTGGATGCCCGCCACCTAGATGGGGTTAGTTCTGGTGGACAGACTGGCAGACAGCGAGGGGGGGTGGTTGTTTGCCGCCGCCGCCCCCCCCCCCAAACAAAAAAACACAAGCCGCCACTGGAGATGATGCTGGGCATTCTCCACCTAGGAAATGAGGTGGCCTCTATCTGACTTGCTGCAGCTTCTAATGCACATTGTTAGAAGCTCACAGTGTGCAGTGAAATCAGAGAAAGCCAAGAGAGGAGCCGCTACAACTGTGCAGGACTGAAGGGAAGGCCAGATTTCAGCTTGAAGCAATTGCCGACATATTATAATGCGATAAAATGTCATAATAACATTTCATGACGGTTAAAATAAGATTTTCAGACTTGAAAAGAATCCACAGATCAGACAATTGTTATTCATGACTTGGAGCGAGACACAGAGCACAGGATGTGCCCATAAACATTTTATGATTCTTTTAATTGTATGAACATTTCCTCTTATGTGGCAGCCGCTGAAACTGGTTGATCAAGGCTGCCTGTCCGGACAGAACTGTGTGGATTCCTTTAATTAACGTGTAATTGATCAATTAAGGCATATAAGATCATTAACGGATTGTAAAGGCTATAGAGATGGAAACAATATGTCATCTCGGAGGAGGTGGGGGTGGGGGTCTTTGGGTTCAGTCTTAAAGGGGTTGTGGCAGGATGGAGCACATAAATGTAATATGTGATTTTCATGTAATGCTCACAGATATTCTTTAGGCTTCATTTAGACGTGCAGTTGGGGAAGCGGCAGAAATGTGTGGTTGAGCTGCGTTATTGCCACCTGCCCCTCACCTTTACAGGAGAAGTATGGACTCTTTCTTTAGCAGATTCATATTTACCTAGGTGGATGCAGCATCCATCCCCCGCTGGCTCAAACACCGCCAATCGCTCTCTGCTCTGCCCCTCCAGTGCTCACTGGAGCGCTGGGCTGTGGAGGGGGCGGGAGCGGCCGGCTCAGGCTCTCAGCGGCTCGCTGAGAGACTGAGACAGGTGACGGTCCAGGCATGTGAGCAGATTCCGACTTCATTGTCGCGGTTTTTCCCAAAGCCTGGACCGGCTCTGTGACATCAGCCGACAGTGAGGTCAGCCTGCTGTCTGCTGAAAACAGGTCACAGGAGTGCAGAACAAACTGCACTCCTTTGATCTAGAGAAGTACAGCCACACAAGCTACAATAGGTAGCAGACATGGGTGTTTACATGCCACGGTCGTGATGACGGAAAAGTTTACCCGACATGTAGCACTACAGGCTCTGGCAAATGAGGAAGCGCCGCAAACACCCCTCAACACATTGCGGCGCGCTTGTCTGCAAAAATGGGGTAGCCTCTGAGGCGCGATCTGAAAGCAAATCGGGTTTTACAGTATAGGGAGATTTAGAAGGGTGCTTAAATCTACCTTTACAGCACAGATAGGCAACCTTGGCACTCCAGTTGTGTTGAAACTACAAATCCCATCATGCCTCTGCCTCCAGGAGTCATGCCTGAGGCTGTCAGGAGTCTTGCAATGCTTCACAAGACTAGTGGTTCCAAAAAGACTGCTGGGGTTGCCTTTCCCCCTTTTTTTTTACAAATGTATGCCGAAATCTGCTTAAGAAAGATAAACTCAGAATGAACAGGCTGAATGTAACCTAATCCTAGAGCTGTTGAACTGAATCTTTTGAGGTGAGAAGGGGATATGAGTAATACGTATAAATGGTGCATATAGTGAACTTGGTGCAAAGTAATTTACGTCAACATGTAAGTTCAGCTTTACAAAACCACCTGTGATGTCCCATATGATGTGTATAGCAGCATAGCGTGCAAAATCCACCTATCAGAAGGCCTCCCTTTCTGCTTAATCAGTGAAGCCCATAGCCAGCATTTAGAAGAAACTTCTTAAAATTAATTGCAGGTGTTCCGTCAGATTAGCCGACCTGTTAGATTTCGTAACGGAAGTGACGTTCCATCGCGGCCATCTTGGTACACCCCGCACTAAGCCTAAAATCTGAAGTCGACAAGCGGACATCTTTTTACACTCACCGAAACCTTGCATTTCACACTTATTTTTTACCACTAAACTGAGCTTATATCATCAAATACAGTATTTAGAAGTCCGTGACACTGTTTTGATGTTGAATTTTAAAAGCAGTGACAGAACGCCGCTGCTTTTAAAATTCAACATCAAAACAGTGTCACGGACTTCTAAATATTGTATTTCCCGATATAAGCTCAGTTTAGTGTTAAAAATGAGTGTGAAATACAAGATTTTGGTGGGTGTAAAAAGATGTCCGCTTGGCGACTTCAGACTGTAGGCTTAGTGTGTGCGAGTGCGGGGTGTACCAAGATGGCCGTGACGGAACGTCACTTCTGTTACAAGTTTTGACGGGTCACCTAATCTGACGGAACACAGGCAGCAATGGCTCCGTCCCGAGTTACTGTAGAGACAGGGCAGCCGTTGGGACCAGCGCCCATCTAGTGCCATGGGAGGGACCACCGTCCTTTGCTTTTGGGCCACACATGCACAGTGTGTACTCTCCCCTGTAGCAGCCACTGAACCCATCATAGGTGACAGCAGAGCGTGCATGTGCAAGGCCAGAGATTATAGGTGACAGCAGAGCGTGCATGTGCAAGGCCAGAGATCATAGGTGACAGCAGAGCGTGCATGTGCAACCCCAGAGATCATAGGTGACAGCAGAGCGTGCATGTGCAACCCCAGAGATCATAGGTGACAGCAGAGCGTGCATGTGCAACCCCAGAGATCATAGGTGACAGCAGAGCGTGCATGTGCAACCCCAGAGATCATAGGTGACAGCAGAGCGTGCATGTGCAACCCCAGAGATCATAGGTGACAGCAGAGCGTGCATGTGCAACCCCAGAGATCATAGGTGACAGCAGAGCGTGCATGTGCAACCCCAGAGATCATAGGTGACAGGAGAGCGTGCATGTGCAACCCCAGAGATCATAGGTGATAGCAGAGCGTGCATGTGCCAACCCCAGAGATCATAGGTGACAGCAGAGCGTGCATGTGCAACCCCAGAGATCATAGGTGACAGCAGAGCGTGCATGTGCAACCCCAGAGATCATAGGTGACAGCAGAGCGTGCATGTGCAACCCCAGAGATCATAGGTGACAGGAGAGCGTGCATGTGCAACCCCAGAGATCATAGGTGATAGCAGAGCGTGCATGTGCCAACCCCAGAGATCATAGGTGACAGCAGAGCGTGCATGTGCAACCCCAGAGATCATAGGTGACAGCAGAGCGTGCATGTGCAAGGCCAGAGATCATAGGTGACAGCAGAGCGTACATGTGCAAGGCCAGAGATCATAGGTGACAGCAGAGCGTACACGTGCAACGTCAGAGATTATAGGTGACAGCAGAGCGTGCATGTGCAAGGCCAGAGATCATAGGTGACAGCAGAGCGTACATGTGCAAGGCCAGAGATTATAGGTGACAGCAGAGCGTGCATGTGCAAGGCCGGAGATCATAGGTGACAGCAGAGCGTACACGTGCAACGTCAGAGATCATAGGTGACAGCAGAGCGTACATGTGCATGTGAAACCCAAGAGAACAGAACGGCACTCCCTCCCGGGGCACTATCATTGTCAACTGTAGAGATAACGTTATGTAATACCAGGGCTCAACAAATCTCAGATCACCATGGCAACTAGAAATTGCATCCTGGCAAGTGGGCTTTTGTCAGCCCATTTACTGTTGCAGGGATGCACAATTTGTATCGCCCGACGCCTGGGGCATGCAGTACCGGGCAGGTCAGTTTTTTCTACATTTAGCCCTAGTGCTGGCAAGCAGCAGGGACCACCCGTCAGGTGGAAGAATTTGGGTGGCTCCGCTGCCAGACGATTGCTTCCACACACGCGTGTATAGTCGTCGCCCCCCCCTCCCCGCTATGTAGCCCGGGCTCCACTTGCTCATCTGTGGGACCAGCATAGCGGGCGCCGCAGGGTAGAGGTGAGGGAGGAGAGTGGGCACAGGTCTGCTCTCCTCCCCATCCTGAACCTGTCATACACGTCACTTCCGGGGTCCCCTTTGACAGTTTCCCCCTCCAGGAAAGAATGTAATGCAGTGCGATCTGCATTGCATTGCATTACATTCAGTGGAGACATTGGGGGGCCTTTTAGACCCTGCATGTCCCAATAAAGAGAACCTGTCACCAAAAAAAATCATCACATAGGGGGAAAAAAAGAAAAAGTATGCCCCCCCCATATATACGCACGGGCAAACGCAGGCATTCGGGCACCTAAGCTTGAAAGTGTTGATTTCGATACACGTTACATATCGCCGCGCTCATGGCTCCTAATTTGTTTTTAGCTGGCTGCTAGATTCAAAGCAAATTTGTCAAGCTCTGTGTAATACCATAGTAGTGACAGGTATTTAGGGCTATGTAATCCTGTAAAATGGAAACTAGAGTATTAAACACATGTCCCCGGCAAAGGTGTCACCCTTAGATCTTCCACAAGACTGTGTGATGGTAGACGGGAGATTCGTTTATAAGCAGCAATGGTGACAAAGGTGCTGGTGAACATGTATCCTGCAAAGCACTACGGAATATGTTGGCGCTACATAACTCTGGACGGAAAAAAAAAATGATAACCTTTAGTAATACATTTTTTTTGTTGCCTTCTACAGAATCTTTGCTCGCTGTACAAGTCGGCCATCTTGCTGATGTCATGACACACAGAAACACACCAAACAATAGTCATCATAGGTTGGAGGTTCACAAGGTGCTCTGACTTACATAGAATTGGAGTGGGAGCCCCGCATGAGTGGGGTGGACAACACGGAGCCATTGTGAGGTAACTTTGGCGAGGAAGGGAGGGAGGAGTCTGTCATCTCCTCGATATCCGAGTGAGAGGACGCCGATTTGGGGGACTTCTTTTTACCAAAGGCTTGCTTGAAGGAGCTTCTCAGCTGGAAGAAAAGACAAGAACTGTGAGGAACCTCAGATAACAATATGGCTGACAAAGACACTCGGTGATGTAGAGCCCTGTGATGTGAATTTTGAGAAAATGGTGAACTGGTAGAAGAAGTCATGGGCAGACAATGATGATGATGGAAAAAAAAAAAAAAGACACTATGGATGACATAAGATGAATGATTATAGCGTGCGGCTCTTACCTCATTCACCTGGATCAGGACACGAAAGCAAAAATGGAACAGAAAAAAAGGAAGAAGAAGAAAAAAAAAAAAAAAAAAAAGTTTAACAGACAACATAAAATACTTCTGTGGGCCACAAAAAAAGGACAAACATGAGGGCTAATGAGTAAAGGCTACTGGGCAAGATTATAAATGCACTACAGGAAGGCTTTGGGCCTATTTAGGATCAACATGCATGCAACCCATGGCAGAGGCTTTTCTGTCTTCTCGTTGGCACATCAAAGCTACTCTACGCTTGACTACTACTTTATTTTACATAGGGATCTTCTGATGGTCAAGGATACCTCCATTGGTAACAATTCTCTCAGACCATATCCTCGTTCATCTCCCTATGGCCCTATTGGACCCCCAACCCAGATCTTCCTCTTGGTGACCTAACGAAGACCTCCACCAGGACCATACATTAGTAAAAAATGTGACTAAGAACTTTGTTTTAGCTGTACTTTCTTTCAGCTCAACCAAGAGACAGACACCAACCCACTCACCAACTGGAAGGCCAATAAGTGCCGGTTCACACAGGGGCGGCACGACTTGCCGCTCGACTCTGCAAGGCGATCTGCACACGACTTCAGAGGCGACTTGCAAAATGACTTCTGTATTGAAGTCAATGGAAGTCGCCCTGAAGTCGTCCCAAAGTCGTACAGGAACTTTTTTCTAAGTCGGAGCGACTTGAGTCGCTTCTATTAGAACGGTTCCATTGTACAGAACGGAGTGCTGTGTGAACCGCAACTAAGTGTACAACAGGCCCCTGTGAGGCCCCTTTGCCTTGCACAGGAAATTATAGAAAGCTCAATGTAGCCTTTCCAAGCACAAGACTTTGCTCTAATCAATGAGCAGTTGGGGATCTACTGGCAGACTACAAATCCCAGCATGCCCTGCCACGTGGAATAAGTCCAGATCTGTAAAACTGGACTTATAAGGGAAGCAAGCCAGAGCTGAAGAGAGAACAAAGCTTGAACGTGGGGGAAGGGGGCAGAGAAGCAGAGACTGTACAACACATATGTCAAATACAAGGCCCGAGGGCCGAATCCAGCCCACCAGGCCATTTAACGTGGACCTCGCACCTCTCCTGCAGCTGAGGCACCCCCAATCATCTCCCCGCCCCTCCACCTTGTCTCAGCAGTCGGCAGCAGCGAGGATGACAGAACTACTCCTACAGATCCTGCCCTTCTTTGCTGCTGAGCCGGGGGAGCAGATATGAGCCTCTCCCTGGCTGCACAGAGTGGCCGACAGAACTCCTACAGATCCTGTGCTGCTTTGTTCAGCAATGGAGAGGCTCATATCTGCTCCCCCGGCTCAGTAGTCTGCAGCAGAGCAGAGAGGACAGAACTCTTCCTACAGATCCTGCACCTCTCTGTGCAGCTGCAGCACCCCCTCATCCCTGCCTCGGGCATTCAGCAGCTGAATCCAGACCCTGCACTTTCTGCTTTCCTAGCTCAGTCCCCAGCATCTTCCTGGCAGAATCAAAAAGTAAGGGGGGTGCACTGTGATGTAAGGGAGGGTGGGGGAGGCCATTGACATCAGATGTAAGGGGGGGTGGGGTGCTCTGCACATCTGGCCTTACAGATACAACCGGTGCTTTGAGGGCAACCATAATGCTGATGCGGCCCGTGATGAAATTGCTTAGGAGGTCAAAAATGGCTAAAAAAATTGGGAACATCTGATGTGATAAAGTTAAACGGTCACCTAAAAGCCAGCTCAGATTGCTTTCTTTATCACTTATCCTGTAATGCATTTTATCTCAGCAGCTCAGATGTTAATTGTACTGTTTGACATACAGATAGCTAGAGAGAGAATCTACATGAAATACCGTAATGAAAATATGGAACAATGAAAATAGGTTACAGTAGAAAAATACTTTTTAGTGATATGTTTGCGTTCCCCTTTATAAAAAAGAAAAAAAAAATGCTGACCAAAAACATTTTTTTTTTGTTTTACATTACTGTATATCCCTCATCACAGGGCCCCTTGGTCTCCCTGCCGGTCGGTGTATACTCTTACCCAGTTTTTCCGATTCTTCTTCTTCTTGGAATCGCTGTCCACGTTGCTTCCCACGCTGGAGTGGCTTGTGGCGCTGTTCACACTGGAGACGCTGTCCGATGAGTGTTGCCGTCTAATGCGCAGGTCAGCTGACTGCATTGACCCATTACCTACACAACAAACACGCCATATTTTAGGGAAAATTAATTATAATAAATATCAAGGTCTCATTTAGACTTCTGGATTGCGGCAACGCGTACACAGCTGCACTGTGCTGCCATTTATTCTAAACGCCACCCCAATGGCCTTAGGGCAACCCACCTGCATTGCAGTGCGCCGCAACACATGTGAACTGAGGTCACGTGACCACAAATGCTCTGAAAGATGGAAATTCACAGCAACTGCTGCTTAGCTTACCAGTAGCTGCAGTTCTTTAGTGAGGATCCCCATTTGGAACTGCTCCACTGGCTTGTCGTCTATTCAAGGTTTACCCTCTGGGTTGCAGTTCAGCACTCACTCTAAATTCAATCCCAGCACCCCGATTACCCTCGGGGGCGGGCAGAACATGTTTACGGTTTCTCAAAAATTGGATGGTTGCTTTCTCAAGCTGAACTGATTTTACCCGTTTCTCCTATATAGCCTGTCCATAGCCGATTAGTTTTTTTCTATATGAGCAGGGGTCTCCAAACTTTCTAAACAAAGGGCCAGTTTACTGTCCTTCAAACTTTAGGGGGGCCGGACTGTGGCCATTAGAAGTAGAAATGTTGCCGATGTCAATGGGAGGAATTGTGCCCAATTGTTGATGTCATTGGGCCCCATTGTTAGTGTCCACGGGAGAAATTGTGCCCCATCCTTTGTGTCACCGAGCCCCATTGTTAGTGTTTCTGGTAGAATTTGTGCTCTGTCATTGGGAAGAATAATGCCCCATCGTTGGCGTCAGTTGGAGAAATTGTACCGCATTGTTGATGTAATTGGGCCCCATGGTTAGTGACCTTGGGAGAAATTGGGCCCCCATCTTTGGTGTCAATGGGAGGAATTGTGCCCCATTGTTGTTGTCCTTGGGAGAAATTGGGCCCCCGTCTTTGGTGTCATTGGGAGGAATTGTGCCCCATCATTGATGTCATTAGGCCCCATTGTTAGTTTCCTTGGGAGAAATTGTGCTCCATCATTTGTGTCATTGGAAGGAATTGTGCCCCATGGTTGGTGTCAGTGGGAGGACTTGTGCCCCATTGTTGGTGTCAGTGGGAGGAATTGTACCCCATTGTCTGTGTCCTTGGGAGAAATTGTGCCCCATCATTGAGGTCATTGGGCCCCATTGTTAGTGTCCTTGGGAGAAATTGTGCCCCATCATTGATGTCATTGGAAGGAATTGTGCCCCATCGTTGGTGTCAGTGGGAGGACTTGTGCCCCATTGTTGGTATCAGTGGGAGGACTTGTACCCCATTGTTAGTGTCCTTGGGAGAAATAGTGCCACCATTATTGGTGTCATTGAGAGAGATTGTGCCCCATTGCTGGTGTCAGTGGATGGAATATTGCCCCAAGGGCTGGATAAAAGCAAGCAAAGGGTCGCAGGTTGGAGACCACTGTATTAGAGGGACAATCGAAAAAAAAAAAGAACAGATTTTTCCATCCACACAAGTGAGGTGGATGGTGAAATCCTCCCTGCTGTGCCACTTTATTTTGACAGCAGGGACTGCTCTGCTCTCAGAATACAATGATCAGCACCGCAGCCCCCGATCAAATGAAAGTTTTCCAACTTTCCTTTTCAACAGAAGTCAATCATTAGATCGACTCCTTCTCCTGTCAAGCGGGAACGGCCATTGATGGATCAAAATTTGCCCAGTCCCTGATTAAAAGGGCTGAATTTTCAGTCCATCTGTGGCCAGCTTTACTTTCTAGTTGCACAGTGAGTGCTACATCCCTGGGTCTTCTAATTCTGCTCCCGCAGCCAATCTCCAAACTTAGTACACAATTGAAGAATTGCATCAGAAATTGCCCAGGGAGAGAGCAAAGCCTGGGGGGGGGGGATCGGGAGGGGTGAGATTACCTTTGCAGCTGAGCTCCGGGGTGTTGATGACACCGTTAATAGCAGCTTGCGCTGCGGCGTTCTGCTTCTTCAAGTGCTCTATGGTTTTTTTTAACTCGTTCAGCTCCGAATCCTGTAATGGGGAAGACAGGGAAGTGACTGAGACATCCTGAGACTTCAGGCAGACATTCATAGATGACAATACCGTTCTTTTCAAAAACAAAAGCTTTTAGATGTAGGCCTTGTTCACATGGGGAGTGATAACAGTGTACACCTATGTGAGGCTCCTGTTTACCTGCATGGGGAAGTATACAGCTGTTCTGTGCTCAGTGCAGGTAGGCCCATTCACGTCCATTGGGATGTAGAGGCTGCATGGACACACCCACTGCTCCCAGTTTGAAAGCCATGCGGGTGCACAGTGTTCGGGGCCTTGCACCTGTGCCCATGTGGATGTCAAATTAGTGAGCAGTGTCTGTGTCCATGCAGTCCCTGTATCCTTATGGACATGAATGGGCCTGCCTGCATGGGGATGCACGGAACACCTGTGTATCCCTGTGCCACGAAACACGGCAGCCTGTGTGAAAGAGGCCTTAAAGCCGGAGCTCCAGTCATTTTTTCATCTTTCCATCTATGAAATCTTCTGCCCTTGTTGTTTTTTTAACTTTGGATAGCAAAACATTTTTTTTCTGCCAGTAAATCCCTTAGAGCCCTTTCACACTGGAGCACCCAAAGCGTCGGCGGTAAAGCGCCGCTATTTTTACCGCCGACCCTATGGGCGGATTTGCGGCGCATTTCGGCCGCTAGCGGGGCAGTTTTACCCCCCGCTAGCGGCCGAGAAAGGGTTAAAACCGTCCGCAATGCGCTGCAGAAGCAGCGCATTGCGGGTGGTACAGCCACGCTGTCCCATTCATTTCAATGGGCAGCAGCGGTGGAGGAACGGTAAACACACCACTCCTTCACCGCTGCAAAGATGTGGCTAGCAGGACTTTTTCTAACGTCCTGCTAGCGCAACGCTCCAGTGTGAAAGCCCTCGGGCTTTCACACTGGAATGAATGGGGCAGCAGTTTAGCAGCGTTTTGCAGGCGCTATTTTTAACGCTATAGCGCCTGCAAAACGCTCCAGTGTGAAAGGGGTCTTATACAGCCCACTTCCTGTTTCTTGTCTGGTCAATAGTCTAGGCTTATGTCATCATGCACAGCTCTCTCTCTCTCTCACTCTCGTGAGAGTTTGCCAGGAAGGGAGGGGGGATGAGTCATAAAAGGGCCTATGAGAGCTGCAGAGCTGGAGGTGTGTGTCTGTGTAAATCCAGGAAGTGAACAGGCAGCAGCTTCAGCTGCCCACACTTAAAATGGCTGCAGCCAGACTGAGTGGAGGGAGATTTTTGCAGCATATTTGGTAAGTACAGAATCACATTATATATAAAATAGTATGCAAAGTGGTTGGAGGGAAGCTTCAGAATGGCAAATATGTTTTTATTACAAATTATGTGAGAAGACTGGAGTTCCTCTCCTTCATCTGTCGATCAACGGTCAGCTCGACCTGGGTACGCCGCCGTGTGAGAGATTCATCTGGCGGTGAGAGTTGTAACCGATCGTGAAATGACTGTCTATGTTCAAATGCTTTTATAATTCATTGTGCTTGTGAGTGCAACTGGTAAGGGGAGACGGGGATTAAATTAATACATTTTATCTTACGGAATTACGCTATGTTTATGCATTTCTTTGTCATGAGTGACATGTAGATGGAAGGACCTGCGTTTGCTGCTCCATAAATGGATGATTATACGGGTTTATACCTATTATTTATCCGGCGAGTTCACTACCATAGGGGTGAAACGCACGAGGTGTGGTGACGGCCAAACAATTAGGATATATATCGCATGGAACACATGGATGAACTTTTATTTGTGGTTTCTATACAATCAATATATATGATTATATGGATGGATCTTTACATCCAATTCTATGGACATTATAACTTAAATTTGAGCGCTGCTAATGCTGGATTTCATTCAGCATATTTGTTTTGCTATATACACCATAGTTTTTAGACGCTATAAGTTTTGCGCAAACCAATCAATATACGCTTATTAGGATTTTATTTATTTTTTACCAAAAATATGTAGCAAAATACATATTGGCCTAAATTTATGAAGAAATCTGATTTTTTTTAAAAAAATTATTGGATATGTTTTATAGCAGAAGGTAAAAAATATACCGTATATACTTGAGTATAAGCTGATCCGAATATAAGCCGAGGCACCTAATTTTACCACAAAAAAATGGGAAAACGTATTGCCTCACTGTGCCCATGCCTCACTGTGCCCATGTGCATGCCTCACTGTGACTGTGCCCATGAGCATGCCTCACTGTGTCCAATCTCCCTACCTGATCTTTGGCGTTATGTGACTAGACTGACGTTTAACATGGGAGTCTATGCAAGGGGTGCTCGGCTTTGAAAAATCGGTGCTCCCCGGCCGTTGGTCCTCCGGACAACAAACTTTTCACACTTGTATAGGAAGAGTGGGGCTACATGTGTGCCAAGGGTGGCCGGGATCAGGGGCACAAAGTTGAAGATGGACACAGACTCGTGTATAAGCCGAGGGGGGCATTTTCAGCACAAAAAAATGTGCTGAAAAACTCGGCTTATATTCGAGTATATTCGGTATTTTTTTTTTCTTTTTAAAAATTGTCAGTCTTTTTTTGTTTATAGTGTAAAAAAAAAAATGCAGCGGTGATCAAATACCACCAAAAGAAAGCTCTATTTCTGACAAAATAAATGATATAAATTTTATTTGTGTACAGATTTGCATGCATGATCACACAATTGTCAGTTAAAGTAAGGCAGTGCCGTATCGCAAAAAATGGCCTGGTCATAAAACGGGGGGGGGGGGGTAAATCTTCCAGGGGTCAAATGGTTATGGTTAAAGGCGCTATATAAAATAAAATAAAATATATTATTATTATCCATTCTGTAAATCTGGGTTTCCTCCACCTCTCCTGCTGCTTCACGATCATTACCACACCAGTGATATGAAGACCAGATTTCACGGACATGGGGAAGCAAAGCCCTGGGCTCTGTGCTTCTAAAGCAGGGGTCTCCAAACTTTTCAAACAAAAGGGCCAGTTTATTGTCCTTCAGAATTTCGGAGGGCCGGATTGTGGCCAGCGGGGGCAGAAAATTTCCAGGGCCAGCATCAGTGAGAATAATTATGGCCTTGGGGTGGTGGTCAGTAGGGGGAATAGTAGTGCCCCTATCAGTAGGAGGAATAGTATCCCATCATTGCCATCAGTAGAAGAAATAGCGCCCCCTTGTTGGTGTCAGCGGGGGGGAAGAGTGCCCCAAGGGCCAGATAAAGGTTAGCAAAGGGCCACAGTTTGGAGACCCCCGTTCTAAAGGGATACTGAGGGGGGAATTATGACAGATCTTCCCCTATTTAGCCCTGGCTTTCAGAAAATACCCAGAAATTGTCTTTTTGATGAAAGATGGACGCTGTACTTACTTTCTGCTCTGCTGACATGGTGAGACTCTGCAGCCGGAATGTCATGTTGCTTAAACTCTGTTCAAAGGCAGCCACAAGGTGAGCCTGGAAACACAGAAGAAAAAAAAACACATTGAGCGAGCTGCCAGTGAAGGATAAGATTCTGGTGATTGCAAGAAAAAATTGAGCACCAGCCGCCACTGCATGTATCCTCCATGGAAGCCTGTGTGACTGGGTGACAACGCCTGAGCACAACTGTGAGACCAGCACAGAGTGTTGTCACCCCCAATAATAGGAGGTGCCTGAACTGGCAGGATCACCAGGGATTATTTTTATTTAAAGAAAAGCTACTTCATAGTCACCCACGCCCGTGTTGACGAAGATGTGCTCTTCATGTAGTGCTACGTATCTGGCTTGTGTATACTCCTTTGTTGAACCTGTTCCTGATATATGCACCAGACATGAACCCCATGTTTACCTGTGGATTTTTGTCATTGTGCATTTTAATTGTCTTTCTTGCAAAACTCGAAATTTGATTTTAAAAAAAAGCTACAGATTTGAAAATGACCTAAAATGACATGAACATATTGTGGCTTCTATGAGAATGTAATGATTGTGTTTACATCGGCTTGAATCCTTTGTTTAGAGGAGAGGGTGGTAGGAACTCTTCATATCTTTACCATATTACAGAACTAGATACTGTGACATCACTCACCTTCTACCACCAAACATACAGTACAAGCCAAAGAAACCTGTACAGGTCACTGTCCCTTTAAATAAGGATCTACCATGGGATGCCAATATCAGCTGGCATGTGGAGGAGGCACTCCGGGCATTAAACAGGCAGGTGAGGAATGTGTCTGGGAGGTGATGGAATCTCTCAGAAATCTCACTCTCAGAATGGAGAGACGATACCAGAAACCAGCAAATAACCAGATCCTCGCGCGGCTATTGCTACAATCAATCTTGCCTTCCCTTATTTCTCCCTCCCCACCCAATCAACATGTCAATTCCATTTTTATATAAAAACTTTCCATTTTCATTACATACCTTATATTAGACCAGTGATGTCATCACTGAGTCTCTGTGCTTCTCTAATGCAGGGGTCTCCAAACTTTCAAAACAAAGGGCCAGTCTACTGTCCTTCAGACTTAAGGGAGGCCAGATTGTGGCCATTGAGAGTAGAAAAGGTCCCAATGCCCCATCTTTGCGGTCAGTGGGAGGAATAGTCCCATCGTTGGTGGCATCGGTGGGAGGAAGAGCCCCATCATTGGTGGCATTGGTGGGAGGAATAGCCCCATCATTGGTGGCCTCGTGGGAGGAGTGGCGCCCCATCATTGGTGGCCTCGGTGGGAGGAGTGGCGCCCCATCATTGGTGGCCTCGGTGGGAGGAGTGGCGCCCCATCCTTGGCCTCGGTGGGAGGAGTGGCGCCCCATCCTTGGCCTCGGTGGGAGGAGTGGTGCCCCATCCTTGGCCTCGGTGGGAGGAGTGGTGCCCCATCCTTGGCCTCGGTGGGAGGAGTGGCGCCCCATCCTTGGCCTCGGTGGGAGGAGTGGCGCCCCATCCTTGGCCTCGGTGGGAGGAGTGGCGCCCCATCCTTGGCCTCGGTGGGAGGAGTGGCGCCCCATCCTTGGCCTCGGTGGGAGGAGTGGCGCCCCATCCTTGGCCTCGGTGGGAGGAGTGGCGCCCCATCCCTGGCCTCGGTGGGAGGAGTGGAGATTGTTGGTGTTGGGAGGAAGTCTGCCCCATCGTTGGAGTCATTGGGCCCCATCATTGGTGTCATTGGGAGGAATTATGCCCCTTTAATAGGGTCAGTGGGTGAATTATTTCCCATTGTTGGCATCAGTGAATAAAAATAGCACCCCAAGGGCCAGATAAAAGCAAGCAAAGGGCTGCATCTGGCCCCGGGCCGCAGTTTGGAGACCACTGCTCTATGCTATGCAGACTGATCACGGTTGGCTGGGTCCTGTACATCGCATCCTGAAAACATCTCAGCACTCCTCTCAAGAGCCCTCAGTCCTGATGCAAGCAGTGGGTTGGCTCTTGGGAGGAGTTATGCAAATATCAAAATGCTCTGATAGGTGGGCATTAGTCTGATAGAGTGGGCGTTCCTAGGCAGGCTGTATTTACATAGGTAATGACCACATGTGATGCTGAGCTTCGATGATTGAAAAAAAAATGAAATTTAATGAATGAAAAGGGGTGGGGCCAGGGACAGTCAGGCTGGGGAGGAAAGTTCTATATGATGCTGGGTGTCCTCCAGCCAGGAAACGAGGCAAGCTCTGACTTGCTGCAGCTTCTAATGCACATGGTGAGAAGCTCACAGTGTGCAGTGAAATCAGAGGAAGCCATTTCAGTCCAGGAGGAGCCCGGAACACCTGTGCAAGACTGAAGGGAAGGAACAGCGTTGTGTTATATAACAAATTTGTTTTATTTTTTTATTTGATAACAGTCCTTTTGAAGGTGGAACTTTTCTCTCTTTATCTTTACACAATTCTATACATCAAAGTCTTTGATGAGCATTACAGATCACTGACGTGTGACGACTCAGGCGTCTGTTTCATCCCCTATATATATATATAGATATATATATATAGCACAGCCACCTGCGTGACATGCTGGACAATGAGAGGAGGACCGGCCCTCTGTACATCGCCTGTTTCTATATATACACACCAGAAATACCTGGGAGGAAACGGCCGAGACAAAAAACACCTCTCCACTCCACATCACAGAGATTGTATGATCCCAAAACACGTTCACTGGAGTGCAGCTAACTCGCTGCAAATCCCCGAGCAAACAGCAGAAAAAACACGAGGACACAATGGGGAGCAGGATGTGAGTCTTCTCCATTGTACTTCTAACATAACAAACATGGAAGAGCTCGAGAAAAAACGGCCAGATGATGTCACCTCTGACCTGCCACTACTTCATATCACAACATATTTGTTCTATGGAACTCTAAAAGGCCCATTCACACCAGGAACTGCATGCGAATCGCACAGGAACGCTGTGTGCTCCCTGTACGATTCACATGAAGTTCTGTGCAGTGCGATTTCAGCCCAATCATTTTGAATGGGCTGAAATCGCACCGCATCAAAAGTACTGCATGCGCGACTTTTTTAACCACTTCAATACCGCACTCCGTCATATGACATCCTAGATTTTGTGCGGGGACATCTGAATGATGGGTGCAGCTACAGGCATCATTCAGATATCATTATTTGCAGGCGGCGATTCTGTGCACGATAAGAACGATCCGCCGCTTGATCGTTCTTATAGGTGACGGGAGGGGACGTCCCCCCCCCTCTCCCGCCGCCATCCGGTGCTTCTCCGGACTCTCCTGTGCCATCGAGGATGCGGAGAAAGAATCAGACGCCGCCAGATGACGACCATAGAGATTTCCGGTGACCGTCGGAAGCCCGGGCGCGACGTTAATACGTCACGCCCGGACCCCGAATGTAAACAAAGCCGCGATCGCGGCTGTCCGCATGAGATCGATTATTTTTTTTTCCGATCTAATGCTTATTGACCCCACATCTCTCCATAAAGAGGACCTGTCACAATAGATTCCTATTACAAGGGATGTTTACATTCCTTGTAATAGGAATACAAGTGATCAAAAAAAATAATTAAATGTAAAAAAAAGAATAAAATTATATATTTTTTTTAAACCGCCCCTGTCCCCGGTAGCTCGCGCTCAGAAGCGAACACACACGTAAGTCCCGCCCACATATGTAAACGCTGTTCAATTCTAGCACTAGACCTCCTCTAACTCTAAACTGGTAACCTGTAAAAAAAAATGTAAGCGTCGCCTATGGAAATTAATAAGTACCGAACTTTGGCGCCATACTATGAGTGTGCGCAATTTTAAAGTGTGACATGTTGGGTATCTGTTTACTCGGCGTAACATTATCTTTCACATTATATAAAAAAAATTGGGCTAACTTTTTTGTTATTTTTTAATTCATGAAACAGTTTTATTTCCAAAAAAGAGTGGCTTGAAAAATGATTGCGCAAATACCATGCAAGATAAAAAGTTGACCACCATTTTATTCCCTAGGGTGTCTGCTAAAAAAACATATATAATGTTTGGGGGTTCTGAATAATTTTCTAGCAAAAAATAATTATGCTTTTTACATGTAGGAGAGGGGTGCCAGAATAGGCCCGGTATTGAAGTGGTTAAACACACAACACTTTTGTACCATGTGATCCAGTGCAGGCCAACGCACTGCATTTGCAACCTGCGTTTGCAGTGTCGTTAACTTTGCAATGACCCCCCGCACCAGAGCGCAAGGGAATGCGGTACGGGTAAGCCTTGATCACCTCTGGCCTTGAAAGGGGTGAAACATAAGGATAAACACAGAAATGAACTTACATTGGCACTAAGCTGGGTTGTCAGAGCGGAAACCTTTTCTTGCGAGGCATCGAGCTCTCTTCTTAGCTTGCGGATCTGGAAAAAAAAAAAAGAAAAAACATGAATACATAAGATGGCTGCTGCAAGAATCTATTACATTTTGATGCAATCTAGATCAGGGGTCTCCAAACTTTCTAAGCAAGGGGCCAGTTTACTGTCTTTCAGACTTTAGGGGGGCCGGACTGTGGCCATCGGGAGTTACATTTGGCCCCATTGTTCGTGTCATTGAGAGAAATTGTACCCCATCATTGTTGTCATTGGGCCCCATTGTTGGCGTCATTCGGAGGAATTGTGCCCCATTATTTATGTCATTGGTAGGAATTGTGCCCCATCGTTAGTGTCATTGGAAGGAGTTGTGCACCATTGTTGGTGTCATTGGAAGGAATTATGCCCCATTGTTGGTGTCATTGGAAGGAATTATGCCTCATTGTTGGTGTCATTGGGAGGAATAGTGCCCCTTCATTGGTGTCAGTGAATAAAATAGTTCCCCAAGGGCTGGATAAAACCAAGCCAAGGGCCACATCCAGCCCGTGGGCCGTAGATTGGAGACTACTGTTCTAAAGCATCGAGAGAACATAAAATGAATTTAATACTCACCTCAGACTGACACTTCTCCTCTGGCTGAAAATGGAAAAAGAAAAAACATTTTTTTATTCATATTAGGAAACACCAGAGTGGTCAGAAAAGGAAATGATGAGAAATCTCTCCAGCGGGGGGACAAAGACAAAAGACACATTTTTTTTAGAAGAGTGGGGGAGGGGGTTAGAATGTCTAACAATGTTTTTTTTCTGCAAATCTTCCTGTATCAGTGACAACCTCTCCCCCCCATGTTTTGTCCAGGTGTCAGAGGTACAGGAAGTCCAGGAAAACCTGGCCCCAATGGGGTCACAGAAATAACAGTCTGACAGAAATGTTAACCTTTTATAACATATTATTTTCACCTTTAAGGCCCCATTCACACCTGAGGGTTTTGTTGCTCGAAACTCCAAACCACTCAGGAAGAAAAAAACAAAAAAAAACAATTACGGAGATGGTTCACATCCCCACTCCAAGTCACCTGAAGTCAAATGCCTGAAGCTCAAAAGGTTTTGGAACTGCCTTTGTAGCTTGATGTGGGCAGACTGATGCGTTTTTTAAGTGTTTTTTTTCTCCAAAGAATTGCATTGAAACCTGTGATTCGCCTGTTTTTGAGCATTTTTGGAGTGTTTTGTGCTGGTTGTTAGGAGCCGGGACCCACCGGCATCCTAACAACCAGTGGCTCATCCCTGTTGTCGGTTGTTAAGGAGCCGGTGTTCTGACGAGCTGGTTCCTCCTATCGATATGGTTCCCCCCTTGACTGCGCAGGCGCAATCCGAGGCGACGGAAATCTCAGAGGTTTAACAGCTGTTCGGCAGCTGCAGACGCGCTCGCTCCCGTTGCTTAGTTACACACGCCGCTTTCTTCTTCATCCCGCTGTATATAGCAAGGGGCGGATAAGATGTGATAATATTGAGCAGTGCGATTTGTTTGTTTATACACGCCGCTCTATACAGCAAGGGGCTGTATAGAGCGTCGTGTATAAACAAATCGCACTGCTCAATATCACATCTGATGTGCCCCTTGCTGTATAGAGCGGCATGAAGAAAGCAGCGTGTGTACTGAAGCATCGGGGGCGAGCGCGTCCACAGCTGCCGAGCCTATGGTTCCTCCTATCGATCTGGTTCCCTCTTGACTGCGCAGGCGTAAGCCGAGCCGACGGAAATCTCCAAGCTTTAACAGCTGTTCGGCAGCGCCTGCACAGTCAAGGGGGGAACCATATCGATAGGGGAACCAGCTCGACAAGACACCGGCACCCACTGGTTTCCAAACAACAATAAGTCATCCCTGCTGTCAGTGAAACTGAAAAAAAACAAAACAGTGTAGGGGTCATTCAGGTCTGGTATAGATTTTAAGGGGGACCCCCAAACAAAAAAGAGTGTGTAGGCTCCTCGGAAAATCCATATCAGGTTGGCCTTTTATGGATTTTAAGGGGTACTTCACACCAAAAAAATGACATGGGGGTCCCCCCTATAATCCATAAAAATCCATACCAGACCCTTTGCAAGCATGCAGACTGGCAGGCCAGAAAAGGGGGGGCGGGAAGAGCCCCCCTGGGAAAGCATCTGGTCTCCATGTTGATGAGGACAAGGGCCTCTTTCCCACAACCCTGGCCTGGTGGCTGTATGGGGGGGGGGTAGCTTATCTGAATCTGGAAGCCCCCTTTAAGATGTGGACCCCCAGATCCCATTTCCCCCAATGTGATACCCCTACTCATTCACCAATTATTATTTTTTTAGTAAATAAAAACAAACAGTTTTTGATAAGTCCTTTATTAAAAAAGAAGGTCAGATGTATCACCTCAGTTGATAACTAGCAGTAAAGCATTAGAAGCATGGGGCTTTAACTCTCCATGTAGGGGAATGATGGGAATTCTAGATTGACTTTAAATAATTGTAATAAAGGATGAGAGTTTTAAGCTCTTTGATTTTTTATGTTGCTTCTCTAATTTTTTTTAATGTATATTTAATGTATATTTTGGTTTAATGGAGAGTCTACACAGAGCTTTTATCCCAGGATTTTTTCTTTCCATTTTATTTTGTATATAAAAAGACAAAACCCCCCCCCCCAAAAAAAAATAGAATGTTAAAGGGAAGTGGCTTTGGAGCGTGTGGCAGGATTAAGGCACCCAAGATTGGGGGGGGGGGGGGGGGCTTTCCTTGAAGATGAAGTGATACAATGTAGACATCACCCAGTTTAAACATTTATCTTTTCATCTCCTAAAAATAGAAGCGGTGGGTGTGAAGTGCACAGACTTGTTACCTTTCCCTTATTTGGGCTGTTTGCTTTTTTTAATAGAACCTCGCTGGATCGGCTCATTTACTGGCAGGGAATTCTCTGGCAAGCAGAGCCCCGAGTGCTGGAGACATTAAACACTCCGAGTCATGGATCTCAAACAATCTTGTTAGAACAAGAGCCGCCATAGTCTTACATTCCTGTGCAAATGACGAGATGGCTGAACAATAGAGGCGCGATGGGGAATGGGGCTGTGTCTGCACAAGGGTGTCCCATCTGTCCGCTCCCGTCCTGACTTGGACAATCTACCACTCATAAGGATACTCGGAATCTACATACGCACATTAGGCCAAAGGGTCGTTCATCCAAAAATCAATCACAAATGTATTGCTTGTAGACACATGCTGAGACAAGGTCATCCAGGGTGAAAATGCCAAACTGCACCTGCCCAATGAGTGGAGTAGGGGTTGGGGTCAAAAGGCACCTACATACATGAGCAGGGCAGAGCTTCTTGTGCTGAGAGTGTGCCCTCCCATCATACTGACAAGCAGTGGCGGCCGGTCCATAAGGGACGTAAGGGGCGCAGATTCATAAGGGGCGCAGGGGCGGCCGGTTCATAGGGGCCGCAGGGGCGGTCAGTCCATAAGGGACGTAAGGTCCATAAGGAGCACAGGGGCAACGGCGCTTAAGGGACGTAAGGTCCATAAGGAGCACAGGGGCGCCGGTCCATAAGGGACGTACGGTCCATAAGAAGCACAGGGGCGCCAAGCCATAAGGGACGTAAGGTCCATTAAGAGCACAGGGGCGACGGTCCATAAGGGACGCAAGGTCCATTAGGAGCACAGGGGCGACGGTCCATAAGGGACGTAAGGTTCATAAGGGGCGCAGGGGCGCCGGTCCATAAGGGACGTAAGGTCCATAAGGAGCACAGGGGCGACGGTCCATAAGGGACGTAAGGTCCATAAAGAGCACAGGGGCGACGGTCCATAAGGGGCGCAGGGGCGCCGGTCCATAAGGGACGTAAGGTCCATAAGGGGCGCAGGGGCGCTGCCCCCCAAAGTTTTGACCAATAGGAAATCGATTCACAGAACGATTTATTTTTAAATAAATGATACTGTGACTAACATTTTTTAACATCTAAAAAAAATGTTAATCGTATTATGACTTATTTAAAAATAAATCGTTCTATGTGTGTGCATTGCACTGTGGGGCGCCTGGGTCCGTCAACATTTAACAAGCACGTGAATAGAGCCCGAGGCTCTCATTGGCTTGTTTAACGTTTAGCTCTGCGCCCGCCCACTTTTGACTTTAGCGAATCAAACATTTGCCACGCGTCACTTCCAGTTTCTCGGCCAATCAAGAGGCTGAAGATTTGGAACACGGAAGCCGCCGGGTATCAGGGGAGCCGTGACAGCGATGGAGGCTCTGTTTGCAGGTAAGGACCACCCCCCCCCCCCCCCCCAAAAAATAAAAAATTAGTCTCTGCTAATGAAGAAGAATATTTCCCTCTATTATAGGGATGAGGAAGGAGGGAAATGTTCTATAGTCCTGTCCTAGGGTGACAACACTGCTCCCCTTGTGACAAAGCCCCATGGAGGGGGCGGGGGGGGGGGGATTTGATCTGAATGTGTCAATCTATGAATGCAAATGTTGCATTTCCAGTGTTTTATGTTAAGCGGTCAATAAAGTTATTAAACCCCTTCCCGCCCAGCATCCCTTTCATAAGGGTTTTTATGGTCAGCCAGCCACATGACCACTGTAATTGGCTGTCACAGTGGTCATGTGATTGGCTGGCCAAATTAACCTTTATAAAGGGATGCTGGGCAGAGAGGGGTTTAAAAAAAGGTTATGGAAAGCTTAACAAACACAGGGAATGCAACAGTTTGCTCATAGACTGACACTGTTGGAGTGCTGGAAGTATAGTGATAGCTACAGTAAATAATAATAATTTGTAAATAGGCAGATTTTTTAAAGTGCTGCAATTCCCAGAGTTCTGCTTTAAAAGCTTTATATACATTCATTAATCGGTGGCATTGTTCTATGTGTTTTTAACATTTTTGAATTAGTTTTTAATGCTGCAAGCGCTATGGGGTTGAATAAGACCCCTTTCACACTGGGGCTGTGGCCGCTTTAGCGCTAAAGCACCGCTCATTTTAGCGCTGTTTATCGCTGCCCATTCATTTCAATGGGCCGGGGCCTTTTGGGAGCACTAAATACAGAGCTCCCAAACTGCCCCAAAGATGCTGCTTGCAGGATTTTTTACCTAACGTCCCGCAAGCGCACCGCCCCAGTGTGAAAAGCCACACTGAAATGAATGGGCGGCCGGTTTCAGTCACTTTATATGTGCGATTTCTAGCGCTAAAATGCCTGAAAACCGCCTCAGTGTATAAGGGGTCTTACTAAGACTGGAAAATCTGGTGCAGCTCTGCATAGAAACCAATCAGCTTCCAGGTTTTATTGTCAAAGCTTCATTGAAAAAGCTGAAGTTACTAGCCGATTGGCTGCTATGCACAGCTGCACCAGATTCTCATGTTATAAAGCGCTGCAAAGACTGTTGGCGCTATATAAATCCTGTATAATAATAATACTAAGCAAGCCCAGGTTCACACTGGGCTGCGAGAGTGAAGCCGTGCGAGTTCAGCTGAACTCGCACGATTTCACTCCCGCTGGTCAGTCCCGATTTCGGCCGCGATTACAAGGACATCTGTGCAGGTTTCTGCACAGATGTCAATGTAAATCACGGGCCAAAAATCGCAAAAAGTAGTACAGAAACGACTTTTTGAAATCGGTGCAGCGCCGCAGATGCGGCGTCGCACCGATTAGGACGGTGCCATTTCCGGCAATTTGCGGCAAATACCGCCATTTTGACATGCGATTTGACAAGCCAAATCGCATGTCAAAACGCACCAGTGTGAACCAGGGCTAATTCTGAGTGCACTAGTTGTAGTAAATCTCTACCTATGTAGAGGAGGATGAAGATAAATCTGAAGGCTGTGATCGCTCCCATAGTCCTATGCTGTTTCCTTTTCAGTGATTACAATATTTCACTTAATTCCTGAATGAAAAAGGTCAGAACAATCTGAACAAAACCAAAGTCAGAGACCAAGGTATAAAGATTCAAGCACCTTAGAAGAACAGGCGGTATCCATAGCAACCACGCCAATCCTTTCATCCATATTTTACGAAATGACGGCTGGAATTTGATTCCCATAGACAAAAGCATTCGTGTTTTCATTCTCCCACCTTTTACAAATCAGCTTTTATTCCCTAAAAAGGAGCACCTATGGTGATACGGGCGTCGTACTTACTGTAGAGTAGACGGACGACGTGCTGGATACCAGAGAGAGGGAAGAGCCGTGAACTGCAGAATAAAAGAGAGGAGATAACGGATCAAAGAGAGGAGATAACGGATCAGAGAGTGGCAGGTGGCTGCTTTGTGTCTTTATCAGATATACGTCTTTGTAACTTTTTCCTTTACAAGATGGAAATATCTCCCACTATATTGGAGATTGACTGACACGAGAGAGAGAGAGAGGAGACTTATGCAGCGTACACACGCTCGGAATTTCCGATGGAAAAAGTCAGACGGAATTTTTTCATCGGATATTCCGACCGTGTGTATGCCCCATAGGACTTTTTCCGTCGGAAATTCCGACGGACTTGGAAAGAGAACATGTTCTCTTTTTTTCCGACGGAATAATTTTCTATCGGAATTTCCATTCGTCTGGATCCAATTCCAATGGACTAAAAACCACGCATGCTCAGAATCAAGTCGAAGCATGCTCGGAAGCATTGAACTTCATTTTTCTCGGCTCGTCGTAGTGTTGTACGTTACTGCGCTTCTTGACAGTCGGAATTTGGTGTGACAGTGTGTATGCAAGACAGCTTGAACGGAATTCCGTCGGAAAAACCCGTCTTAGTTTATTCCGACGGAAAATCCGAACGTGTGTACAAGGCATAAGGAAATGCTTCCTTCTGCCTGCAGCAGACTGATGACATCATCGCAGCCTAGGAAAAGTCACAACACTAGAGCTCAAGGATGGCTCTTTTTTATGATAAAATGTGGCTATTTTCTAAAAAATATATACTGTTGCTGTATACCGTTAAGAATTTATTCATGGAGCCTTGTAGAGTTACTGAGCGGTAAAGTTTCATTTCATACAGCTCCTCATAATGGTCAATCTTTTAAAAATAACTCCATCATATAAATACTCCTTTTAGCTCACATATTTGTTAATGCAAATCATGACATTCTTTTTATTAACCCTGCCAATGTAATAACTCCCAATGTATCTTTGTATTGAGTGGTCACCTACCAGCCCGAAGCTGAAATCAGTCTTGCAGTGGGAGTGTCCGCTGTGAGCTGTTGAGCAGGAGGGGGGCGGGCTTACAGATGAAGAGAATTCTAAATGGGCATCACCAATATGGCACCAGGGAAGGAGGCTGTGGGCACGGGCCGTGCAGAGGTACTGGTTCAGAGAAGGGTTGTCACTCTCTTGTGCTAATTAACTGGACCCACCTTTTTTTACCTAAACTAGATGTATCGAGCATACTTGAAAATAAAAATAAAAATTATATTATATATATATATATATATATATATATATATATATATATAAATAATATAAACTGGAGCTAAAGACAATTGGTGGCATTGTCCATGGAAAGTCTGGCCGACGTCCCTTTTAATCCTCTGACCTGGACCAGAAATCTGCCAAGTTCTTCCCCTTTGCCCCAGTTTTCTTCAGTTGGGTTTCTTTGGGGAGTTGGTGTGTTTAGACACGGACTGTCATATTTGGTGGAAAATAGGATGACACTTTGCAAGTGTTTGTTGTGGCCTACGGGAGTCTCTGCTTAGACACAAACAGTGAGTAAGCCAGGACAGCGAACCGGACTGGCAGGTTCCTCTGTGTGTTTGTGTGTCTCGGGGTGACGTAAAGAGCCCTATAATTCCAGCATTGTAACCTGACACAATGAGATGACAAGTCACTTTCCTTATCTAAAGCCTCGTACACACGACCGGTTTTCTCTGCAAGAAACAGCAAGAAAACTGCTGGGAGAGCTTTTTGCCGAGAAAATAGTTCGTTTGTATGGTTTCTCGTCGAGAAAACTGCCGGGAATCTCGACGAGAAAAATGGAGAACCTGCTCTCTATTTTATCGTCGGGATTCTCGTCGGCCTGTTTCCCGATGAGAAAACCGCGTGTGTGTACGCTTACCCATCTCCAGGAAAACCTGTGCATGCTCGATGAGACTTCGACGCATGCACGGTAGCATACAAGGGTAGTGTAGGGTGAAGCAAGATGGCGGCGACGGCACTGAATGCGACGAGCGCATGCTCGTCATAGTCGATGACGTCACCGCGTTCTTGCCATTCAAAAGAACGGCGGTTCTTTTGAATGTGCCTCTGTACACAGGGCTTGGCAAGAAAATCTTGCCAGGAATCCCGTCGAGAAAACCGACGTTTTTCTTTCTATGGGATTCTCGCCCGTGTGTACAGGGCTTTAGGCTGGGGAAACAATGCAAACCGCAGTCACCTGTACAAATCACCGTTTTTTTTTTTACAATGGACGGCTGATTTTTGAAGGCTTAAAAAAAACCAAATGCTGTATATATTTGGCCCGGGGATTCCAGCTATGTATAGCTAGTATAGTTAGAATTTATCTGTATTTGACCCAGGGATGCTGCCAATGTATAGGTGGGAAGTCTCTGTATTTGGCTCATGGATTCCAGCTATGTATAGTGGGGAACTCTGCAGACTTGGCCGAGGGATTCCGGCTATGTATAGTGGAGAACTCTGCAGACTTGGCCCAGGGATTCCAGCCATGTATAGTGGGTAACTCTGCAGACTTGGCCCAGGGAATCCAGTTATGTATAGTGGGTAACTCTGCAGACTTGGCCCAGGGGATTCCAGCTATGTACAGTGGGGAACTCTGCAGACTTGGCCCATGGATTCCAGTTATGTATAGTGGGGAACTCTGCAGACTTGGCTCAGGGATTCCAGATATGTATAGTGGGGAACTCTGCAGACTTGGCCCATGGATTCCAGTTATGTATAGTGGGGAACTCTGCAGACTTGGCCCATGGATTCCAGTTATGTATAGTGGGGAACTCTGCAGACTTGGCCCAGGGATTCCAGATATGTATAGTGCGTAACTCTGCAGACTTGGCCCAGGGAATCCAGTTATGTCTAGTGGGGAACTCTGCAGACTTGGCCCATGGATTCCAGTTATGTATAGTTGGGAACTCTGCAGACTTGGCCCATGGATTCCAGATATGTATAGTGGGGAACTCTGCAGACTTGGCCCAGGGATTCCAGTCATGTATAGTGGGGAACTCTGCAGACTTGGCCCAGGGATTCCAGCTATGTATAATGGAGAACTGTGCAGACTTGGCCCAGGGATTCCAGCTATGTATAGTGGGGAACTCTGCAGACTTGGCCCAGGGATTCCAGTTATGTATAGTTGGGAACTCCCCGGATTTGGCTGGGGATTCAAGCTATGTATAGCTAGTGTTTCTCCAGATTCGGACTAGAGTTTCTGGCTATGTATAGTTAGACTACTTGGGCAAAATCTGGAGAGTTCCTATGTATAATTAGAGTTTCTCTGGATTTGGCTCAGGGATTACAGCTATGTATAGTTGGAAATGCTCCAGATTTGGCCCAGGGTTTCCAGGTATGTATAAGTTGGGACCTCTACGTATTTGGCCAGGGATTCCAGCTATGTATACCTAGTGTTTTGCCAGATTTGGACTGGGGATTCCGGCTATGTATAGTTAGGTTTTTCTGGATTTGGCCCAGGGATTTCAGCTATGTATAGTTGGGAACTCTCCAGGTTTGGGTCTGGGATTCCAGCTATGTATATAGTTGGGAACTCTCTAGATTTGGCCGGGGATTCCATCTATGTGTAGCTAATAATTCTCGAGATTGGGCCCAGGGATTCCAGTTATGTATAGTTGAGAACGCTCCGGGTTTGACCCAGGAATTCCAGCTATTTATAATTGTGAACTCCATATTTGACCCGGGGATTGGACTATGTATAGTTGAGAACTCTAGATTTAGATGGGGATTCCAGTTATGTATAGCTAATAATTCTCCAGACTGGGTCCAGGCAATTCCAGTTATGTATAGTTGGGAACTCTCCAGATTTGGCCTGGGGATTCCAGCTATGCATAGTTGAGAACTCTCTGGATTTGGCCCAGGTATTACAGCCATGTATAGTTAGGGTTTCTCTGGATTTGGCCCAGGGATTCTGGCTACGTATAGGTCGGAAATCTCTGGATTTGGCTGGGGATTCTGGCTATATATAGTTGGGAACACTCTGTATTTGACCCAGGGATTCTGGCTACTCATTTGCTCAATAATTCCCATCCACTTGCCTTCCAACTGGCTGACTGCAGCTGTGACATCAGTGTCATTACTCCAGTCACATAGCAGCTGGAGCCAGAACCAGAGAGGGGGAAAGTGCCAGGTGGAGGCGTGCCCTGTGCTTTCTCCTTCTCCAGCACATACCTCCCTAATAAGAAAAAAACAATCACAGGTGGAAAATTTACATATTCAATTCTAATAGTGTGCAAGCAGGGGCACATACATAGTTTTATGTCTTGTACAATGCGAGGAAATATTGCATACAGTAAAACTTGAAGCATGACAAGTACAAGGTGTGGGTTTGAAGTCATTCTCACAGTACAGCCTTCTTTTAAAGTCTCCCTGCACCAGTGATACCGTCTAAGTGGAGACCCCCTTTGTGCCTCGATTCTCCTCTGAGTTACACGTACCCAGGGCCGGCATCAGGAATTTTGGGGCCCCTTACACAGCTTCAGACATGGGGCCCCCCCTGGAGCAAATTGAGAAGCGGGGGGGGGGGGGTGCCACAAATTGAGAAGCAGGGGGTTTGGGTGGTGCTGACGAACACAACATTTTTTTTATAAAAAATAAAATAATAATAATCATTTTTATAAAAAAATAAAAAAAGGGGGAGGTTTCCATCCGGGGCCATGGGGACCTCCGGGCCTCTGGGGACCTCTGGGCCCCTTACAAAAATAAATAAATAAATAAATAAATTTAAAAAAAATTAATAAAAAAAATATATAATAATTTATTTTTATAAAAAATAAATAAAAAAGGGAGGTTTCCATCCGGGGCCCTGGGGACCTCCGGGCCTCTGGGGACCTCTGGGCTCCTTACAAAAAAAAGGACAGAGGGGGGGGAGATGGAATGGAAGAGTGTTTGTGTTTTTGCCTAAGGCTGGTATTGTTGCAGGAAGTCTAAAGAATTACTGTGCACACACACAAAAAACAACAAAAAATCCTAGCAGTGAATTACATAAAGCCATGGTTGAATACGGATACATACACAAATACATATGGGTAAACTATGAGTGAGCATGACTCCTAGCACTCCATCTCCTAGGGTCTGAAACATGTTTGGGCTGCAGAGCTTTGCAACAGAGCTAGAGAGACTGGTAGTGCAGAAGCTCCCACTCTCAGCCTGCTGTACGGAGGACTATGCTAAGATAATATCAGGAGGGATTTCAGACCCTTATACTAGTAGAAGTTAAAGTCTAAGTTCACCTTTTTTTTCTTTTTTTTTCTAAATTCCAGCTCCCCTATGTGCCAATATAGCATTAATGTCCTTTTTTTTGCAAAAATAAAACAGCTTTTTATCAATTCTACACCCACTTACCTCACTCTCTCTTCATAGCTGTTTAAACACACCTCTCGATTACTTCTGCCTTACTTCCTGGTCAGACTTTAGGTCAGGGGTGCCCAACATTTTGAAGCGCGGGGGCCACTTAAGCGACTTGGTAACTGGTCGCGGGCCACAATCAGCGGAGCGGGTGGATGGCAGGTCCGTGTCCGCTCTGCATGTGCAGAGCGGACACGAACACAGCCTGATTGGATTGGAGGTAGGACATTGGTAGTCGGTTTACATCTGCCACTCCTTAGAGGTGAATGGAGGGTCCAATTGGGTCGGACTGACCATGTGAAAGGGGCCCATGGCTGCTTTCACACTGATGCGCTGCGGTTTACCCGCACCGCAGGTGCAACGCAGTGTACCTTTGGCTTTTCTGCACGTTTGGTGCACTTTCAGAAAGCTCACCAAACTCGCAGGTAATAACAGAAGTCTATGGCTCAGTGCAGGTAACCCTCAGGTAAACTGCTCTGCATCTGTGGATTAGTTTGAAAGCAGCCCAGTAACCACTGCAGAACAGATATGCCCATATATACACTGTGATTTTAGTAATAAACTGACCTTTAATAACATTCTTCTATTCTATTCCATCCCAGAGAAGGAGGTCGCGGGCCACATCAGAGGGCTCCGCGGGCCACTGATTGGGCACCCCTGCTTTAGGTCATGACACAGGAAGGAGTTGACCAGCTGATCTCATTAGCACACACCCTGTGTTCTGTCATATATGGCGACCCGTCAGAATTGGTAACTGAAGTGACGTTCTGTCGCTGCCATCTTGCTACACCCCACACTCCACCACAGTAATGATACACCAAGAAGGGGGTCAAGCGGACATCTTGTTACACAAACGGGAGTTTTGCATTTCACAGTTATTTTTAACACAAAACGGAGCTTATATGCTTAAATACAGTATTTGGAAATCCGACGGACTATTTAGATGTTAAATGTTAAAAGCAGCGGCAAACCTGCTGACCTCACAGGTTTGCTAATGTGACAGAACACCTCTGATTTTAAAATTCAACATATAAATAGTCCGTCGGATTTCCAAATACTGTATTTAAGCATATAAGCTCCGTTTTGTGTTAAAAATAACTGTGAAATGCAAAACTCCGGTGGGTGTAACAAGATGTCCGCTTGTGTCCCCTTCTTGGTGTATCATTATTACTGTGGAGGAGTGCGGGGTGTAGCAAGATGTCGGCGACGGAACGTCACTGCCGTTACCGATTTTGACGGGTCGCCAAATCTGATGGAACACCTGCATCATCTACCCTCAGCTGGTCAACTCCCTCCTGTGTCATGACCAGGAAGTAAGGCAGAACTAATCGAGCAGTGTGTTTAAACCGCAATGAAGAGAATTAGGTAAGCAGGTGTAGAATAGAAAGCGTTTTTATTTTTGCAAAATAAGTACATTAATGCTATACTGGTACATAAGGAAGCTGGAATTTAGAAGGAAAGAAAAAGGCGAACTTCACCTTAAAAGATATGTTAATCACTTGTAACTAATATGCAGGACGACTCAAGGGCACTTCAGTGCCTGTGCAGAGAGCCTCGTTAGAAGCTGCCTTGCCTGTGTGGAAAGCCTTAATCTACTCTTGGGTCGAAAATGGAAATCATCAGAAACTTTATCAGGCAGGAATTTTGCTTCATGGCAGGTTCTGTTGCCCTCTCCCTGATAGGCAGCATAGCTGAGGTTTCCTACAGGTGTAACTATAGACATTCAACAGGAAGACAACTGCCACAGAACAGAATTATGCCTGAGGATAAAACGTCATCTTTCGTCTGAAAACAATATCCCGGAGAAAAGGCTCTCCGAGTAGCGCTAAGAAAAGATGACGGCTATGAGTAAACACTGAACAAGTGTGAAACGCGTCAGCTGTCCTGGTTTATGCTGGTTTTTGTAGTGCCTGTCTTTTTTCAATAGACATACGTTGGATTGGAGTGCGACTGTCCTCACCATTTTTGTTTTCATTGCTATGTGCATTGCCGGCACCCTTGGTCTCTGAGAGAGAAACATCTTTCCAAAAACAATCTGCCTGGAGCGGCAATTTCTGGTCTAAGAAAAGATGACGGCATTGGTTTAAGTGGCAAAAAATGTGGCCAAAGGCGGTAAAAGGTACACAGACTGGCAAATCAGCTCCTGACGTTAAAGTAGATAAAGCTATTGTAACAATCCTCTGAAAGGGAAACTGACGCTGCAAAAAAAAAAAAAAGAAGAGGTTTAATTCTCTACCTCCTCTGAGGTAGAGAAAGAACAACACTTAAAGGGGAGTTCCACCCAAAAATGGAACTTCCGCTTTTCGGAACCCTCCCCCCCTCCGGCGTCACATTTGGCACCTTTCAGGGGGGAGGGGGGGTGCAGATAAGTATTTGCACCCATTTCCGGGAATAGACTCACGCCCCCCCCCCCCCCCTGCACTGTCTCCTGGGAAATACACTGTTCCCAGGAGAGAGCGGGGACCAGTGACGGCGCGCCGCGCTACTTGCGCATACGCAGTAGGGAACCGGGCAGTGAAGCCGCAACGCTTCACTTCCCGATTCCCTCACTGAGGATGGCGGCGGGTGCAGCCGAGGGACGAGCGATTGATCGGCTTTGTGAATAAAAAAGAAAATCTCGCGCCTAATATAACAACAAAAATAAATTAAAGCTGCTCTCCAAATATTCCAAAAAATGGAACAAAATATTGGTTGGGATAAATATATAAATTTTATATACTAGTGGAGGCGCTGAGTGAAATTACTCGTGATAAATGAACAAAATACCAAGTGTAAAAACAATACAAATTATAATACCAAAACACCAGCCTGCCTAGCGTGCTAAATTATACTGTGTATAACCAAAGTAAAATTTATATATTGATCGGCTTTGGCTGCCGACATCTCGGGTGCGCTGGACAGGTAAGTGTCCATATTTTAAAAGTCAGCAGCTGCAGTATTTGTAGCTGCTGGCTTTTAAAAAATAAAATTTCAGCGGAACCTCCGCTTTAAGAGTTGATTTACTAAAGGAAAACTGACTGAGCACTTTGCAAGTGCAGTTGCTCCATAGCTTAGTAAATTAGGGGGAGCTCTTCTGACTTCCATTATCCAATCATGTGTAAGCAAAATGACAGTTTTTTTTTTTTTTCCCTTGCATGTGATTGAGTATTCTTTGAACAGTGAACCTTCATCACATTTACTTAGGTCTGGAGCAATTGCACTTGCAGAGTATTACTATTTGCCCTACTCCTTAGATACAATGTAAGTAGCACCCTGCTAAAAAGAGAAGAAACAGTAGCAGCTAAACGAGTAATCCCACAACATTGGTGTTCCACCTACCTTTACGCAATTCCTTTCTGCGGTCACTGATATTCGTAAAATGGAACATATCACGGCAATCATGGAGGATGCACTACCAAAATTTGAGGTCATTTGGGAAAAATGGGATACATCGGAATATAATAATTCGGAATACTAGACCCTCAAACCGAGATAAGGAAATGGTCTTTCTGGGTATCTCACTGTCTGTTCAGGAAATTTTAGCTCCAGTTCCCATCACTGATTATCTTCGTGCTAACATGATACCTTGATATGCTATTAATAACACACTACCTCCCCTCTACGTGACCCTTAGGCCCCTTTCACACGGGGCGGATCCGTGCAGATCCGCCCCGTGAAGCTCCGCTTGCTCAGTGGGGATCGCTCCGTTGATCCCCACTGAGCCGGCGGATGACTGGGCGGTCCCCGCACACTGTGCAGGGACCGCCCTGTCAGAGCGCTGCTCTCCCCTATGGGGAATCGGATGACGACGGACCGTAGAGTCCGTTGTCATCCGATCCGCTCCGCCGACGGAAGGAAAAATAGGGTTTTCCTCCGTCACACTTTGGCGGAGCGGATTTCAGCGGACATGTCTCCGCTGACATCCGTGCTTCCATAGGGGTACATGAAGGATCCGTTTCAGGTCCGCCTAAAAAACTGACAGGCGGACCTGAACGGACCTCCGTGTGAAAGAACCCTTACACTAACGGTTCACTCGAACAACTTGTTTTCTCCTCTTGTTATATAACTTTATGTCTGCACATGCAAATTGTACAATGTTCATATTTGCTGATTGTGATATATACTTGTAATGCCTCATGAAAAATTTACATAAATAAACAATTAAACAAAAAAAAAAAGAGAAGAAACAGTTAAAAACCAAGGGCCAAGCCAATTACAGCACTTTCTTATTTTATAGACAGGAAGTGCCTCATGTCCGCCACACACTTACCTTCTTCAAACCCATCTCGGAAAGATCCCGAGCGGCTCATGGTTCGGGTCTTTTCATCCAATGACATGGAGCTGTTTCGGAAGCGGGGCTCGCCGTAGTGGTCACATGGGCCGTCGGCGTTGGACAGGCTGTGAGTTCGGAGCATTGCCGCGTTTGACAAACTCATCTGTGACGAAGCTGTTGGGCTTGCTGGAGGTAGAAAGCCCATAAATAAATGTTAAAATATTCTTAGGGGAACAGGTCCAACAATAAGGTAATGTGACAATTTTGTACGATACAAATGCAATGTATGTCCTAGACAGATGCTAGACCACAATGACCTGGTTGTAACATCTTACTGTCGTGTTTATTTGATAGTGTTACAATTATATCTTGTATCGAAATTATATTAGCCTAAAATTACCTATAGAAACCATCACAAATCTTTTGAGCATGAAGCCCCGTACACACGACCGGTTTTCTCGGCAAGAAAACTGCTGGGAGAGCTTTTTGCCGAGAAAACCGGTCGTGTGTATGGTTTCTCGGCAGGAAAACTCCCGGGAATCTCGACGAGAAAAATAGAGAACCTGCTCTCTATTTTTCTCGTCGGGATTCTCGGCAGAGTGTTTCCTGCCGAGAAAAACGTTTGTGAGTCTGCTTACCTGTCCCAGGTAAACCCGCGCATGCTCGATGAGACTTCGACACATGCGTGGTAGCATACAAGGGTAGGGTAGGGTGTAGCAAGATGGTGGCGACGGCATCGAATGTGACGAGCGCCGGCTCGTCGTAGTCGATGACGTCATTGCGTTCTTGCCATTCAAAAGTATGGCGGTTCTTTTGAATGGCCGTCTGTACACAGGGCTTGGCAAGACAAGCTTGCCAGGAATCCTGTCGAGGAAACCAACGGTTTTTTTTTCAACGGGATTCCCGCCCGTGTGTACAGGGCTTAGGGCTATCATAATGAAACATTTAAAAATGAGTGTCCTTTATTCAGGATAGTATTCTTTGTGTTTTAGGCCTAAGCCCCACAGAGATATGTCAAAGCAGCCACATGAACACTGGTTATTCTTTCACTCTAGTACAGGGATCTCCAAACTTTCTAAGCAAAAGGCCAGTTTATTGTCCTTCAGGCTTTGGGCAAGCTGGACTGTGGTCTGTGGGAGCAAGCAATGCCCCATCTTTGGTTTTAATGGGAGGAATAGTGCCCCTTGTTAGTATCAGTGGGGAGGAATGGTGCCCCATTGATGGTGTCAGTAAGAGGAATGGTGTCTCATCATTGATGTCAGTTGGAGGAGTAGTACCCCAAGGGCCGGATAAAGGATAGCAGAAGGCAACACCCGCCCCCCGGGGCCGCAGTTTGGAGACCACTGCTCTATTATATGGAGAGAAAATATGTCAAATCTACCATTAGGAAAGTTGATAAGCATACACACGAGCGGTTTTCACGACGAGAAAAAGAAGGTCGGGGAAAAACGATGAGAAAAAATACAGCAGGTTCTAAATTTTTTCGCGGGCAGTTTTCTCGTCGAGAAAACTGCTATGGAGCCTACACACGACCGATTTTCACGACCAATCTAAAAAATGGCAGTTTTCTCGTCATGAAAAATGGTCGTGTGTACGAGGCATAAGGGTCAATATTCTGTTTGGGCAGCAGTCATCTTTATCTTGGTTATCATAGACTTCACGTGTTAAAGTCACTTACCGAGCTGAGAGAAATTAAATCTAGTTCCGGAAGGAGAAGTAATGCTTGAGCCAGGTGAAAATGGAGAGCTACTGGCCGTGTCTTGTAGCCCTCCTGCCGAATGAGAACGCAGCCATTCCTTGGTTTCATCCTGACCTCGGAGCTGAGAGGACGGTGCATACCTGGGTGAAGCCAGGACAATTGGTTTAAAATATTTCTAGACAATGATAAGAACATCAACATCCATGCACAAACCATCAATGTGGATAACTTCAACCAACAGTAATTAAAAGATTAAGATGTAACACTGAAATGTGTGCTTCAATTAATCTCCCATGACAAAAGATTTAGAGATGACAAGGTCCAACACCCATACCGGTCAATGCTCCCAAACTTATTGGACTGGCTCTACTTCAGACATATAAAACACACCTGGATCTGGAAATTCAGCGTGCGCCCTTGTTTAGGGTGGCAACTTTTTTTTTTTCTTTTTTTTTTTTTTAAAGGTTAACATTTTACCCAAACCTAAAATTTGGATTCGATTTTATGTCACGTTAAATCTGGTATAATCCTTCATTTTCTATGTAGGGGAGATGGAGAAGAACTCAAAGTGCCTTAACAGAAAAAAGGAAGATTGCAGTGAAATTGTTATTTCGCCGACCTCCATGAACACGCCCAAAGTATACAGAGCTCCGTGGCCACAAAATTAAGAGTTCATGGGGCAGTAAAGTGGCCTTTGATTGACCACATGACATAAATCTGGGCAGGTGTACAAAAGACTACCCTCAAACAAAATACAAAGGTTTTCAGCTGAAGAGGACATGACCAGATTTTCCAAAAAAAAAAAAGGATCTTCTTAACAAGTACATTCCAACAACATTGACCACAAGCAAAGTTAGTATTGCTTGCTACAGGCAAAATAAAGTTTTTCAAAGGCAATCTTTGAGAAAGCTGGCTACGGTCCAAATCTGCTGGATTGGGCAATTATTTGTTGATGCTAAATTTTGGAACAGCCATCTTAGAAATGTCATTGGGAGTCAGTAGGAAGAATGCTCCTTACATTGGGAGTCATTAGGAAGAATGCTCCTTACATTGGTGCTCAGTGGGAAGAATGTTCCTTACATTGGTGATCAGTGGGAAGAATGTCCCTTACATTGGTGATCAGTGGGAAGAATGTCTCTTACATTGGTGATCAGTGGGAAGAATGTCCCTTACATTGGTGATCAGTGGGAAGAATGCCCCTACATTGGGAGTCAGTAGGAAGAATGCTCCCTACATTGGTGCTCAGAGGGAAGAATGTTCCTTAAATTGGGAGTCATTAGGAAGAATGCCCCTTACATTGGTGGTCAGTGGGAAGAATGTCCCTTACATTGGTGGTCAGTGGGAAGAATGTCCCTTACATTGGTGGTCAGTGGGAAGAATGTCCCTTACACTGGTGGTCAGAGTGGCACTCTTACAAGCAGCTTAAAAGGTTATTTGAGTTACGCTGCTTACTCTGCCAAGTGGCATTGGCCCTGGAAATATGTAGGCACCATCATATGGGAGGCCACTTAGACACAGCTCAAGGAACCACCAACAATCACTAGAGCTTTTCTCAACCAGGGTTCTGTGCAACCCTTGGGTTCCTCCATAGGTTGGCTAGGGGTTTCTTGAGCAAGGAGCAATGTCTGCCTCTCAGATAAGTTGCCACTGAAACCAATGATCTTTTTTACCTGGAGCCCTCCAGCTGTTGCAGAACTACAAGTCCCATCATGCCTCTGGGAGTCAGCCTTGCAATGCCTCATGGGAAATGTAGTTCCACAACAGCTGGAGGGCCTCAGGTTGCCTACCCCTGCTCTAGAGGAACCCTAGGGTTCTACAGAACCTGGATGGGAACGGATGCTCTATAGCGTTTTAAAGGCTGTCTGTGTGTCCACAGCAAAGTGCATGCTGGAACATGGAATTTGCCCGACATGGCTCTCTCTGTGTTTTCTCGTTTCACCACGTCAGTGAAATGCAGCAGTTTATTTAGAAATCATGAAGTTTAGACATTGCAAAACAATTACACAGCAGTACACACTTCCACATGCAGACCGATTTCACGTTTCACTCTTTGATTGTAAGGATGTAATATACAATGATCTTATAAATACTTTAGTAACATGAAAATCAGGGTAGGCAATGGCTTACTCCCAAGTCCACGCATTGGATGTGTTTTCACTGCTACCCAATCTTTTAAACAATATTAATGAACATTTGCAATTATTGTCAGTAGTACATTTATTACAATTCTGCTGGTTAACAATGACATATCGTACAACACCCCGACAGTCCGTCACATGCAACACAAAAAAAAAACACACTTTAAATATTCGCTGTACAAACAAGAATAATGCAAAACTGAAAAGACGTAACAAGGAGGCTTCAAAAAAAACACAACAGCACTATGCAGAAGTCACAGCGGTGGCAATACCTGAATCCCTTCTTAGGCAATGTGTTTCTATCGAGATGGGGGTCACTGCAGCAAAGTTAAGAGAGGAGAGATCAGAGTGGAAACAGGAAGTGGAGACGTTTTACGGACCAGCCAAACGTTACAGCGGGGGGGGGGGGGGGGATGCTCAAAACATAAACGTGCAAAACACAGGAGCGTGTGAAACGTGCAAGGTGAACACTCACAAGTCCACGGTTGTGAGGAAAACGACACTCAGACCAGTGCGGATGTTAATGGAATATTTTAAAGTGTAAATGTATTTGTCTACAAATGTCATATTATAAAGGCAAGGCAGCTAAATCATCAATTTCATAAGCAGTAATTATCACCAATGGTATTCCCTTATACCTGTATTAGTATCTAGAGCAGCCTTTCTCAACCAGGGTGCGGTTTGGGTTCATCTTGGGGGCCGTGATCACAGGATGCAGTTTGCCACCAGCACCATAGCAACCAATGAAGCTCTAGGGCCAGTACACATGGTGTCCCAACCCATATTATGGCAACACATGATGCTGATCCAGGGCAGCGGGCATGCAGGGGCATCCACATAACAGCCCCTTACATTGATGGTCAGTGGGAAGAATGTCCCTTACATTGGTGTTTAGAGAGAAAAATGCTCCTTACATTGGTGGTCAGTGGGAAGAATGTTCCTTACATTGGTGATCAGTGGGAAGAATGTTCCTTACATTGGTGATCAGTGGGAAGAATGTTCCTTACATTGGTGATCAGTGGGAAGAATGCTCCTTACATTGGTGATCAGTGGGAAGAATGTTCCTTACATTGGTGGTCAGTGAGAAGAATGTTCCTTACATTGGTGATCAGTGGGAAGAATGTCCCTTACATTGGTGATCAGTGGGAAGAATGCTCCTTACATTGGTGATCAGTGGGAAGAATGTTCCTTACATTGGTGATCAGTGGGAAGAATGCTCCTTACATTGGTGATCAGTGAGAAGAATATTCCTTACATTGGTGATCAGTGGGAAGAATGTCCCTTACATTGGTGATCAGTGGGAAGAATGCTCCTTACATTGGTGATCAGTGGGAAGAATGTTTCTTACATTGGTGATCAGTGGGAAGAATGTTCCTTACATTGGTGGTTAGTGAGAAAAAATAGGATTTTTATAACAGCTTACCTGTAAAATCCTTTTCTTGGAGTACATCACGGGACACAGAGCGACATAGTCATTACTATGTGGGTTATATAGATACCTTCAGGTGCTGGCACTGGCAACTTCCAAAACCGGAAGTACCCTCCCCTATATAAGCCCCTCCCATCCGGGAGTACCTCAGTTTTGTAGCAAAGCAATAAGTGTCCCCAAAAGAGGGGTGGGAGCTCTGTGTCCCGTGATGTACTCCAAGAAAAGGATTTTACAGGTAAGCTGTTATAAAAATCCTATTTTCTTTCTCGTACATCACGGGACACAGAGCGACATAGTCATTACTATGTGGGACGTCCCAAAGCAATGCCAAATGAGGGGGGGATACACCATGTATAAGCTGGGCGCCATCAGGCATGAGGATCTTTTGCGGCCTGCAACACACTGCGCCCAAAGGCGACATCCTCCTGACTTCTAACGTCCACCTGGTAGAACCTAGTAAACGTGTGTACTGAAGACCATGTTGCGGCCTTACAGATTTGAGCCAGGGAGGCCTGGTGATGCACTGCCCATGAAGTTCCAACTGCTCTCGTGGAGTGCGCCCTAACTTTGAACGGAGGCGGTCTCCTTCTCAAGCCATAGGCTTGCATTATGACCTGTCGAATCCACTTGGCTAAAGTAGATTTTGACGCTGCCTGACCCTTTCTGGGGCCTTCCGGCAGAATAAACAAAGTATCCGTTCTGCGAATCTGAGCAGTGGCTTTTAGATAAGCTTTAACTGCTCTTACTACATCCAAAGAATGTAATAACTTTTCCTCTACCGAACTAGGTTTGGGGAAAAAGGAAGGAAGAACCACATCTTGGTTCAAATGAAACCTCGATACCACCTTAGGAAGAAAAGCTGGATGAGGACGTAACACTACTCTGTCCTTATGGATAACCAGATATGGCTCTTTACAGGACATATCTGCTAATTCCGACACTCTTTTAGCCGAACAAATGGCTACTAGAAAAATCAATTTCTTGGTGAGAAGAACCAAGGAAATGTGCTGTAATGGTTCAAATGGTTGTTTCTGTAGAACCGACAGAACCAGGTTTAAGTCCCATGGACATATGGGAATATTAACCGGAGGGCTAATACGCATCACTCCTTGTATAAAAGCTTTGACTAGTGAATGCGAAGCCAAGGGCCTTTGAAAAAATATTGACAAGGCCGAAATCTGACCCTTGATAGTACTCAAGGCAAGCTTCCTATCTACAGCCCACTGTAGGAAGTCCAGAATCCTACCTATTACGTACTTACGTGGATGCCATTTCTTGGCCTCACACCAGGCGATGTACGCCTTCCAGATTCTATAGTAGATCTGCCTGGATACCGGCTTCCTGGCATTGATCATGGTAGATACCACAGGATTAGAGAGACCTCTCTTTTTTAGAATGTGGGCTTCAATAGCCAGGCCGTCAAACCTAGGGCTGGTAAGGAAGGGTGGTATATCGGTCCTTGCGAAAGCAGGTCCGGACGATGTGGGAGAGTCCAAGGACTCCCCACAGACATTTTTACAATCTCCGCGTACCATGCTCTTCGGGGCCACGCTGGAGCCACCAGAATCACTGGTTTCTTTTCTACCCTGATTCTGCGGAGTAATCGAGGTAACAATTGTGGCGGTGGAAATGCATATATCAGCTTGAACTGATCCCAAGGGAACACTAGGGCATCCGAGCCGCAAGCTAGGGGATCCCTTGTACGAGAGACAAACCTGTCCACCTTTGCGTTGAATCTGGATGCTAGCAGATCTACATCCGGTGTTCCCCACCGCTGACATATTGTCCGGAAAACCTCGGGGTGAAGGGACCATTCCCCTGGGCATAATTGTTGGCGACTTAGAAAGTCCGCCTTCCAATTCTCCACTCCTGGAATGAATACCGTGGATATGGCTGGGACATATCTTTCTGCCCATTTCAGGATGTAATTTACTTCCCTCTGGGCTGCACGACTCCTGGTGCCACCCTGATGATTGATATATGCCACTACTGTGGCATTGTCTGATTGAATTCTGACAGGGGACCCTTGGAGTTTGGATGTCCATGCTACTAGGGCATACCGGGCTGCTCGTATCTCTAAGAGATTGATGGGCAGGGCCTTTTCTGCATCTGACCATCTGCCCTGGAGAGACCATTGCTCCAGTACTGCTCCCCAGCCTATAAGGCTGGCATCTGTAGTGACCACCTTCCAAGAAATCGGACTGAAGGATTTTCCTTTTTCCAGATTCTGGGGAACCAACCACCAACGGAGGCTCTTGCGAACGGAAGGGGACAAGGACATTGGTAAGTCTAGGGCCTGAACTTTTTTGTTCCAGGCTGACAATATGGCCCTTTGCAAATTTCTTGAATGGAATTGACCGTAGGGTACTGCTTCGAAAGATGCCACCATTTTTCCCAGCAGCCTCATGCACAGGCGTATGGACGGGTGTCTTTTTGTATCCACTAGGTGGATCAAATCTCTCAAAGACGACACCTTTTCTTGAGGCAAGAAAATTTTTCTCTGGTCTGAATCCAGCCTTAGCCCCAAGTATTCCAGACTTTTGACTGGTTTTAGGGCTGACTTGTCTCGGTTGATAATCCAACCGTGAGATTCCAGATACTTGATTGTCTTGTGAACGACCACTTCTAGTTTTTCCACTGAGTGGTCTATCAGCAACAAGTCGTCTAGATATGCCATTATCGTTACACCTTGTGTTCTTAGATTGGCCAATAATGGGGCCAGAATTTTTGTAAACACTCGTGGTGCTGTGGCCAGACCGAAGGGTAAGGCTCTGAACTGAAAATGGCGCCCTTCTACTGCAAAGCGTCGAAATTTTTGGTGGACTGGAAAGATGGGAATGTGCAAATAAGCATCTTTGATGTCGATCGAGGCTAACCATTCCTCCCCTTGTAGGGCAGTGGCCACCGATCGGATCGACTCCATCCGGAAAGTCCTGATATGTAGGAATTTGTTTAGCCCTTTTAGATTTAATATGGGCCTCACGTCCCCGTTTGGCTTCGGGACTGTAAAGAGGTTTGAGTAAAACCCGAACCCCCATTCTTCCAGGGGAACCTCCATATTTACTCCTTGGAGCAATAGTTGTTCTAGTGCCAACAGGAGGGATTCTCTCTTCCGGGGATCCCTTGGCACGTTTGACCTCATAAAATGGGAAGGAGGAGAGTCTTTTAACTCCAATCTGTATCCCAGACTTACTGCGGAGAGCACCCATCTGTCTCTGATCGTGTCCCGCCAGGTCTCTGCGAACAACTGGAGTCTTCCCCCCACCCGATTGAGTGGGGGCAACCCTTCATGAATTTGACTTTGGGGGAGGTTTTGTACCTCTCCTGACTCAGGGTTTCTTATTACCCTGCGATTGTCCCTGATTTTTACCCCCGGGATTTGACCGAGGAGGCCATCGGAACTGTTTCACAGCCGATGCCGCAGGGACTGGAGAAGCAGGCCTCTTAAAAGAGGGACCTCTAACCCTGTTTTTAACCGGCAAGAGTGTACTTTTACCGCTGGAAATTTTCTGGATATATTTGTCCAGGTCTTCCCCGAATAAGCGTTCACCATGAAATGGGAAGCTAACCAGCAATTTTTTACAGGGAGCTTCAGCAGACCAGTTTTTGAGTCATAGAAGCCTGCGCATATGTACTACAGACAGCGTAAGGCGGGAGGCCTGATGGATTGAATCCTTTATGGCGTCCACCGCAAAGCATAAGGCTCTAGGTAGATCAGCTAGGGCAAGGGCCTGCTGATCCGGCAAGTCCCTTAAGACCTGTTTCAACTGATCCTTCACTGCTTGGCAGACCCCAATAGCTGCCACTGCTGGTTGTGTCACCAAGCCTGCTGTAGAGAAAGCAGCTTTTAATAAGGACTCCAATTTCTTATCTATTGGGTCCTTGAACATTTGGACATTATCTACTGGACATGTCAGTGATTTATTCACACAAGAGATGGCTGCGTCCACTGTAGGGACCCTCCATTTTTTGATGAACTTATCCTCCATGGGATAGACCACCGGAAATCTCTTGGGGGGAGTAAATATTTTATCAGGATGTTCCCAATCCTGGTAAATGAGCCCTTCCAGTAAAAGGTGAAGTGGAAAGGAACAAACAGTCTGGGGAGCTTTTAGCGACCCCAACGAGGAGACAGTAGTGGTTGATGGCTTCGCAAGGTGCATTTTAAATGCTGATCGGACCATGTTAGTCAGGGACTGAACCCATAATCTTTCAGCTTGAGATGCTGAGAAAGGTTCCTCCACTGTTGATTCCTCTATAACAGAATCAACCTCATCCTGATCCCCTTCAGGTAGGTCGATCCCTGTATGGGACTGTTGCTCCGCTAACAGGTACTCTGAAGGAGGAGACGGAGATCGGGCGTGCTTTCCCTGTGACAGGGAGGCAGCGATCAATGTTGTCAATCTCTCTTCCAATCCTCCCAGAGCTGAGGAAAAAACCTCCTCTGTTATATACACAGGAGCAGGTGAACTGAGGACAGCCACAGTACCATGTACTCCTGCGGGGTCTCTACGGTCACTAACCTCTGAATTTTCAGGGGAGACTGGTGCAGCAGAAGCATGCCCAAGATCCTCAGAGCCCGATGGAGACCCCCTTCGCTTCCTGGAAGATTTAGTTCCGGAGCCTCTGGACGGCATATTCCTAAGCCCAAAGCTGAGGTATTCCAGCCGTAATACACCACTTTTACTGATAATAGTCTAGCACAATAGCTGCTATATAACAGTTGGTGTCTACTAAAGTGCCTTTCTAGGGGATGCCTGCATCAACCGCCTCTGTGTGCCTTATTCTACTGTTTCTAGCTCTGTCTGTGCACTTCAATAGCCAGCTGACACCTGTGATTGTGCCTTTAAACACGCTGGACGCCCGCACATGCGCAGAAGCGCCGCGGCGCGCACCGAGCGTCATCCACCAGCTCCGCCCCTTTTTCTAGGTCGCCTCTATATATAGAGGCGCGTGCACGCGCGCGGGCACGTGCGCCTTCGGCGCTCTTTTTTTAAAAATAAGGAACTAGATGGGAGCCAGGGTCCCTGTTTGCCGCAGGGCCCAGGGATGGATGAGCGCAGCAACAGGGCAGAGGAAACAGCTTCCCAGCAGAGAACTTACCAACTGCCTGGATTTGACTTTGGAAGAAAAAATCCACATTACAAGAAAAAGAACCATAGTGGCCTCTAGTGATTAACACAGGTACCGCGGCCTTACCATTTTATTTTTTTTTCTTGCCTACTATTAAATTTTTTTACATTTTCTTAGTAGTAACAGGCATGCACAGAATATTAGCGGGAATACCTTAGGTAACAGGCAGAAAGACAAATTAGGCTTGGGGGTCCCCCAATACCCACTTACCTTTTCCTCGCCGCAGGACTCTGTTTGGTCCACAGAAGCCCAAACTTCACCTATCACGGCAGGCATTGTAATTAAACCTTCAGGGACCGGGTTCCCAAGGATTCCACTCCCCTGGACCTGTATAGCACCCTGCACAGAAAACATCTTGGTCGTGGGTATGACCAGAGCTCTGGATCCCAGGGTCCAGCCCTCCTAAGAGAGGCATTACAGGCAAAACCTTGCTCTTCTCTTGCAAGGCCCGGGTACCGACCGTTTAGCTATGAAGCTTTTTTGGTCGGATCCGGAACAGCTTACTTAGGCCCATAAAAGAACCTGTACGCAAGCCCAGTGAAAACACATGTTACTCTTTGGCCAACACCTTAGACACTGGCAAAAAACTGAGGTACTCCCGGATGGGAGGGGCTTACATAGGGGAGGGTACTTCCGGTTTTGGAAGTTGCCAGTGCCAGCACCTGAAGGTATCTATATAACCCACATAGTAATGACTATGTCGCTCTGTGTCCCGTGATGTACGAGAAAGAAATGCTCCTTACATTGGTGATCAGTGGGAAGAATGTTCCTTACATTGGTGGTCAGTGGGAAGAATGTCCCTTACATTGGTGGTCAGTGGGAAGAATGTCCCTTACATTGGTGATCAGTGAGAAGAATGTTCCTTACATTGGTGATCAGTGAGAAGAATGTTCCTTACATTGGTGATCAGTGGGAAGAATGTTCCTTACATTGGTGATCAGTGAGAAGAATGTTCCTTACATTGGTGATCAGTGAGAAGAATGTTCCTTACATTGGTGATCAGTGGGAAGAATGTTCCTTACATTGGTGATCAGTGGGAAGAATGTTCCTTACATTGGTGATCAGTGAGAAGAATGTTCCTTACATTGGTGATCAGTGAGAAGAATGTTCCTTACATTGGTGGTCAGTGGGAAGAATGTTCCTTACATTGGTGGTGAGTGGGAAGAATGTTCCTTACATTGGTGATCAGTGGGAAGAATGTTCCTTACATTGGTGATCAGTGGGAAGAATGTTCCTTACATTGGTGATCAGTGGGAAGAATGCTCCTTACATTGGTGATCAGTGGGAAGAATGTTCCTTACATTGGTGATCAGTGGGAAGAATGTCCCTTACATTGGTGATCAGTGGGAAGAATGCTCCTTACATTGGCATTCAGCAGGAAGAATGTGCGTTACATTGGTGGTCAGAATGCCACCTTTACAGACAGCTGAAAAGATCACTGGTGTCATACAACTGGCACTGCCATGTTGTGTTGGCCGTAGAACTATGCAGCACCATCAAACAGAAGGTTAATCAGCCACAGCTCAAGGAACCCCTAACAAACTCTGGAGGAACCCCACTGTTCCACAGAACCCTTGTTGAGAATAGCTGGCCTATGTGGTCACTGCAAAGAGAACAGCAGATCAGTTATGATGAACCATATTCATATACTACACATTTCAAGAGCCAGTACAAGCATAAGGGAATTAGAAAATGAACACAACTGCATACAACGGGGACCATTTACCTGCTCTGCCTTATAAAATGGCATTTGTCGATAAGGTGTGGTTGGATAGGAGCTGAGCAGTATATATATATATATAATCAACTGACACTGTTTCCAGCAACGTTAGGCTGTAATTATAGCGATCGTTTAGAAAGTGCGCACACCTCATGTGACCTAGATTTCCCCTAACTGAAAGTTATGACAAATATCGCCTTGGCTGCCAACCAACCCAGGGCTTGTGCCAGCAGGGTGAAGGAGAATATATTAAACAGGCTGACGTGATGATAAACCTGGAAAAGCTTCTTCCAGGAGCTTGTAAGACCAGGAAAAAAAAAAAAAAAAGTTTTGTTAAAAGGGATTCCAATTCAAATTTTTCTATTTTTAGCACCAAATTTAGGGGCATTCATAGAATGGATAAATAATATGTAGATTTTCTCGCACATAAACATATTACTGAGGCTATGGCCTCATACAGCTTACCTGACATGCCCGCCCCCTCCCCCCCACCTGGTTGGGTGTATGGGCCATGGCTTCAGCCGCATGAACAAACCACTCATTTACACAGTCAGAGTACAGTGAATGAGCCCTTAATTATGTTTGTTATTTTTTACAATTTTTTTTTTTAACAGCCCTTTGGGGGGCGGGGGGGAGCTATGGTGAAATATCAGGGGTCTAAACACACCCCTGGTGTCTTTCTTTTGAGACAGAGAAAGTGATTGAGGACACAGATCGCTCAATCCCTTTGTCTGCAACCTCAGCTGCACTGCAGAATGAATGAACAGGAAGTGCTCTGCACAGAGGCCCCCTGTTCATTCACAAACTAACGCTTAATAGAGGATGAGGGCATGCAGGGGGATCAGAGCTGTGGAAAGTTGGTCGAGTCAGATCATAGAGGGGGGATGATTACTAGAACCGATCCTCCTCTGGCTCCCCCTACAGTGGCTGACCGAAGGAGGACAAGCCTGCTGCACTACAGGGGGGGGGGGCACTGAGCTTGGAACTGTCTGCACCATAAAGCTGCCTGGGCCCCCCCTGTTGAACTGATGGGGCCCGGGCCCTATACAGGAGGGCCAGTGCTACCCGCTTATTGTATCCCTGGATGGCACAACATGCCACTGCCTCATTGGACTCTCCCCCCCCAGGTATGTAAACATATTGCCACACTTGTTTTGGGTGCATCCATTACAGTGCCAAGTAATGTCACATCCCCCCCAAAAACCTATCACTTCTGTGAACTAATTTAACCTAATCCCTGAACTCAATCTAATCCACTAATCCTGAACTTGCAGCTTATCGCAAGGAAAGGGGTTATGACGAAAACTATCATATTGATATGAGCACTGATATCACGAGGGAAACTTTCTGCAGTAAAAATTGACACCAAAAAATCTGCACCCCAAAGCAAACCCTAAATGTATGTGCTGAATACCACTTACACTATATCACCAAAAGTATTGGGACGCCTGCCTTTACACGCACATGAACGTTATTGGCATCCCAGTCTTAGTCCGTAGGGTTCAATATTGCGTTGGCCCACCTTTTGCAGCTATAACAGCTTCAACTCTTCTGGGAAGGCTGTCCACAAGGTTTAGGAAAGTGTCTATGGGAATGTTTGACCATTCTTTCAGAAGGGCCTTTGTGAAGTCAGGCACTGATGTTGGACGAGAAGACCTGGCTCACAGTCTCCGCTCTAATTCATCCCAAAGGTGTTCTATTGGATTGAGGTCAGGACTCTGTGCAGGCTAGTCAAGTTCCTCCACCCCAAACTCGCTCATTCAAGTCTTTATGGACCTTGCTTTGTGCACTGGTGCACAGTCATGTTGGAAAAGGAAGGGGCCATCCCCGAATTGTTCCCACAAAGTTGGGAGCATGAAATTGTCAAAAATGTCTTGGTATGCTGACGCCTTAAGAGTTCCCTTCACTGGAACTAAGGGGCCAAGACCAACCCCTGAAAAACAACCCCTCACCATAATCCCCCCTCCACCAAATGATTTGGACCAGTGCACAAAGCAAGGTCCATAAAGACATGGACGAGTGAGTTTGGGGTGGAGGAACTTGACTGCCCTGCACAGAGTCCTGACCTCAACCCCAATAGAACACCTTTGGGATGAATTAGAGCGGAGACTGCGAGCCAGGCCTTCTTGTCAAACATCAGTGCCTGACCTCACAAATGCGCTTCTGGAAGAATGGTCAAACATTCCCATAGACACACTCCTAAACCTTGTGCACAGCCTTCCCAGAAGAGTTGAAGCTGTTATAGCTGCAAAGGGCGGGGCCAACGCAATATTGAACCCTACGGACTAAGACTGGGATGCCATTGAAGTTCATGTGCGTGTAAAGGCGGGCGTCCCAATACTTTTGGTAATATAATGTATATCATCGAGGGGTATGGGCATAGAAGGCCAGCAGCGTCTTCAGGCACAACCTCCCCAATGATGTCACAGATGTGTGCTCTCTCATGGTTAGGTCTATCTAGTAATAAGTAAATGTGATCGTTTAAGGAAGCATGCAGATATGGTAAAACCAATGTGGTGTTATTTTGTATAGAATTGTTGTTTTTTTATTATTTGAATAACAGGATGAGGAAAAGTTATGTTTATGTCCATAGTGTGATACTTTAGTTTGTGTGTCAGGGGTCGGAGGTCACCTGAAGAAGCGGAATGCTGGGCAGAAACATGGCAGTTTTTATAAACAATTTCAACCTGCCTTCACTCGCAGAAACTTGAAAGAAATGATAAAGCAGCACTGACACCCTCCAGCTGTCCTTTTGTAATCCAATAATATTGCAGCGGTGTTCAAACTGGGTTTCTGGATTGTGGGCTGGCAGCCTCCGCATGCCAAAGAATTTCCACAATATCCTTAGTTTGTTTTATAATGACATGAATCTAAGATTGGAGCGCCAAGCCTAAACCAGCTGCAGAGGAACAATGTGCTTTAATATTTAACTAGTCAGAATACCTTACACATTGTATTCTTTACTCAGTCCAGTTTGTATACATCGTTTCCAATCCTCAAGCCCTGATGAAAGGACGAAACGTGTTGGACTGGTCATAAAGACTTTTACGATCTTGCATAGAAATCAAAAGCTGGTTGAAAGAAAAAAAAAAAAGCTAAAATTGCCATGTGTGGTCACCTGCCAGGTCAACAGTCTCGCCTTGAACACCGTCTTCCAGCTCTTGAGACGGCATAAGTGAGCACTGAAGGTAGAAGAAACAAAAAAATTCACAGGGCTGTGCAGTCTTAGGAGCTTGGAGACGGTGCATAATAAGGGTCAGTTTGTTATGTAGTCTCAGGAGCTGGGAGGCAATATATGAGGTCAATTTGTTGTGCAGTCTCATGAGTTTAAAGACAGTGTGAGGTCAGTCTGTTATGAAGATCCAGGACTTGGGAGAGTGTATGAGATCAGCTGGTAATACAGTCTCAGTAGTTGGAAGGCAGAGTGCGGTCAGTTTATTATGCAGTCTCAGTAGGTGGAAGGCAGTGTGAGGTCAGTTTGTTATGCAGCCTCAGTAGCTGGAAGGCAGTGTGAGGTCAGTTTATTATGCAGTCTCAGTAGGTGGAAGGCAGTGTGAGGTCAGTTTGTTATGCAGTCTCTGTAGCTGGAAGGCAGAGTGAGGTCAGTTTATTATGCAGTCTCAGTAGCTGGAAGGCAGTGTGAGGTCAGTTTATTATGCAGTCTCTGTAGCTGGAAGGCAGAGTGAGGTCAGTTTATTATGCAGTCTCAGTAGCTGGAAGGCAGTGTGAGGTCAGTTTATTATGCAGCCTCAGTAGCTGGAAGGCAGTGTGAGGTCAGTTTATTATGCAGTCTCCGTAGCTGGAAGGCAGAGTGAGGTCAGTTTATTATGCAGTCTCTGTAGCTGGAAGGCAGAGTGAGGTCAGTTTATTATGCAGTCTCAGTAGCTGGAAGGCAGTGTGAGGTCAGTTTATTATGCAGTCTCTGTAGCTGGAAGGCAGAGTGAGGTCAGTTTATTATGCAGTCTCAGTAGCTGGAAGGCAGTGTGAGGTCAGTTTATTATGCAGCCTCAGTAGCTGGAAGGCAGTGCGAGGTCAGTTTATTATGCAGTCTCCGTAGCTGGAAGGCAGAGTGAGGTCAGTTTATTATGCAGTCTCAGTAGCTGGAAGGCAGAGTGAGGTCAGTTTATTATGCAGTCTCAGTAGCTGGAAGGCAGAGTGAGGTCAGTTTATTATGCAGTCTCAGAAGGTGGAAGGCAGTGTGAGGTCAGTTTGTTATGCAGTCTCAGTAGGTGGAAGGCAGTGTGAGGTCAGTTTGTTATGCAGCCTCAGTAGCTGGAAGGCAGTGTGAGGTCAGTTTATTATGCAGTCTCAGTAACTGGAAGGCAGTGTGAGGTCAGTTTATTATGCAGTCTCCGTAGGTGGAAGGCAGTGTGAGGTCAGTTTATTATGCAGTCTCAGTAGTTGGAAGGCAGTGTGAGGTCAGTTTATTATGCAGTCTCAGTAGCTGGAAGGCAGAGTGAGGTCAGTTTATTATGCAGTCTCAGTAGCAGGAAGGCAGAGTGAGGTCAGTTTATTATGCAGTCTAAAAAGCTGGAAGGCAGTGTGAGGTCAGTTTATTATGCAGTCTCAGTAGTTGGAAGGCAGTGTGAGGTCAGTTTATTATGCAGTCTCAGTAGCTGGAAGGCAGAGTGAGGTCAGTTTATTATGCAGTCTAAAAAGCTGGAAGGCAGTATGAGGTCAGTTTGTTTTGCAATCTCAGGAGCTGGAAGACAGTGTGAGAGGTAAGTTGGTTATGCAGCAGTGGCGGCCTGCCGACCAACTGGGGGGTGGTGGCTGTGGGTGCATTGTTTGGTAAGAGGTAAGCTACTTATGCAGCCTCAGGAGCTGGAAGACCATGTGTGAGAGGTCAGTTTGTTATGCAGCCTCAGGAGCTGGAAGACCATGTGTGAGAGGTCAGTTTGTTATGCAGTCTCAGGAGCTGGAAGACCATGTGTGAGAGGTAGGTTGATTATGCAGCCTCAGGAGCTGGAAGACCATGTGTGAGAGCGAGGTAGGTTGATTATGCAGCCTCAGGAGCTGGAAGACAATGTGAGAGCGAGGTAGTTTTGTTATGCAGCCTCAGGAACTGGAAGACCATGTGTGAGAGGTCAGTTTGTTATGCAGTCTCAGGAGCTGAAAGACCATGTGTGAGAGGTAGGTTGGATTATGCAGCCTCAGGAGCTGGAAGACAGTGTGAGAGGTAGGTTGATTATGCAGCCTCAGGAGCTGGAAGACCATGTGTGAGAGGTAGGTTGATTATGCAGCCTCAGGAGCTGGAAGACAATGTGAGAGCGAGGTAGGTTGATTATGCAGCCTCAGGAGCTGGAAGACAATGTGAGAGCGAGGTAGGTTGATTATGCAGCCTCAGGAGCTGGAAGACAGTGTGAGAGCGAGGTAGGTTTGTTATGCAGCCTCAGGAACTGGAAGACCATGTGTGAGAGGTCAGTTTGTTATGCAGTCTCAGGAGCTGGAAGACAGTGTGAGAGCGAGGTAGGTTTGTTATGCAGCCTCAGGAACTGGAAGACCATGTGTGAGAGGTCAGTTTGTTATGCAGTCTCAGGAGCTGGAAGACAGTGCGAGAGGGAGGTAGGTTGATTATGCAGTCTCAGGAACTGGAAGACAATGTAAAGGTCAGCTTTTTCTGCTAACCTCAGAACCTGTCTACATTTTCAAAATCACGCCTACAGTATTATAATATTCCAGGACTGAATATTCAGATTGTTCATGACTAGTTCTCTTTTCACCTTGCTGCTTAATGTCAACAAAATTCTAAAACCTTTCTATAAATACACAGAGTCAGAACTGCTTATCCAAGCAGGTGAGAATGATGACGGACAACAGACGTGATGACAAGCTGTCAGGCCGCAGCCGCATGCCAGAGAGAGAGAGAGAGAGAGAGAGAGAAAGCCGTCTGCCAGCAAGAAGCTCTCGATGGGATCATTGCAACTGGAATACAAAACAACGTGAATGGGAACCGCAAGCAACAGGTGATGGGCAGTGGCTTGTTCCCACAGAGAAGACAACAAAGCGCAGCCCGCCGTGCAGACATAGGACGGGCGTTGTGTACAGCCATGAAAGACGCAAGTTACCTGTCCTGCTTCCGGGGAAGAGTGTTTCTGCTGAACTTAGGACTAGCACCAGGGGAGGACAGAGGGCTACACCAACAGATCGACACCGAGCACAAAACAAAACAACATTCAATTAAAAATCCAGCCACAAATTAGAAAAAGAACAAAAAAAAATAATAATCAACTCAACCTAACACAAGTTTTGTTGTATTGAATCGCCCCATTGGCTGCCTACATCTTGTGGTCATCCAATGGTGGGAATTTCCTGTAAAAGGATCCAACTCCGCCCCTCAGACAAGGCGATAACCAAACCCCATCCCAGCAGGACCCCTCATTGTTGGGGGTGCCATACACTCCCCCCCCCCTACTGTGTTTCATCACTGGAGACCCCAAGTAGTATTATATTCTGAAGTAATATGAAGCAAATCCTGAAATGACAGTTTTAGCATTAGTTGATCTGTACATATTCATACTTTTTCAAGTTTACCAAGACTCTTTTTTTTTTTCTTAACTTTGGATAGAATAAGGAATAGTTAAACCCTTGTTTGTCTTTTTTTGCTGTCTGTGCCCCTTTGGAGAGATTTCCCCTCACTTCCTGTACCAGAGACACAACAGGAAGTGAGAGAAAATCTCCCTAAAATCGCGAAGGAATCCCTGCTTATACTGTTGTCATCAGAACAAGTGTCCCCAATGAAAGACTACCCATTACTTTCTGTTCCAGTGACAACTGTCAAATTTTGGATTTCCCATCACTTTTTCTCCAGGATACATTGGCCACCAGGATGTATCCCTAGTGGCACAAACAGCACTAAAAACCTGAAGGGGGGGGGGTTATGTCTTCCACACTCCATACAAAAGAGTTTTAGATACACCATTGCAACTTTAGAGCAGACTTAGATCTCGTTCACATTTGCATACTACAGCGTACACCTATGTGAAGGCCGTGTTTGCCCACACAGGGATGCACAGATGTTCGGTGCAGGAATTCCCAATCTTGTCAATTGGGATGCAATTGCTGCGTGGACACAGACGCTGCTCGCATTTTGACACCAGTGCGGGTGTGTAACCTCGGTGTGCATTCAGGGCTGTGCACCCACCCAACTGGCAAAGTGGGAGCGGGGTCTGTGTGCATGCAGCCGCTGCGTTCCAACTGACATGAATGGGACTGCCTGCGCATAACACCTGTGCCTTCCCGTGTGGGCAAACACGGCCCTCGCATGGGTGTACACCTAAAGCACATCGCTCTCCTCCAGATTCTGCAGGCAGGGGTGTATCTACCACGAGGCAAATAAGGCGTTTTTGGCTTGGGTGGCATTCTTCAGGGGTGTGGCGCCACCCCCAGGCAGAAGGGCAGAGGCGGCTCTTTGATCACTTCCAGTCCCTTTGGTGGTTGTACAGGGATGATGCCTGCAGAGAGGACTACCCCCCCCCCCCCACCCTTTCCGCAGCTCTCTCGGGCTCTTGTGATCCACCGGGATACCCAAGCAACCAGTCAGCCTCACGTCCTCGCTTTGCTTGGCCTCCTGGCTCTTTTTTTTAACATGCTCCATGTCCACGGGGATGGTAAGGAATGAGCCTGGATGTCAGAAGTGTAGCACCACCGCCTCGGCAGTACAATTTGATGTGCGCAGGCGCTGTCTAGAACTGACTCTCAGCTCTACATGTTCGGCTATATTCGGAGGCTCAGTTCACGCCTGCGCAGAGGGGGGGGGGGGGTCCTTTTTCGGCAAGACACCGGCATTGGTTTTGATCGGCTGTTCGTACTAGTAAACCAGGAAGCGATCAGATGACATAAGTTCAAGTTTACTCGTGAACCATCGGCACGAAATTTAAAAAAAAATCGAAAGCATTCAAAAACACAGATCTTGGTGTTTTGAATGCTTTTAAGTGCAGAGGATGGATTTGGGGTCTTATAGAACCCCAGATCTCTCCATAAAGAGTACCTGTCATGTACCTATTAATGTCACAAAGGAGGTTTACATCCCTTGTGACGGCAATAAAAGTAATCAAAAAATAATAATTAAAGCAACAGTGTAAAAATATAAAAAAATTATAATAACATTTTTTTAAGTGCCCCCGTCCTCGCGCGCAAAGGCACCTGTTGGTCACGCACGCAAACATCCCCCACATGTGAGGTATCACCACCAATGTCGGATCATGGGCAGTAATTCTATATATGAGACTTGGACGAATCATGTCTCAGGGTCTTATGAGGAAGCCGCAGCTGCTCACTGTGAATGGCTGCAGTTTTCCCATCAGACCCTGAGACAAGAACGGTATACCGCGGCAGGGGGTGGGACAAATTTAGATGAGGGGGGCCCGATTTTAGTCTTGCCTAGCCATGGCAGTTCAAAACCAAAATACACCACTGCCTGCAGGGCAGTGCGATGTGCTTTACTTTGTTACAAATAAGTAGCAATGATGTTTTTTTCAAAACTGAAGAAACAAAAAAGGCTACACGGGTGCGGCTTTCTTTGATTGCAGTGTACTGGGGGAGGATGGGCCCCCACTGAGCCGGCACCCGGGGTCGTTGGGTAAGCCGTAAGCCTGCCTGGAGCGGTAGCCTTTGTTGGTATTTCATGTTTTAGATACACTTGGATTACATGCAATAGAAGTGAGCACATAACTTTGGTGAGTAAATAAAATGAAGAGGGCTGAAATATTTGTATATAATAGTGTAAATGTTAGAAGGAAGATAGGAATTTTGTGCTGCATCCCATTTTGCTGATTCACCATCAGCTGCGAATGACTCACGGCTTCAGTGCAAACCATTATGGTTATCTCTGTGTGCCTCTGATGTGCGCTGGATCACCGGCAGAAGGAGCCGATACGGCAATGTCACAGGTATGCATGGCATTGTGACATTATAGACAGGATCTACCATACATATCCACAGATGTATCAATAGGCAGCACAGGATTTCCTCACTATATTTGTATCCCACTGATGGAGGTCAGGTGTGCATTGTGAAGGACTTTCCCAGAAATATTTAGTAAGACTGGGGGCTGGTCCAAATACTTTCACGTTATTGGCTGGGGCTTTGTTTAATCTAATCCTTCAGTTTAAAGCAGCTAAATACATTCAGGTGCATCAATTCAAAATTAATTCAATGTCTTACAGTTCATTGTCATTCTAAAGATGCTACAGCCTGAATAGAAAAGCCTGTCCTCTATGAGCATGCTTCTTTGAAGGACCCTTGTGCTCTGTGGGGAAGCAGTGGTCTCTAAGCAGAGGTCTGCCACGCCCCCTGTGGAGTCAGAGCTTTTCTGATTGCCGAGGTATAGGTTCAGTAGGGGGCATGGCAGGCCTCTACAGAGAGACCACTGCTTTCCTACAAACGGCAAGGGTCCTTTTCTCCAGCCAACAAGCTTTTGGACTAAGTATGTGGCTGCTTTTAAATAAAACATGCCCCCCTGTAGAGTCAGAGCTTTTCCGACTGCAGAGCTATAGGTCTAATTCAGTAGGGGGCGTGGCAGGCTTCTCCAGAGAGACCACTGCTTTCCTACAAATGGCAAGGGTACTCCTCTCCAGCCAACAAGCTTTTCGACTGAGGACGTGGCTGCTTTAAAATAAAATAAAAACACGCCCCCCCCCCCCCCTGTGGAGTCAGAGCTTTTCTGACTGCAGAGCTATAGGTCTAATTCAGTAGGCGGCATGGCAGGCTTCTGCAGAGAGGCCATTGCTTTCCTAAAAATGGCAAGGGTCCTTTTCAACAGCCAACAAGCTTTTGGACTAAGTATGTGTCTGCTTCAAATTAAAACACGCCCCCTGTGGAGTCAGAGCTTTTCTCATTGCAGAGCTATAGGTCTAATTCAGTAGGGGCGTGGCAGGCTTCTGCAGAGAGACCACTGCTTTCCTACAAATGGCAAGGCTCCTTTGTAGCATACAAGCTCTTTGACACAGCATGTGGCTGCTTTAAAATAAAAACATACTGCAGACACTGATGCTCTTCACATTGGAACACAGAGTGCACCAGGTGATTATAATGGATATGATCCTCCCATTCAGAATCAGTGCTCTGCGCCCCAAGCCCACCCTTTTTAGAAGCCTATTAGAAGCTCTGGCTCTAATCACGTGCTTCAAAACAAAAAAAAACACATTGGAATCCATGCGTCTGGTGCCCCGCATGTAGATTAGGGGGCCGGACGCATAGATGGGGGGGTGGCGCCCATGCACCCCTAATGGATGGCACACCACTGCTCCAGAGCAACAAAAGGTAGGAATCTGCTACATTGTTTGTTGCAACCCCTGCAATGTACAGAGATCACCCAGGGGGGGGATTGTGTTTTCTCAACAAAAATGTACTCTTTATTTTATGTTAGGTCACCTCCCTGCCCTCAGCCTGTGACTGGACTATTAAGGAGCAGCAACAGGCTGGTAAGGTCATCCTTCTGCTCTGTCTGCCTATTCAGAATCAGTGCTCTGCGCCCCAAGCCCACCCTTTTTAGAAGCCTATTAGAAGCTCTGGCTCTAATCACGTGCTTCAAAACAAAAAAAAACACATTGGAATCCATGCGTCTGGTGCCCCGCATGTAGATTAGGGGGCCGGACGCATAGATGGGGGGGTGGCGCCCATGCACCCCTAATGGATGGCACACCACTGCTCCAGAGCAACAAAAGGTAGGAATCTGCTACATTGTTTGTTGCAACCCCTGCAATGTACAGAGATCACCCAGGGGGGGGATTGTGTTTTCTCAACAAAAATGTACTCTTTATTTTATGTTAGGTCACCTCCCTGCCCTCAGCCTGTGACTGGACTATTAAGGAGCAGCAACAGGCTGGTAAGGTCATCCTTCTGCTCTGTCTGCCTGTAAGCATATTTGCACATGGCACACCTGACTGATCCCAGTTGCTGCCCTTCCCTCTTATAGTCTGAATGCTGCTGTACAGGTGATTATAATGAAATTAAATAACATTTTGGTATACTGGTTGCATTAAAAAATATATAATGAATGATATATTACTGCATCTGTTGGTGTTTTGTTTTCATATCTGCCTGGATTTCAACTTAAAATGTTAACTTTGCAGCACTGTGCACCCCCGAGTCTGACCCACGTGTGAATAAAAATGCAGACCGCTCACCTCTCTGACATTGCGGTCTTCACGCTATTCGTCCTCGCAAATCCAGACATGGAGTCGTCCCGGGGAGATGCGGTCAGAGCGCTGGGAGAATTATTGCTGCTGAGGGAGATATCGATCGATTCACAGCTGGTGTGAAGGCTGCTGATGGACTGAAATCCCATACCGTCCTTGCTGACGGCGGAGGAGCTGCTGGCGTTGGTGCCCCAGGTTAAGCTGTTGGAGGGTGCGGAATAGGCAGAGCCGGGGCTGGAGGCAAGGGGAGACGTGTTTAGATCCATGCCTTTCCCGTACAGAGGGCTGCTGCCACCACTGCTAAGAATGCCGCTACCGGACGGCGAGTCTGGGTGAGAGGAGATGCTCATGGTGGCGTGGGGGTTGGAAATGATCACTGAGTTTTTCATGTTCTCCGAAGTTGTGACCGGGCCTGGTTTGTTGGGCTTCCCTCCAAAAAGCCTGGAAATGGGAAATTAGAATGTTAAAGAGACCCTGTCACCTAGTGGGAGGGTGCTGTACATAGCTTCCTGAAAATATCACAGTAACCTGCTTTAGTATTCCTCTCTGTTCTGATGCAAGCAGTGCATCCAAGTTAATGCCCATATATGAGGATGAGGAGCTGAATAATCTTTTGGCTAAGATCAAGTGTCGTATCTGTTCTTATCAGTAGGGGTGCTGCATTGCTATTCTGGCCTTTTGGCAGGAATGGCTGGCTGTATAGTGCCCCTGCTGGTATGATGGGGGCTCTGAAGGGTAGTACCGGCTGAAACCGAAACCAGGGCATCCACAGGATGTGGGACATGGGAGAAATTGCCACGGGAGAACTGGGGCAATTGATTTGAATGGGTCTACAGGGTTTTCCCATGGGCTGGGAAGGTATAGAATCTGCTGTGTCTGTGCCCCCCCCTGGGATTTGTTCGCCCCAGGGGTACTCTTAGTAACACTTGGGTTTGGGAACCCCACTGTGTGAAAAGGCACATGGCCAAGTTTCTCTACACCAGCGGTTCTCACCCTCAGTCCTCAAGTACCCACAACAGGCCATGTTTTGGGAACTTCCCTTAGATAAAATCTCTCTTATCAATACCATGTCATTTATAGTGAATTAAAGCAGCTGTGCAAAATAAAGGAAAACCTGAAAATGTGGCCCATTGGGGATACTTGAGGACCGAGGTTGAGAACCACTGCTCTACACACCACGTCTCTATGGGCTAGGCTTTTTGGCCAAGTCCGGGGCAAATTTTTCTACCAGCCCGCAAGGCCTATCCAGAGCACTTGAAGCGGTGCTATTTATTTAATTTATTTTTTCTCACTGTTTGTGGCTTTGTACTTTTGTCTGTTTCTTTTCTCACTTGGATGGAGGGCATGGGTCTTCGTGTCTACCCCGAAGTCTAGGGGTGGATATAGGGCCATCAGGTTCCTTTCTACCCTGAACGGGGGGGGGGGTCTCACTTGAGGGGAGCCCTTCACCTAGTACTCATTAGTCGGGTTCAGCTGACCACAGGGAGAGGGATGCGCCGGGCCTTTTGGCTAGGAGGACCAAGTTGAGCCCTGCCCGTCAGGAGCCTTGTGCCCTGGGGGGTCAGGGTAGAGTCCCACTCCTTCAGGAGGTGGACTAGAGACACACCCTTTAGTGCAGCTTTTGTGTGCGGTTTTTCACATGCACTTTTTTACACTTAGGCATTTTGTTTTTGCGCACACCGCACATTCAAAAAAATAAAAAGGGGCGGGCAAGGGAGAACCAGACAGGGGAGCAAACAGCTAAATTCAAAATTAGACTGGATGTCAGGAAATTAAAGCCCCTTTCACACTGAGGAGTTTTTCTGGCGTTTTGCGCTAAAACTAGCGCCTGAAAAACTCCTGCCCCTGCAGTCTCAATGTGAAAGCCTGAGTGCTTTCACACTGAGGCGATGCGCTGGCAGGACGAGAAAAAAAGTCCTGCAAGCAGCATCTTTGAGGCAGTGAAGGAGCGGTGTGTATACACCAGAGGCGCTTTGCGGTGGTTTTTAACCCCTTCTCGGCCACTAGCGGGAGTTAAAACCGCACCGCCAGCGGCCGAATAGCGCCGCAAAAACGACGGTATAGCGGCGCTAAAAATAGCAGCGCTATACCGGCAGCGCATCCAGCGCTTCAGTGTGAAAGCGGCCTAAGTGGGATCTATCTGCTGTAGGTTCTAATTTACACTGTGAGAAGCTCACAGTGTGCAGTGAAATCAGAGTAAGCAGTTTCATTATAGGAGAGAAGCCTGTACAATTGTGCAAGACTCAAGGGAACGGTGGGGGTTCAGCTATAAAGATTTGAATTGATAAACGTTTCCAGTACTACAATATATCTAAATAGAATGTGTGTACAAGAACTCACAGTTCCAATAAGAAAAGGGGGGGGGGGCGCTGTATGTCTAAAGTCTAAAGGTTTATCTATGGCTGCACCACATCCCGAAATTACATTGAAGGAAAGAAAACAATAGATAGGATGGGATTTTAAAGGTGCCATTTGAGTCCACAAGGAAATGTAATATAAAAACAATAATGTTTTATTTGTACAAAGGTTAAAAAACGTAAACAGATTACATATATTTGACCATAGCTTGCTATATTATGTTTGATTTCAGATGCACTAATATCTTCTACATGTTTCGCCAAAATGGCTTCTTCGGGAAGTGTTTAACTGCGGATAACAAATAACAAAGCTCCCAAAGGTTGCACCCGGATGGAGTCAAGGGCCAGAGATGGAGGGTAGAATATCCCAAAGAGCCAGGGGGTGCAACGAGTCACCCAACAGCCCAAAGACACAACCCCAAATCCCCCACACACTCCCACGCTCTGGTCAATCGTAGAAGGGGCACAAACGACACAGGACAAAACTGAGTTAAATTCAAATTAATGACAAAAAATGCCTGAGAGGATAAAACGCTCTAAATTGGATGCAGTCTGAATCATGTACTGATATGAAAGTCCAAATTGGATCTATTTGGATGAAAAATGCCACTATCTCCACAAGGAGAAGCCTCCCGGGCCCTTCTCTGGCCCTTGACTCCATCTGGGTGCAACCTTTGGGAGCTTTGTTATGTTATCCGCACTTCAACACTTCCTGAAGAAGCCATTTTGGCGAGACATGTAGAAGATATTGGTGCGTATGGAATCAAACATAATATAGCAAGCTATGGTCAAAATTCTTCTTATATACAGTATATGTAATCTGTTTACATTTTTTAACCTTTGTACAAATAAAACATTGTTTTTATATCACCTTAAGGCCCCTTTCACACTTGTGCGACTTTTCCTGCGACTTTGGACATCAGAGTCACATGACAAGTCGTACCCCATGATTCCCAATGATAACCATTCACATCTGTTGCGACTTCAAGTTCCACAGACTTCAAAGTAGTCCCTGTACTACTTTGGCTCCAACTTTGATGCGAGTTGAGGTCCATAGACCTCAAGTTTACACAGGCATCCCCTGAAATTGCGGCAGTGTGAAATGGGCCTAAATAGCACCTTTAAAATCCCATCCTATCTATATTTTCTTTCCTACAGTTCCAATAAGCCTACTATAAATTGGGCATGTAGCATCATACCTGCGTAAAGTGGGTGAAGATACATCGGGGTATTTATTTCCTGTCTGGCGGGTACCGCCGGGCGCTCCTTGTGATGCTGGGTTTAATTTCACAGAATTGCAGGACGTTACACTCTCATTGTCCGAGGAGATCCCCTTCTCGCGGTCGGTCTGGTTTATAAATCCCGGCACAGAGTTTCCAAGGGTCACTTTTCCGGCCTCCCTCATTTTGGGGCCGGGCAGCCCAGCGGACTTGCTGCTGATGTTGGAGTCGATGCTGCTGGTGCTCGATCGGTTCCCAGCACCACTGCGGGATTTACTGGGCCGGGGTAAGCTGCGATATTGAAGGTTGGTCCTGGCACTAAGCTGTAAGTAGCCATCGTCTTGGTTCTGCGGGCCATCTACGCTAGCCTTGCGGTTCGCCGACCTGCCGATAAGTCCGGCAGATTTTGGCATTTTTCCTAAAGTAGCAGAGCCACTGGTAATGGTGACGCCACTGGTGGTTATGATAGGCATGCCAACGATCGTGCTTCCTGGTTTCTTAAAGCCAAACGTGTTGGTGTTTGTGATAGACCTTGAGGTATTGCTCGGAGGTTTCTTGGTCTCATCTCCACTGCTGCGGCCGGCGTCCGATGGGGAACGCTTTACCTGCGCAGACTTTGGAGAAATCCGACCTTTCTCAGAGACCTTTGCATCGTCTGTTTTCCCGGTGCCTATGAAGAAAGGAGAAAACATTATTGATTGCCATGGACATGAAGCGTGTCTTTCCTCCAAACACTTTATAAAGGACCCATCATGAACCATCTCTCACCTGTCCCGGGTGTCTTTAGTGTGCCTGATGGTTTGGTGCGTGGTGTTGTTATCCCCACCTGGGCCGTCATCCCCCTCCGCCAGGACCCAGTCTGTGAGATGACCGTGTTCTTCCTCCCCGATGTGCTTTTGTCAGACTCATCCGAAATATCTGAGGGATTTTTCCTCCATTTACAACCAGACTCCATCTTCACTCCGCTATCTGAACCGCCATCCGACTTCTTCCGATCCTCGCCAGGCCACAGTGAATTGCGGTCAATGTGTAGATGCTTCTCTGCATCCGTCTGCAGGGAAGATGAAGGTACAAGGTTCAGACATGACAAGCCTTTACATATTCCCTAATAGAACATTTATATATATGTGATCTGACTGATGATAGGGGATCTCTCTCTCTCCTTTATATATATATGGGATCTGACTGATGATCAGGGATCTCTCTCTCTCGCTCCTTTATATATGGGATCTGACTGATGATCGGGGCTCTCTCTCTCTCCTTTATATATGTGATATGACTGATGATCGGGGCTCTCTCTCTCTCTCCTTTATATATATGGGATCTGACTGATGATCGGGGCCCTCTCTCTCCTTTATATATGTGACATGACTGATGATCAGGGATCTCTCTCTCCTTTATATATGGGATCTGACTGATGATCAGGGTTCTCTCTCTCTTCTTTATATATGTGATCTGACTGATGATCAGGGATCTCTCTCTCTTTTATATATGGGATATGACTGATGATCAGGGCTCTCTCTCTCCTTTATATATGGGATCTGACTGATGATCGGGGATCTCTCTCTCCTTTATATATTGGATCTGACTGATGATCGAGGATCTCTCTCTCCTTTATATATGGGATCTGACTGATGATCGGGGATCTCTCTCTCTCCTTTATATATGGGATCTGACTGATGATCGGGGTTCTCTCTCTCTTCTTTATATATGAGATCTGACTGATGATCGGGGATCTCTCTCTCCTTTATATATGGGATCTGACTGATGATCGGGGCTCTCTCTCTCTCCTTTATATATGGGATCTAACTGATGATCAGGGATCTCTCTCTCTCCTTTATATATGGGATCTGACTGATGATCGGGGATCTCTCTCTTTTATATATGGGATCTGACTGATGATCAGGGCTCTCTCTCTCTCCTTTATATATGGGATCTGACTGATGATCAGGGTTCTCTCTCTCTTCTTTATATATGGGATCTGACTGATGATCGGGGATCTCTCTCTCCTTTATATATGGGATCTAACTGATTATCAGGGATCTCTCTCTCTCTCCTTTATATATGGGATCTGACTGATGATCGGGGATCTCTCTCTCCTTTATATATGGGATCTGACTGATGATCGGGGATCTCTCTCTCCTTTATATATGGGATCTAACTGATGATCAGGGATCTCTCTCTCTCTCCTTTATATATGGGATCTGACTGATGATCGGGGATCTCTCTCTCCTTTATATATGGGATCTAACTGATGATCGGGGATCTCTCTCTCTCCTTTATATATGGGATCTGACTGATGATCAGGGATCTCTCTCTCTCCTTTATATATGGGATCTGACTGATGATCGGGGATCTCTCTCTTTTATATATGGGATCTGACTGATGATCGGGGCTCTCTCTCTCTCCGTTAAATAACAAAGTTGGGAAACACTTTGAACACTACTCCAGTCCTAACCCATCACCAAAATCAGCTTTCTTTTTCGTACATCACGGGACACAGAGCGACATAGTCATTACTAATGGGTTATATAGTTACCGTCAGGTGCTGGCACTGGCAACTTCCAAAACCGGAAGTACCCTCCCCTATATAAGCCCCTCCCATCCGGGAGCACCTCAGTTTTTTGCCAGTGTCTAAGGTGTTGGCCAAGAAGAAACATGTGTTTTTCACTGAGCTTGCGTACAGGTTCTTTTGGGCCTCAGTAAGCTATTCCGGATCCGACCAAAAAAGCTTCATAGCTAAACGGTCGGTACCCGGGCCTTGCAGAGAAGAGCAAGGTTCTGCCTGTAATGCTTCTCTTAGGAGAGCTGGACCCTGGGATCCAGAGCTCTGGTCATACCCACGACCAAGATGTTTTCTGTGCAGGGTGCTATACAGGTCCAGGGGAGTGGAATCCTTGGGAACCCGGTCCCTGAAGGTTTGATTACAATGCCTGCCGTGATAGGTGAAGTTTGGGCTTTTGTGGACCAAACAAAGTCCTGCGGCGGGGAACAGGTAAGTGGGGGCCCCCAGGAACTTGGTTCTATTGGGGGACCCGCAAGCCTAATTTGTCTTTCTGTCTGTTACCTAACGGTATTCCCGCTAATATCTGTGCATGCCTGTAACTACTAAAAAAATGTAATAATTTTTAATGGTGGTCAAGAAAAAAAAAAAAAAAAAAAAAAAAAAGGGAATGTTTTTTTTTATATATGTTTAGTATATTAAACTGCGGTACCTGTGTTTGTCCACTAGAGGCCGCTGTGGAATGTTTTTCTTGTCATATGTACTAGTTTCTTCTCAGAGAACAAAGTCCAGGCAGCTGGTGAGTTCTCCTACAGGAAACTGTTTCCTCTGCCATGTTGCAGTGTTCGTCTATCCCCCGGCCTGCGGCAAAGGGGGCCCTGGCTCCTGTCCCTGGTTTCCATGTTTGAAAATTAGCGCCGAGGCGCACGTGGCCGCGCGCGTGCGCGTGCACGCGCCTCTATATATAGAGGTGGCCGGAAAAAGGGGCTGGGCCTGGGGGATGACGCTCTGTGCGCGCCGCAGCGCTTCTGCGCATGTGCGGGCGTCCCAGCAGGTTTTTAAAAAGCCACATTATTGCAGTAAGCTGGCTATGAAGTACAGAGACAGAGCTGGCAACATTTAAAGGCATACAGCAAGCGGTTGATACAGGCATCCCCTAGAAAGGCACATTAGTAGACACCAACTGTGATATAGCAGCAATTGTGCTAGACTATTCTCAGTAAAAGTGGTGTATTACGGCTGGAATACCTCAGCTTTAGGCTTAGGAATATGCCGTCCAGTAGCTCCGGAACTGAATCTTCCAGGAAGCGAAGGGGGTCTCATCGGGCTCTGAGGATCTTGGGCATACTCCTGCTGCACCAGTCTCCCCTGAAGTTCAGAGGTAAGTGACCGTAGAGACCCCGCAGGGGTACTTGGTACTTTGGCTGTCCTCAGTCACCTGCTCCTGTGTATGTAACAGAGGAGGTTTTTTCCTCAGCTCTGGGAGGATTAGAGAGAGATTGTCAAAATTTATCGCTGCCTCCCTGTCAGGGAAAGCACGCCCGATCTCCGTCTCCTCCTTCAGAGTGCCTGTTAGCAGAGCAACAGTCCCATACAGGGATCGACCTGCCTGAAGGGGATCAGGATAAGGTTGATTCTGTTATAGAGGAATCAACAGTGGGGGAACCTTTTCTCAGCATCTCAAGCTGAAAGATTATGGGTTCAGTCTCTGACTAACATGGTCCGATCAGCATTTAAAAATGCACCTTGCGGAACCATCAACCACTACTGTATCCTCGTTGGGGTCGCTAGAAGGCCCCAGACTGTTTGTTCTTTTCCACTTCACCCTTTACTGAAAGGGCTCATTTACCAGGATTGGGAACGTCCTGAGAAAATATTTATTCCCCCAAGAGATTTCCGGTGGTCCATCCCATGGAGGATAAGTTCATCAGAAAAAAAAAAAAAAAAAAAAAATGGAAGGTCCCTACAGTGGACGCAGCCATCTCTTGTATGTATAAATCACTGACATGTCCAGTGGATAATGTCCAAATGTTCAAGAACCCAATAGATAAAAGATTGGAGTCCTTATGAAAATCTGCTTGGTGATACAACCAGCAGTAGCAGCTATTGGGGTCTGCTAAGCAGTGAAGGATCAGTTGAAACAGGTCTTGAGGGACTTGACAGATCAGCAGGCTTTGCCCTAGCTGATCTACCTAGAGCCTTAGGCTTTGCGGTTGACGCCATAGAGGATTCAGTCCATCAGGCCTCCCGCCTTACGCTGTCTATAGTACATATGCGTAGGCTCCTATGGCTCAAAAACTGGTCTGCTGAAGCTCCCTGTAAAGAATGGCTGGTTAGCGTCCCATTTCATGGTGAACGCTTATTCAGGGAAAACCTGGACAAATATATCCAGAAAATTTCCAGCGGTAAAAATACGCTCTTGCCGGTTAAAAGCAGAGTTAGAGGTCCCTCTTTAAGAGGCCTGCTTCTCCAGTCCCTGGGGCATCGGCTGTGTAACAGTTCCGACGGCCTCCTCGGTTAAATCCCGGGGGTAAAAAACAGGAACAGTAGCAGGGTAATGAGAAACCCTGGGTCAGGGGAGGTACAAAACCTCCCCCAAAGTTAAATTCATTGAAGCCCCCACTCAGTCGGGTGGGGGGAGGACTCCAGTTGTTCGCAAGGGCGGGACACGATCAAGACAGATAGGTGCTCTCCGCAGTAGGTTTGGGATACAGTTTGGAGTTAAAAGACTCCCCTCCTTCCCATTTTGAGGTCAAACGTGCCAAGGGATCCCCGGAAGAGAGAGTCCCTTCTGTTGGCACTAGAACAACTATTGCTCCAAGGAGTAATTATGGAGGTTCCCCTGGAAGAATGAGGGTTCGGGTTTTACTCAAACCTCTTTACAGTCCCGAAGCAAACGCGGACGGGAGGCCCATATTAATTCTAAAAAGGGCTATACAAATTCCTGTATATCAGGACTTTCCGATGGAGTCGATCCGATCGGTGGCCACTGCCCTACAAGGGGAGGATTGGTTAGCCACGATCGACATCAAAAATGCTTATTTGCACATTCCCATCTTTCCAGTCCACCAAAAATTTCTACGCTTTGCAGTAGAAGGGCGCCATTTTCAGTTCAGAGCCTTACCCTTCGGTTTGGCCACAGCACCGAGAGTGTTCACAAAAATTCTGGCCCTTTATTGGCCAATCTAAGAACACAAGGTGTAATGATAATGGCATATCTGGATGACTTGTTGCTGATAGACCACTCAGTGAAAAAACTAGACGTGGTCGTTCACAAGACAATCAAGTATCTGGAATCTCACGGTTGGATTATCAACCGAGACAAGTCAGCCCTAAAAACCAGTCAAAAGTCTGGAATACTTGGGGCTAAGGTTGGATTCAGGCCAGAGAAAAATATTCTTGCCTCGAGGAAAGGTGTTGTCTTTGAAAGATTTGATCCACTTAGTGGGTACAAAAAAGACAGCCGTCCATACGCCTGTATATGAGGCTGCTGGGAAAAATGGTGGCATCATTCGAAGCAGTACCCTACGGTCAATTCCATTCAAGGAATTTGCAAGGGGCCATACTGTCAGCCTGGAACAAAAAAGTTCAGGCCCTAGACTTACAATGTCCTTGTCCCCTTCCGTTCGCAAGAGCCTCCGTTGGTGGTTGGTTCCCCAGAATCTGGAAAAAAGGAAATCCTTCAGTCCGATCGCTCGGAAGGTGGTCACTACAGATGCCAGCCTTATAGGCTGGGGAGCAGTACTGGAGCAATAGTCTCTCCAGGGCAGATGGTCGGATGCAGAAAAGGCCCTGCCCATCAATCTCTTAGAGATACGAGCAGCCCGGTATGCCCTAGTAGCATGGACATCCAAACTCCAAGGGTCCCCTGTCAGAATTCAATCAGACAATGCCACAGCAGTGGCATATATCAATCATCAGGGGGGCACCAGGAGTCGTGCAGCCCAGAGGGAAGTAAATTACATCCTGAAATGGGCAGAAAAATATGTCCCAGCCATATCTGCGGTATTCATTCCAGGAGTGGAGAATTGGAAGGCGGACTTTCTAAGTCGCCAGCAATTAGGCCCAGAGGAAGGGTCCCTTCACCCCGAGGTTTTCTGGACAATATGTCAGCGGTGGGGAACATCGGATGTAGATCTTCTAGCATCCAGATTCAACGCAAAGGGGGACAGGGTTGTCTCTCGGACAAGGGATCCCCTAGCTTGCGGCTCGGATGCCCTAGTGTTCCCTTGGGATCAGTTCAAGCTGATATATGCATTCACACACCGCCAATGGTTACCTCGATTACTCCGCAGAATCAGGGTAGAAAAGAAACCAGTGATTCCGGTGGCTCCAGCGTGGCCCCGAAGAGCGTGGTACGCGGAGATTGTAAAATTTCAGTGGGGAGTCCTTGGACTCTCCCACGTCGTCCGGCTTTCGCAAGGACCGATATACCACCCTTCCTTACCAGCCCTAGGTTTGACGGCCTGGCTATTGAAGCCCACATTCTAAAAAAGAGAGGGCTCTCTAATGCTGTGGTATCTACCATGATCAATGCCAGGAAGCCGGTATCCAGGCAGATCTACTATAGAATCTGGAAGGCGTACATCGCGTGGTGTGAGGCCAAGAAATGGCATCCACATAAGTACGTAATAGGTAGGATTCTGGACTTCCTACAGTGGGCTGTAGATAGGAAGCTTGTCTTGAGTACTATCAAGGGTCAGATTTCGGCCTTGTCAATATTTTTTCAAAGGCCCTTGGCTTCGCATTCACTAGTCAAAGCCTTTATACAAGGAGTGATGCGTATTAGTCCTCCGGTTAATATTCCCATATGTCCATGGGATCTAAACTTGGTTCTGTCGGTTCTATAGAAACAACCATTTGAACCATTACAGCATATTTCCTTGGTGCTTCTCACCAGGAAATTGATTTTTCTAGTAGCCATTGTTCGGCTAAAAGAGTATCGGAATTAGCAGCTATGTCCTGTAAGGAGCCATATCTGGTTATCCATAAGGACAGAGTAGTGTTACGTCCTCATCCAGCCTTTCTTCCTAAGGTGGTATCGAGGTTTCATTTGAACCAAGATGTGGTTCTTCCTTCTTTTTTCCCCAAACCTACTTCGGTAGAGGAAAAGTTATTGCATTCTTTGGATGTGGTAAGAGCAGTTAAAGCTTATCTAAAAGCCACTGCTCAGATTCGCAGAACGGATACTTTGTTTATTCTGCCGGAAGGCCCCAGAAAGGGTCAGGCAGCGTCAAAATCTACTTTAGCCAAGTGGATTCGACAGGTCATTATGCAAGCTTATGGCTTGAGAAGGAGACCGCCTCCGTTCAAAGTTAGAGCGCACTCCACGAGAGCAGTTGGAACTTCATGGGCAGTGCATCACCAGGCCTCCCTGGCTCAAATCTGTAAGGCCGCAACGTGGTCTTCAGTTCACACGTTTACTAGGTTCTACCAGGTGGACGTTAGAAGTCAGGAGGATGTCGCCTTTGGGCGCAGTGTGTTGCAGGCCGCAAAAGATCCTCATGTCTGATAGCGCTCAGCTTATATATGGTGTATCCCCCCCCTCATTTGGCATTGCTTTAGGACATCCCATTAGTAATGACTATGTCGCTCTGTGTCCCGTGATGTACGAAAAAGAAAATAGGATTTTTATAACAGCTTACCTGTAAAATCCTTTTCTTGGAGTACATCACGGGACACAGAGCTCCCACCCCTCTTTTGGGGACACTTATTGCTTTGCTACAAAACTGAGGTGCTCCCGGATGGGAGGGGCTTATATAGGGGAGGGTACTTCCGGTTTTGGAAGTTGCCAGTGCCAGCACCTGACGGTAACTATATAACCCATTAGTAATGACTATGTCGCTCTGTGTCCCGTGATGTACTCCAAGAAAAGGATTTTACAGGTAAGCTGTTATAAAAATCCTATTTTATACAAGATGAATGCATTTTCATGTTCTGGAACTGCTGACTGTTGGGACATTGAGTGTTCTGTATTTCACGTGGAAGTAGCTTTTATTACAATGACTTGTTATCTCTTATTATTTTCATACAACTACAAAGCTCTCTCTCTTATGTATTTGTGATATGTGTAGAATATCAATTGAAGCTCCTGAAACGTCTCAGAATTCTCCTAACATGGTGTTTTCCTTTATTTCTAGAGTAGTCTGTGTCAGATGCTACTATCCGAGTACTGGTGTCCTATTGTTATTCCATATGTTTTGGATTCCATCAGGTGTTTGTGAGATCGGTATCATTAAACAGATGGTGGGTGGTCGGGTACCGTACCTGCGTGTCCAGGTTCTTCCTCGACGATGCTGGCGTGTTGGCATAGGAGCTGATGGAAGAGCTGGTGTTGATGTCATCAGTGCTGAGGTTGTCGATGGTATCGCTGATGCCGCTGCTCACCGAGCTGCTGTCGTCCCAGCTGTAAGAGACACAAGAAGTCTTTTTATAAGCCAACCGCGTGGAAAATGCCAAAACAAACTGCAAAGCCCCAGGCTGACAGCGAATCCCAGAACTTTGCGCCGCTATCACACCTCTGTACAGCACAGAGACCTCGCTTGTTATGAAATACCTCACTCCGACCACACAGAACCCAACCTGGGAGGCGCCTATGAAAAAACGGTTTTACTAGAGGAAGAGAAAACCGGAAAATTTCCAACAGACAAAGTTTGTAAAATGCCCACCTGAACTCCGGGAAACATTTTATAGACGACGCTTACATTTAAAATGACACCGAAATAGCAGTTACCTCATTTTCCTAAACCGCTTTATGCAAAAGTATTTTTTTTATCAAAGTGGAGTTTGCATGAATATATTCCTGACATGAAACAATATACAGCAGCAGTAACATTTTCAGAAAAGTTCCACCCTTTAGCAATAAAAACCATTTGTGAGCTCCACCCAGTGGCTTTGCCTAGCCTGGGATGTCATTAGTCTGCTGCAGACAGGAGTAAGAATTTCCTCAGTCTCCTCTCCCACAACAGTCAGACAGCAATACAGTGACAAGTGGGGGGGGGGGGGGGGGAGGCTAATCTGTGTCAGACAATTGAAAAACAGTCAAGAACTGAACAGACACCAAGATTTACTCCTGAACAAAGATGGCGCTGTACTTCTGGACAGGGCCGGGACAAGGGATGGGCAGGAGGGGCGGCTGCCCTGGGCGCAATGGTTTACTGTAGGGAAGGGGGTGCTTTCCTTCTGTTGCTGGGCATAGGATCCCCTAAGCATACATATTGTGAGCGGTGGAGGGAGGGCGCAATTTGGCATCTTTGCCCTGGGCACTGGATGACCTTGTCTCAGCACTGCTTCTGGAAAGAAAAGCAGATGAAGGCATTGTCAGGGGGGGGGGGGGGGGGGGGAGTACTGTGATCTCTGTGAAAGGTAATAAATACCTGGAAGTACACTGGCACATTACTGAGCATGCTGCATGAAAAACTAGATCTGATGACAGGCCCATTTTTACATGTTAAGATCAATTAAAGTTTTAGAGACGTAAAGATAATTAAAGTAAGCACGCCATAACGGAAGAACACAGACTGCCACTGCTAATCTCTCTCTGGAAAAGCTAAAATAGTTCCTATCTGTCATGTTGAATGAGCAGATAATATGACTAATGGCTACATGCTGAAGGTGCCCAATGCGAAGATGCCAAACTACGCCCCCCCCCCCCTTTTTTCCCCGATACTGACACTCTGATCGTCTTCTGCAGATAGGATTTATTTACACTAGAACAGTTGCAAGAAATAAATAAATAAATCGGCCAGCTGTTACTCATAGAATGCCAGTACCTGGTGCAGACCGCACCCACCTAAGTAGGGCACTGGTACAGACAATGGACCTCAACCCCTGTGACATCACTGCTCCTCTGCTCTGGCTCCTCCTGTGAGGTGGGGCAATCCCCAGGCAGCAAGAGGGGACAGTAAAGAGGTGAGACGGGTGTTCTCAGCTCGGTAAATGTACTCTAAAAGGTTGCTGCCCCCAACACAGAACGACACTGCGCCCATGGCAGCTTCCCCTACTGCCCCCCTCAGTTCCAGCCTGGTTATAAGTTTGGAAAGAAAGAGTTGAAGGGGGGCCTCTCAGCTCGGTAAATGTACTCTAAAGGCTGCTGCCCCCCCACCCCCAACACAAAGACACTGCACCCAGGGCAGCTTACACTCCTGCCCCCTTTGAGTCCTGGCCTGGTTACAAGTTAGGAATGAAAGAGGTAGGGGGGGGCTCTTAACTAAGTTAAATGTACTCTAAAGGCTGCTGCCCCCCCCCCCCAAAACATATAGACACTGTGCCCAGGGCATCTCCCCCCCCCCCCACAGTTACAGCCTAGATACAACTTAAAAATAAAGAGGTGAGGGGGAGCACTTAACTTGGTTAAGTGTACTCTAAAAGGTTGCTGCCATTCCCAGCCTGGTTCCAAGTTAGGATTGAAAGGGGAAAGGGGGGCTCTCAGAATGGTTAAATGTACTCTAAAGGCTGCTCCCTCCCCGCCCCCTAACACATAAAGACACTGCGCCCAGGGCAGCTGCCCCCTCCCTAGTCCCAGCCTGGTTCCAAGTTAGGAATGAAATGGGGGGGGGGGGCTCTCAGCTTGGTTAACTGTACTCTAAAGCAGGTCTCCAAACTGCGGCCCAAGGACCAGATGTTGCCCTTTGCTAGCCTTTATCTGGCCCTCAGGGCTTTATTCCTCCCACTGATATGAGGCACTATTCTTCCCACTGACTCCAACAAGGGGGCACTATTTCTTCCACTGATACCAATGATGAGATACAATTACTCCTACTAATAGGGGCACTACTCCTGATCCTACTGACCGCAAACTCTGAGGCCATATTTATTCTCACCAGTGCTGGGCCTGGGACATTTTCTACCCCTGCTTGCCACAATCCGGCCCTCCTAAATGCTGAAGAACAATAAACTGGCCCTTGTTTGAAAAGTTTGGAGACCCCTGCTCTAAAGGCTGCTGTCCCCCCAACACATAAAGACACTGCTCTCAGGGCAGCTGCCCCCCCCCCCCAGTCCCAGCCTGGTTCCAAGTTAGGAATGAAAGGGGAGAGGGGGGCTCTCAACTTGGTTAAATGTACTCTAAAGGCTACCCCCCAACACTTAAAGACACTGCGCTCAGGACTGCTGCCCCCCCCCCCCTCCCCATTGTAATCTGGCCTGGTTCCAAGTAAGGAAGCCACATAATCGTCAAACCTGCCATAGTTTTCTTGTAGAAGGAAAGAAGTTCACAAGCCGATACCCGTTAAATGATCGTTCCATGCACATTGAATTTACAGCAGAGTTCATATAAGATTAGTGCCAGAGATTCACATTCACAAAAAGTCCAAATTTCTGCACAATTATCCGGCAGTTAGAGAGATGCTGTAAGCAGGACGTTTTCTTCTACAGAAAAGTCTGCAGGATTTCTAGACTCAGAACAAGTTCATGAGGACAACTAGCGGGCGTTTATCTTCAATATACTGTATGTAGTCCTCCTTGTGATAGCCGTCCCTCTGGCATCTCGTATGAAAACAGTGATAGAACGCAGGCTTCATTCCTCAAGTACAGAGCGCTAATCTCGTATTTCACCGGCGCTATTCTGGGCACTGGCCTGTTTATGTTATGAGGTCTGGAAGGATTTGGAACCATCTCAACAGTTCCGTCGGCTGCCAACAAAGGCAGGGCACGAGACCCTGAAAGGCGGCCCTGGAACCGGGCCAGAAACATTGGTAACTTCACAAAATGCTGAGTTTGAGCAACCATGGTTTTACCAGCAGGGGGTCAAATGCCCCCATGGACTTGCACTGCTACAACACATCAAGCGTGGCATTTCCTGTGCCCAGTACAAGAAACAGAACTCATCTACGCCCATTAGGGAGACAAGAGTGTCGTCAACTTTTAACAGGACATGCCTAAACAAGGACCTTCATGGCAGGATCACCTTTAAATATTAGTTGCAGATGTAATAATATTAAAAATGGCCTTCGAAATGACATTAACATTTTACTTCTACTTGAAGTTTGACATTCCTGCTGCAGAAGCCTCTTTGGTATTTCCCAGCATGGTGGCCTGCGATGAGCCCCTGGTTCCAGCACACCACAGACCCTATTAATTACACACTGCTAACTGGAAGAACTCGTTCTAGGGCAATTGTTTGAGACAATAGCTCCTAAGAGGCACGGATGTCTCCAGGGGAATGTGATAGAAGGAAGGGGGGAGGAGGAGGACAGCACTGTGCTAATCTCTGCTAACAAGGATTAAGGTGACTACAGCAAGCAGCAAAAACTGGCCGCAGTCTATGTGCCGTCATCCGAACACTTGTTATTTCACAGGTTATTCGCTAAATGCCCCAAATATTTCAAAAACAACATAGTCAGCAATATTCACAGACAATAGCAGCTGGCAGAAACTCCTCCGGAATTCCAGGATAACATCAGTAAATTCAGTGCTTCTCAGTGGTAAATTCTTCCTAAAGCTTCCATGGCCCAACAGTAAAGAATAAAGTTCACACTCACACAAGTAATGCATGGGACTCTGCAGATAACTTGGTGGCTCTATAGGAGATGGGGTATCTGCAGGGGCCTGAGGGTCACTGTGGGAAGGATGGTGGTTGTAGAGGGGGTTAGGGGACTCTGCAGATGACTTTGTGGCTCTATAGGAGATGGGGTTTCTGAAGGGGGCCTGGGTGTCACTGTAGGAAGGATAGGGGTTGTAGAGGGGGTTAGGGGACTCTGCAGATTACTTGGTGGCTCTAAAGGAGATGGGGTTTCTGAAGGAGGCCTGGGTGTCACTGTGGGAAGGATGGGGGTTGTAGAGGGGGTTAGGGGACTCTGCAGATGACTTGGTGGCTCTATAGGAGATGGGGTATCTGCAGGGACATGGGGGTCACTGTGGGAAGGATGGGGGTTGTAGAGGGGGTTAGGGGACTCTGCAGATGACTTGGTGGCTCTATAGGAGATGGGGTATCTGCAGGGGCCTGAGGGTCACTGTGGGAAGGATGGTGGTTGTAGAGGGGGTTAGGGGACTCTGCAGATGACTTGGTGGCTCTATAGGAGATGGGGTTTCTGAAGGGGGCCTGGGTGTCACTGTAGGAAGGATGGGGGTTGTAGAGGGGGTTAGGGGACTCTGCAGATTACTTGGTGGCTCTATAGGAGATGGGGTTTCTGCAGGGGCTAGCTGTCACTGTGGGAAGGATGGGGGTTGTAGAGGGGGTTAAGGGTTCTACAGCAGACTTGGTGGTTCTAAAGGATATAGGGATTTCTGCAGGGGCTGGGTGTCACTGTGGGATGCATGGGGTTGGTAGAGGGGGTAAGGGGCTTTACAGCTGACTTGGTCACTCTATAGGAGATGGGGTTTCTGCAGGGGCTAGGTGTCACTGAGGGGGTTGGGGGCTCTGCAGCTGATTTGGTAGAGGGGATGAGGTTTCTGGAGTGGGCTGTGGGTCACTGGTGGAGATTGGAGGCTATGCAGCAGCCTGGGGGGGCACTGTGGGAAGCTGGGCAGCATTGATTGTGGTTGGGGGCACTGTGGAAGCTGAGGGTTCTCAGGGGGCCTGGGGGCATCCTGGGAGCTGGGAGGCACTGTAGGAGGTTTGGGAATCTGCAGTTGGCTGGAGGTCTGGGAGACCGGGGGGGGGGGGGGGGCACAGCTAGATGGTTGGGAACCACTGAATTAAGACTCCATTCACAGAAAAGTAGTTTTTCAGTTGCAGGTGGAGTCTAGTGGGCTGAGAGTGAGCGCTTAGCCGCTTACCCTGCCAAAGTGATAGCCTGGCTCGGTTTCCACCCACTTCTGAGTTTTGGGTGAGCCCACTGCCCTCGTTGTACTCTCTAAAAAATCCAATATAGCAACAATGTCACATTTGTAGTTGTGCAGAGCCAGGAACTTCTATGCAGTAATGGTGTAACTCCTAAACACTAAGGCTAGATTCACACCTCTGCGCTGCGTTACCACAAAGTATGTTGGCTTATGTTACTTCTTGCGTTAACGTGCTCTGTGTTAAGGCAGCCAACACACAAAAAAGCAACAAAAAAATACACCCAGAACTACAAAAAAAGGTGCATTTTACTTTTTTTTTTTTTTTTTTTTAAAGCCAATCCACCAAAATGTACAGTAGTGCATAACCATGAATGCATTAAGGTGAAAAACCTTGAGACTTTATAACCACTTTAACATCTGCCTGCAATGTGATTGTCTCAAGCAGGGCCATTGATTGGCTAGAAGAGTCACTGAAATGTTCCACCATGCTTTTGGAGAATTCAACCATCATCCACCTCTGGTTATTGCACACGGCTCACTAGACTTGCTGCCAATTGTTTTGGTATTCAGAGATCGGTAAGACTAATAAATTTATAACTTTGTTTTAATATAGGGTAAAATAAATGGTGAAACCCCGGTGCTATCAGTGTCCCATTGGGGAGATTTCCCTTCACTTCCTTTCCTGTACAGACAACGGGAAGTGAAAGAAAATCTTTCCAATGTACAGGAAATCTCCTCCTGGACAGCTGCCACTAGAACAGGTTCCCCATTGGAAAGTTTTCCTTCTATTCCTGTTCTGGTGGCAACTTGAAATGTTGACTTCTCCCTCACTTTCATTCCAGGTGATGGTGGTCACCAAAACCAATGGAGCAGTAAAAATCTGACAAGGGTACGAACCCCTCAACACCCTATCCAAAGCAAACAGCTTTAGCTACACTTAAGGCACCAAAGACTTAGATACATGTAGATAAACAAAACGTATACATTTTAACCACCAAATACATTTTAAAGCGGTTGTAAAATCACACGTTTTTATTTTTTTACCCTCAAGTATCCTATGCATGAAGGTAAAAAACCTTCTGTGTGCAGAACCCCCCCCCCAATACTTACCTGAGCCCCCTCTCGATCCAGCGATGTCCATGAGAGCCTCGGCTTTCCGGGGACTTACACTCCTGATTGGCTTTTGGCAGCAGCAGGAGCCAATCACAGACAGTGAGCCAATCAGGAGACGGAGGGGGCAGAGTCGAGCTGGGAGCCTGCCTGCTTGGGTGCCCCCAGAACAAGTGGAAAGGTGTGATGGTGACTGCGCTGTGCCCCCAGAACAAGCTGCTTGCTGTGGGGACACCCTGCAGGAGGGAGGGGCCAGGAGCGCCGGTGAGGTACCCCAGAAGAGGAGGATCCGAGGTTCTCTGTGCAAAACCATTACACAGAGCAGGTAAGTTTAATATGTTTGTTTAAAAAAATTTAATAAATTAAGACTTTAAAGCGGAGGTTCCGCGGTCCCTCGTTTTTTTTGCATCTAATGGGGTTACAGATACCACGTTAGTACTCACTTGTCGTGCGATTAGAACCATCCCCCGTCTATTTCAATTGTAAATAACTTTTAAAAATCGATCCTGGTCTTTTCCATCTTGCTTGTGGGCATTGTGAAGCCCACAAGCAGAGACTTCCGGGATGCGGTGAATGCAGTGAAATACCGCGAGATTACGATGGTTGGCGTTCCGCATTGTTTCCTTGGGAATCATTACACTGTGCTCCCAGGAGACATTGCGGACACCTCCCAGAAAACAACGGGGCGTCAGGGAAAGAAACAGATACGCCCACTCCAGCGGGAGGAATACCTGGAAGTCCACATTAAAAACGTCTGAGTCACGGTAAGTACAACCGCAAGAAAAAAATCACTAGCCATATGTATAAGTATCTGCTACCAAGAGAAGGATAAGCTAATGTCTGTATTTAGGGTGAACCTCCGCTTTAATATTGCTTTAAAAAAAACTGAGATACACAAGACTTGGATACATTTTAAGCACCAAAGGCCCATTTCATATGGGGCGGAATCCGCTTGCTCAAGAAGGCTGATCTCCTGCTGAGCAGATGAGTGACAGGTTTGTGTCCACTCCAATCATGCAGAGCGGACACGGACACAGCCCGCTCGGCTCTGTGGGCGGTCGGATATAAACGGACTGGCCGTTCGTTTACACCTGACTGCCCTATGATCTGATCCACCCAGACAGAGGGGAACAGTTTCCTGTTCTATTTATTTTTTTAGCGGATTGTATTGGGAGTAGGCGGGTGTAAACGGACACAAATCCGTTTACATTCGCCATTCCATGGAAATGAATGGAGGGTCCAATAAGGTCCGTCTGAGAAACGGACAGGTGGACCCATTCGGACCCTTTGTGTGAAAGGGGCCAACGACTTAGATACACTTACATACACAAGACTTAGATACATTTTAACCACCAAAGACTTGGGCTCAGATCACACTGCCGCGACCTGAAAGTCATAGCAATGTGAACCGAGCCTTAGATACAGTTTAAATCACAAGACTTCGATACATTTTAGGCATCAAGAAAAAAATCTATGAGAAAAATGCATCTGTTCTAGATATTCCCAACAAACTGGGGTTGATGTTCTAAAAGGATTAGAGACTGTTCACTTTGTAAAATTAAAGCGGAGGTTCACCCTGAAAAAATGTTTACATTAAAAATCCTAAAAAAATAAAAATTATACTCACCCTAAATGCCTGTTGCTATGCGGAAGTCCCCTAATCTGCCTCTAATCTTCTTCTCGTCCGCAGTGGGTCTCCTTCCGCTTTCTCTTCTTGTGACTGGGGCGCACTGCCTTCTGGGAACTGTGTGTATCCCAGGAGGCAGCCGCCCATTCACAAAGCGCCGTGCGAGTGGCGCATGCGCAGTAGGAAATGGGCAGTGAAGCCTTACGGCTTCACTGCCTGTTTCCCTTACTCAGGATGGAGGAGCCGGGACCACCAGCAGCCATCGATCGCCGTCAGGGGGACCGACATCACGGGCGAGTAGGACAGGTAAGTGTCCTTATTAAAAGTCAGCAGCTACACTGTTAGTAGCTGCTGACTTTTTTTTTTTGTGGCTGCACCTCCGCTTTAATGTTCACTTAGTGAATGAGGTAGAGCTGCATTCACTTCAGTCATCCAATCATTATTATTATTATTATACAGGATTTATATAGCGCCAACAGTTTGCGCAGCACTTTTCAACGTGAGGGCAGACAGTAGAGTTACAATACAATTCAATACAGGAGGAATCAGAGGGCCCGGCTCGTTAGCTCTTACAATCTAGAAGACAACCATATACAAGCATAAAGTGAACAGAGCGCCATTTTATTAATCTTAGTGATCATACACTTTGCTCTGTGTACGGCCTTTACTCCTTTAGTAAATCAACCCCGCTGTTTTCAGATACAGTGCCTGCGTGTTCTGTATAATTATATTGTGAGATGGAAATACAAAAAATTTGCACAGTGGGGAAAAAAAAAAAACACCCCCCAAAAAAAATTCCAGTGTCCGCCAACTTATTTTTCATTCTGTTTTAAGAACATTCACACCTCAGGCTTGATTAAAAGAATGAAGATGGAACAATTAGGAAAATTAATAAGGTGAGCATATGTCCATTTCAAGGGAAATAAAAAAAATAAAAGGATTGCTCTGCGCACGCTTCTAGATGATTAAAGTGAATACAGACTTCCCCAATTTACTGAGTGACCGGTCTCTAGTAGCAGATCAACCCCATTGCTTCTTGGATGAAAGGGTAAACAAAGTCAACAATTTTGAAAAAGAAAGCAAAAATAGTATATATATATATATATATATATATATATATATATATATATATATATATACGCATACATACACACACACACACACACACACACACACTTTTTATGTATGAAATCACTTCAATGCAGCAAGGAGAGGATCCCAACTCCTACCTTTCAAATAAGGAAAGGTTGCAAAAGCTCTATCCAAAAAGGATACAATGTAATGCATAGGATTGATAAAGAACAAAACTGTCTCAACACTGCTACATTGTATGCTGAATCTTTTTGAATAAAAGTTTTGAAGTAAGCCGCAGCCTTTCTATTGGCCTTAGATCACTTTTGCCCTTTTTGCTTTCCTGGGTTATGTTATATTATATATATATATATATATATATATATATATATATATATATACATATACATATACAGGGCCGCTGATAGGGGGGGGGGGGACCACCAGCCACCAGCCCTCCTGTAGGGGGCCCGGGCAAACAGGGGGGCCCGGACAGCAGAGGGAATCATTGTGGTCGGATGGAGGGGCAATTACAAAATTACTTCCCCCTCACCGATCCCCCCTCCCTGTTCTGCCTGCTTCTAATCCCCCTCTGTGCCTCCTGTCACTGTGCTGCCCCACGCCACTGCTGGCTTACCTGCCCTCTTAAAAAAATAACAAATTGTAAAATAAAATACATTTTAATACATTTTAACATTCTTTAAAAAATTATATAAAACATTTTTAAAAACTATTTAAAAAAGGGCTAATTCACACAGGTTCTCTGTTATTTGTGTGTCCGCTAATAATGATTTTAGTGTATTTGTTTGTGAAAATATTGTTTTGATATATTTGGGAGTGGTGGGGGGCCCTGTCAGGTAGGCTGTACGGGGCCCCGTGATTTCTAACAGCAGCCCTGTATATATATATATACACACATACAAGTCTGACCTCATCTTGTAAAGTGAAAGTGCTGTGCGCTGTAAACTGTTGGCGCTGTATAAATCCTGTACAATATTATTAATAAGAATATACACACACATATATGTATATATATTTATATTAAAGTGTTGTACGCTGTAAACTGTTGGCGCTGTATAAATCCTGTACAATAATAATAATATACATACACACATATATATATAAGTGTCTCAGACATAGCCGGAATATCTTAGGCAGAGATAGAGATATCGCACATTTCTAAGGGGCGCTTAGTATCAGATCATGCAGTGTTTGTATATTAGGAAGAACCGTGAACTCTCATAGTCCAGGAGACTCGAACATTGTCCAGATGAAGATCCAGCTCCCGGACGTGTATTGGCAGCAGCTTATTCTCACCTCCGCTCTTATTCTGAAGGTCAATAAAGTTGGCGAGAGAATCGGCGTTCTCAGCCCCGACAGGTACAAGGTGATACGGCCGAATGTGGGTATCAGGCAGAAAAAAAGGTCGATATAGAAGTCATGCAGAAAGAATTCAGCTCCCTTTTTTCCCCACAAAATCCCCCACTCTATTTTTAGCCGGTAAAAGAGAAGGTTTAACCAGCGGTGTGGGATTACCGTACCTGTCTGCGTTCGCCGTCCATCGCAGGGTTCTGATCTGTCGTCCGCTGACGATTTCTGACATGGGGTCCTCAGTTATCGGAGATGACACCTTCATTGAGGACAGGGATCTCTATACACAATCATATCCTCTGTGTGTCTGCAGCACATGGAAACCTCTGACAATCACTGGAAGTCTCCCAGTACAAAAAAAAAAAAACTTCAAAAGTTTCTCAGTCAGGAAATCTGATCTCTGAGCGGTTAACCGGTTCAGTGCCGGAGGCCGGCAGCCAGGGCAGGATAAGTAAATGACAGGGGCTGTTCTCAGCTCTGGGAATCTGCTGAGCAAATATTGAACTGTGAATTGCTGGACAGGCAATGAGGGAAAGAGGAATGTAGTGTGGAGGGCTGTGACTGCCCAGTGTAGGGTGGAGAATGGGGTGATACTACTATGACTGCCCAGTGTAGGGTGGAGAATGGGGTGATACTACTGTGACTGCCCAGTGTAGGGTGGAGAATGGGGTGATACTACTGTGTCTGCCCAGTGTAGGGTGGAGAATGGGGTGATACTACTATGACTGCCCAGTGTAGGGTGGAGAATGGGGTGATACTACTGTGACTGCCCAGTGTAGGGTGGAGAATGGGGTGATACTACTGTGACTGCCCAGTGTAGGGTGGAGAATGGGGTGATACTACTGTGACTGCCCAGTGTAGGGTGGAGAATGGGGTGATACTACTGTGTCTGCCCTGTGTAGGGTGGAGAATGGGGTGATACTACTGTGTCTGCCCTGTGTAGGGTGGAGAATGGGGTGATACTACTGTGACTGCCCAGTGTAGGGTGGAGAATGGGGTGATACTACTGTGACTGCCCAGTGTAGGGTGGAGAATGGGGTGATACTACTGTGTCTGCCCAGTGTAGGGTGGAGAATGGGGTGATACTACTGTGACTGCCCAGTGTAGGGTGGAGAATGGGGTGATACTACTGTGTCTGCCCAGTGTAGGGTGGAGAATGGGGTGATACTACTATGACTGCCCAGTGTAGGGTGGAGAATGGGGTGATACTACTGTGACTGCCCAGTGTAGGGTGGAGAATGGGGTGATACTACTGTGACTGCCCAGTGTAGGGTGGAGAATGGGGTGATACTACTGTGACTGCCCAGTGTAGGGTGGAGAATGGGGTGATACTACTGTGACTGCCCAGTGTAGGGTGGAGAATGGGGTGATACTACTGTGTCTGCCCTGTGTAGGGTGGAGAATGGGGTGATACTACTGTGTCTGCCCTGTGTAGGGTGGAGAATGGGGTGATACTACTGTGACTGCCCAGTGTAGGGTGGAGAATGGGGTGATACTACTGTGACTGCCCAGTGTAGGGTGGAGAATGGGGTGATACTACTATGAATCCCCAGTGTAGGGTGGAGAATGGGGTGATACTACTATGTCTGCCCAGTGTAGGGTGGAGAATGGGGTGATACTACTGTGACTGCCCAGTGTAGGGTGGAGAATGGGGTGATACTACTATGACTGCCCAGTGTAGGGGGGAGAATAGGGTGATACTACTATGACTGCCCAGTGTGGGGTGGAGAATGGGGTGATACTACTATGACTGCCCAGTGCAGGGTGGAGAATGAAGTAATACTACTATGACTGTCCAGTGTAGGGTGGAGAATGGGGTGATACTACTATGACTGCCCAGTGCAGGGTGGAGAATGAAGTAATACTACTATGACTGCCCAGTGTAGGGTGGAGAATGGAGAAGTACTACAATGATTGCCCAGTGTAGGGTGGAGAATAGAGTAGTACTACGATGACTATCCAGTGTAGGGTGGAGAATGGGGTGATACTACTATGACTGCCCAATGTAGGATGGAGAATGGAGTAGTACTACGAAGACTGCCCGGTGGAGAATGGGGTGATACTACTATGACTGCCCAGTGTAGGGTGGAGAATGGAGAAATACTACTATGACTGCCCAGTGTAGGGTGGAGAATGGAGAAATACTACTATGACTGTCCAGTGTAGGGTGGAGAATGGGGTGATACTACTATGACTGCCCAGTGTAGGGTGGAGAATGGAGAAATACTACTATGACTGTCCAGTGTAGGGTGGAGAATGGGGTGAAACTACTATGACTGCCCAGTGTAGGGTGGAGAATGGAGTAATACTACAAAGACTGTCCAGTGTAGGGTGTAGAATGGGGTGAAACTACTATGACTGCCCAGTTTAGGGTGGAGAATGGAGTAGCACTACGAAGACTGGCCAGTGTAGGGTAAGGAATGAAGTAATAATACTATTATTATTTAGGTACATATATAGTGCCGTCAATTTACGCAGTGCTTTACATTATACATTGTACATTCACATCGTTCCCTACCCTCAAGGAGCTTACAATCTAAGGTCCCTAACTCACATTCATATACTAGGGCCAATTTAGACAGAAGCCAATTAACCTATCATCATGTTTACTATGACTGCCCAGTGTAGGGTGGAGAATGAAGTAATACTACTATGACTGCCCAGTGTAGGGTGGAGAATGGGAGTAATACTACTACCACTGGCCAGTGTAGGGTGGACAATGGAGTAATACTACTTCGACTGCACAGTGTAGGGTGGAGAATGGGGTGATTCTGGGCTGTACCTGTCTGCTCTCTCTCTTCTCACAGAGACACAGAGGCAGGAGTGGTAGCCATTGGCTCCTGCTGTCAATCAAATCCTGTGAGGAAGGAGCTGGGGGACGAGGCCGACTCAGGGGTGAACCCGCACAAGTGCCACCATAGAACACAGCTTGTATGGTGGCACATGCAGAAGAGAAGAAGCGGAGAGAGTCAGTGGGGGGCCCCAGAAGAGGAGGTAAGAGACTGCTCTGTTCAATACCATTGCACAAAGCAGGTAAGTATAACATGTTTTTTTTTTATTTTAGATTTAAAAAAAAAATCTTTGCTACAGGGATCTACAGGATTGCATGCGATTGGCCTAAAGTGGACCTCGCAGGAAAAATGTAATGCTGCGTACACCGTCGAGAAAATCGACGTGAAAAACGAGGAACAGCTTATTCCCCTACACACGGCCATTTTAAATGACATTTTGTTCTCTTGGTCGAAAAAAACTACTGTGTGTAGGCTCCCCGGCAGTGTTTCCCTATGGGAAAACTGCTGCGGAATAAAATGACGGGAATCTTGACGAGAAAAATTAGAGCATGTTCTAATTTTTCTCGTTGTGATTAATGCCGTTTTTCCCGTCGGGAAAAATGACAAAAAGCCCCCACACGGTCGTTTTTCTCATCCAAAAGAAAAAATTTAATTTTTCCAGACGGGAAAAATGATCGTGTGTACGCGGCATAAGTTAATATACTGGAAAGCCCTGCCTCAATGTAAATGAAAAAAAAAAATGTGGAAAAAAATAATTATACTTCCCTTACCCCAACTTTTGTACTGCATTGCCACCATTCTTCCGACGAGATCCCGGGGAATGCTGAGTACCTGAAATCCAATGCCGGCCCAGCAAAGTGTAGAATTGTCTTCTTTGGAGATTTCTTGAACTTGGCATTTCCCCCGGGAATTTTGCCAGAACATTACCTTGGCTTGGCCTTGCGGGTAAGGTAATATATATAATAACTTTTTTTTTCTACAGTTTTATTTCTACATTCATACTGCCATTTCCAATAGGGGAGTGCTCCTAATATACCAAGTAGACATTGCCTTTTAATGCAAGGTCCAATTTAAAGCACTTTTGGATAGGGAGGGGAAGGGTTAGAAGCTCCATCAGGTGCTTATAGGTAAAAACACCTGTTGCTTCTCAGACAAAATAAATATTTGATCGGCCTTGACACTTTGCTGACCTTCACCTACTATTTCTAAGTTGCTGGTCTAAGCTGAATGAATATAATGAATATTATATATATATATATATATATATATATATATATATATATATATATATATATATAAAACCCAGTTTAAGAATGGATTTTGTTTCTAGATAACAAGTAACCGGCTACAAAAGATAGGAATTTGTGCAAAACAATTTCTGTGAAAAACCCGGCTTACAGGTTTCCCATCATCACTAACAGTCAATCAGGTGTGTAAAAATTTAAAAAACAATAAATAAAATAAATCAGGGGCAGTGTGTGGCCACACCTTCTGCGCAAGTCAATAATGGAGGGCGGACTTAAAACAAAAAAACCTCCAATCACTATCCTCAAAAAAAAAAATAAAAATAGGGAGGGCACAGTTAACAAGTTATTCACCCTTTCACTGCTGGATCCTTTTTCCATTAATCACGTAAAAAAAAACAAAAAAAAAAAAAACATTTTAGGCTTGCAGATTACTTAAAACACCCAAAACATTATATATTTTCTGAAAACGGAGACCCTGAAGAATAAAATAGTGGTAGCTCCAGGTTTTTATGCCACACAATATTAGCACAACACTTCAGGAAAAAAATAATGGTAATTTTAGGGGAAACACAGTCAATATATTGACCCATGTTTTGTAAAATATAAAAAAGATGAGGTTGTGCCGAGTAAATAGAGAAAGAAATTGCCCCAGTGTGGACTTTATAGGCAAGTTAGGGGAGTGTGAAAAAGTATTACAAGGTATAAAATATAACAACGTTTATTCGTCACATAATATAAAAGTATTTCCCAAGAGGGGACGATAAAATACATAAGAGCATAGCATGATGATAAAATAACCCAACGCGTTTCAGAAAATGTTTTGTATATTCCTTCTTCAGGGGAGAAGAAAAGGGTGCACAAAATAAGTAATCATCATGTAGAAGACATCAGGTGCATATTAATGGCATCTTCCAGCAGGACATCAGACTCAACTCAGCAGGGCACATGCAGGCGTAGCCGGATACAAAATACAACTCCATGCAACATATAGGGGCCGTAAGCAGTCAGACACTATAAATTACCCCCACAGAGAGGAGCAAAGGGGGTTGTGAAAGAGCATCAGTCCGCCTGGTGTCAGACAGGGATTGCTTATTTTGTGCACTCTTTTCTTCTCCCCTGAAGGAATATACAAATAATGTTCCGAAACGCATTGGGTTTGGGTTCAGCTGTGAACACCTTGAAGCTTGTTGGGCAATTTTTCCACCCTGGTCGGCTCGGTGCTCCAGCCCACCTTATGAATTGGGTGGTTGTTTTGTTATTTTATCATCATGCTATGCTCTTATATATGTTATTGTCCCCTCTTGGGAAATACTTTTATATTATGTGATGAATAAACTTACTTGTTATATTTTATACCTTGTATTACTTTTTTACACTCCCCTAACCTGCCTACAAAGTCCATGCTGGGGCAATTTCTTTCTTAATTGCATTGGGATGTTGGCAGGTGTCTTGGGGTTTCTACAGCGGTTCTTTAGCTCCTCCCCCTTCACATGCCGAGTAAATAGATACCAAACATGTCAACTCCAAAAATTATGTGCGCCCGTGAAACGGTGACAAACCAGTACTTTAACCACTTCAATACCGGGCCTATTCTGGCACTCCTCTCCTACATGTAAAAATCATAATTTCTTTTGCTAGAAAATTACTCAGAACCCCCAAAAATTATATATGTTTTTTTAGCAGACACCCTAGGGAATAAATGGCGGTCATTGCAACTTTTTATCTCGCACGGTGTTTGCGCAATAATTTTTCAAACGCCTTTTTTTCATGAATTAAAAAATAACAAAACAGTGAAGTTAGCCCAATTTTTTTGTATAATGTGAAAGATAATGTTACACCGAGTAAATAGATACCCAACATGTCACGCTTTAAAATTGCGCACACTCGTGGAATTGCGCCAAACTTCGGTACTTAAAAATCCCCATAGGCGACGCTTTAGTTTTTTTTTACAGATTACTAGTTTAGTGTTACAGAGGAGGTCTAGTGCTAGAATTGTTGCTCTTGCTCTAACGCACGCAGCGATACCTCACATGTGTGTTTGGACGGCGTTTACATATGTGGACGGGACTTGCGTGTGTGTTCGCTTCTGAGCGCAAGCTACCGGGGACAGGGGCGTTTAAAAAATAAAATAAAAATTATTTTATTTTACTTTATTTTTACACTTTTTTTTACATTGAATTTTTTTTGATCACTTTTATTTCTATTACAAGGAATGTAAACATCCCTTGTAATAGGAATCTATCATGACAGGTCCTCTTTATGGAGAGATGCGGGGTCAATAAGACCCCACATCTCTCCTCCAGGCTGTAAAGCATGAGATCGGAAAAAAAAAATTCACCGATCTCATGCTGAGAGCCTCGATCGTAGCTTTGTTTACATTCAGGGTCCGGGCCTGACGTCATAACGTCGCACCTGGGCCTCCGACGGTCATAGAGGGGACTGGTGACCATCTGGTCACCGGAAATCTCTATGGTCATCATCCAGCGGCGGCTGGTTCTTTCTCCGGGTCCCCGATGGCACGGGAGAGCCCGGAGAAGCACCGGATGGCGGCGGGAGGAGGGGGGATGTCCCCTCCTGTCGCCTATAAGAACGATCAAGCGGCGGAACTGCCTCTATGATCGTTCTTATGCACAGAATCGCTGCCTACAAATAATGATATTCAGATATCCCCGCACAAAGTCAAGGATGTCATATGACCACGTGCGGTATTGAAGTGGTTACATTTTCCATAGGTGACACTTCACAAGCCCCTACAGGTCATTAGTTTAGAGTGAACTGTGAATAATGGGCCTGAAATTCTTGCTGTCGCTCCGGTGTGTACGGTGATACGTAATATGTAGTGCAATTGACATTTTTTATGTGTAGGCATTTACGTTTGTATGTGTATATGTGGGGGTGGGGCAAGGCGCAAAATGTTTTGTGGGGGGGGGGGGTTTAAAATGCATGGGTGTAACTCATTTTGACACTTTTTTTTTTTCCCCTTTTCTGAAACTTTTTTTTCCATCACATTGGGACAAAAAGTCCCCTATGGGATTTTTTTTGTGTGACAGGTTCTCTTTAATGCGGAACTTTGAGCTAATGGAGACGTTCCGCTTTATGTCCTCCTCTCCCCCTCTCCTTTTGAAACTTTTTTTTTCTTTTTGGTGGGGGGAGCAAATACCTAGTTTTGGTAGGTACCCGCTCCCACTTCCAGCCGGATAGCCTAGGCAATGCCACCAGAAATTCGGCACCCCCCCCTCCTTCCCTGACCACAGCCTTCTGGGATATGTCACAGGTCCCAGCTGGCTGTGGTCCATTTATACAGCGCAGCGCGGCTTGCACATGCACAGTGGGCAGCTGGCTGTGAAGCCGCAAGGAGTCACATCTGGCTTCCCACACTAAACATGCCGGTGTCTTGTCGAGCTAGTTCCCCTATCGGATAGGAACCGGCCTCGATTGCGCAGGCGCAGACGAAGCCCACGGAAATCTCCGAACCTGATCAGCTGTTCTTCAGGTGTACATGGGGGCTCGGGGCGGCATCCAGGCTCATTCCTTACCATCCCAGTGGACTTGGAGCATGTTAAAAAAAGAGCCAGGAGGCCGAGCGAGCGAAGCGACTGGCCACCTACAGCGAGGTCTACGTCGCCCTGGACCTGTTGCAATAACAACTGAGAGGCGGTTACACCTGAAAACAGCTGATCAGGTTTAGTGATTTCCGTTGGCTCGGATTGCGCCTGCGCAGTCAAGGGGGAACCATATCGATAGGAGGAACCATATCGACAGAACACCGGCACCGGGGGGACCCAAAGCCTGGCGAAGAACAAGCCCGGGTGAGGAAGACGCTGGATCTTTGGACAGGTAAGTGTCCTTTTTTTTTTTTCAAAAGTCAGCAGCTACATTATTTGTAGCTGTTAATTTTTTTAAACAAAGTAAAGAACAGCTTCAATGAGACACAGACCCCTGATGTCTCACTTGCCATGCAATGAAGCTAATGGAGCACGTATTTCGTGCCATTAGCTTCTTCGCCAACCAGACCGGCTGGCAAAAGTGACACCAGAAACTAGAAGTGACATTTTACATGTCACTTCCAGGTTCTTAGTATGAAAGGAAAGAATGGATGTTCTCAGAGCTCCTTACCCTCCACCCGACGACACCCATCATACCGATCCCGGGCCTGTTAATGGGAGCACAGAGCCTGGGAAACATGGGAACGGGTGCGCTTAGGGGGGGGTTGGGGGGGTTACATTGCTGCTGGGGTGTGTGGAAGCGATCGGATGTCACACATTGGAGGAGAGAGCAGAGTGACAGAGAGTTGAGCTTAAAGTTGCTCCAAGGAATGTCCGATTGCCTCTTTGGGGATCAGGATGGAATTTTTTCCCCTGCTGGAGCAAATTGGTTTATGCTGTATTGATTTATTTTTTTTGCCATTCTTCTGGATCAACTGTGGGTAAGGGATTGTATGTATATGTGTGTATATATATATATATATATATATATATATATATATATATATATATATATATATATTTTTTTTTTTTCTTCTATTGGTTGAACTAGATGGACTTTTGGGTCTTTTTTTCAACCAGACTAACTATGTAAGTATGAGCTCATCACTGTACTACTTCTCCTTTCACTGTCCAGTTACAGGCTGGGGGTGAGTCTAGGATGACCTGGGCTCAGAGGAAGTGGGTTGAATGCTGCTGGCCATCAGACTGAGGACATCTATTGGCAGAAAAAAAGTATTGCATCTCTAAATTGACAGTGAATATTGCTATACAATCTGGTTTTGTGATTTTATCTTTTAAAACAAGCTAATTATTCTTATCCTAATTTTGGCTGGAGTTCTGCTTTAAGTGCCATTTAAAATATCCTGGCCATTGAAAATTGCAGCCATGTTTTGAATTGGCTTGGAGTTGTCCTTTACCTTACCGTACATTTCACATTTCTGTATTCCGCCATCGTGGCAGATGGGGATGGAACTATCCAATCCATAATGTTCCTGGAGAAGCCGTTAGATTACATGCAGCTGTTTATAATCTAGGCCTAATCGCAGTATTATGGCGACTCCACAAAACATGACGTAATAACGACTATACATCCCTACAGAAGGCCAACTGGTTATAGAATCAGGAATTCCGCTCCAAACCGTTTTACTGGGCGCATACTACCGGCGGGACTGGAACAAAAGAGGGTTCTTTTCTGGTGTGCAAGGAAGCGGATTTACTGCCGGTTTACAAGGCCAGGCAGCGAAACAGACGCTAAGCTGCAGGTAATGAAATTCTAGAAGCGGAATTGAAATGCCGAGAGCATGAAATCACTTGTGTGTGTCAGTGGTGCTGGAGGGAGGAATCAAGGTTACAGATCTGATGACGGGAGAGCAGCACTGAGCCAATTCCATGGTATGAATCTTAAAGGGTCACTCCACACAAACGTTAGATTCCAGTTATAGGTTGAGCATCTCGAGTTTTCCACTGGCTTTTTATACACCAGGGGTTTCTTAACTATGGCGCACCAACCTAGTGCATTACCGCATTAAAAAGGTTTATTGTTTAAAATAGGATTACAGCAATGGTCCTACTCACAAACGAGCTTAGGTATAAGCTTTTCAGACAATCAGGCTGGATCTCTTTGCACCTGCAAACAGGACCCGACGACAAGAGGGTCAGACGGTACCTCAAACGGCTGAATGGCTGGTGCGTTTCTGGGGCGTACTCCCTTTCTTCAGAGGTGGTCCGTGGTACCTCTCTCCCGTGTGCCCCCATTTATGTGTACACATGTGAATCAAAGGTCCAAGCTCAGGTGATCATCAATCAGCTAGCCCCACCCCTCAATCATGGTTTGCCCAGCCCATGGGGATGAGACTCCCACGTTCCCACCCCCATGGGAGGCAGCCAACTGGCAATCCATGAAGGCCAAAACAGGGGCATTGTGGCACCGCCCCCTTCTTACACTGGCCAATGATGCAGTTGTAAACATCGACAAATGGACATGACTAGCTCCAACATAATACCCCCAAATGCAAAATGAGGGGTGGAGGGGGGGGGGGGGGACACAGGCAAATGCAAATTGAATCTGAGGCTGAAAGTTCTTACCCCTGTGTGTAGCCCCTCACGGGGTGACGTGGGCGATCGTGGAACAGTGTATTGTAGTTAGGGCAGTCCCGGTTGGTGTGGTGTTTTTTCTCTTTAGCCATATGAACACCCATTGTGCTGCAAGACTATAGACTTTGCCTTAAGATTGGACTACACTACCCATGTCTAGCGAAACACCAAAGCGCAGGGGAGATTTTTGTTCTGTTTCTTAACTATGGCCGGCCGGCCACATCCGGCCTCCTACAAGATTTTATCCAGCCTGCAACAACTGTGCGTGAATAAACTCTAGCTGGCTGGCATTGGTCAGTGTTTTGTAATATGGAGACTGGCACATCCACTGGTAGCCAGCCAGTCATGACCCTCCTCCCAACCCCTCTGATGGGAAATCCTGGATCTAAGGTGGGACGCTGATGGGAGCTACTAGATCTAAGTTGGACTCTAAAGAGAAACTGATGGGCTCCTAATTCTCCTGATGGGCAATCCTGAATCTAAGGTGGGGCGCTGATAAAAACCTACTGGACCTAAAGAGGACTCTGAAGGGCACTCCTGGATGTAAGTGGGACTGATGGGCACTCCTGGATCTAATGCAAGACTCTGATAGGCCCCGCCCTCCTGGATCAAAGGGGGGTTTCTGATGGGCCCTCCTGGATCTAGGGGGGTTTCTGATGGGCACTCCTGGATCAAAGGGGAGACTGTGATGGGATCTCCTGGATCTAAGGTGGGACTTTGATGACCACTGCTTTGTCTAGGGGAAGACTTTGATGACCACTGCTTTGTCTAGGGGGTGACTCCGATGGGCACTTCCAGATAGAAGGGGTGACTCCGATGGGCACTTCCAGATAGAAGGGGTGACTCCGATGGGCACTTCCAGATAGAAGGGGTGACTCCGATGGGCACTTCCAGATAGAAGGGGTGACTCCGATGGGCACTTCCAGATAGAAGGGGTGACTCCGATGGGCACTTCCAGATAGAAGGGGTGACTCCGATGGGCACTTCCAGATAGAAGGGGTGACTCCGATGGGCACTTCCAGATAGAAGGGGTGACTCCGATGGGCACTTCCAGATAGAAGGGGTGACTCCGATGGGCACTTCCAGATAGAAGGGGTGACTCCGATGGGCACTTCCAGATAGAAGGGGTGACTCCGATGGGCACTTCCAGATAGAAGGGAGTACTTTGGCAGGCTCTCCTGTATGCAAAGGGGGATGCTGACAGGCTTTTCAGGCTGTAAGGGAATACTATGGTAGGCTTTGCAGAATGTAGGGGGAACTGCTATAAGCACTTCAGGAAGTATAGCGGAACTTACATTAAAAAACTGACTTTGTTTCGGCCTGCAAATACTTGTAAACTCCACCATGTGGCCCTCATACTGAAACATATCTGGTATACACTCTGGGGACAACCCTCTAAATGATGGAGTTCAGGTGTCTCCAGTGAGGGGTACTGTTAATACTATATCAAGACATTGTAGACAATTGAGATCTTCCAACTTGTAGTAACAGATTAGTGAAGATGGTGCCCCTGTGTACAAAGCCAGCTGCATAGACATAGTTGACCAGTTTGGTGTAGAGGAACTCTAGTGTCCTGCACAGGGCCCTACTAAACACTTTTGGGATGAAGGGGAACACTGAAGGTGAGCCAGGTCTTCTCATTATTCATCAGAACTTGACCTCACAAATGCTCTTTTGCTAAGCTTACAATCTTTTTCTTACAATCGCTATCAGGTTGCACAGTTTTCTTGATGTGTGTGGAGACATCTTACAATCAAACTGGATTGTCAAAACAGAAAGGCCAGCAGTGGAAGCAGTCGGTTTATTGGGTCTTCAAGCGAGCGGTCACTTCCCCTGATCCCCCAGGAGCCTGCAAAGTTATTCTTCTTGGTATTAGTGATGTCGGGGCCTGGTAGAGGGGTCATTGACAAGTGTCTGTCACCTATCCAAGAATTTACAACACCCGTTAGAGCCTTGTAAAAAAGCAGCTCAGCAGACAGTTCCATGCAGGCGATCCATACATCTGGCCAATTAGCGTCCACTGATAGATGCACCCTGGGAAGGCAGCCATGTGTATAATTTGTTATTTTAATCTTCTGTATTGTTTAGACGTTTGTTTTCAATCACTCAGGAGATGAAATTGCTGACAGGGAGAATTTGAGCATGGGAACAGAGATTGCACCCCCCCTCCCCTCCCGTGCAATTATTCTGCCCGATAAAGAGGGCATTTCCTGTGGCTAATTACTTTCAGGGCCGGGGACACGTCAAACAACTGCTGGAGTCTCTAAGACTGGAGTTATTAGGAATCAGTGAAACAAGATAGGAACACCCAGAATGCACTAGACTCGTGCTACTTACAGCTGGGGCCCCCAAAATGCACTGGACTAATGCTAATCACAATTGGGGTACCAAGAATTTGCTGCACTCACCGCAATCACAGTTGGGGCTCCCAGAATGCACTGCACGCATGCTAATTACAGTTGGGGTGCCCAGAATGCTCTGTGTTCATGCTAACCAAGGTTGGGGCTCCCAGAATGTTCTTCACTCGCTAATCACAGATGGAGTGTTCAGAAAGCAATGGACTCACGCTAATCACAGTTGGATTTCCCAGAATATACTACATTCACGCTAATCAGAGTTGGAGAACACAGAATGCACTGGACTTGCACTAATTACAGTGAGGGCTCCCATGATGGGCTGGATTCATGCCAATCAGGGCTAGAGCAATAAGGATGCACTACACTCATGCTAACCACAATGCACCCAGAATACACTGGCCTCACGCCAATCACAGTTGGGGCTCCCAGAAAGCACTGCACTTATGCTAATCAAAGTTAGGGTGCCGAGAATGCAATGGAATCCCCAGAATATACTGCACTCACACTAATCACAGTTGGGGCACACAGAATGCACTGGACTTGCACTAACTACAGTGGGGGCTCCCAGGATGCAAAGGATTCAAGCCAATCACAGTTGGAGCACCATGCTAACCATAGTGCACCCAAATTGCACTGGCCTCATGCCAATCAGAGTTGGGGCTCCTAGGATGCAATGGACTCATGCCAATCACAGATGGGGCTCCCAGGATGCACTGGACTCACGCCATTCACAGTTGGGGCACCCAGGATGCAATAGACTCACGTCAATCACAGTTGGGGCCCCCAGGATGCAATAGACTCACACCAATCACAGTTGGGGCACCCAGGATGCAATAGACTCACGCCAATCACAGTTGGGGCACCAAGGATGCACTACACTCATGCTAACCACAGTGCACCCAGAATGCACTGGCCTCATGCCAATTACAGTTGGGGCTCCCAGGATGCACTGGACTTAGGCCAATTACAGTTGGGGCTCCCAGGATGCACTGGACTCACGCCAATCACAGTTGGGGCTCCCAGGATGCACTGGCCTCACGCCAATCACAGTTGGGGCTCCCAGGATGCACTGGCCTCACGCCAATCACAGTTGGAGCACCAAGGATGCACTGCATTCATGCTAACCACAGTACACCCAGAATGCACTGGACACTCCCCAATCACAGTTGGGGTATCCAAAATGCACTGGACTCATGCTAATCATTATGAAACCAGGTTGAACTGAGCCCATGACAATCACAGGGCATACATGGACTTGCGCTAATCATAGTTGGGGCATCCAGGATGCGTTAGGCTCAGGCTAATAACACTTCGGCCACCAAGAATGGCTTTCTGTGTATTCTTGCGTTGAGCCTGTGTGCTCATCAGTGCAGCTAAACAGATATAGTGTGAACGAACCCTAAAAGTTTTTTTCAATCTATTAGAAAACACAAGATAGAGTACACCATAGTAACCGCTCGGAAAAGGAAGTGTCCTGGGGGCTTGGCGCTTTCATTGGGCATTTTATGGGAAAGACTTCTGAACCTCTTCAAATGTCTGCGTATGCTTGTGAAAAGTCTTCTTGCATGCCTGGGTTTCCGGGTCTCCTGAATGTTACGAGCAAATAAGCCCCCTTGTGTACTCTTCCTCCTGAAAACAAAAAGAAATAAGCGAGACATGGCCGATCAGGGAGACCTATTTACACACTGGAGCTGAACTTTGCCAGTCCTTCGAAAAATGCGATAAGCCGTGCAGAAATCCTTCAGTAAACAATGACTAACATGGCCAATCCGACAAATATTTGTCTGGCAGGACCGGACCCGGAGAGAGACGGGGGGTTCTGGGTAACGTAAGCCGACACAGTCTGCTGTTCCTCTGTGGCTGGCGTGGTGCCGCCTGGGGTTGGCGATGTGAAGAACGCAACGTATATAAGAAAGTTATCTGCCTCGTATGACATAACATAGCCAAGGGCTGCAGTACACCCTCTGATCTCAGACAGAGCCCAGGGCTCAGGATAGGAACACAGAGATTGTTAGGACTTGCCGGAGTGATATCACCACCAGTGTGAATTCTCGCTTGTCACTGGTAGCGGCTGGGGCAGCGATGATGCGTATAGGTGTCAGTCTTTCACCAGGATATCAAATGTAGTTTTCAAAATAAATTCTGACTGAACAATGCTCAAAAAGATATTTAAGAGACACCGTTGTCATTGCCTATTCATTTTACCAAATCTCTTCCCAAAACATTATATGTGCATTTAATGTGATTTATTTACCTTTAAGGGCTCATTCACACAGGCGGCCGAGGGTGGTAAAAAATAGATGGTTGAGCCCAAATTTTACTGACCCTGAAACGCTCTTTGCTGAGCTACAACGGCAGCTGAAAAGGGTTGCACACATGCCACGGGCGTGATGCTCGACTTTTATACCCAGTGGCGGAACTACCAGGGTCGCAAAGGTCACATCTGCGACCAAGCCCTGGCGTTCCGCCACCAAGGGGAGGGCCCCAAAAGGCAGGAATGGGGCCTCTTGCAGAACATGTGAAAGGGTCCCACTGCAGGACCGTAAGGCTCAGTTCACACTGCTGCAACCCCAAAGTCATGTCACTTCCATGCGATTTCCTTGCAACTTATGTGATTTAACATTGCAGTCTATAGCACTCAGTCACAGAAAAGTGGTGCAGGAACCTTTTTTTTTTTTTTTTTGTTCCTGCAACTTGAGTTGCATTGATCAAGAGGCACCCATTATAATTAAAGGGGTTGTAAAGGTTAATTTTTTTTTTTTTTTTTATAAAAATAACAAACATGTTATACTTGCCTCCTCTGTGCATGGGTTCTGCACAGAGCAGCCCTGATCCTACTCTTCTGGGGTGCTCTGCCGGCGCTCCTGGCTCCTCCCCTTCATGGGGTGCCCCCACGGAGAGCTGCTTTCGATGGGGCACCCGTGCGGGTGCGCTCCTGAGTCCAGCTGCTGCATCTATTGACACAGACAGCGGGACTCGGCCCCCGCTCCCGTGTCACTGGATTTGATTGACAGCAGCGGGAGCCAATGGCTCCCGCTGCTATCAATCTATCCAATGAGGAGCTGCTGGGCCCATGCACATCGCTGGAACGGTGGGCTCAGGTAAGAAAAAGGGAGGGGGGGGGGAGCTGCAGCAAAGAAGATTTTTCAGCTTAATGCATAGAATGCATTAAGGTGAAAAAAACATGAGACTTTACAATCCCTTTAATGTGTTTTGGCTGGTCATGCAATTTTATACCCAGTGACATCAACTTCAGAGACAACATGTTCACTTGCTGCCTACTACTTCTCACCCACTTTCAGGTGGCATTGTAACGAGCCAATCAACCTCAGTCACTTTACCTGTCAGTGGACATAATGTTACGGCGGATCAGTGTAAGTCTGTAAGTCCTGTCTGTAACCATGGTGGACACAAGACTAGGAGAAGAAAAGAAAGTCGTGTGAGAAAGGCACCGGGGAGGTTCACACAGGGGTGTGAGTGTGTGTTCTAGGTGTGGGAAAGTGTATCGGCCCCGAGGAGCCGGTCTCTGTTTCTCACTGTCATCTACAACCCCCTACGGCTACCTGTTCCATCGCATGGAGAAATAAACAAGGCTCGGCTTCACCTGTCTTCTCAATAATCATTGCTGATCATTGCACGGCCTCCATCTATGGTGTTAAAGTGAAACTCCAATCAAGACTTAATTTTAGTTTTGGAGAGGATAAACCAATAGCACTTTTATTACCAGGTTTTTGGTGACTTTTTCAGAAAGTCAGAGTTAAAAGAAGAATTCCAGGTATGGATATTTTGTATGTAGTTCCAGTGGTCCATCTTCAAGCAATGTAACTAAGTAAATACCCAAATACCATACCTGGCTGATGCCCCTGGAAGCTGGAAATCACTGGAGTAAACGCTGTCTTCTCTAAATGGTGCCCATGCCAAGCGGCCGACCTCCCGTATTCACAATGCAGCAGGGAAGCCGCTTAGCACAGGACCCAGAAGTTAATAGAGATCACTGGACTAGTGTTGTCTACTTCAGTGATTTTCAGCTTCCAGTGGCATTGGCCAGGTATGATATTATGTCAGCATTTCTCATATTCCAGGTATAGTATATGTTTACATAGTTACATTGTTCCCGCTTGGACCAATGGAACTATATACTGTATATACCCAGGGCCACCATCAGGAATTTTGGGGCCCCTTACACAGCTTCAGGCATGGGCCCCCTGGGGGGGGCTGCCGCGAATTGAGAAGCGGGGGGGTGCCACGAATTGAGAAGCGGGGGGGGTGCTGCCGCCGCAAATTGTTGAGGTCGGGGGGGCTTTGGGTGCTGACGAAAAAAAAAGAACAATAAAGGGGGGGGGGGGTTGCCATCCGGGGCCCTGGGGACCTCCGGGCCTCTTACAAAAAAAATCAATAAATACATTTAAAAAAAAGATTTTATAAAAAAAAAGGGGGGTTGCCATCCGGGGCCCTGGGGACCTCTGGGCCCCTTACAAAAATCAATAAATCAATAAAAAATGATATAAAAAAATGTATAAAAAAAAGGGGGGGTTGCTATCCAGGGCCCTGGGGACCTCCGGGCCTCTGGGGACCTCTGGGCCCCTTACAAAAAAAAAAAACAGAAATAAAAAAAAAGGGGGGGTTGCCATCCGGGCCCCTTACAGGTGTACTGCCTGTACCCCCTGATGGCGGCCCTGTATATACCATACCTGTGGGATCCCTTTAGAAGCTGCAAATAACTGTAGTGGGCACAGCTACTCCAGTGATCTCCACTAACTTCTCAAGGTCCCGTGCCAAGCTGCTGCCCTGCTGCGTTGTGAAGTGAGGAGGTCGGCTGCTTGGCACAGACTCCATTCAAAGAATGCGTTGCATTTTCTCATTCAATGCAAGGAGTTCTATGATTTGATAAGGTGGAGAATCAATCACTGCTCTTCTCCTGTCCATATAGCCCAATCAGAGAACGTTTTGCATTTATTGAGAAAATGCGAAGCAATCTCTAAATGGCGCTCGTGCTGAGTGGTTGACCTCCTGTGCTCACAATGCAGCAGGGCAGCCACTAAGCACGGGACTTGGCAGTTAGTGGTGATCACTGGAGTAGTGGTGTATACTTCAGTAATATTCAGTCTCCAGGGGCATTGCCGAGGTATGGTATATGCCATGCATTTCTTAACCAGGGCGCTGCAGCATCCTAAGGTGCCTTATGGGCTTGTCAGGGGTGTCGCACTGCATCCCCTATTTTGGCGGAGTAACTGAGGACTTTGATGTGAAAGGGGAGGAGGGGTGTGAAGGAGGAAGGGGGACTAAGGCTATGTAAGGGAGTTAAGGAGGGAGGGGGACGGGGACGGAGGACATGTTAGGGAGAGACTGAGAACTCTTATGCGTAAGGGGAGACTAAGAACTATAAAGTGAAAGGGGGAGACTGAGGACTCTGATGTGAAAGGGAAGGAAGACAGAGGACTCTGATGTTAAAGGTGAGGAGGGGTGTGAGGACTCTGGTGTGAAGGTGGGAGGGGGACTGAGGACATGTAAGGGAGAGACCGAGAACTCTTATGTGAAAGGGGAAGACTGAAGAACTATGATGTAAAAGGGAGGAGGGCCAAGGACTCTGATGTAAAAGGGAGGAGGGCCAAGGACTCTGATGTAAAAGGGAGGAGGGCCAAGGACTCTGATGTAAAAGGGAGGAGGGCCAAGGACTCTGATGTAAAAGGGAGGAGGGCCAAGGACTCTGATGTAAAAGGGAGGAGGGCCAAGGACTCTGATGTAAAAGGGAGGAGGGCCAAGGACTCTGATGTAAAAGGGAGGAGGGCCAAGGACTCTGATGTAAAAGGGAGGAGGGCCAAGGACTCTGATGTGAAAGGGAAGGAAGACAGAGGACTCTGATGTGGTGATGAGGGGCGGGGGACTGAGGACATGTAAGGGGGAGACTGAGAACTCTTATGCGTAATAGGAGACTAAGAACTATAATGTGAAAGAGGGAGACTGAAGAACTATAATGTAAAAGGGAGGAGGGCTAAGGACTCTGATGTGAAAGGGAGGGAAGATTGAGGACTCTAATGTAAAAGGTGGAGCTTCGGATATGTCGAAAGAACCCAATTTTAGACTGTGGTGCCTTGAGATTTTGCATATTTTTAAAGGGTGCTGTAATTTTTTTTTTAAATGTTGACACACACAGGTATTTGCTTTGTTACACTGGTCCAAGCTGGACCAATGTAACTATGTATAAAACATCCAAACCTGGAATTATAATTTAAGCCTTTAATAGGCTCATTCCTGCATTACAGACTAAATCTCATTTCCTGGGGTCCTCCTGAGTCGGGTGGGACGGTATGTGCTGCTGGAGGGAGAGAATGGCTGCAGGCTCATCCAATTTACTGGAAGATGAGGCGGCAAAAATTAGGACATTTCTTTGGTGTCAGGAAGTGCGATGATGACAGGACAATCCTCCGATCTCTTACGGGAATTGTCCTGTGACTCACCACACACACTGAATTGCTCAGAGCTACACAGGTATCCATCCATCCCCTAATGCTCACGTATCTCCATGCAGCCCCAAACCCGGCCATATTATGTAAAGGGAGTTAAAACAGACAAATACAGCATCCTGTGAGCCAATAATAAACACATATAATTGGTGTGTCTATTCTGGGGGGGATGGGGGACGGACATCTGCCAGCTGTTACAGTCCCCTGACTTTACTTTGTGGGTAAAGGTTACCACAGGTATGGTGAATACTTAAAGGGTAACTCCACTTTCGTAGGGAAACAAATTAGCAAATAAAGAAATAATAATACAGTGTATATAATTGCGATATATTCATCATAAGTCATTATAATTGAATGTTAATAAAAAATTTGCTTTTCTTTTCAATCTGCAGCCGCTGTAATTTTGTGTAAAATGCAACATGGCCGCCTGGAGGAGCTCTATACACAGATGGTATACAGAACGCCCACCGGAAATTTAATTTCCTGCTTGTGCGATTGGCTCACTGATTTTCCCAGAAAACCTGCACTAAGATTTGGGGCATTTCCTACAACAAAAAATGTCCTTTTTGGTAAAAAATATTCCCAAAGGGAAATCACAACTAAAAGGGGTGCAGGCCAAGCAGCTTTCTTCATTAGAGCCCTGCAAGTGCAGCAGCTGATTGATAATTATAAAATCACTCCCATTCCTCTGCACGTGGACACAGAGAAACAGCCGTCCCTGCTGGGAGAACACAGTGATTATTGCTAGCGGCTGTAAGAGCCGCTAGCAATAATCGCATGTAAAAATTCAGCAGGCTGGTAGTACCCAAGTTGATCGATCAACTTGGGTACATTCAGCCTGCCCATACATGGTTCGAATCTCAGCCGGTTCAGCAGGAACCATCTATGGCCCGCTTTAGGCAGCCTTGGGAGTGCTGCATTAATCTGTACATAAGGGTTGGCTGCAAGTACAAGTTTATGACAATGGAGAGCGAAGGAAGAGAAGGGGGCCGCAAAGCACCCCATAAACCTGTGTGCAGGGATTAGCTGACCATACAAGTTTCACCACTTGCCGACCGTATAACTTACATATACGGCGGCAAACTGGCACTACTGCGTAGGATCGTGTACTAGACCACCTCTGGGGCGCTCATGCGCGCCGCCAGTGGCCCGCTCCCGCTCCCACTGTGATAATACAAAGTGGGAGCTGATCATATGGCTGACTTAATGACCGTCGGCTTCCGCCGATCCTTCGGTACAGAGGGAGAATGGCGGTCTGTCTAAGTAAAAAAGGCAGATCACCAGTCTGAAAGTAGGGAAGGTTTTGATCCTGTGTTCCTGCAAAGCCCTCTAGTGAAAACACCTCCCATCAGTGGCGGCCGGTGGTAATTTTTTTAGGGGTGGCGGCAAATAGCATGCCACTGACACCCCAACCCCCCCCCCCCCCCCATCGGTAGCACTTACCCCATCTCTTCACCGGCGGGTCCTGTTCCCTGCTCTCCACCCACGGGCTATCACGGTGGCGGCTTCCGTTTCCTCCCTCCTCCTCGGTGGCCAATCGGAAAACGGGTCTCACACCCACTTTTGATTGATTGGCCGGATTGAGGATCAGTGTTTCAACGGCGAATATTCATTCGCTGTTGTAACACCTGGGTGGGCTCATGGCACAATGCTCTGCGCCATGATCCCACCCTATTTCTAAGCCTATTAGAACCTAAAAAACACCCCTGATGCTGTAATTCAGGCGCATGGCGTCCTGAAAGGGGCTGGACGCAGGAATAGGGGGTGGCCATGGCGGCCGTGGATAGATTAATGCTATGCATGAATCTATCTATTATACATACAGTGGGTGGCGTGGATAGAGGGGAGGGGGGGCGCCACTGCCTCCCATAGTACACAGAAACGCTGGCTGGGAACACAGTTAAACCTTTGATCTCCCCTGATGTTAACCCCTTCTCAGCCAGTGTCATTAGTACAGTGACAGTGCATATTTTTAGTACTGTTTATTCTATTAGTGTCACTGGTTACCGCAAAGTGTCAAAACTGTCAGTTAGTGCCTGACTGATCGCCACAATATCGCAGTACAGCACAAGTCACTGATTGCCTATATTACTAGTAAAAAAAAAAAAAAAAAAAAATATCCCATAATTTGTAGACGCTGTAATTTTTGTGCAAATCAATCAATAAACACTTTTTTTTTTTTTTTACCAAAAATACGTAACTGAATACATATTGCACTAAATTGATAAAGAAATGAAAAATGTTTTTACATTTTTTTATTGGATGCTCTAATTTGTTTTATTTTTAAATTGTCGCTCTTTTTTTGTTTATAGCGCAAAAAAAAAATACTGCAGAGGTGATCAAATACCACCAAAATAAATTTCTATTTCTGGGAAAAAAAGGACATCAATTTTATTTGGGTACAACGTCGCGCGACCGCGCAATTGTCAGTTAAAGTAACGCAGTGATGTATCGCAAAAAATGGCCTGGTCATGAAGGGGGGGTAAATCTTCTGGAGGACAAGTGGTTACGACTAGACATGTGCACTGCCAAAAAATTCGTTTTTTTTGTTTGTTTTTTTGCTTTTTTCAGAAATTCAGAAATTTGGTAAATTCAAAAAAATTAGTTTTTTGCTTTTTTCGGAAATTCGAAAAAAAAAAAATTCGATTTAATTTTTTTTGTTTTTTTTCGGAAATTTGGAATTCCATCCAAATTTCCGAATTTCCAAAAAAAACAAATAAAACGAAAAAAAACTAATTATTCGAATTTCCGAAAAAAGCAAAAAAAACAAAAAAACAAATTTCCGGTTTTCGGAAATTCGGAAATTCTAAAAATCCGGAATTCGGAAATTCAACTTTCCAAATTTCCCATTTTTGAATTTTAGATTTTCGAATTTTGCAATTTGTTGTAAAGCGCTGAGCAAACTGTTGGCGCTCTAGAAATCCTGTAGAATAATAATATTAGAGAGGGGGAAACCAACACTGCCGATCACATGGGAAAGAATCTGTGACTGGAAGAGGATTTGGCTCTCGTGGTGCCCATGGCCACCTACAGCTATGAGATGATTACCCGGTATAGGACACTGCCATCTCTTGCACATGCCCTAGGGCACAGAAGGATGTGCGCTATCTACAGGAAGTTGTACACTATCATCCACTGGTCCTCATTACGCTGCCCCCCCCCCCCCTCCAGGGCAGCCATTTATCAACCCAACGCAGCGCCGGCGGGGAATGTATCGCTATGGGGCGGCTAGTTAAGGCATGTTTCTATTAATAGACGCATCATTTCACATCTCCGAAAAACCTCCACCACAAACAGTACACAACTAGACCGCCATAGCGGAGACGTACAGTCCGGAACGGGGGCCCGCCAATGACAAGAACCAGATTACATTCTCATGTCGCTACAACAAGAAGTATTCATTCATCAGCATTGTAGGAAGTGATAAGAAAAACTGGAAAGTTGTATTCGGACATAATTACTAAGAAAGCGATTGCTGGAAGTAAGGTTTAGATTTGTTTTTGTTACATATTTTCCTAATTATTTTTTTTTTTACAGTATAATTGAGCCTACGGATATTTTTGGGTTATTACTGTAATGTTTACTTTATCTATTGTAAGTTTATTTTATATATTAATTTAATTGATAATTAACATTTAGGCCCCTTTCACACAGACAATTCTGTTTTCTTCATCCGTTCTGTCCTGTTTTTTTTTTTATTTATTTTTTTGAAAATCGGATGAAAAATGGAGCTGGACTTCAGTTTATACACTCGTTTCCTAACGAATTTCAATTTTTTTTTAAACAATTGGAATTCAAAATCGGTCAAAAATTGATCGATCAATCTGAATTCTATAATTACCTGGTTGCTAAGGAGCGGGACGGCAAGTCAGCAGTCAGAGGGGTTTCCCCACTGACAGCTGAATGTTAAAACTGCTGGCAATTAAAAATTCAGAAAAAAAAACTGCCAACGGCAAGAATAAAAAAAAAAATGGCATGGGGTTCCCCCCAAAATCCATACCAGACCCTTATCTGAGCATGCGGCCAGGAAAGAAGAGGGGGGGGGGGGTCAGCGAGCGGCTCATCAGCTGTCGGAGGGGTTACAGCTAAATGTAAAAACAAACGCCAACAATTAAAAATTCTGAAAAAAACTGTGTGGGGGTCCCCCCCCCCCATCCATACCAGGCACTTCAGATCTGGTATGGATTTTAAGGGGAATCCCATGCCAATTTTTTTTTAAATGGCGTGGGGTCCCCTCCAAATCCATACCAGACCCTTATCCGAGCATGCAGGAAAGGATGGGGGGGGGGTGAGCAGCTCAACAGTTGTCAGAGGGGGTTCCCCTGATTGTAATGATTGTAAAAACAAATGGCAACAATTTGGTAATTATAAAAAAAAACTGTGTGGGGGTCGTCGTCGTTCCCCTTCCTCCATTCATACCAAGCACTTTGGATCTGGTATGGATTTTAAAGGGGAGCCCCATGGGAAAAAAAAAATTAAATGGCGTGGGATCCCCTTAAAATCCATACCAGACCCTTCTGAGCATGCAGCCTGGCAGGCCAGGAAAGGGGGGGGAAAGGGCCCCCCCCTTCCCCTACTCACCCATTGTAGGCCCCATCCCCGAAAACATGGTGGTCCATGTTGATGGGGACAAGGGCCTCTTCCCCACAACTCTGGCTGGTGGTTGTAGGGGTCTTCTGGCGGGGAGGCTTATCGGAATCTGGAAACCACCTTTAACAAAGGGACCCCCAAATCCCGACCCCCTCCTTTTAGAATAAGTATGGGGTACACAAAAATATGTAGAGTAGATGTAGATCCATCATCAATCATGATGGCCGCCACTACCACCGACCCGAAAAACTAAAACAGAAGAGCCACCGTCTGTCAGTTCTTAACCACTTCCCTACCTGCCCATAGTAAAATAACGTCCACAGATGGGATCTCCCATCCTGGGTGGACGTCATATGATGTCCTGAGCTTTGTGGGGGGGATATCTGAATGATGGGTGCAGCTAGAGGCGTCATTGAGATATCCTTGTCTTCTGCCGGCGATTCTGCACACCATAAGAACGATCATAGCGGCGGTTCCACCGCTTGATCTTTCTTATAGGCGGCGGGAGGGGACATCCCCCCCCCTCCCGCCGCCATCCGGTGCATCTCCGGGCTCTTCCGTGCCATCGGGGACCCGGGGAATGAATCGTCCGGCGCCGGAGGTGAACCATAGAGATGACTGTTGACCAGATGGTCACCAGTCATCTCTATGACCGTCGGAGGCCCGGGCGTGATGACGTCACGTCCGGGTCCTCAGAAGTAAACAAAGCCTCCATTGCGGCTAGTAAGCATGAGATCGGTTATTTATTTTTCACAATCTCATGCTTTCCAGCCTGGAGCAGAGATGTGGGGTCTTATTGACCCCGCATCTCTCCATAAAGAGGACCTGTCACACACCATTCCTATTACAAGGGATGTTTACATTCCTTGTAATAGGAATAAAAGTGATGAAAAAAATTTTTTTTTTAAAGTGTAGAAAAAAAATGAAATTAAGTAAAAATAAAATAAAAAATAATAATAAAAATAAATTAAAACGCCCCTGTCCCCGGTAGCTCGCGATCAGAAGCGAACGCACACGCAAGTCAAGCCCACATATGTAAACGCCGCCGTTCAAACCACATTTGTGAGGTATCGCCACGTGCGTTAGAGCGCGTGAAACAATTCTAGCACTAGACCTCCTCTGTAACTCTAACCTGGTAACCTGTAAAAATGTTCAAAGCGTCACCTATGGAGATTTTTAAGTACCGAAGTTTGGCGCCATTCCATGAGTGTGCGCAATTTTAAAGTGCGACATGTTAGGTATCCATTTACTCGGCGTAACATCATCTTTCATATTTTACAAAAAAATTGGGCTAACTTTACTGTTTTGTTATTTTTTAATTCATGAAACCATTTTTTTTTCCAAAAAAAAGGCGTGTGAAAAATTATTGCGCAAACATCGTGCAAGAAAAAAAGTTGCAATGACCGTCATTTTATTCCCTAGGGTGTCTGCTAAAAAAACATATATAATGTTTGGGGGTTCTGAGTAATTTTCTAGCAAAAGAATGATGATTTGTACATGTAGGAGAGAAGTGCCAGAATAGGCCCGGTATTGAGGTGGTAAAAAAAGCCCGGTGGTGAAGTGGTTAAATAACTAAGGGGCGGGGTGACCCGATGACGTCCACAGGTGACCCCGTCCCATTGTGATGTCATCGACCCAGCATGCCCCCGGTCATTTTATATCAATGCTGTTTTCCACTGCCACTTTATACACATTATACATTAACCCCATCCCTCCAGTTGGGTTGGGTGCGCTAAAACTGGTCTCCTTTTTTTGCTGAGGTCAACGGTATTGTTGTCTTTTTTCCAGCAAGCCTGCAGGTTTTCATCTGCTGCCAATGTCCAGAAAAACGCCGTACAATTCTGTCTTTCTGTGTGAGTGACACAATACAAGCCAGGAGGGGCCCCAATCTCTATAGATAGCAACTGAAGGTTAGCATGGAGCTACATAAAACACAGGCAAGTCACGCGAGGGCCAATCACAGAGCTCCGGGCTTAACGGGTTAAAGCCTGCAAATATTTTCTGTTTAAAGGAACAAATGTCGCCATTCTCAGCTTATCACCAGGGATCAAAAATAGACCCAGAATGTGAAATATTGCTGAGCGCCTCTCCCATGGATGAAGTGGATTGTACGAGACTTCTTTACTTGGCCTAAAATAAAGTGAATCTAAAAGGCGAATCCAGTGCTGGATAGAGTAATGAATAGTTAGAACCTTTCTTCTTTCTGTGTCTGTATATGAAGATACACATCAGGAAAAGGAGAGGAAATCCTCTATTACACAGTTGTCACCAAAAACAAAACAAAAAAACAGGTGTCACTATTAGAAGATTTCCTGTTTAGAAGGAAACTGTAAAGTTTGGATTTTTCCCATCACTTTTTTGGGGTGAATCACCCTAGCCACGGCACAAAGCAATAAATACCCAACAGGGGCCTATCCACCTTCCATCCAAAACTATAAATACTGTACCATAAATACAATAAATACTTCAAGGTAGGGATTCACTGATACATCGGCCCCCGAAAATTAATTATCAGCCAAAAATGGGGTCATCAGCGTAGTGGCAATAAAAGAAAAAAAAAAAGGTGGCATGACTTCAATGCAAAAATTGCATCCCATTGAACATAATGCAAAATTGCGTCCCATTGACTTCAATGCAAAATCGCATCCTATCAACTGTAATGCAAAATCGCCTCCAGTTGACTTCAATGCAAAATCGCCTCCTATTCACTTGCAAAAAAAAATGCAATAAAATGTTTTTTTTCGGTGCAACACTACTTCAAGGTAAGCAGGGGTCTCCAAACTTTTCAGTAAGAGGGTCACATAAGGGGATATTTACTAAAACTGGAGAGTGCAAAATCTGGTGCAGCTCTGCATAGAAACAAATCAGCTTCCAGGTTTTATTGTCAAAGCTTAAATTAACAAGCTGAAGTGAGAAGCGGATTGGTTACCATGGGCAGCTGTACCAGATTCTAAATGCTCCAGTTTTAGTAAATCCCCCCAGTAGGATATTTTACAAATATTCACAGACCAAAAATATTCTTATCAGGGTCCCTATCAGAGCCCCCCCCCTACATCAGGGTCCCCATCAGAGCCCCCCTTACATCAGGGTCCCCATCAGAGCCCCCCCCTACATCAGGGTCCCCATCAGAGCCCCCCCCCTACATCAGGGTCCCCATCAGACAGAGCCCCCCCTTACATCAGGGTCCCCAGAGTCCCCCTTACATCAGGGTCCCCATCAGAGCCCCCCTTACATCAGTGTCCCCATCAGAGCTCCCCTTACATCAGGGTCCCCATCAGAGTCCCCCTTACATCAGGGTCCCTATCAGAGCCCCCCTTACATCAGCGTCCCCATCAGAGCCCCCCTTACATTAGGGTCCCCATCAGAGCCCCCTTATATCAGGGTCCCTATCAGAGCCCCCCTTACATTAGGGTCCCCAACAGAGCCCCCTTATATCAGGGTCCCTATCAGAGCCCCCCTTACATCAGGGTCCCTATCAGAATCCCCCCTTACATCAGGGTCCCTGTCAGAGCCCCCCTTACATCAGGGTCCCTATCAGAATCCTCCCTTACATCAGGGTCCCCATCAGAGCCCCCCCCCACATCAGGGTCCCCATCAGAGTCCCCCTTACATCTGGGTCCCCATCAGAGCTCCCCTTACATCAGGGTCCCCATCAGAGTCCCCCTTACATCAGGGTCCCTATCAGAGCCCCCCTTACATCAGGGTCCCTATCAGAGCCCCCTTTACATCAGCGTCCCCATCAGAGCCCCCCTTACATTAGGGTCCCCATCAGAGCCCCCTTATATCAGGGTCCCTATCAGAGCCCCCCTTACATTAGGGTCCCCAACAGAGCCCCCTTATATCAGGGTCCCTATCAGAGCCCCCCTTACATTAGGGTCCCCATCAGAGCCTCCCTTACATCAGGGTCCCCATCAGAGCCCCCCTTATATCAGGGTCCCTATCAGAGCCCCCTTACATTAGGGTCCCTATCAGAGCCCCCTTACATTAGGATCCCTGTCAGAATACCCCCTTCATCAGGGTCCCTGTCAGAGCCCCCCTTACATCAGGGTCCCTATCAGAGCCCCCCTTACATCAGGGTCCCTATCAGAATCCCCCCTTACATCAGGGTCCCTGTCAGAGCCCCCCTTACATCAGGGTCCCTGTCAGAGCCCCCCTTACATCAGGGACCCTATCAGAATCCTCCCTTACATCAGGGTCCCCATCAGAGCCCCCCCCCACATCAGGGTCCCCATCAGAGTCCCCCTTACATCTGGGTCCCCATCAGAGCTCCCCTTACATCAGGGTCCCCATCAGAGTCCACCTTACATCAGGGTCCCTATCAGAATCCCCCCTTTACATTAAAAATGAAGACCACAGGCAGCATCTACACATTGGAGATAGGCCACTGACCCTAGCTGGGAGGGCCGAATAAAATCTTGTAGTGGGCCAGACATGGTCCATGGGCCATAGTTTGGAGACCCCTAGTCTAAACAAGCAGGATTCAAGATCACATTAGCTTGTCACAGGGAGAGAAAATCGAGGCTTTCACACGGGTAACGTCTGTTCCAATCACAAGTATGCCTGCCCTATCATTTATAAACAGAAATCAGAAATGCACCAAAGACAGGGTATTTTTTTTTTATATGTTTTTCTGACCTGTCAGCATCCCCTTGTCCTGGCGACGAGTTCCGCTGAAGAGTTTCCCGCACAGCCGCCATTCCGTCAGGTAGTCGGTTCAGTCTTCGGGAGTACAGACCCAGCCCGCCATCGGTCAGGTAGCTGATAGAGAAAGCAAAGAGTAATCAGACACCTTACACCACAGCATGTCTAATACATGTATAATATTTATTTTATTTTATTACAGGTACTTATATAGTTCCATCAATTTACGCAGCACTTTACATATATAGTGAACATTCACATCAGTCCCTGCCCTCAAGGAGCTTACAAACTAGTGGTCCCTATCTCACAGTCATAACACATACTAAGGCCAAATCAGACAGGAGACAATTAACCACTTAAGGACCGGAAGGATTTGGCCAGGCCATTTTTTGCGATACGGCACTGCGTCACTTTAACTGACAATTGCGCGGTCGTGCGACGCTGTACACAAACAAAATTTATGTCCTTTTTTTCCCCACAAATAGACCTTTCTTTTGGTGGTATTTGATCACTTCTGCGCTTTTTTTATTTTTGCGCTATAAACAAAAAAAGCAACAAATTTTTAAAAAAAACAACAATATTTTTTACTTTTTGCTAAAATAAATATAAAAAAAAAAAACCTCATCAGTTTATGCCAATATGTGTTCTACATATTTTTGGTAAAAAAAAATATTTAAAAAAATCACAATAAGCGTATATTGATTGGTTTGAGCAAAAGTTATAGCGTTTACAAAATAGGGGATAGATTTATGGTATTTATATTATTTTTTTTATTTTTTTACTAGTTTACTAGTGCAGTCCCACTAAAAATCCGGTGATTTTTAGTGGGACTGCAACATTGCAGCGGACAGATCGGACACTTTTGACAAATTTTTTGGAACCATTGACATTCATACAGCGATCAGTGCTATAAATAGTCACTGATTACTGTGTAAAGGACACTGGTAGGGAAGGGGTTAACACTAGTGGTGATCAAGGGGTTAAGTGTTCCCTAGGGAGGTGTTTCTAACTGTGGAGGGAGGGGACTGCCTGGAGGAGGAGACATATCGCTGTTGCTAATCACTAGGAACAGCAGATCTCTCTCTACTTCCCTGTCAGAACAGGGATTTGTCTGTTTACATTGACAGATCCCCGTTCTGGCTCTCTGAGGGGCAACTGCGGCCGCCGGCCACACGCATCGGCTCCGGCCTATAGCTTCTCAAAGCGGTCGACGTACAATGACGGCGATTAGGGTGCCCACATGTCCCGGAATACCCGGGACTGTCCCGCAATTGACATGTCTGTCCTGGGTCCCGGGCACCTTCTTTCCGGGACAATACAGTGTCCCGGAATGAAATCGAGGACACAGCCACCCAATACTAACTACATTTCCGGAACTGGTTGCTAGGGCCGGCTCTGTCTGGCATCTTGCAACCAGTGACAATTTACTCTCAGACAGTGAGGCCTGCGCCTAGTGCAGCACTGCTGTCCCCACCCACCTCGGAACCTCCTCCTTCTCCGGCACCCAGCATTAAGCAGCAGGGACTGGTGTGATCTTTACTCTCCAGATAGTGACTCCACTCCTTTCCTTCTATGCACGCGGCTCATGCAGAGGGAGTGACAGAAGCACTGCATCTGGTGGCAGGCTATGGGTGGCAAGGGGCACTGCATCTGGTGGCAAGTGGCACATTCACCTGACAAATAACCTGCCGCCAAATTCCCCATCAATACCGAGACTACATTTCCCCCCGCCCCCTCATCTTTTTTTTGGGGAAGGTGAGAGAGGGTGTGTGTCCCTGAATGGCACTTTGGAAATGTGGCCACCCTAACGGCGATTCACGCAGCCATGCCAAGCTGCCGCTGCACAACTGCGGCGGCTGGCCGACAAGTAGTTACCCTACCGTCTTGTCTTTGGAGTGTGGGAGGAAACCGGAGTACCCGGAGGAAACCCACACAGGCACAGCGAGAATGTGCATTGTAAACAAAGGAGTTCAGCTGCCCAGCACGAATGCCATTTAGAGAAAAAAATATTATATTGCTCCTCCTAGAGCAAATCCGCCTCCCCCCAACCATATTACCTTTTCTAGCACAAAATCCCCCCCTCCTAGCACAAATCTTCTTCCCCCCATCCCCCCTCCCACCACAAATCCCCTCAAATCATCACTTCTAGCACACCTCCCCAAATGTCCCCTCTTAAAACAATTCATATCCCCTGCCGCCCCCAAATTCTCCTCCCAGCACAAATCACCCCCCCAACTTCACATGATACCACAGTGCCCAGGGCAGCCGTCCCTCCTGCCCACCCCTTGTCCCGGCCCTTATCAGCGATGTCAATAGTTTAAAGTTAATTGACTTAATTCTCATGAATATGCAATCAAGATTGTAGCTGATCCCTGAGGACTGATCCTCCCGGGAGTACAGAATACGGGCCCAGCCTGAAAAATGGCTCCACATTCCTGGAGCTCAGGGACAGAATTCCACCCATACTAACCAATGAGAGCGAGCAATCCCATTCTGTCCCGTCCTTCCTATCTGATTGCTGTGGGAAGACAGGATAATGATTTCACACACCTTAAGGAATGAGGTCATCTCACACTCAGCCTCTGGGGGGTTTGCAGCCATGCAGAAAACTTCCCAAAAATGTGGCGACTCCACTCCTCCCGGACGTGTTCCTACAGAGCGACCAGAAGGGTCCAGTCAGAGATAGGAATCTGCTGACACCCACCAAAGGTGACCTTTACATAATGACCCCCTCACCCTCCATCTACAGCCCAATACAAACTCTGGAGGAGTTACTCATGTTTAGAGAATCTCAGAGTTTTGGTCAGAAATCTCTCCGATCTTTTATTTGTTTTATTCTGTTTTTATGATGTTCACAGAGTACATTAAAGATGAACTCCAGGTAGACAGAAATCCACCAACCTGTGCCAGTTTGTATTCATCAAAACTCATAAGAGTTTATTTTAAAAAGCAACTAGTGTAGGTATCGGGAGTCGGTATCGGTCTCTTATAATCTCCCTGTACAGAAAAGCTCAGACTGGGAAAGGAAGAAGCAGCACAAGGAGCCAAATCAGTTGTGCTGCATTTAGGGGCGGCCCGTCCATTAAGGGCGCATGGTCGCCGCCGCCCCCCCCCCTGTCCATCGCCGCCTCCCCTATCCATGTGGCCGCTGGCCCGCTGTTGTACTGCTGTCTCCCACTGGTCCTTTAACCACTTCAGCTCCAGAAGATTTACCCCCCCCCCTTCCTGACCAAGCCGTTTTTTGGATTTTTAGCACCATGTTATTTTAACTGGCAATTTCACGGTCATGCAACATTGTACCCAAATGAAATTTATATTTATTTTTTCCCACAAATAGAGCATTCTTTGGTGGCATTTGATCACCTCTGGGGTTGTTTTTTTTTTCTTTTTGCGCTATACAACCACTTTAAGCAATTTGCACTTTTATGTAGTTACTCTTTTTTGTTGCGTGTATCTATAAATGCATCTGCGCGTATATGAACATAAATATATTATACATTTTTTTTGCTTGAATGGTGGCAATTTTAAATCCTACGTTTTAGGCTTTAATCTCCTTTTAATGTGTTTGTGGGGGTCAATCAATCCGATATAAAAAAGGGCCAATAAAAAAGGTATAATCCACAAAGAACAGATGTTTATTAATTCTGAGCCAGTGAACACAATTCCTCCTCCGCTCTACATATCAAAGCCCCTTCTAGATTTTTATAATAAGAGGGGGGAGGATCGGCCATCACCTCTCAGAAACGGGATCCAGCCAGAGAGCCCCAATTACACACGGGGATTACACTCTGTACAATGTCTGCCGGTGTATCCAGTTACAGGGAACCTGAAGACGAGGTCCCTGCAGGGCAGGATGGCGGGAATACCCCCCCCAAAGGATCCGAATATGAGAATAATACCAGCACCAGCAGTAAAACGAGGGCTCAGTATGTTCTATAGAATGTCATGAAGGTTTCCCAGGAGTGTGAGCTACCACTGCAATATGTAAGTGAGAGGGGGAAAAAAAAAAAAAAAGAAGATTGTCAGTTTAAAACACTTCATCATAAATGTATACGTTCAAACATGAAAGTAAACTGAGACAACGAGCTTAAAGGGAAACCGAGACACATATTTCAGCTATTATTGTATCAGTTACCTGGAACTCATTTTTAATGAGATTCTTCGGTTTTTTGCTGTTCTGTATTCGAATTATTGCGTTTCACACACAGATTAGTAACTGATCCCTCTAGTGGTAGAGGGGCAATTAGCATCCTTGATTAAATAGGGCCTGCAATGTGGAGGCTGTGCCCATAAAATGTCAGCAGGAAGCAAGAGACTGGTATTGCATATATATATAGATTTTTTTTTTATTACATGTACTTATATAGCACCGTCAATTTAGGCAGTGCTTCACATATATATTGTACATTCACATCAGTCCCTGCCCTCAAGGAGCTTACAAACTAAGGTCCCGAACTCACATTTATACATACATATACTAGGGCCAATTTAGACAGGAGCCAATTAACCTACCAGAATGTCTTTGGAGTGTAGGAGAAAACCGGGGTACACGGAGGAAACCCACACAGGCACAGGGAGAACATGCAAACTCCATGCAGGTAGTTTTGTGGCTGGGATTTAAACTGGCAACCCACCCCAGTGCTGCTAGGAGGAAGGGCTAACTACTTAGCCACTATAGCAGTGGTTGTCAACTTATGAGCTAAAGGCAGGGGCGGCCTGTCCATTAAGGGGGCATGAGCGCCGCCCCCCCATAAATGCGTCCGGCCCCTTTCAGGACACCGGGGCATTGATTCCAATGCGGGGGGGGGGGTTTGAAGTACCGGAGGCTCTAATAGGCTTCAATATAGGGTTGGCTCGGGTTGCAGAGAGTGCGCTCCGATCCCACCCAGGTGTGTTACAACAGCAAATTAATATTCGCTGTTGTAACACTGATCCTCCTCCCGGCCAATCAGGAAACCGGTTTTGACACCGGTCATCCGTTTGGCTGAAAGGACAGGTGATCCTTTTGGACGCCTAGGAGGAGGAGGGGAGGAGCTGGAAGCCGCTATGGAGGAGAGTGGAGGAGAGGACACGAAGCCGCTGCACCACGCTGCCTGCCACCCACCGCCATTGGGGTAAGTGCCGGACCGACCAGCCAACAGCAGAGGGGGGGGGGGTTGGGTGCTACTCGGAGGGAGGGGGGCTCCACTGGCTAAAGGGGGTCTTTAATGCGGCCCCTGACATCACCAAAGGGCCGCACATAATGTTCAATATATGTAATGCTGAGAGGACTGTCAGAGACTGCAGAGGAAATGCGGGTCAGAGAGTGAGGACAGGAAACATTGGTGGTGGGGAGATACTGCAGAAGACAATACGAAGCTGGGAAGATGTTACATGAGGCTAGTAGAGATTAATGCTATTACTCCAATCAATGTTCCCACTACAGACTGCTGAGGCTCTGAGGGCCACACATCATATACCAAAGGGCCACAGGTTGTGCAACAGGGGCCTATAGGATCCATGCAGCTGAACTTTCCTTCATTACTAATTTATCCAGAACTTTGCTTCCCCATATCAGAGCTAACCAACTGATACCAGGGATTCATTGTCTGGTAGGGGTAATGCTAAAGAAGCAGCATAAAAGGTGAAGGAAGCACAGAAGGGATAAAGCAGAAGCAGGGAGATCTTTGCACTTATAGGTCCTCAGGTACAGCTTCCTCTCCAGCAAGGAGAACAGTAAGCACAGTAGTTACCTCATCAAATCATCTGGTGAGCTTAGAGCCTTAGATCCGCCTTTTTAAACCAGGGTGCCTTCTGGGTTCTTCAGGGGTGACATGGCAAAATGTCTAGAAATTGCCCCAAATTGGCCAAAAATTGTTAACAAGCCAGGGATTGGAACAAGCCTGACTTTTTTTGACACAAAAAGCCACAGGTTTTTTTGTGCAGTATTACAATCTTAAAGTGGTTGTAAAGATTCAATGTTTTTACCTTCATGCATTCTATACATCAAGATAAAAAACCTTCTGTGTGCAGCAGCCCCCCAATACTTACCTGAGCCCCATCGCGATCAAGCAATGAGCACAAGAGCCTCGGCTCTCCGGGGACTCTCTCTCCTCATTGGCTGAGACAGTCAATCACAGCCAGTGAGCCAATGAGAAGAGGGAGGGGGATGGGGAGGGGCAGGGCCATGCTGCGGCTCTGTGTGTGAGTGGACATAGTAGTGGCTCGGGAGCAAGCCAGCTTGAGTGCCCCCATAGCAAGTTGTTTAGTCTGGGAGTACTCAGCAGGAGGGTGGGGCTAGGAGTGCCGCCGGGGGACCAGAGAAGAGGAGGATCAGGGCTGCTCTGCGCAAAACCATTACAGAGAAGGTAAGTATGACATTTCTTTGCTGCCCCCCCCCCCCCTGAAATATTTAGCACCAACCTCTGCTGGTGACAAGTGGTGTGTTTGCAGGATTACCAGGGGAAAATAAAGCAAAAATAGCTTGAAATAAAACTACTGCAGCCACCACACCAAGGACTAGCAAGTCGTAATATATATATTTTTTTGGTTTTGGATTTAGATACATTTTATTCATCTGTGCTATTAAAGCGGTTGTATACCGCAAAACTTTTTTTTTCACAACCTGCAAGGCAAAGGCATAATGAGCTAGTATGACTAGCATACTAGCTCATTATCAATCACTTACCTTAGATCGAAGCCCCCGCAGCGGTCCTCGAACACGTCCTCCGTCGCAGCCATGATACCCGGAGTGACTTCCGGGTATCGCCAATCTGGCGCTGTGATTGGCCGGAGCGGCGATGACGTCACCCCCGCGCATGCGCGAGGAACGGCACGATCCCCACGCATGTGCGAAATCCGTCAGTGTCCGGCGGGCTGCCATTCAAGAGCCGCCGCGCTCAGTTCGCCTGCGCCGTTATCTACGGCGTGCATGCGCCGTAGATATCGGTACAGACTTTTTTGCAAATATCTCCGAGACCGTGTAGGTCTCGGAGATATTGCAAGCACCTACAGGTAAGCCTTAATGTAGGCTTACCTGTAGGTGCTTGTCATTATTTTGGGTATACAACCGCTTTAAATGGCTCAGAACTTCCGGGTGTTCAGTGGATGTGTTGGTTGGCATCTTCCTAGCACACATTGGGGTTGGGTTACTAAAAGCAAGTGCAGTTGCTTCAGCGCTTAGTACATGAGGGGAAGCTGTGCTGCCCTCCATCATTCAATCATGTGCAAGCAAAAAATGCTGTTTCTTTATTTTTCTAGCAAGTGATTGGGTATTTTTTGCAAAGTGAAGCTTTACCTCATTTACTGCGCTTTGTAGAAACTTAGAAACATAGAAAAGTGACAGCAGAAAAAGACAGTAGTCCATCGAGTGTGCCCATTTTTTTTTATTTTTGTTTGTTTTTATTTGTCTTTTGTTTTTTTTTATGTTTGTTTGATTTATGTTTGTTTTTTTTGTTTTTGAATGTTTGCTTTTTTTTTGTTTTCTCGTTAACTTTATTGTCTGACTAGAGATCTAGGTTTGTCCCAAGCACGTTTGAAGACATTTACTGTTGACAGTCTCACTACCTCTGCTGGTAGTTTATTCCAAGCATCACCTACCCTTTCAGTAAAACAATACTTTCTAAGATTGGTTTTGAACTTTCCTCCAGGTAGTTTGAGGTCATGTCCCCCCCGTGTTGTTAAATTTTCATTTTATATATAAAAAAAAAAAAAACTGCCCTACTGCACTTGCAAAGTGCACAGTCTATTTGCCTTTAGTAAATCAGCCCCATTGCATGCAGCAATCCCTACATACCAGCCACTGATAAATATCTGCAACATTTTGCAATGCAGTACTTGCATTCACACTAACAGGAGTGTTGGGTGAGTACTGAAGGAGTTCCTTCCAGCTCTCCACAAAATAGAAGATTTTCATTATACATTTCTATTAAATGCAACAACATCAAATAGAATGTCTACTTCATTGTATCTTTACATTTACAAAATAAACCTAAAAAAAAAAAAAAAAAAGATTTTCTCCATTCTACTTCTCAGTCACCCCTTTTCCTCGGGAAGATGAAGTGTATTAGATTCACTGAACATTCATTCAGGGACCCCAAAAAAAAATCAGAACTCATTTTTAGCACACTGAGAAAGCTTAGAAAATTCTAAAGGGTTAGTTCAAAACAATCCTTCCTATGTATAAGGAGCTTAAATACTGAAAACCTTTCCATGCAACATTTAAATATTTAATCCATCGGAAAAAGAAAATCATCAGCTAATCAGCTACAGATCAGACTGGAGAAGAGATGGACCTACCTGGGGTTTCCTGAGATCACTGACCGGCCCACACAGTCCTGTACAGTCCTCGGTGTGGCCCCTGGCTCTGCACTCTGTGGACTGGTAGGAGGAGATGAAGTTGCACTCCTGAATGATCTCTATGGCAATGCCATGGATCTTCCCATCCTCAGCACCTTTCTCTAGGAGGGTTGCTAGCCTGGGGAAGACGGGGACGTCTCAGAGGACTTCGCTCCGCCCACAGGGCCATGAGAACTGTTTTTTTTTTTTTCTCTGAATTACACCAGCCAGATAAAAACCAGCACAACATCGAATGCAAATACTAGACACGGTTCACTTGGGTATGTCTCCTCTCAGAGGAATCCCTGCCTGCTTCTGTGTGCAAGGAAAATACAATAATACGATGTGCAAACAACACCTCTGTACCTAGGTGTGTGACTATACAAAGAGCCAAGATATATCAGCCAATCAGAATTCAGCTATGACTGGTGATTGCTTCTTAGGTTTTGCTGTACATTGTTCATCACTAATCACTCTGCCTTGTACCAGGTTCACCAAGTTCTATCATTGTTACATTGTATCGAAAAAAGTAATACTTAAAGTGGTTGTAAACCGAGTTACACCACTTACCTACAGGTAAGCCTATAATAAGGCTTATTTATGCCTTGTACACACGGTCGGAATTTCCCATGAAAAAAGTCAGACGGAATTTTGTGTGTGTGTGCCACATTGGACTTTTTCCATCGGAAATTCCGACGGCGAAAAAATTTATTTTCTTTTTTTTTTTTTTCATAAAGTTACAAAAAAATATATATATTTTTTTTTATTTCATAAAGTTACGTAAATTATTTTTTTTCCATAGTTATGAAAAAATGTATTTCTTTTTTTTCCCATAAAGTTACAGAAAATTGTATTTCTTTTTTTTTCATAAAGTTACGGAAAAATTTCTTTTTTTTTTCCATAAAGTTCCGGAAAAATTTTTATTTTATTTTTTCCATAAAGTTACGTAAATTTTTGTTATTTTTTTTCCATAAAATTACGGAAAAAAAATTATTTATTTTTTTCCATAAAGTTACGGAAAAAAATCTTTTTTTTTCCCATAAAGCTACGAAAAAATGCATTTTTTTTTCCATAAAGTTACGGAAAAATGTATTTCTTTTTTTCCATAAAGTTACGGAAAAATTTCTACCGTCTGTATGGAACTCCGACGGAGAAAAAAAACACGCATGCTCAGAATCAAGTCGACGCATGCTCGGAAGCATTGAACTTAATTTTTCTGAGCTCGTCGTACTGTTGTACGTCACTGCGTTCTTGACGGTCGGAATTTGGTGTGACAGCGTGTATGCAAGACAGCTTGAACGGAATTCCGTCTGAAAAATCCGTCGCAATTTATCCAGACGGAAAATCCGATCGTGTGTACAAGGCATTACCTGTAACTACTGGAAATATCTCCTAAACCTGCACGGTTTAGGAGATATCTACCATATACGGTTGCGCCAATGTCATCGGCGCAAAGTAGATATTTGCCAGCACACCAAGGATCGGCACAAAGTGGCGTCTAAACGGGTAGTTTATTGCATGATCACAACACAAGGAAGGTGCAACGTTTCGGAGTCACGCAGGACCCCTTCGTCAGGCATCACATTAAGAAGGGGTCCTGCGTGACTCCGAAACGTTGCACCTTCCTTGTGTTGTGATCATGCAATAAACTACCCGTTTGGACGCCACTTTGTGCCGATCTTTGGTGTGCTGGCAAATATCTACTTTGTGACATGAACCAGTATCCAGCTGGTTGTTACTGCAGCACCCTAATTTTGAGAGCTTATACCAGGAACGTGTGCGATGGGAATATGAAGCATAACGTCATCTGCGCATGCGCACTGAAGAAAGAGCACAATCGTACTGCTTTTAAAGGACCCCGTGGGAGTGACGTTACGCGACTTCAGCCAGTCACAGAGCTGGAGTCCGCGGCCCCCGGAAGGAAGAGAGGGAAGATGGATGCAGCCTCCAGCAGGGACAGCGCGGGCATCGTTTGCAGGTAAGTGCAACATAATGGGCTTGTATGTGATGCATACTAGCCCAATATGCTTTTACTTTGCAGGGGAAAAAAAGGGGAAGTAAAACACATCAGCATTTACTTCCTCTTTAAGGGCCAGTTCACACCATATGCAGTCCAGTGCGTTTTCTTTTCTGCATCAAAAACGCATGGATAGTAGGTTACAAGGTTTGCAATGGCATAGTTCACACCAGTGCAGTCAGTTCCAGAAAAAACAAAGTAGGACCGGCTGCATTTTTCCTGCACTGGACTGTACTGGATTGTGCTAAAATGCATCAAAAACGCACCGAAGTGCACTGGAAAGCATCAAAAACGCATCAAAAACACAGACCCTTGTACAGCGGAAAAAGAACAGGAAAAGGAAGGAAAAAAAGCTTCTGGAATGCATTCAGAAACACATCAAAATCGCACTGGAACGCGCCAAAAATGCATCTGGAATGGACCTGGAGTGCGTTTTTGTGGTGTGAACTAGCCCTAAGTACAAACTGCTACAAATTACAACAAATAGCATGAGATCACTTAAGGCTCCATGCACAAAATATTTTTTTTTACGCTCCTAGAAGCTAAATAGTGTTATCCTATGTGTCCATGCCCATTATTTTATGCTAAAAGCATTTTTCAAGCTTCAGTGTTTAGGAGCAGAAAAAAAACTTTGTTTTTGTAGAGTTTTTGGGAGCACTTAAAGCTCATTGACACACCATGACATCACAAATTGTTCACTGACACACTGTAACACCGCTAGAAGCTCAGTGACACACCATGACATCACTAGAAGCTCAGTGACACACCATGACATCACTAGAAGCTCAGTGACGCACCATGACATCACTAGAAGCTCAGTGACGCACCATGACATCACTAGAAGCTCAGTGACGCACCATGACATCACTAGAAGCTCAGTGACGCACCATGACATCACTAGAAGCTCACTGACACACCATGACATCACTAGAAGCTCAGTGACACACTGTAACACCGCTAGAAGCTCAGTGACACACCATGACATCACTAGAAGCTCAGTGACACACCATGACATCACTAGAAGCTCAGTGACACACCATGACATCACTAGAAGCTCACTGACACACCATGACATCACTAGAAGCTCAGTGACGCACCATGACATCACTAGAAGCTCAGTGACGCACCATGACATCACTAGAAGCTCACTGACACACCATGACATCACTAGAAGCTCAGTGACACACCATGACATCACTAGAAGCTCACTGACACACCATGACATCACTAGAAGCTCAGTGACGCACCATGACATCACTAGAAGCTCAGTGACGCACCATGACATCACTAGAAGCTCAGTGACGCACCATGACATCACAAATAGTTCACTGACACACTGTAACACCACTAGAAGCTCAGTGACACACCATGACATCACTAGAAGCTCAGTGACTCATCATGACATCACTAGAAGCTCAGTGACACACCATGACATCACTAGAAGCTCCGTGTCACACCATGACATCACTAGAAGCTCCGTGTCACACCATGACATCACTAGAAACTCAGTGACACACCATGACATCACTAGAAGCTCCGTGTCACACCATGACATCAGTAGAAGCTCTGTGTCACACCATGACATCACTAGAAGCTCAGTGACACACAATGACATCACTAGAAGCTCAGTGACACACCATGACATCACTAGAAGCTCAGTGACACACCATGACATCACTAGAAGCTCAGTGACACACCATGACATCACTAGAAACTCAGTGACACACAATGACATCACTAGAAGCTCAGTGACACACCATGACATCACTAGAAGCTCAGTGACACACAATGACATCACTAGAAGCTCAGTGACACACCATGACATCACTAGAAACTCAGTGACACACAATGACATCACTAGAAGCTCAGTGATGCACCATGACATCACTAGAAGCTCAGTGACGCACCATGACATCACTAGAAGCTCAGTGACGCACCATGACATCACTAGAAGCTCAGTGACGCACCATGACATCACTAGAAGCTCAGTGACACATCATGACATCACTAGAAGCTCAGTGACGCACCATGACATCACTAGAAGCTCAGTGACGCACCATGACATCACTAGAAGCTCAGTGACGCACCATGACATCACTAGAAGCTCAGTGACACGTCATGACATCACTAGAAGCTCAGTGACGCACCATGACATCACTAGAAGCTCAGTGACACACCATGACATCACTAGAAGCTCAGTGACGCACCATGACATCACTAGAAGCTCAGTGACGCACCATGACATCACTAGAAGCTCAGTGACGCACCATGACATCACTAGAAGCTCAGTGACGCACCATGACATCACAAATAGTTCACTGACACACTGTAACACCACTAGAAGCTCAGTGACACCATGACATCACTAGAAGCTCAGTGACTCATCATGACATCACTAGAAGCTCAGTGACACACCATGACATCACTAGAAGCTCCGTGTCACACCATGACATCACTAGAAGCTCCGTGTCACACCATGACATCACTAGAAACTCAGTGACACACCATGACATCACTAGAAGCTCCGTGTCACACCATGACATCAGTAGAAGCTCTGTGTCACACCATGACATCACTAGAAGCTCAGTGACACACAATGACATCACTAGAAGCTCAGTGACACACCATGACATCACTAGAAGCTCAGTGACACACCATGACATCACTAGAAGCTCAGTGACACACCATGACATCACTAGAAGCTCAGTGACACACCATGACATCACTAGAAACTCAGTGACACACAATGACATCACTAGAAGCTCAGTGATGCACCATGACATCACTAGAAGCTCAGTGACGCACCATGACATCACTAGAAGCTCAGTGACACATCATGACATCACTAGAAGCTCAGTGACGCACCATGACATCACTAGAAGCTCAGTGACGCACCATGACATCACTAGAAGCTCAGTGACGCACCATGACATCACTAGAAGCTCAGTGACGCACCATGACATCACTAGAAGCTCAGTGACGCACCATGACATCACTAGAAGCTCAGTGACGCACCATGACATCACAAATAGTTCACTGACACACTGTAACACCACTAGAAGCTCAGTGACACACCATGACATCACTAGAAGCTCAGTGACTCATCATGACATCACTAGAAGCTCAGTGACACACCATGACATCACTAGAAGCTCCGTGTCACACCATGACATCACTAGAAGCTCCGTGTCACACCATGACATCACTAGAAACTCAGTGACACACCATGACATCATAGAAGCTCCGTGTCACACCATGACATCAGTAGAAGCTCTGTGTCACACCATGACATCACTAGAAGCTCAGTGACACACCATGACATCACTAGAAGCTCAGTGACACACCATGACATCACTAGAAGCTCAGTGACACACCATGACATCACTAGAAACTCAGTGACACACAATGACATCACTAGAAGCTCAGTGACACACCATGACATCACTAGAAGCTCAGTGACACACAATGACATCACTAGAAGCTCAGTGACACACCATGACATCACTAGAAACTCAGTGACACACAATGACATCACTAGAAGCTCAGTGACACACCATGACATCACTAGAAGCTCAGTGACGCACCATGACATCACTAGAAGCTCAGTGACACATCATGACATCACTAGAAGCTCAGTGACGCACCATGACATCACTAGAAACTCAGTGACGCACCATGACATCACTAGAAGCTCAGTGACGCACCATGACATCACTAGAAGCTCAGTGACGCACCATGACATCACTAGAAGCTCAGTGACGCACCATGACATCACTAGAAGCTCAGTGACGCACCATGACATCACAAATAGTTCACTGACACACTGTAACACCACTAGAAGCTCAGTGACACCATGACATCACTAGAAGCTCAGTGACTCATCATGACATCACTAGAAGCTCAGTGACACACCATGACATCACTAGAAGCTCCGTGTCACACCATGACATCACTAGAAACTCAGTGACACACCATGACATCACTAGAAGCTTAGTGACGCACCATGACATCACTAGAAGCTCAGTGACGCACCATGACATCACAAGCAGCACAGTAACACACTGACATCACTAGCTGCCCAGGGGCACATCCATGCCATATATAAATGTACCTTGGCAGACAACAGGTTAAGTACATGCAATATTCAAGCCCCGATGAAGGGAGAAGGTGTTTTGAGCCATTGAAACGCGTTAGCTGCTTTATGTGATCAAATTATAAATCATTAAAGCTACTTGGACTCCTTCACCAAGTGGTCTGGTGCCCCTGTTGGGCTTTTACCTTCTGGGTACCAACCAAAGGGTACCTAGAGCAGCCTCACCAGAGCCAGCGAGCGCATTAAATAAATTGTTTGGACAATGTTTTCTCCATTTTACTCAATAAATACATTTTAAATCCCCGGAGCCTCTTGGACATGTTTATTATGGAGGGGGGGGGGAGGGGCGGCTATGAAAAGTGATGTCTAATGAGCCCCTCCCCCCATGCCTGGGAGAAAGGTCTTTAATTCCTCATTAATAGCTTCCCCTGCGTTCCCAGGACGGGACAACAAGACGGATCTGACGTCACTAAATAGCGAGTGATAGAAAAGTCTCTCCTCCGCCATATTCTGGGGACAATTATCCAACACACAGATCTCTATCAGAGTCCCCCAGAAATACATCCCATCCCCACATATTCCCACCCCAGAGAAGAATGGCTGGGCTGAGGGCAATTATCAGACACCCAGCAGGAAGGCCGATTACAATGAGGGGCAACCCACTGGAGCGTTATATGGGCCTATATAAAAGAATCTGTGCTCTTTATCAATGCTATAGAAAGGTGGCAGGGTTCTGTTATAATGGGGGTTGGGTGGACAAAAAAACTGAATATATTGGTTTTTATTTCATTTTTTGGATATAATAATATATATTTGAAGGGAATCATTTATTACAAATCGCTATATCGCAATGTTTTACTGTCCTAAATGCTCTGCTTCTTTGTATACAGTACTTTTATACACTCACTGGCCACTTTATTAGGTACACCCGCTCAATTGCTCGGTAACACAAATTGCTAATCAGCCAAACATATGGCAGCAACTCAATGCATTTAGGCATCTAGACATGGTGAAGACGACTTGCTGAAGTTCAAGCCGAGTTTCAGAAAGGGGAAGAAAGGGGAAAGCGGAGGTCCAGCTGCGATTTTTTATTTTTTTTTAAAGTCAGCAGCTACAAACACTGTAGCTTCTGACTTTTAATAAGGACACTTACCTGTCCTGGGCGCCCGCGATGTCAGCCCCTCGAGGCCGACCCCTCGATCCTGGCAGGTCCCGGCGCCGCTATCCTCACTAATGGAAACGTGCAGTGGAGCAGTGCGGCTTCACTGTCCGTTTCCTACTGCGCATGCGCGAGTCTCGTGGCGCTTTATGAATGGGCGGCTGTTCTCTGGGAGACACACAGTTCCCAGAAGACAGCGCGCCCCATTCCCCAGAAGACAAGAATGAAGACCAGCCGCGGACTAGGAAGTGTCAGATTAGGAAGATCTGCCTAGCAACCGCCATTTCTGGCAAGTAAAAACATATTTTTTTTTTTTGGAGCATTTTTATGCAATTTTTTTTTTTTAGGGTGGACCTCCGCTTTAAGTGATTTTGAAGGTGGCACGGTTGTTGGTGGCAGATGGGCTGGTCTGAGTATTTCTGGGATTTTAACACACAATCATTTCTCGGGTTTACAGAGAATGGTGGGAAAAAAAGAAAATATCCAGTGAGCCGCGGTTGTGTGGAGGAAAATGCCTTGTTGAGGTCAGAGGAGAATGGGCAGATGGTTCCAGATGATAGAAAGGCAACAAGAACTCAAATAACCCCTCGTTACATCCAAGGTATGCAGAATATCATCTCTGACCACACAACACATCCAACCTCGAAGCAGATGGGCTACAGCAGCAGAAGACCACACCGGCTGCCACTCCTGTCAGATAAGAACAGGAAACTGAGGCTACAATTGCCACAGGATCACCAACATTAGACAATAGAAGATTGGAAAAACGTTGCCGGGTCTGATGAGTCTGGATTTCAGCTGCGACATTCAGATGGTCGGGTCAGAATTTGGTGCATGGATCCATCCTGCCTATTACTGGTTCAGGCTGGTGGTGGGGGTGTAATGGTGTGGGGGGGGGGTATTCTCTTGGCACACTTTGGGCCCCTTAGTACCAATTGAGCATCGATTAATCACCACGGCCTACCTGAGTATTGTTGCTGACCATGTCCATCCCTTTATGACTACAGTGTCCCTCATCTTCTGATGGCTCCTTCCAGCAGGATAATGTCACCATGTCACAAAGCTCCAATCATCTCACCACTGGACAATGAGGTCACTGTCCTCCAATGGCCTCCACACTCACCACATCTCATCCAATAGAGGACTTTTGGGATGTGGTGGAAGCGTGATGCCATCATGTCACTATGGAGCAAAATCTCTGAGGAACGTTTCCAACACCTTGTTGTATCTATGCCACCAAGAAAGAAGGCCAATAGGGGGGCCAACCCGCTACTAGCAAGGGGGACCTAATAAAGTGGAAGGGGGGTGTAGATTTGTATGTACATTGTGGGGGGAGGGGGGCATATATAGTAGATATGCTGGCACAAATTCCTACTAAATACACACCAAGGTGGTCAATTTGGTTTGTAATAATAAATGGATTTGAGATTGAACTGATACCAATTTGTTCCAATGTAAGATTAAAGTAGACAAAACTTTTTTTTTTCATTTTGGATAGAGCAAGGGAGGGTTATAACCCCTGCCATCTGTGTTCCATTGGGGAGATTTCCCTTCACTTCCTGTCCCATAGCCAAACAGGAAGTGAGAGGAAATCACTGCAAATTAAGGGAAGTCCTTGGGGACCCCCCCCCAGGTCACCATAACTAGTGTCCCCATTGGAAGATTTCCCCTCTGTTACTTTTCTGGAGACAACCCAAAATTTAGGATTTTCTTTCACTTTCAATGATAATAGTAAACAGAACAAATAGTGAGGGCGACTCTCCCCAACAGGGGGCCACAGACAGCAATAAAACCTGACAGGGGGTCTAATCCCTCTCCACTCCATCCAAAACTAAATTAAAAAGTTTTGCCTTTAGTTATACTTTAAATAGAAGGTTTCTTATGAAAGCGAGAGATGGGGGGGGGGGGGGAGAGTTACTAAAACTGGAGCACACTGCAGACCATAGCTCATAATACTCAGCATGACGGCCAGGCAACTAGCATTTTCAGGAGGGTGATCAATGGCATCCCCCAAATTACTCTTTGCTTTTACTTTAAGACAATTCCAAGCCAAAAGTGAAAAGCCTGTTTGTACACCGACCCCCCCTCCCCCCACCCCAACAGTTCAGCACCGATCCGGTTGTGTAACGGCTGAGTAATTACAAGGACACCGCTTGTCTGAGTTTGGCTGACCTTCTGCGGTGCAATGCTGAGGACACATAACCCACCCCACCCCCAACCTTCCCCCCCCCCCCCCACCTTCACCCCCCCCCCCCTCAGGCTTTCTGTAGATTGGATGAAGGTGTAAATCACCTGATTTACTAAGGTGAGGCGTTGACGTGAACCTGTTTTTACTGCAAACATCCAAATAAGGGCAAGAAAAGTAAAATTTTTGTTTTCTTGTTAAATTCCTATGTATAGGATGGTCACTACACTGTATATCACCCTCCAGTATATCGGGACATCATGTCTGTGTGTATGGCGTATTGATAGTGCCATCTAGTGGCCAAAGTTTTGAGCAACTGCATTTCCTTCCCAACCCTCCATTATGCATTGGAGATTGTGTCCCTATGTTCTTATTATATATGTACACACACACACATGTATATATATATATATATATATATATATATATATATATTTTTTTTTTTTTTTTTTATTATTATTTTTTTGGGAAAAAAAAATAATGAAAAAAATAATAAATATATATATATTTATAGCTGGAGGGATGCTGGAGAGACACCGGGATCCAGGAGGAGCGCGGCGTGGTAAAAAGCAGCTTGGAGTGTACAGACGTCACAGGTCCCAGGATGCTTTGCAACGCGTTTCGGAGTATGCGCCGTGCTACGTTAGGGCATGCGCACTCCTTTTTCAAGCTTGAAAAAGGAGTGTGCATGCCCTAACGTAGCACAGCGCATGCTCCAAAACGCGCCAAAAAGTATCCTGGGACCTCCGGCTTCCTTCCGGTCTCGGCTTCCAGCCCCACAGCATGATCCACGCCGCTGTTAGCGCTCCGGTCAAGGACTGACAGACCACCATTATTGATGAGCCTATCCACCATTATTCTGTGAGTAGCCCATTATGGGGGCTTAATTAAACTGATACTAATCTACAACACTTAGTGGAACGAATGCCATAATTTGAAATTAATCAAATCTTTCACCTGCTATTCAGGAAAGAAAGGCGACAGTTCTTACCCGCTAGTGATCTCATCGCTTCTGACGTTCTTGCTGAGGACATCGCCATCGCTCATGTATCCCGTGGCATCGACGTTGACACTCTCCATGTCCAAGTCGTCACATTTATCAGAAAGGTCGCCGTGGCCTAGGTTCCCTCTGGCCGCCAGCTGCCTCCTGAGAGGCCCGGAGTATATGTAGCGCCCGGATTCACAGCTTATAAAGCGGCTGGCACTGGCTCGTTGAGGGTACCCGTTGCCCATAGAGGGGGCATCGCCTGCCTGCAGACGAGGGCTGGACTGTCCCAATCTCCATGTCAAAGGAGTCGATCGGGAAGCAAGGCTGAGCATGCTGCGGCCACTGACTTCAGTAGTCACGTTGCTGTCAAATGTGGTCTCCAATGTGCTGAAGAAAGAGACAAGTATTATAATTTAAACACATTATTGATCTGTTACAGTTATATTATTATAAGGAAACTTGTCTGACAATACATTTCCCCAACCAGCAAAAAAAGGTTACAATAAGCCGACTACAAACACACTCATAATGCTTTAAAAAATGCATTCTTGTATAAAACGTTTGTTATTTTGATGTGATGAATACAAAAAAAAAAAAGAAGGGGGGGGGGTTACCATCTGGGGCCCTGGGAACCTCCAGGCCCCTTACAAAAAATAAATAATAATAAAAAAATAATAAAAAAAATTAAAAAAGGGCGGTTGCCACCCGGGCCCCTCCGGGCCCCGTACAGGTGTACTGCCTTAGCCCCCTGATGGCGGGCCTGCACACAGGACGAAAAATTGCTGTACTTCCTCTTATGTGTGGTTCCTATATTGTCAGCACCATCTAGTGTCCATAATTGTTTTTTTTTTTTTCCTTGTTAAAAAATGCATTATGGCCACTAGGTGTCAGTGGTGATAAAGGAACTACACATATTAGAGAAAATATGGTAATTTTTGTACGGATTGTGTTGACGTTTATCATATACACACAGCAAACATTTTATATAGACATGTGCAATTTTTTTTACGTTACGAATCAAAATTCAGAAAAAAATTCTGTTATTCGGAAGTATCAAAATTCTCGAATTATAATAGTAATGAATCTGAAATAAATTATAAGGAAACAAAATATCCAAATTTTTTAAAGAAATTGTAATTTAATTCAAAATTGAAACATATTCCAATAAATACAGTGAGTAATAAAAGTGGAATAAGATGATGATTCCTACTTAGGCTGCTTTATAGAATAGAAAAGAATAGGATAGAATAAAACAGAATACAACAGAACAGAAAATAAAAGAATGGAATAGAAAATAGAAAATGAATTTAGCCATCTTCTGAAATTAAAATTTTGAAATTTGATTGAATTCGAATTGATTTGAAAATAACGAATATACGAAAAGATATTATGAAAATGAATCATTCTAACATAACAAATATGACAAAACAAAATTATTACCAAGGAGAAGTCCGGGGATCGCTTGTTTGGCTGTACTTCTCCTGTGGATCACAGGAGTGTAATTCGTCCTGCACTCCTGTGATCTGTTTTTAGCAGGCAGCGGGCTGAAGCCTGCTGTCAGCGGATGTCACAGAGCCGTTCTACATGCCTGGACTGGCACCCAGCTCAGCCTCTCAGCGACTATCTAAGAGCCTGAGCCAGCAGCTACCACCCCCTCCACAGCCCAGTGCTCCAGTGAGAGAAAGGGGGGGGGGGGTAGAGCAGACAGCGGTGACTCACAGTCACCAGGTCTCTGCTCACGGAGCTCTGAGAACTGAGCGATCGGCGGTGTTTTTGATTGCTCAGTTCTCAGTGTTTGAGCCGACGGGGGACAGATGCAGCATCCACCTTGGTATGTAGGTTTCTAAACAAAAAAAAAAGACCCCATACTTCTCTTTTAACAAACGAATCTGAAACAAAACAATTTTTTTCCGTTGTGCACATCTCTAATTCTATATACAGAGTCTCAAGTGTATTGATCTGCATTGATTGGCATTGATAAACACAGGCTTAGTGCAAGGACACTGAGAAAACAATTGTTCTGCACATGCCCTGGTCACACCATGCAAGTGTGTTGTTGTGCTTTCCACAAACGCAGAAAGTCTGCTGCTGTTTACATGAAAACAGAAATATGTGCACTCCGGTGACCCAGAAGAGAAGTTTAGCCAAACATGGTTTAGCCATACTTCTCCTTTAAGCAGTATACAATGTGACTGTTGTAGTGTATGAATACATGCTGTGGGGTGGTAACAGTGCCGCAACAAGATCATCCAGTGCCCAGGGCAAAGATACCAAATTGCGCACCCCTTCATTATGTGTGAGCTTATGAGGAGAAGGGGGACAGAGAGCACAGCCTGTACCTCCTCCCGGCCCTTTTTTACTCTCCTCGCCACATCCACCCCTGGGCTGACAGAAGTAGTGATGCCGCTGTCATTACTCCTGTCAGCCTTATAGTAGAGGGAACTTGCGTCCCCCCTATCCCTACAATACACCATAGAGGGCGCAGGAGCGCCGCCCCCTCTCGCTCTTGCACCGCCACTGAAAAACAATACATAGATTCATGCATTGCATGAATCTAAGTATTGTCGCCGCTGCTGCCCACTATTCATATGGCCGGCCCCCTGGCGAGCGCCGGCCATCTGAATAACGGCAGCTGGTTGGCTGTGGAAGTGTCTATCAAAGCCAGCGGCTCTGATAGTTGTCTGATTACAGCCTGAGGGCTGTAATCAGCTTCCCTATAGTTAACCAGGGGACACACGGGGGGTGCGTTCCTTGGTTAACACTGACACGCATCTCAGCCAATCAGGTTCACCGGATCTGGTTACCGGTAACCTGATTGGCTGAAGCGACATCGAGGGCGGGACTACATTGAGGGATCGTGGAGGAGGATCCGAGAATGGCTGACCGAGAAAGGTAAGTGCCAGGCGGGGGGGGGGGGGGGCAATCTGGCGGCATTTTAGGGGCAAACTGGCGGCAATTGATGGGCACAGTGGCGACAATGGCATGGCACAGTGGCTGCGTTTGGCATGGCACAGTGGCGACAATTGATGGGCAGTGGCGACAATGGCATGGCACAGTGGCTGCATTTGGCATGGCACAGTGGCGACGACTGATGGGCACAGTGGCGACAATGGCATGGCACAGTGGCTGTGTTTGGCATGGCACAGTGGCGACAATTGATGGGCACAGTGGCGACAATTGATGGGCACAGTGGCTGCGTTTGGCATGGCACAGTGGCGACAATTGATGGCACAGTGGCTGCGTTTGGCATGGTACAGTGGCGACAATTTTATGGCAAAGTGGCGACAATTTTATGGCACAGTGGCTGCGTTTGATGGGCACAGTGGCGGCAATTGATGGGCACAGTGAGGCTGCAATTGATGTTTTATTTTTTTTTTGTTTGTTTGCGCCCCCAAAAAATCTTGAACACCAGCCGCCACTGCAATACACGCTGCACCCAGGTCTCTTCTGTCCACCCCCTGTCCCGGCCCTGGGTGGTGAGAGTTTTAAAGTGAATCAATTTGTGTTCATTAAAAGCTTTTCAATTCCTACAACTTCCGATCTTGTTGATAATGGGCATTAGGAGAAACAGAGAAGGTGAATCTCCCAAACACTACAAACACCAGCAATAAAGACCTGATGGGGGGGGGGGTCAACCCCCTCCTCACTAGACAACAGCATGTACAAGGAAGGGGTAACCAGGATCAGATGGTACCTGTGCGTGATCTGGGTTCCCCTGAGGCTGGACATGGTCTCCTCCAAGTTTTGTCGAAGGTCAGCAATGTTTTTCACAGTTCTTAATCTCCGAGTTTCAGGATCTTCCCCTGGAAGCACAATACAGAGTATAAATTACTAGCTATACAAGGCAGTGGAGGACAATATATTTTATATAATCAGGATGGATAAAAAAAAAAAAAAAAAGACCAAAAGGTTTATAATGCAGCCGAGGTGCACGTTAAAGGAATAACTATGCAGCTCAAAGAACCCAAATGACATTGGAGCAAAGAATCCCGAAACACTTATTTTTCCTGGTTAAGAAATATTAATCAAAGTGGTTGTAAAAGCTAAAAAGTTTTTTTTTACTTAAATGCAACCTTTTTTATTGTGCCGCTTCCTCCCTACTCCCCCTAAAGCTACTTTCACACTGGGGTGGGGAGGGCATCGGCGGTAAAGCGGCGCTTTACCATAGATTTAGCAGCGCTTTTCGGCCACTAGCGGGGTGCTTTTAACCCCCGCTAGCGGCCGAAGAAGGGGTTAATACCGCCCGTGTATCACCGCTGCTGAAGCGCTTTGCAGGCGATTCGGCAGCGCTGCCTATTCATTTCAATGGGCAGGGCGGTTTAGGAGCAGCGCTCCTAAACCGCCCCAAAGATGCTGCTTGCAGGACTTTTTCTAAAGTCCCGCAAGCACACCGCCCCAGTGTGAAAGCACTCGGGCTCTCACACTGGAGTGACGAGACGCGCTTTACAGGCGCTATTTTTAGCGCTTAACGCCTGCAAAGCGCCTCAGTGTGAAAGTGGCTTTAAGATTTACCTGAGCCCAAACTCCATCCAGCACTGTGCTGTGACGCCGCTCTCTCTCTCTCTCCATCCTCACTGAACTCCACATTGGCTCCTGTCAATCAAATCCAGTGATGAGGGAGCAGAGGGTGGGGTCAAGTCACACTGCCTGTGTCAACAGGGCCGCCATTAGGGGGGTTCAGGCAGTACACCTGTAAGGTAAGGTTTTATTTTTATTTTTTTTCATTTTATTTTTTGTAAGGGGCCCAGAGGTCCCTAGGGCCCTGGAGGGCAAACCCCCCCCCCTTTTTTTTTTTATAAATTTTTTTATTTTATTTTTTATTTATTTATTTATTTATTTTGTAAGAGGCCCAGAGGTCCGGAGGTCCCCAGGGCCCAGGATGGCAACCGCCCCTTTTTTTTTATTTTTTATAATGGGCCCAGAGGTCCCCAGAGGCCCGGAGGTCCCCAGGGCCCCGGATGGCAACCCCCCTTTTTTTTTTGTTCTTTTTTCGCATCTCAATTCGCGGCAGCCCCCCCCCCCCCCCACCACTTCTTAATTTGCGGCGGCAGCACCCCCCCCCCAGTTCTCCTCTGCTCCAGGGGGCCCATGCCTGAAGCTGTGTAAGGGGCCCCAAAATTCCTGATGGCGGCCCTGTGTGTCGATAGATGCACACAGTGTGACTTGGGATCAAGCCCCGGATGAGTTCCCCCCCCCCCCCCAGCATGCGGCCTGCTATGGGGGCGTGGAGCCAGGAGCGCCGGCGGGGGACCCGAGAAGAGGAGGATCGGGGCTGCTCTGTGCAAAACCATTACACAGAGCAGGCAAGTACAACATGTTTGTCATTTAACAAGAAAAGATGTGTTAAATCAATAATAATACCAAATATTATACTGGTGTTTAAAAAAAAAAATATTTTCCAAAAAAGAAACATGTTTTGGGGTGCTTTGGGAGATTTCCTCTTATTTCCTGCTCCTGTGGTCCTTTTTGATATAAAAACAAAAGGTCTGATTTATACAAAAACCTTGAGGATCATTTCCTCGATTGTTGATTTAGGGAAGAGGGAAATAAATGACAAAATCTCTTAACCACTTAAGGACCGGCCGCTGTCGTTATACGTCGGTAATTTGACGTTAAACACCGCTGTTATGGCGATGCCATAACCCTGGTATTTTTAAAAACGGCCGGCGGTCCTCTTTCAGATAAAAGTGGTCTCAGCAGCGGATTCGCCGCAAGATCACTTTTATCGGGGGCGGTCCGGTCGTCTCCGCCGCTTACCGGAGACATCGGTAGTGGCAGAGATGATCGCGTCTGCTCCCCTCACTGCCTGAGTAAGGGAAAGATGGACCCCGCTCGGCTCCATAGCATTGGAGGGCGGAAGCGACGTCAAAAATAACTTCCGCCCCAATGCTCTTATGCCGCGTACACACGATCGGTTTTTCTGATGAAAAAAGACCGATGGACTTTTTTCATCTGACAAACCGATCGTGTGTGGGCCCCATCGGTCTTTTTTCCATCGGTATAAAAAAATAGAACGTGTTTTAAATTTTACCGATGGAAAAAAAAAACAATAGCAAATTCCGATCGTTTATCGGAGAAAAAACCCACGCATGCTCAGAATCAAGTCGACGCATGATCAGAAGCATTGAACTTAATTTTTTCTCGGCTCGTCTGAGTGTTTTACGTCACCGCGTTTTGGACGGTCGGATTTTTGACTGATGGTGTGTAGGCAAGACTAATGGAAGTCCATCGGATTTTATTCCATCGGAAATCCGATCATGTGTGCAGGGCATTAAAGGGGAATTTTTTTATTTTTTTATAAAAAAAATGACTTTTCTTTTTTTTATATTGCATTTTAGTGTCTTTTTGACCCCAGATCTCATATTTAAGAGGACCTGTCATGCTTTTTTTCTACTACAAGGGTTGTTTACATTCCTTGCAATAGGAATAAAAGTGACCCAAATTTTTTTTTTTTTTTTAAAGGAAAGTGAAATACGGTGTGACAAAGTATTGCAACGACCGCCATTTTATTCTCTAGGGTGTCTGAAAATATATATATAAAATATTTGGGGATTCTAAGTAATTTTCTTTTAACTTGTAAACACCGAGTCAGAAAAATAGGCCTGGTCCTTAAGTAGTTAAAAAATAAAAACATGCACATTCCACGCAGTTGCGGGGTGTCGGCATTCAGTTGAATGGGTCATGTTCAGCAAACCTTTGCAGCTTAAGAGGGAGAGATAAAACCAATGCTCAGCCGTGCGTTTTTGACCCCCCCCCCACCACAAGTTTAAACAAGGCCTTTAAAGTTGTATGTGTGGCTGCAGAATGGATTTCACCCATCTGTTTATAATTGGAGAGAAATGTGTGGCGGTTTGGATAAGTTTTCTTTATTTATTATGTTCAGGAATAAAAAAAAAAATAAACAAAAATGTTTAAAAATATTTTCCTTTCCTAGACTTCTGTTTGTAATATCTGTCAGGAGCCCAGTACAGACTTCTTAAAGGGAAAGTACAGTCTATATTCTGTGAGGACATATTTTGCAGCTGCTGACTTTTAATAAATCGGACACTTCCCTGTCCTATAGTCCAGCGATGTCGGCACCGCAGCTGATGTTTCCATCAGCTGTCGGGTGCATGCCGCCCCCATTGCGGGTAAGACCCCTTTCACACTGGAGCATTTTTCATGCGCTTTTGGGCTAAAAAAAGCGCCTGTAAAGCGCCTGAAAAACGGCTCAGTGCTTTCACATTGCGCTGGCAGGATGCTAAAAAAAGTCCTGCAAGCAGCATCTTTGGGGCGGTGAAGGAGCGGTGTACACACGGCTCCTGCCCATTGAAATGAATGGGCACCGCTGCTGAAGCGCCAGCAAAGCGATTCGGCAGCGGCGCTACACGGGCGCATTTAACCCCTTCATCGACCGCTAGTGGGGTTAAAAGCACCCCGCTAGCGGCCAAGTAGCGTTGCTAAAATTACAGTAAAGCGCCGCTAAAACTAGCGGCGTTTTACCGTAAACCCCCGCCGCCCCAGTGTAAAAGCAGCCTAAGGCCCCTTTCACACTGGGGCGGTTTGCAGACCCTAAACAGCGATTGCTGTTTCTCCAGTGTGAAAGCCCGAGGGCTTTCACACTGAGGCAGTGCGCTAGCAGGACCGCTCCAAAAGTCCTGCTAGCAGCATCTTTGGAGCGGTGAGAGGAGCGGTGTGTATACCGCTCCTCCACCGCTCCTTCGCATTGAAAGCAATGGGAAACCGCGGCTATACCGCCGACAATGCGCCTCTGCAGAGGCGCATTGCCGGCGGTATTAAACCTTTAAAACCGCACCGCTAGCGGCCGAATACCGCCGCAATTCCGACGGTATATCGCTGCTAAAAATAGCGGCGCTATACCGCCAGCGCACCTCCCGTCCCAGTGTGAGAATCCTACTGCGCAATGCGCGAAGCTCCGCTCCTACGGGCCCGGCGGACAGGGAGGGAGCCCGGGCGGGTGACGTCAATACCCGCGACTAAGGCTCCCGGAAGTGGGAACAGGATACCTGTGAAAGACAGGTATGCTGCCCCCCCTCCCCTCGAAAGGTGCCAAATGTGGCACCGGAGGGGGGGTGGGGAGTACAACGAGCGGAAGTTCCACTTTTGGGTAGAACTCCGCTTTAAGTTGAATCTGTTTGTAAGTTGGAACAGGTACATTTATTTATTAAGTGTATCTCCGGCCAATAAAACAACTTTTAAGCTTTTTGGATAGCATAGGGAAGGGTTATCACCCCTGTAACATTTGTTTTGCTGTCTCTGCCCCTGTTCAGAAGATTTCACCTCACTTTCCGTCCCAATGACAATTGCATTTTGAAAATTCTGGGTTGTTGTGGAAACGAGCCTTGGTGATAAATCTTCAATGGAGACACATTTTTCCCCATAATAAATCTTACAGGAGAGAATTTCCCTTCCTAGGGGGAGATTTCCTCTCACTTCCTGTTGTCTCCCTCCGTTTGTAAGTAGGAGTTGTTTGTAAGTCGGATGTTTGTAAGTAGGGGACTGCCTGTATCTATTTACTCGGCGTAACATCATCTTTCACATTATACACATTTTTTTTTTTTAAACGGGCAAATGTTAGTTTTTTTTTTTTTTTTCCATAATTTTTTTTATTTCGATTACAAAGAACAGTGCATACAGTAAAGACATGACAATTTTTTGCAAAATTCCAAGGCATATAAATTCACCATAGATAACAAATGGGAACCAAGCCAGGCAGTATTCCAACCCCGCAGTATATCATCAGAACCGTATAAGGTAGCCTAATGCCTAATACACACGATCGGATTTTCCATCGGAATAAACCCTGCCGTCTTTTTCCGTCGGAATTCCGTTCAAGCTGTCTTGCATACACACTGTCACACCAAATTCCGACCGTCAAGAACGCGATGACGTACAACACTACGACGAGCCGAGAAAAATTAAGTTCAATGCTTCCGAGCATGCATCGACTTGATTCTGAGCATGCGTGTTTTTTCTCCGTCGGAGTTCCATACAGACGAACGGAATTTCGGAAAAAAAGAGAACATGTTCTCATTCTAAGTGCGTTGGAATTTCCGACGGAAAAAGTCTGATGGGGCATACACACGGTCGGAATATCCGATGAAGAAATTCCATCTGACTTTTTTCCTCGGAAATTCCGACCGTGCGTACGCGGCATAAGGGACATGTTCTTACAGAGAGAAGGAAGAGTAGGAGGATGAGAAAGAAAAAGAAGAAGAGAGAGAGAGAAAGAAAAAAAGAGAGAAAAAAAAGTGGGGGGGGGGGCGAAGAGGAGGGGGGGATATAGTGAGGGGGAGGAAAAAGGATGCAGGGCATAGGGATATATCAGAATCAGTATCTATTCTCCGGTGTTGCCTTACATCTTAAAATAATTTGCTTTTACCTCCAACGGCCAATGGAGTGACAGTTTGAGTTTAAGAGTCATAGGCTTGAAAGCGCCGAGTTGTTTTAAAGTGAGTCCATGCTGGACATGCATGCTGCCCACCTTTTCGTAAATTTTTGGATTCGCTCTTGAGAGATGCAAGGTTTTTTTTTTTGTTTTTTTGTTTTTATTCATGAAACAGTTTTTTTCCCCAAAAAACAAAACAAACCCTGTTTAAAAAAATTGCTGCGCAAATACCGTGTGACATAAAAAGTTGCAACGATCACCATTTTATTCCCTAGGGTCTCTGCTAAAACAATATACATAATGTTTGGGGGTTGAGTAATTTTCGAGCAAAAGAAAAAAAAGATGATTTCTACATGTAGGAGAGAAGTTGGCACGGGTGGCAAGGGGTTAATTACCATAAGTAATATACAATTAATTAGTATACAGTAATACCTCAGATTGCGAGTAACGCGGTTAACGAGCGTTTTTCAATACGAGCTATTACTTAAAAAAAATCCTGACTCGGTTAGCGAGTGTTGTCTCGCAAAACGAGCAGGATTCAAGCCTCTGCGGTGTGCAGTACCGCATTTGGCCAGAGGTGCGGGGGGGCGCCGGTGACACTCTGAGCCGTTCGGAGCTGTTCGGATACTCCGTTCCCGAGTGTTTCCAGACCTCTCTGAGGGTTTCCAAATGCATCCGAGAGGTCTCCGAGTATTTCCAAGTCTCTCCGGCGCCCCCCCCCCACCTCTGGCCAAATGCGGTAATGCATACATCAGAAGTCAATGTGGAATGAATTATCTTTGTTTCCATTGACTTCTATGGGGAAGCTCGCTTTGATATGCGAGTGCTTTGGATTACAAGCATTCTCCGGGAACGGATTACTCTAGTAATCCAAGGTACCACTGTATATTTTTTTTAAGGTAATTTACTATATTTTCAAAAACTGTACTCAAGCAGCTGGCTTAACGGACAAATTACTGAAGTCTGAAGTTATAACTTCCAACCAGTAATTTCACAGTAAATCGATAAATAATATATATATATATATATATATATAAATATATATAAATATATATATATATATATATATATATATATATATATATATATATATAATGTTTGGGGGTTCTAAGTAACTTTCGAGCAAAAAAACATACAGATTGGAGAGAAGTGTCAGAATTGGCCTGGTCTTTAAGCGGTTAGGCCTGATTGGTGATGAAGGATCCGCACAGACAGTTCACAATGCAGACACTGGGAGAATAGACGTTTGTTGCTGCCCGTTCTGGCGTCCCATGATTGGGGGCAGAGTGGAGGGATGATGGGACCCCGCGTGCAGCAAGTACAGTACGTTACAATGCTGGTCATTGATGAGACTCACCAGACAGATCCTCCAGACAGGCCGTTCCCGGTTTATTATACAGCGTTGGTTCCATGTGCATTCCACCCGCACTGCTCTCCACCGAAACATTCCCTTCACTGTCTGCCTGCGACCTGCACAAAGCAGACACAAAAGAATAAACTTGCAGCAGATTCATCTTACATAATTCATTACAGTTTTCTTCACACTGTCACTTCCACTCATCCCAGCCATGCCAGATCCATGCCGAGCGCTGCCCATGCCAACGCTGCCAGCTGGCAATGTGCACTAACCGGTTGAGGCACTAAGGGTTAAAAGGAAAATGGAGGGATTCTCAGCTGATGCATACCGAGTTATTATTACTATGAATTTCATTTTTGGGGTCATTAAAGAGGAAGAGACTCTCCATATTTTACTATTTGTGTCCCCCTTGTAGAGAGTCCACCTCACTTCCTGGCACGGCCGCCATCAGGAATTTTGGGGCCCTTACACAGCTTCAGGCATGGGCCCCCTGGAGCAGAGGAGAACCGGGGGGTGCAGTCGCCGCAAATTGTTGCGGTCGGGGGGGCTTTGGGTGCTGACGAACCTCTGGGCCCCTTACAAAAAAAATTTTTTTTTATTTCTTTTTTATATATAAAACAAAAAGGGGGGTTGCCATCCGGGGCCCTGGGGACCTCCGGGCCTCTGGGGACCTCTGGGTCCCTTACAAATAAAAAGAAAGAAATAAATAAAAAAAAGTAATAAAAAATAAAAAAATAAATAAAAAGGGGGGTTGCCATCCGGGGCCCTGGGGACCTCCGGGCCTCTGGGGACCTCTGGACCCCTTAAAAAAATAAAAATATAAAAAAATAAATAAATACAAATTTAAATAAATAAAAATGTAAATGAAAAAAAAACATTTTATAAAAAAAAGGGGGGTTGCCATCCGGGGCCCTGGGGACCTCCGGGCCCCTTACAGGTGTACTGCCTGTACCCCCCTGATGGCGGCCCTGCTTCCTGGTCTTGGGGACAAGATATGAACAGAGAATTGAATAGCAGTCTGAAAGTCATTGTCTATGTCACATTCCAATTCGCTTGGTTATTTTTCTGTATTTTTATGAAGACAGTTTTGTGGGTGATCTCTCAATCTTCCTAACAGACAGTACAGTCAGCCCAGAGGCGTAACTAGAACCTTCAGGGCCCCCGGTGCAAGAAATCATGAAGGGCCCCCATGACCCCAGACCGGGGCCCTTCACACTGAAACCGGGGGCCCTTTACTCCCATTGTGGGACCCTTTATTACGGTCCCAAAGAGGGCCACCTTCCTGCCATCTTGGGGTCCCCCCACGTAACCCAGTCACAAGTGAGACCTTTGTGACCCTGGTAGTTACGCCACTTGGTGTCAGTTTTTTATTTTTGTTGTTTAATTTTTTATTATTTTTTTATCATTTAAAAAAAAAAAAAAAAAAGTTAGCAATTTTATTTATTTATTTTTCCATATTTTTTTTAGGACCCCCATTGGGGGGCTTTGGTGGAAAATCTAAACAGACCCCTGATGTCTCACTTTTGAGACAGAGAAAGGGACTGAAGACAGATTCATCATTCCCTTTCTCTGCAGCCTCAGCTGCACAGGATGAATGAACAGGAAAAGCTCTGTACAGAAGCTTCCCGTTCATTCATAAACTGAAGCATAGGAACAGAGTTTACTATGCCTCAGCTATGAATGAATAGAAGATTTTTTTTTTTTACCAATCACTGATTTTATTCATTAAGACAAGGAAGGGGCCGGTAAATAACAAACTTACTGGCCCCTTACCCACTCTCCATCCTGACAGATCCCCTGCAGCAGGCAGAGAAAGGTGGGAAGGGGAACTCAGCAGCGCTGTGGGGGGGGGGGGTGAGAGACACAGGGGCCTGGGGCAGCAGGACAGGAATAGGGAGGTGACAGGAGCGGCATGTAGAGGAACTGATGCCCTCCAGTTCCCTCCTGCAGCTGCTGAAGGTCTGCGGGAGGGAGAGGAGGAGAAGCCGGAATTTTGGTCCCTTTTGCAGGCATTGCTATGTAAAACATTAATAATAAGTGCCTATTACTGTTTAAAATCCAGTAGTACACTGTCTCACCCTGCTCTGCACATGCGCAGTTGCTCTCTATCTTTCAGCACTGTGCCGTAAATCAGAGCTTCAGAAAAATGACAGCCTCCAGCAAGAGATAAATCTGTGATGAATCTGAGGACAGCCAAAATGCGTTAGCTGTATCCACTGTGTGTTTTAATATGTAGCAAATAAAGACTTGAATTTTGGAACATACCACGTAGCTGGATTATATTCATCACGGATTTAAGTTTTGGGAGTGAACACCCCAGCCAGGAGCATCGGTCTTCAGCAATGTAAGGTGTTAATAGAGCAGCAGAGTGTGGGTATTGTTCTTACTGACAGCAAAAAGAAACAGGAGCAAGGCTGATTGGCCCAGCGCAGTGATATGGAGTGAGTCACATGTTCTTCCATTCTTAGAAGTACTGAATATTTATTTCAGCTCCAGTGGCAGAATGGAGCAGTGGGAGAACTATGGAAAGGTCCTGGGCAGAGGCCTAATTATAGGGAGTCGCAATTTGACCTGGCCCCATGCTTCAGGGGCCCGTGCGGCTCCCCTGTCATATTTGATTGTACACCTGGATAGGAGGGGCGGTGGGGCGGCATATAGAGGATGCCCTCCATTTTCCTCCTGCAGCCGCTAAAAGCCTCTCCTCCTCTCCCACCGCATTCAGCGGCTGCAGGAGGAAAATGCAGGGCATTGGTTCCTCTATATGCAGCCCCCACCGCCCCTTCTATCCAGGTTACTTATTTCCAGCTGCTCCGGGCCCCTGTATGCTGCCCTGGCCCCCCCCCACCCCCTCCACCGTGCTGGCAGCTTCCCCCCTCCTAGCTGCTGTGAGGGATGCTTTCAGGACAGAGAGTGGGAGAAGGGACCGGTAAATGTGTAATTTACCGGCCCCTTCCTTTTCTAAATACACATAGTGAGCGACCGGTACCAATCGCTCCTGTATCCATTCATAACTGAAGCACAGGAAACTGTGTTTCCTATGCTTCAGTTTGTGAATGAACAGGAAGCTCTGTACAGAGATATTCTTGTCCATTCATTCTGTGCAGCTGAGGCTGCAAAGATGGAGATTGAGGACTGTGTCCTCAATCTCCTTTCTCTGTCTCAAAGGTGAAACATCAGAGGTCTGTTTGGGTTTCTAATATTGCAATTTAAAAAATAAAAAATAAAAAAATAAATAAAAATAATAATTGTAAAAAAAATGAAAATAATAATAATAAAAATAATAATAATAATAATAAAATAAAATGGTAAAAAAATAAATAAAAATAATAATAAGAATAAAAATATTAATGTGGTAAAACATAATAATAAATAATAATAATATTGTAAAAAATAATAAAAATAAAAACTACTGACCTCATCCACTGCCATACTGACACTATCCACTCCATTACTGACACTGTCCACTTTACTGACTGACACCATTCACAGTCCAACTGACACCAGTGAAGGAACTACCGGGGTTGCAAAGGTCACTCTTGTGACTGGGCCCTGGCTTTTCGCCACCATGGGGGGGGGGGCCCAAGATAGAACACGTGAAAGGGTCCCGCTGTGGGGTTAAAGGGCCCTGGGATGAGAGGAAAGGGCTGGGTTTCTTGCACCTGGGCCCTGAAGTTTCTAGTTACGCCTCTGGTGCTGGGGGGGGGGGGGGGGAATTAAAGCAAACCTTTTGCTTTGCTCCGACACCTTTGGTCATGGATATATTGTGTGTGTAATCTGTCATAGGATTTTGTTTGACCAGTCTTGCGATTTATAAGCTAAATGGCCAACATGGTGACACCGCCATCCAATACTGCAGCTTCCAATGGAACCTCTCCCCGTCCAGCTTGACCACAAATCAGTATCACTGCAGATTCATTCAAACAGGAAAAATGTAAGTTGATGCCAATATCAATAAACCACCTTTAATTGTATCAAAAAAACAAGAGAATGACTATCGTTTTTATTTTTTTTTTGGGGGGGGGGGGGGGGTGAAGACTCCATGCCTGTGAACATTTTCTTTTTTTCATGAAATCACTTGAACTGTCCAATGAACAGGCAGCTGACCCAAAATGCTGATAAAACAAAATCAGGAAAAGTAGATTCTTTTCAGCATTCCAGAAATATCCTGGAATGCCATTCTGATAATCCTCACCTACAATGGTCACTGGAGGGCGCTGTGGCTCAGGTTGAGCAGACAAGCAGCAATGTCTGTTATTAGGAGTCCTCCTATTTACACAGGTTGTTCGGATTTCTGGTCTGTAGCAGAGGATTAAACATTATATTTCCTACCAAGCAGACCCTCCTTCTCCAGGAACTCCTACCCACCCTGTAACTATCAGCTTCCCAATGCCCTGCAGGTCATTCCAGACAGACGTCCGGGTGCAGCATACCTAGAATCCCTGAAACAGTCATATTCCGATATGTGTATAAAGCAGGTCTGTCGAGTATCTGTAAATGTAGAACTCCTTCAAGGGTTAATCTTACTATAAAGCAGAGGCATCCAACCCTTCTAAACATAGGCCCAGTTCACTGTCCTCCAGACATTGGGGGGGGGGGGGGGGACTGTAGCCATTGGGATAGAAAAGGTCCCGTGGGAAACAAACAATGCCTCATCTTTGGTGTCAGTGGGAGGAATTCTGCCCCATTGTTGGTGTCCCATAAGAGGAATATAATTTGTGTCATTGTGCCCCATCGTTGGTGTCATTCGGGCCAATCGTTGGTGCCATTGGGAGGAATTGTGCCCCATTGTTGGTGTCATTGGGAGAAATTGTGCCCCATCTTTGGTGTCATTGGGAAAAATTGTGCCCCATCTTTGGTGTCATTGGGAGAAATTGTGCCCCATTGTTGGTGTCATTGGGAGAAACTGTGCCCCGCTGTTGGTGTCATTGGGAGGAATTGTGCCCCATTGTTGGTGTCATTGGGAGGAATTGTGCCCCATTGTTGGTGTCATTGGGAGAAATTGTGCCCCATTATTGGTGTCATTGGGAGGAATTGTGCCCCATTGTTGGTGTCATTGGAAGGAATTGTGCCCCATCATTAGTGTCATTCTGCCCAATTGTTGGTGTCATTGGGAGGAATTGTGCCCCATCATTGGTGCAACAGTCTTACAAGCGCACTTATTTTGGAAAAAAATACACTTTTTTGAATTAAAATAAAGAAGACAACAGTAAAGTTAGCCCAATTTTTTTATATATTGTGAGAGATGATGTTACGCCGAGTAAATTGATACCCAACATGTCACGCTTCAAACTTGCGCCCCGCTCGTGGAATTGCGACAAACTTTTACCCTTAAAAAATTCTAAAGGGTTGCATGTTTTGGAGTTACAGAGGAGGTCTAGGGCTAGAATTATTGCTCTCACTCTAACGATCGCGGCGATACCTCACATGTGTGGTTTGAACACCGTTTTCATATGCGGGCGCTACTCGCGTATGCGTTCGCTTCTGCGCACAAGCTCGGCGGGACGGGGCACATTTACTTTTTTTTTTTATTATTATTTATTTTACCTTTTATTTTTTATTTTTACACTGTTCTTTTTAAAAAAAATATGGTGTCACTTTTATTCTTATTACAAGGAATGTAAACATCCCTTGTAATAGAAAAAAAGCATGACAGGTCCTCTTGAATATGAGATCTGAGGGGTCAAAAAGACCTCACATCTCATATTTACACTAAAATGCAATAAAAAAATAAAATAAAATAAAATGTGTTTGAAAAAAATAAATAAAAAAATGTCCCTTTAAGAGCTATGGGCGGAAGTGACATTTTGACGTAGCTTCCGCCCTGCAATGGTATGGAGACGGGTGGGGGCCATCTTCCCCTGACTCGTCTCCATACCACACAGGAGGCAGGACGCGATCGCCTCCACCACTGCCGGCGGCTCCGGTAAGCGGCAGAGGGCACCAGAGCGCGGCAGGAGGCCCTCTCCCGCCACTGATAAAACTAAGACCAATTTTATCTCGAAGCAGACCGCCCGCTGAAGAAGAGGATACCGGGGTTATGGTAGCTAGCTGTTGCCATAACAACGATATCCCTCTTCAAAGTACCGACGTATAACGACGGCGGGTGGGTCCGTAAGTGGTTAAAACGTAATTGCTGCTTGTTAAACCTAAAGGGGGTGGGGGTTATTTACTAAAACTGGAGCATGCAAAATCTGGGGCAGTTCTGCATAAAAACCAATCAGCTTTCAGGTTTTATTGTCAAAGCTTAATCGAACAAGCTGAAGTTAGAAGCTGATTGGCTACAATGCACAGCTCCACCAGATTTGAGTGCTCCAGTTTTAGTAAATCAACGCCAATCTCCCTATATCAGTGGTTCTCAACCTTGGTCCTCAGGCCATGTTTTGGGAATTTCTCTTAGATAAAATAGCTGTCCAAAATACCAAACCATTGACTCTGATTTAACCACTTGCTTACTGGGAACATAACCCCCTTCCTGCCCAGACAAAATTTCAGCTTTCAGCACTGTCACGCTTTGAATGACAATTGCGCGGTCGTGCGACGTGGCTCCCAAACAAAATTGACATCCTTTTTTTCCCACAAATAGAGCTTTCTTTTGGTGGCATTTGGTAATTTCTGCGGTTTTTATTTTTTGCGCTATAAACAAAAAAAGAGCGACAATTTTGAAAAAAAACACAATCTTTTTTACTTTTTGTATAATAAATATCCCAATTTTTATTTAAAAAACTATTTTTTTTCTCAGTTTAGGCCGATATGTATTCTTCTACATATTTTAGGTAAAAAAAAATTAAAAAAAAAATCGCAATAAGCGTATAGTGATTGGTTTGCGCAAAAGTTATAGCTCCTACAAAATAGGGGATAGAATTATGACATTTTTTTTTATTATTTTTTTTTATCAGTAATGGCGGCGATCTGCGATTTTAATTGTGACTGCGATATTACGGCGGAAACATCGGACACTTTTGACACATTTTTGGGACCACATTTAAACAACGAACAGTGCTATAAATCTGCACTGATTACTGTAAAAATGTGACTGGCAGGGAAGGGGTTAACACTAGGGGGCGATCAAGGGGTTAACTGTGTTCCCTGCTAGGTGATTGTTACTGTGGGGGGAGGGGACTGACTGGGGGAGGTGACCGATGGTTGTCCCTATATACAAGGGACACACCATCCGTCTCCTCTCCCTGACAGGACGTGGATCTCTGTGTTTACACACAGAGATCCACGTCCTGGCTCTGTGACAGCCGATCGCGGGTAACCGGGGGACATCGCGGCCGCCAGGCACGCGCATCGGCACCCGCGTGACGCGGCGGGCACAGCTTTTCCCCGATGCGCGCCCGCGGTGGCGCGTATCACGGAAGTAAACAAGGAGGACCTCCATGGACGCCCTCTCAGCAATTGAGCGCCGCAATGCAGGCGTCTTTTTAGCATTGCCCGGGCGTGAAGTGGTTAAAGCACCTGTGCTAGATGAAGGAATACCTGAAAACATGGCCTGTTGGGGGTACTTGAGGACCGAGGTTGAGAACCGCTGCTCTATATAGATGTCCATGGCCTGTTTACGTTTCAGCTTTGCACCGGGGGGCTTGAGCACAAAGCTGCTTTAATTATATTCTAACCACACAAGTTACCTGTACATGAAAGGTGCGACGGTGGCCGTGTTGGGGTGATTATACTGCTGTTGAGGTTGAGGTAGCTGGACACTGACTGTGTTACTTCCTGTCGTCTGCATATTCCCACTGGGCCCATTAGCAGGCTGGGCTCCTCCTGTGCTGGCCACCCCTTTCCCCTCAGAGGAGGCCAAACTTGACGTAGAGCTTGAATTCCTATTGTCAAGCTTCTGAAGAGACAGCCCAGAACTGGTCTTCCCGCTCCGGCTCCTCTCCCCGTCCTTGGCTGGGGCACTTGAGGACTTCCCTGGGGTGGCAGTTTTAATCCCTGGTTTTGGTATTCCACTGTGAGAGGCGGCAGAGCCCTCCTTCTTGCCCCCTTTGGGGATGAAGCTGGCAATCTTTGAGGATTTTTTTGGCATGTCGGCGGAAGCGGGGGCAGGTTCCTCTTTTGCTTCTTCTTTGACCTCCGGCTTTTCCGTAACGGAAATCCTCTTGGCGACCTCTTTGTTCTTATCTTTTTCTTTCTGTTTGTCCTTTTCTTTCTCGCTGCCTTTTGGAGAACTTTTCTTGTTTGTCAGGGCCCTGCCAAGCGTCCTTTGAGCGATGCCCTTGAGCGCTATCTTGGGGCTGTTCGAGGATGGGCTTGTGCTGTTGGTGTTTCTTGCGCCGGTTTCCATCTCCTCTGCTTCCTCGAAGCTCGGGAGGGTGTCGAGTCTTTCACAGCTGGTATCCCGAGAGCCCTCCAGACTGGTTTTAGAACCCCCCTTGCTATTGAACAGTTTTAACTTCTCCAGCATAGATTTCTGATTGTTGGGAGAGGGTTTGGGGGGTTCTTGAGGTTGTTTAGAGCTGTCCGGCACGGGTTGCTTGACGGACAGAATGGAAGACGTATTGGTGTGCTTTGCACTGAGGGATTTGCTCCTCCAAGGTTTATTTGCAGAGTTAGGCTGGGGTATGGCTGAGTTGTTAGCGGAAAGCGTTGAGAATCCATTTTCATTCATTCCTGTCTGTTGTGAAACGGCACTCTCCGCCGGCTCTGCAAGACACAAAAAATATTATTGGACATTGCTTTAGGAGTACCTGTCATACACATAATATCTGTATAGAGCAGGCTTTCTCAACACAGAGGAACCCCTCAAATAACTTTCCGGTCTCAGGGAACCCCTACTAACAAAATACTTTATAACTCATGATACATTATTAGTGTGATGGTCAGTGGGAAGAATGCTTCTTACACTTGTGGTCATTGGGAAAAATTACCCCCTAAGACCCCTTTCACACTGGAGCGGTTTGCAGGCGCTATAGCGTTAAAAATAGCGCCTGCAAAACGCTGCTAAACTGCTGCCCCATTCAGTCCAGTGTAAAAGCCCGAGGGCTTACACACTGGAGCGTTGCACTAGCAGGACGTTAGAAAAAGTCCTGCTAGCCGCATCTTTGCAACGGTGAAGGAGCGGTGTGTTTACCGCGCCTCCACCGCTGCTGGCCATTGAAATGAATGGGACAGCGCGGCTATACCGCCCGCAATGCGCTGCTTCAGCAGCGCATTGCGGGCGGTTTAAACCCTTTCTCGGGTTAACCGCCCCCGCTAGCGGCCAAAATGCGCCGCAAATCCGCCCATAGCGTCGGTGGTAAAAATAGCGGCGTTTTAACCGCCGGCGCTATGGGCGCTCCAGTGTGAAAGGGCTCTTATAGATAGCCTCAAAAGATCAATGGCGCCAGCAGGAACTTATCTGAGAGGCAGAAATTGCTCAGGGAACCCCCAACAACCTCTGGATGTCAGGGGTCACATTTAAGGCCCCCCTTTAGCTCATGAGTTGACAACCACTGCCTTATAGTGTGAACAGGCCATTTTTTGCATGTAGGCAGCCCATTTAGTCTATTAGGATGCAGTGGCTGCACAGACACAGCCGCTGGTCCTAATGTTACACAGGTGTACAGGTGAGTGGTGCCAAATGCATACTGTATGCGTCTGGGGCCTCTCACTTGCAAGGTCTGTTAAACTGAGACCAGTGGTGGTGTCTGTGCCTCGGTTGCATCCTAATAGACTTCAATAGACTGCCTGCACACAGCATCTCTAAGTTAGGATGCCTGGGGAAAAAATGCCCATTCATGCTATATAGGTATCAAAGCCAATGTGAATAAGGACTAACAATGCTCAATATCATAAAAAAAAAGAAGGATCGGAATGGAGCACTTGCCCCCAACCCTGCTTAGCTTGACTGACTAGAGAGATTGGCTGGAAGGCTCCTTTCCAACCATACACCACCCTCCCCCCCCCCCCCCCACCATGCAATAGAGGGATCTAAATGCAGCTCTTGTGGTCACATGACCGCTTAATAAAATGATTTTTAAGGTAATTGGCAGCAATTTGGATTGTAAAGGGATTTGTATATACAGAAACGGTTAGTCTGCTTAATAGACTTCACATAAGCTTTAAAAGGGAGCATAGAAGACAAATTCATTATTAGGATTGATATAAAAACGGACTGTGAGCGGTGAAAACTGCTAGTAAAAAAAATTACCGTATATACTCGAGTATAAGGCGACCCGAATATAAGCCAAGGCACCTAATTTTACCACAAAAAACTGGGAAAACGTATTGACTCGAGTATAAGCCTAGGGTGTCCATCTGCATGCCTCACTGTGTCCATCTGCATGCCTCACTGTGTCCATGTGCATGCCTCACTGTGTCAATGACTAGATTGACGTTTAACATGAAAGTCTATGGAAGGGGTGCCTGGCTTTGAAAAAAAATCGGTGCTCCCCGGCCGTAGGTCCCCCAGACAAACTTTGCACACTTTTAGAGGAGAAATGGGTCTACATGTGTGCCAAGTTTCGGGTCCAGGGGACCTACGACCGGCCGGTACTGGGTCCCCAAAAATTACCAGAGAAATTACCGTTTAACATGGGAGTCTATGGAAGGGGTGCCCGGCTTTGAAAAAACTCAGTGCTCCCCGACCGTAGGTCCCCAGGACAACAAACTTTGCACACTTGTAGAGGAAGAGTGTGGCTACATGTGTGCCAAGTTTGGGGTCCAGGGGACCTACGGCCGGCCGGTACCGGGTCCCCAAATCCGGGATATCAGGCGCAAAAAGGTGACTCGGGTATAAGCTGAGGGGGGCATTTTCAGCACAAAAAAAATGTGCTGAAAAACTTGGCTTATACTCGAGTATATACGGTATCTGGGCAACGTTACAGAAAATAATTTATCTATACTTTGTAAGAAAACAATAGAGAATAATGTCTATATATCTTTTCACCTTAGATAAAATGTATCACAGTAGAAGATCGCACAGCTTCCAGTGCACATTATAGAGGATCTGCCGGCTTTATGAAAAAATTACGTCAACGGCTACAAATAATGCAGCTGCTAACTTTTCATATAAAGGACCTTTCCCTGTCCAGGGATCCAGCACCGTCCTCACCCGGGCCAGTTCTTCACCAATTTTCAGGTCACTGACCCGATATGTTTACTAAGGTAAGCAGGCTGTGACTATTTGCGGCTTCACACTGCGCATGTGATGTGTCCCATAAGGCTGTGGTCAATAGGGGGTTGAATTTCCTAGGTGATCCAAGCAGAAGTGGGTCCTGTCAAAACCCGGTACCCACTCCCCCCAAAAAAAATATATGTATGCAAAAGTGATAGAAGAGGGGGGAAGGCAAAAAAGTAGAACTTCCCCTTTTGGGTGAAATTCCATTTTAAAGTGTCACCAGGACTTAAAAGTGGATTTCCACCCAAAACTGGAACTTCCGCTCGTTGTACACCCCCCCCCCCTCCGGTGCCACATTCACAGATCCCCCAAAACTAACAGGGAACTCCCCCAATTCTAGACCCAGTGACTAATAACCCAAGGCCTGGATAGGTTTGGCCATACCCGTCTCTTTATGAGCCTTCACACTCAAGTTAACATGCGGGGTGATCAAATGAACTTCCCAGGAAATGAGTAACGGCCTGTATTACAGAGATCAGTTACTAAACATTAATGGAAAGGTGACCACATCAGCCTCTGCGGAAGATACAGAACTGCCTAATGAAAAGAAAAAAGTCATCTACAGGTAAATTAGTAACTATTTCACATATTTCCTGAGCTGATAAAGCTGCAGAGATGTGCGGTCTGAGACCCCCTGGCTGTTATGGGATGGGGTCTCAGAAATTACGAGTGTCTGGAAGTTAAAGGTTCTGGCTGTTCCCCCACCTCACCTTCCCAAATACCGGCCATTGAGTTTCTGGAGTTCGATTTTCTGTTTCAAATATATTTATTGAGGTTTTTTGACAATAAACAAGGAGGTTCATAAACAAGTGCAGGGGCTAGAAAATGGGTAAACAACACCAAGGAACAATAATGATCATATTTTTTAACCAAAGTGAATATAGGGGATATTACCAAAGGAATGAACACTGGAAAAAGTGCCATGTCCCCCAAACTCAACATATCGTCACCAGAGGGGAGGCTATTCTGAAACCTTCCTTCCCCATAGGAGGCGACATCGTGTACAGAAATAGTGAGAAACTAGAGAAAAGGCAGGGAAAGCAAAAAAAGCAAGAAGAAAGGGTCGTAGGTAAGAGAGAGGGAGAGAGAGGGGGGGGGGATAATTCGGGAACCTCAGCGGTAGTAATCAGACAAGACCCAAACAGGACGATTGGAGAGAGGGGAAACTCATAAGAAATCCACGGTTCCCAAATTTTAAGAAATTTAGCGTGCGAGTCATTCACAATACTGGACATTCGTTCCTGAAGCATCACAGCGGTCATTTTGTGTCTTCACCCCCTGGAATGCCACACGTTGGGTCTTCCAGGCTTGAGCGATGGTCCGCTTAGCCGCAATGAATTGGTACGTGGCTAGCTTTTGCTGTGGAGCATATAACCCAAGGTATTGGAATTATGCCCTGTACACACGATCGGTTTTACAGATGAAAACAGTCCGATGGACTTTTTTTCATCGGACAAACCGATCGTGTATGGGCCCCATTGGTCTTTTTTCCCCATCGGTGAGAAAAAATAGAACACGTTTTAAATTTATTCAATGGAAAAAAAAACAATAGCAAATTCCGATCGTCTGTGTGGAACTCCATCGGAGAAAAAACTCACGCATGCTCAGAATCAAGTCGACGCATGCTCAGAAGCATTGAACTTCATTTTTCTCAGCTCATCGGAGTGTTTTACGTCAGGGCGTTTGGGACGGTCGGATTTTTGACTGATGGTGTGTAGGCAAGACTGATGGAAGTCAGCTTCATCGGAAATCCGATGGAAAAATCCATCAGATTTGAATCCATAGGAAATCCGATCAAGTGTACAGGGCTTTAGATTTTAAATCAATTGAATTTCCTGATAGGCGTTTAATTTTTTTTAAATGATTGTAAAGTCTCATTTTTTTTTAATTAAAAACAACAAACATGTTATACTTACCTGCTGTGTGTAGTGGTTTTGCACAGAGCAGCCCGGTTCTTTCTTCAGTGCTCCTGGCCCCTCCCTCCCGTTGAGTTCCCCCACAGCAAGCAGCTTGCTATGGGGGGTACCCGAGTCAAACCACAGCTCCATGTGTCCATTCAGACCGCTCTCTGCTGAAGGAGGAAGTGGGACAGGAAGTACAACTACCGAAGCCCCCACGCTAGGGTGACCAGACATCCCAGGTTTCCGGGGACAGTCCCCGGATTGAGGACACTGTCCCCGGACCAAGTCTGTCCACAGTTTTGTCCCGGATTGGATTTGAACAGGGGCTGGGGCAATTTTAAAGACAGTCAGTGCAAAATAAAAAAAAAAAAATCTGAATTACACACCCCCCACTCTGCCACTCCTACTAGCTTAGGGGGTGTATTTTTTTCCATTATCTGTACCCCTTTCTGATGATCATGCGCTGCTCAAAGTGGAGGAAATATTTCTTCAGTTTCAGGTGCATGCCCATTCAGCTCCGCTCGCATGTTCTTCTGCCTTGGCTCAAGTCCCGGCCAGCCGCCTGCCTGCTTATCTCCTTGCCTTCCCTGGCGGAGTGATCTTCCTCCGCTCCCCACCCAGTAGTAGCCGGGGCCCGGACAATAAGACTTGAGAGGCTGTGAGGCGGGCGGCGATCGCAAAGGGCAGAGAGTCGCTGATTGCCGCCGTTACTAGTAAAAAATAAAAAATATGTCCCCGGATTTCATTAAAAAAATCTAGTCACCTTACCCCACGCCCCCCCAAACAAATGACATGCCAAATGTGGCATGTAAGGGGGCAAGGAGTGGTTAAAGCGGAAGTTCCATTTCTAGACTGTAAGCTCTAACGAGCCGGGCCCTCTGATCCCTTTGTATTGAATTGTATTGTGACTGTACTGTCTTCCCTGATGTTGTAAAGCGCTGCGCAAACTGTTGGCGCTATATAAATCCTGTATAATAATAATAATAATAATAATAATAATAATACATAGATAGCATTAAGGGGAAAACCACAAGGGTTTACAACCCCCTTAATATCAATACAGCTTGCTAGATTTTGGATCACCTTAAATATCCATCGGACAACATCCCTCTTTCACACCTGAATCACCTGAGGTGTTATAGTGAAATGAAGAACAAATCTCTCTGGATTCTTCCTGGAAATGTAACACATTCCTAAAGACGAGGGTTCCATCCCTGCCTGGTAACCAAACTCCACATCTTATGCCTGAATGATGTGACAACGTGCGTTTTACCGCTCATCGACTCCGCCAGGACAGCCAGTAATGGTGATAATGACCATGTAAGTGACTCTACACCAAACCATTGTGCAACATTTTACTACAAGCCGAGGAATTGCCTAGAACAGACATAACGTTATATAATGGGGGGGGGGGGGTTTAAAATAAATCTGTCACATCTGCTTTTCCTTCATTTCTTCCTCCCGGTGACTGCAAACATGCGTTATGTCTTGAAATGGGTCCAGGAAAAAAAAACGTACCGCAAATCGAAATCACGTTTACCTGCAATAACCGAACAATGGTGTAAGAGGGGAACCCAAATCCCTGAATGTTCCTCTATAAAACGCAGGCTTCTGTGGGAAGTATCAGGGGAAGGAAAGGGAGAGATGAAAGGAGAGGGGAGAGGGGGGGGGGGGGCTCTCAGGATTTCATACTCAACTTTTATCTTCTATCAGCTGCTTAATATCTCCTAAGTGCACTTGGCCAGGAACAAGCTAAAGAAACTTTTCACTGAATGGGCAATTCTATTCCGACAGATAAATACACAACTGAGAGACTCATAAAGGGGACTGGTCCACCTGACATTGTGGGGCTGATTTACTAAAAACTGGAGAGTGCAAAATCTTGTGCAGCTCTGCATGGTAGCCAGTCTTGACCTCCGGAAGATTTACCCCCCCCCCCTTCATGACCATGCCAGTTTTTGCGATACGGCACTGACAATTGCGCGGTCGTGCGACGCTGTACCCAAATAAAATTGATGTCCCTTTTTCCCACAAATAGAGTTTTTTTTTTTGGTGGTATTTGATTACCTCTGCGGTTTTTATTTTTTGCGCTATAAACAAAAAAAGATTGTCCATATTTTTTTACTTTCTGCTATAAAACATCCAATAATTATTTTTTTTTTTTAAAAGTCAAATTGTTTCATAAAATTTAGGCCAATATGTATTCTGTTACATATTTCTAGTAATAAAATTAAAAAAAATCAAAATAAGCGTATATTGATTGTTTACGCAAACGTTATCGCGTCTACAAACTCTGGCAAATATTTATGGAATTTCAATTTCTTACACTAGTAATGGAGGTGATCAGCGACATATAGAGGGACTGCGATATTGCAGAGGACAGTCTGACACTAATTGACACTTTGTGGGAACCAGTGACACCAATACAGTGATCTGTGCTAAAAATATGCACTGTCACTGTACTAATGACACTGGCTGGAAAGGCTTTAACATCAGGAGCGATCAGGAGCGATCAAAGGGTTAACTGTGTGCCTAACCAGTGTTTCTGTGTACTATGGGAGATGTTTTCACTAGAAGGCTTTGCAGGAACACGGGATCAATACCTTCCCTACTTTAAGAATGGTGATCTGCCTTTTTTACTTAGGCAGACCGCCGTTCTCCCTCTGTACCGAAGGATCGGCGGGTGCCAGCGGACATCAAGTCCACCATACCCACCGATCAGCGTCTAGGGCGATCTAAGGGTTAGCTGTGTGCCTAGCCAGTGTTTTTGTGACATGTTTTTGTGACATGTTTTTGTGACATGTGTGTGCTGCTTTTACTAGGGGAAGAGATGGATTTTATTCCCTGCTTTGCGGGGACAAAGAATCAATCCCGCCCCCCCTCCTGTCAGAACGTAGATCTGCCTTGTTTACATATGGGGTCTGTTCTATGTATTTTACCGATGATCGGCGGGTGCCGGTGGACTTTTAGTGCCCGGCACCCGCAGATCGGCTTCTCCTTAGATTATTCACAGCAGAAGCAGCCCCACCCCCCCCCCCCGGGGGAGAGTGTAGGCCGCCCCTGTAGGCGGAAGTGCAGAATCACGTGTATATATACACGTGATCCTGCACAGGAGGGCCGACCTGTAGCAGTAAATCTGCTATAGGGTGGCCAGGAAGTGGTTGAAGCGGAGGTCCAGCTGTAAAAATTTTTTTAAAAGTCAGCAGCTACAAAACACTGTAGCTGCAGTGCTGACTTTTAATAAGCACACTTACCTGTCCAGGGTGCCCGTGATGTCGGCTGCCCGAAGCCGATCCGTCGATCGGATCAGGTCCCGGCGCCGCCGTCCTCACTAAAGGAAACAAGCAGTGTAGCCTTGCGGCTTCACTGCCCGTTTCCTACTGCGCATGCGCAAGTCGCGCGTCGCTTTGTGAATGGGCGGCTGTCTTCTGGGGCACACAGTTACCAGAAGACAGCGCGCCAAAATGTCCCAGAAGACAACGCGAGGAGGAGAAGGCCGGAGATCACCGCGGAATAGGAAGTGGCAGATTAGGACAATCTGCCTAGCAACAGCCATGGTAAGTATAAAAATTTTTTTAAAAATTGCAAATTTTTTGGAGCCTTTTTGTCTATTTTTTTTTTTTTTTTTTTTTTAGGGTGGACCTCCGCTTTAATAAGCGGTCCTTGAGCTCCAGTTTGTGACTTTCCTTGTATAACAGAATCTTACTTGCTGTAAACACAGAGTTATAGGGATGCTTCCTAAAAACTGGCTTTATCAAATACAACATATACAATAGATAAATACAACAAATACAACATATACAATAGATAAATACAACAAATACAACATAAAAAAATACAACAAAAACACCATAAATAAATGCAACAAGCAATTACAACACAAAAAAAATACAAACAAACAAATACAACATAAATAAATAAAACGTACTAATATACTAACAAACTGTCAAATGCTGGAAGCAAACTGCTACAGTAACAATCATTTTACACTCCTGACTGGATACACGGCGCTGTCAGGAGGAACGTCCATACAATCTCGTCTGTGTCATGCGGCGGAGGAAGAGATCGGGGGGATCAGCGTTGTATCCACAGCTGGAGTGAATTTAGTTTTGTAAAGAACGTATAAACGGCCCATATCCTCTCCTTTCAGTCTGGATTACAGCTGCACCGGTAGCTACTGTATGCCTGTCTATACATCCCCAATTATCAGGATGGCCCCTTGAGTACCACATCGTTTAATTTTAAGAAAAGGTCATCAATATACTGCCAATTCCTTTTCTATATTGGTAGAAAATCATTTATTTAAAGCGATATTAAAGCTTTTATTTTAAATTATTATTAAAATTATAAACATGTATACTTACCTGCTCTGTGTAATGGTTTTGCACAGAGCAGCCTCAATCCTCCTCTTCTGGGGTCCCCAGTTGGTGCTCTCTCCCCCACACTGAGTGCCCCCATAGACAGCTCCTTTCTATGGGGGTGCTCATGCCCCCGAGCCGCCCTATTGGCATAGAGCAATGGTTAAAAATAGGGTTCTCTTCATTCATTGGAGGATACGGATCTATACATTCATTACAGTACACAGCTCTACGCATTCATTGGAGGACACAGCTTTATATGTTCATTAGTGGACACAACTCTATAGCATCGTACACACGACCGAGAATCTCGTCGTAAAAAAAACCTGTATTTTTTCTCGACGAGATTCTTGTCAAGCTTTCCTTGCATACACACTGTCAATTCCAAATCTCGTCGTTGTAAAGCGCGGTGACGTATAACACGTACGACCGCAGTATAAAGGGTCATTTCCATTCCAATGGCGCCACCCCTTGGGCTGCTTTTGTTGATCTCGTGTTACCGCGTGTTAGTAAAAGTTTGGGGAGAGACGATTCGCGCTTTTCAGTCTTCGTGCTTTTAGTTCGCTTTAGCGTGACGAATGTGCTATCTCCGTTACGAACGCTAGTTTTACCAGAAGGAGTGCTCCTGTCTCATACTTGATTCTGAGCATGCACAATTTTTTTAAGACACGGAAAAGCCCACACACAAACAGGTTTCTCTTCGGGAAACAGGCCGACGAGAATCTCGACGAGAAAAACGAGAATCCTGACGAGAAAATAGAGAGCAGGTTCTCTATTTTTCTCGTCGAGATTCCCGGCAGTTTTCTCGACGGGAAACCATAAACACGAACGGTTTTCTCGGCAAGAAAGCTCTCCCAGCGGTTTTCTTGTCGTTTCTTGACGAGAAAAACAGTCGTGTGTACGAGGCTTAAGTGTTAACTGATAGACAAAGCTCTCTGCGTTCATTGGTGGATGCAGCTCTACAGTATCTAACAAAAGTGAGTACACCCCTCACATTATTGTAAATATTTTCTTGTATCTTTTCATGTGACAACACTGAAGAAATGACACTTTGCTACAATGTAAAGTAGTGAGTGTACAGCTTGTATAACGGTGTAAATTTGCTGTCCCCTCAAAATAACTCAACACACAGCCATTAATGTCTAAACCGCTGGCAACAAAAGTCAGTGGAACCTGTCCTGGTAAACCGCTGGATGGTCTTGGCCACCGCGCTGCAGCTCAGTTTCAGGGTCTTGGCAATCTTCTTTTCTTTCTCGTACATCACGGGACACAGAGCGACATAGTCATTACTAATGGGTTATATAGTTACCGTCAGGTGCTGGCACTGGCAACTTCCAAAACCGGAAGTACCCTCCCCTATATAAGCCCCTCCCATCCGGGAGCACCTCAGTTTTTTGCCAGTGTCTAAGGTGTTGGCCAAGAAGAAACATGTGTTTTTCACTGAGCTTGCGTACAGGTTCTTTTGGGCCTCAGTAAGCTATTCCGGATCCGACCAAAAAAGCTTCATAGCTAAACGGTCGGTACCCGGGCCTTGCAGAGAAGAGCAAGGTTCTGCCTGTAATGCTTCTCTTAGGAGAGCTGGACCCTGGGATCCAGAGCTCTGGTCATACCCACGACCAAGATGTTTTCTGTGCAGGGTGCTATACAGGTCCAGGGGAGTGGAATCCTTGGGAACCCGGTCCCTGAAGGTTTGATTACAATGCCTGCCGTGATAGGTGAAGTTTGGGCTTTTGTGGACCAAACAAAGTCCTGCGGCGGGGAACAGGTAAGTGGGGGCCCCCAGGAACTTGGTTCTATTGGGGGACCCCCAAGCCTAATTTGTCTTTCTGTCTGTTACCTAACGGTATTCCCGCTAATATCTGTGCATGCCTGTAACTACTAAAAAAAATGTAATAATTTTTAATGGTGGTCAAGAAAAAAAAAAAAAAAAAAAGAATGTTTTCTTATATATGTTTAGTATATTAAACTGCGGTACCTGTGTTTGTCCACTAGAGGCCGCTGTGGAATGTTTTTCTTGTCATATGGACTAGTTTCTTCTCAGAGAGCAAAGTCCAGGCAGCTGGTGAGTTCTCCTACAGGAAACTGTTTCCTCTGCCATGTTGCAGTGTTCGTCTATCCCCCGGCCTGCGGCAAAGGGGGCCCTGGCTCCTGTTCCTGGTTTCCATGTTTGAAAATTAGCGCCGAGGCGTACGTGGCCGCGCGCGTGCGCGTGCACGCGCCTCTATATATAGAGGTGGCCGGAAAAAGGGGCGGGGCCTGGGGGATGACGCTCTGTGCGCGCCGCAGCGCTTCTGCGCATGTGCGGGCGTCCCAGCAGGTTTTAAAAAGCCACATTATTGCAGTAAGCTGGCTATCAAGTACAGAGACAGAGCTGACAACATTTAAAGGCATACAGCAAGCGGTTGATACAGACATCCCCTAGAAAGGCACATTAGTAGACACCAACTGTTTATATAGCAGCATTTATGCTAGACTATTATCAGTAACTGGTGTATTTTCGGCTGGAATACCTCAGCTTTGTGGCTTAGGAATATGCCGTCTAAAAACTCCGGGACTAGAAATTCCAGGAGGAATAGGGGGTCTCCATCGGGCTCTGAGGATCTTGGGCATGCTTTGGCTGCACCAGTCTCCCCTGAAGAATCAGAGGTTAGTGACCGTAGGGCACCCCCAGGAGTACCTGGTACTGTGGCTGTCCCCAGTTCACCTGCTCCTGTGTATGTAACAGAGGAGGTTTTTTCCTCAGCTCTGGGAGGGCTGGAAGAGAGATTGTCAGCACTAATTGCTGCTTCCCTGTCACAGGAGAAAAGCGCTCGATCTCCGTCTCCTCCCTCAGAGTGCCTGTTAACAGAGCAACAGTCCCATACAGAGGTCGACCTACCTGAGGGGGATCAGGATGAGGTTGATTCGGTTGTAGAGGAATCAACAGTGGAGGAGCCGTTCTCAGCATCACATGCTGAGAGGTTATGGGTGCAGTCCCTGACTAATATGGTCCGATCAGCATTTAAAATGCCACTTGCGGAGCCATCCTCCTCTTCTGTCTCCTCGTTGGGATCGCTAAAAGCTCCCCAGACTGTTTGTTCTTTCCCGATCCATCCTTTATTGGAGGGGCTCATTTACCAGGATTGGGAGCATCCTGACAAAATATTTACTCCCCCCAAGAGATTTCCGGTGGTCTATCCTATGGAGGATAAGTTCGTCAGAAAATGGAGGGTCCCTACAGTGGACGCAGCCATCTCTTGTGTGAATAAATCACTGACATGTCCGGTGGAAAATGTCCAAATGTTCAAGGACCCAATAGATAAAAAATTGGAGTCCTTATTGAAATCTGCTTTTTCTACAGCAGGATTGGTGACACAACCAGCAGTGGCAGCTATAGGGGTCTGCCAAGCAGTGAAGGATCAGTTGAAACAGGTCTTAAGGGACGTGCCAGATCAGCAGGCTCTTGCTCTAGCTGATCTACCTAGAGCCTTATGCTTTGCGGTGGACGCTATAAAGGATTCAATCCATCAGGCCTCCCGCCTTACGCTGTCTGTAGTACATATGCGCAGGCTTCTATGGCTCAAAAACTGGTCTGCTGAAGCTCCCTGTAAAAAATTGCTGGTCAGCTTCCCATTTCATGGGGAGCGTTTATTCGGGGAAGACCTGGACAAGTATATCCAGAGAATTTCCAGCGGTAAAAGTACACTCTTGCCGGTCAAAAATAGAGTTAGAGGTCCCTCTTTTAAGAGGCCGGCTTCTCCAGTCCCTAGGACATCGGCTGTGAAACAGTTCCGACGGCCTCCCCGGTCAAATCCCGGAGGTAAAAATCAGGGACAGTTGCAGGGTAACAAGAAGCCCTGGAGCAGGAGAGGTACAAAACCTCCCCCAAAGTCAAATGCATGAAGGGTTGCCCCCACCCAATCGGGTGGGGGGAAGACTTCAGTTGTTCACAGAAACCTGGCGGGACACGATCCGAGACAGATGGGTGCTCTCCGCAGTAAATCTGGGATACAAATTGGAGTTAAAAAACTCCCCTCCTTCCCGCTTTATAAGGTCGAACGTGCCAAGGGATCCCCAGAAGAGAGGATCCCTCCTGTTGGCACTGGAACAATTATTGCTTCAAGCAGTAATTATAGAGGTCCCCCTGGAAGAATGGGGGTTCGGGTTTTACTCAAACCTCTTTACAGTTCCGAAGCCAAACGGGGACGTGAGGCCCATATTAAATCTAAAAGGGCTAAACAAATTCCTGCATATCAGGACTTTCCGGATGGAGTCGATCCGATCGGTAGCCACTGCCCTACAAGGGGAGGAATGGTTAGCCTCGATCGACATCAAAGATGCGTATTTGCACATCCCCATCTTTCCAGCCCACCAAAAATTTCTACGCTTTGCGATAGAAGGGCGCCATTTTCAGTTCAGAGCCTTACCCTTCGGTCTGGCCACAGCACCAAGAGTGTTCACAAAAATTCTGGCCCCATTATTGGCCAATCTAAGAACACGAGGTGTAACGATAATGGCATATCTAGACGACTTGTTGCTGATAGACCACTCAGTGGAAAAACTAGAAGTGGTTGTTCACGAGACAATCAAGTATCTGGAATATCACGGTTGGATTATCAACCGAGACAAGTCAGCCCTAAAACCAGTCAAAAGTCTGGAATACTTGGGGCTAAGGCTGGATTCAGACCAGAGAAAGATTTTCTTGCCTCAAGAAAAGGGGTCGTCTTTGAGAGATTTGATCCACTTAGTGGGTTCAAAAAGACAGCCATCCATACGCCTGTGCATGAGGCTACTGGGAAAAATGGTGGCATCATTCGAAGCAGTACCCTACGGTCAATTCCATTCAAGGAAGTTGCAAAGGGCCATACTGTCAGCCTGGAACAAGAAAGTTCAGGCTCTGGACTTACCAATGTCCTTGTCCCCTTCCGTTCGCAGGAGCCTCCGCTGGTGGTTGGTTCCCCAGAATCTGGAAAGAGGGAAATCCTTCAGTCCGATTTCCTGGAAGGTGGTCACTACAGATGCCAGCCTTATAGGCTGGGGAGCAGTACTGGAGCAATGGTCTCTCCAGGGCAGATGGTCGGATGCGGAAAAGGCCCTGCCCATCAATCTCTTAGAGATACGAGCAGCCCGGTATGCCCTAGTAGCATGGACATCCAAACTCCAAGGGTCCCCTGTCAGAGTTCAGTCAGACAATGCCACAGCAGTGGCATATATCAATCGTCAGGGGGGCACCAGGAGTCGTGCAGCCCAAAGGGAAGTAAATTACATCCTGAGATGGGCAGAAAGATATGTCCCAGCCATATCTGCGGTATTCATTCCAGGGGTGGAGAATTGGAAGGCGGACTTTCTAAGTCGCCAACAATTATGCCCAGGGGAATGGTCCCTTCATCCCGAGGTTTTCCGGACAATATGTCAGCGGTGGGGAACACCGGATGTAGATCTGCTAGCATCCAGGTTCAACACGAAAGTGGACAGGTTTGTCTCTTGGTCAAGGGATCCCCTAGCATGCGGCTCGGATGCCCTAGTGTTCCCTTGGGATCAGTTCAAGCTGATATATGCATTCCCACCGCCACAATTGTTACCTCGATTACTCCGCAGAATCAGGGTAGAAAAGAAACCAGTGATTCTGGTGGCTCCAGCGTGGCCCCGAAGAGCATGGTACGCGGAGATCGTAAAAATGTCTGTGGGGAGTCCTTGGACCCTCCCACATCGTCCGGACCTGCTTTCGCAGGGACCGATATACCACCCTTCCTTACCAGCCCTAGGTTTGACGGCCTGGCTATTGAAGCCCACATTCTAAAAAAGAGAGGGCTCTCTAATGCTGTGGTGTCTACCATGATCAATGCCAGGAAACCGGTATCCAGGCAGATCTACTATAGAATCTGGAAGGCGTACATCGCCTGGTGTGAAGCCAAGAAATGGCATCCACGTAAATACGTAATAGGTAGAATTCTGGACTTCCTACAATGGGCTGTAGATAGGAAGCTTGCCTTGAGTACTATCAAAGGTCAGATTTCGGCCTTGTCAATATTTTTTCAAAGGCCCTTGGCTTCGCATTCACTAGTCAAAGCCTTTATACAAGGAGTGATGCGTATTAGTCCTCCGGTTAATATTCCCATATGTCCATGGGATCTAAACTTGGTTCTGTCGGTTCTACAGAAACAACCATTTGAACCATTACAGCATATTTCCTTAGTGCTTCTCACCAGGAAATTGATTTTTCTAGTAGCCATTTGTTCGGCTAAAAGAGTATCGGAATTAGCAGCTATGTCCTGTAAGGAGCCATATCTGGTTATCCATAAGGACAGAGTAGTGTTACGTCCTCATCCAGCCTTTCTTCCTAAGGTGGTATCGAGTTTTCATTTGAACCAAGATGTGGTTCTTCCTTCTTTTTTCCCCAAGCCTACTTCGGTAGAGGAAAAGTTATTGCATTCTTTGGATGTAGTAAGAGCAGTTAAAGCTTATCTAAAAGCCACTGCTCAGATTCGCAGAACGGATACTTTGTTTATTCTGCCGGAAGGCCCCAGAAGGGGTCAGGCAGCGTCAAAATCTACGTTAGCCAAGTGGATTCGACAGGTCATAATACAAGCCTATAGCTTGAGAAGTAGACCGCCTCCGTTCAAAGTTAGGGCGCACTCCACGAGAGCAGTTGGAACTTCATGGGCAGTGCATCACCAGGCCTCCCTGGCTCAGGTCTGTAAGGCCGCAACATGGTCTTCAGTACACACGTTTACTAGGTTCTACCAGGTGGACGTTAGAAGTCAGGAGGATGTCGCCTTTGGGCGCAGTGTGTTGCAGGCCGCAAAAGATCCTCATGTCTGATAGCGCTCAGCTTATATGGTGTATCCCCCCCCCTCATTTGGCATTGCTTTAGGACATCCCATTAGTAATGACTATGTCGCTCTGTGTCCCGTGATGTACGAGAAAGAAAATAGGATTTTTATAACAGCTTACCTGTAAAATCCTTTTCTTGGAGTACATCACGGGACACAGAGCTCCCGCCCCTCTTTGGGGACACTTATTGCTTTGCTACAAAACTGAGGTGCTCCCGGATGGGAGGGGCTTATATAGGGGAGGGTACTTCCGGTTTTGGAAGTTGCCAGTGCCAGCACCTGACGGTAACTATATAACCCATTAGTAATGACTATGTCGCTCTGTGTCCCGTGATGTACTCCAAGAAAAGGATTTTACAGGTAAGCTGTTATAAAAATCCTATTATAGCCTCGGCCATCTTTACGTAGAGCAACAATTTTTTTTTTCAGATCCTCAGAGAGTTCTTTGCCATGAGGTGCCATGTTGAACTTCCAGTGACCAGTATGAGCGAGTGAGAGCGATAACACCAAATTTAAAACACCTGCTCCCCATTCACACCTGAGACCTTGTAACACGAACGAGTCACATGACACCGCGGAGGGAAAATGGATAATTGGGCCCAATCTGGACATTTTTACTTAGGGGTGTACTCACTTTTGTTGCCAGCGGTTTAGACATTAATGGCTGTGTGTTGAGTTATTTTGAGGGGACAGAAAATTTACACTGTTATACAAGCTGTACACTCACTACTTTACATTGTAGCAAAGTGTCATTTCTTCAGTGTTGTCACATGAAAAGATAGAAGAAAATATTTACAAAAATGTGAGGGGTGTACTCACTTTTGTGAGATACTGTACTGTATGCGTTCATTGGTGGACGCAGCTCTATGAGCTCATTGGTGGACACAGCTCTATGCGCTCATTGCTGGACGCAGCTCTATGCGTTCATTGGTGGACGCAGCTCTATGCGCTCATTGCTGGACGCAGCTCTATGCGCTCATTGCTGGACGCAGCTCTATGCGCTCATTGCTGGACGCAGCTCTATGCGCTCATTGCTGGACGCAGCTCTATGCGCTCATTGCTGGACGCAGCTCTATGCGCTCATTGCTGGACGCAGCTCTATGCGCTCATTGCTGGACGCAGATCTATGCGCTCATTGCTGGACGCAGATCTATGCGCTCATTGCTGGACGCAGCTCTATGCGCTCATTGCTGGACGCAGCTCTATGCGCTCATTGCTGGACGCAGCTCTATGCGCTCATTGCTGGACGCAGCTCTATGCGCTCATTGCTGGACGCAGCTCTATGCGCTCATTGCTGGACGCAGCTCTATGCGCTCATTGCTGGACGCAGCTCTATGCGCTCATTGCTGGACGCAGCTCTATGCGCTCATTGCTGGACGCAGTTCTATGCGCTCATTGGTGGACGCAGTTCTATGCGCTCATTGCTGGACGCAGCTCTATGCGCTCATTGGTGGACGCAGCTCTATGAGCTCATTGCTGGACGCAGCTCTATGCGCTCATTGGTGGACGCAGCTCTATGCGCTCATTGCTGGACGCAGCTCTATGCGCTCATTGGTGGACGCAGCTCTATGCGCTCATTGCTGGACGCAGCTCTATGCGCTCATTGCTGGACGCAGCTCTATGCGCTCATTGCTGGACGCAGCTCTATGCGCTCATTGCTGGACGCAGCTCTATGCGCTCATTGCTGGACGCAGCTCTATGCGCTCATTGCTGGACGCAGCTCTATGCGCTCATTGCTGGACGCAGCTCTATGCGCTCATTGCTGGACGCAGCTCTATGCGCTCATTGGTGGACGCAGCTCTATGCGCTCATTGCTGGACGCAGCTCTATGCGCTCATTGCTGGACGCAGCTCTATGCGCTCATTGCTGGACGCAGCTCTATGCGCTCATTGCTGGACGCAGCTCTATGCGCTCATTGGTGATACAGCTCTGTAAATTGAGCCTGATGAAAGGTCTGCGTTGCAATTATTTGAAGCTCAGAAAGAAAACAACTAGAGATTCGGACTTTAAAGGCAATTTGGACAACATAAATTTTATAAAAATATACATTTTATTTGTACATACATAAAAACTTGCAAAAGCAAAACACAAAAGCTAAATACATGTAATTGCATTTGTGTAGAATTTGGGCTCAGTCCCCTAGGGTGGCCATACACACTACAACTATGATTGTACAATCTCCTTTAAACGTACCAAAACGATGTAATATGAGGACACACCTAAACAACCCACTCAGTGTATACATTACATTGTTGTTGGTAGATCTGAGGAAGAGTGTACTTCAGGTTGTAAAGTGTATGGTCAGATCCTGCAGCATTTATACTGTCTGTAGAATCTCCTCTCATTATCCAGTGCATGTCGAGTAAACGGCACACGTTGAATCTGCACAGACATGTACTACAGCCAGATACAAATTGCCGGAGAAAAGAGAGAGATTTGCAGTTGCTGTGCCTGTGACCTGACCCTACAAAGTGAGAATGTTGCAGCATGTGATAGTTTACGTCCAGCAATGGATCCCTCATATACACATACACAATTCATATAGAGAAGTATAGAGAAGAGAATAACTGTGAAGTATGTTACTCACCTTCCCTGCCCCATAGTACCGGCTCCACGCTGCCTGGATTTATTACTACAAAGTCTTCTGTGAGATGTACTAATCTCTCCACCCTCCACCAGACTCTCTGCCAGCCGTCTCTCCACCCCCCTCCCATCCATACAAGTCCCCATCCCTCTCTACAGCTCTCCACCTCACTGACCTCTCATTTATATGTCATAGAGCTAGGAGAGGACTAATTCATTCATACAAGTCTCTGAACCAGAGGAGCTTACGCTCTAATGTCCCCTCCCCCACTGCCACACTATTATTATTATACATTTATATGTCATAGAGCTACAGAGAGGACTAATTCATTCATACAAGTCTCTGAACCAAAGGAGCTTACACTCTAATGTCCCCTCCCCCACAGCCACACTATTATTATTATACATTTATATAGCTCTGACATATACCGCAGTGCTGTAAAGAGAACACTGAGCCAATCACGTCAGTCTCTGTACCAGAAGAGCTTACACTCTAATGTCCCCCCACAGTCACACACTATTATTATACGTTTATATAGCTCTGACATATACCGCAGTGCTGTAAAGAGAACACTGAGCCAATCACGTCAGTCTCTGTACCAGAAGAGCTTACACTCTAATGAACCCCCACAGTCTCTGTACCAGAGGAGCTTACACCCCGATATCACCACCATGGTCACATAAAAGCACATAAGAGACTATTTTGGAAGAATCTGATTAAAGTGGAACTCCAGGCAAAATGTTCTTCTTTATAGACACAGCAGGAAAGGGTTAGAACCCCTGTCAGGTTTTCTTTTTTCTAATGGTCTCCCCATTAGGGAAAGGTCCCCCCATCTCTTTTCCCTGTGAGGAGAATCTATAGGAAAGCCACACATATACAGGGAGGTAATACAAACTCCATTGCTGATGGGAATTACACCCAGAATCTAATCAGTGGCTAACTTCTTTATGCGATTAGCTGAGCTGTTTTAGTACGGGGTCATTATAAATGTCAAATGAAGATTTGAGTCTGTTTATATTGCACGGTCTTCAAATAATTGTGTATTTCCGCAGCCAGAGGGTTCTCGATGCGATTTCATTAAATTCCGAGTTTGCTCTGAGAGTTCATACAAAAGCAGAATTTGGCTCTGTGACGCCTTCTTTACCCTTGGAGAACATTGTGCGTTCAGTGCAGTGTGCGTTACATAACATTACCTAGAAGATCCCAGATGTTATATAACAGGAGCTGCAGCAAGGAAGGTGGAAATCGCAGGGTGACTGAGCCTTCCTCAACCTTATCGTCCCGGAGGAACCCTTGAAATAATTTTCAATTCTCGGAGAACCCCTGATAAAACCAATTCATTGGTGATCAGTGGGAAGAATGTCCCTTACATTGGTGATCAGTGGGAAGAATTTTCCTTACATTGGTGGTCAGTGGGAAGAATGTCCCTTACATTGGTGATCAGTGGGAAGAATGTCCCTTACATTGGTGATCAGTGGGAAGAATGTTCCTTACATTGGTGGTCAGTGGGAAGAATGTTCCTTACAATGGTGGTCAGTGGGAAGAATGTTCCTTACATTGGTGATCAGTGAGAAGAATGTTCCTTACATTGTGATCAGTGGGAAGAATGTCCCTTACATTGGTGATCAGTGGGAAGAATGTTCCTTACATTGGTGGTCAGTGAGAAGAATGTTCCTTACATTGGTGGTCAGTGGGAAGAATGTTCCTTACATTGGTGATCAGTGGGAAGAATGTTCCTTACATTGGTGATCAGTGGGAAGAATGTTCCTTACATTGGTGGTCAGTGGGAAGAATGTCCCTTACATTGGTGATCAGTGGGAAGAATGTTCCTTACATTGGTGGTCAGTGGGAAGAATGTTCCTTACAATGGTGGTCAGTGGGAAGAATGTTCCTTACATTGGTGATCAGTGAGAAGAATGTCCCTTACATTGGTGATCAGTGGGAAGAATGTCCCTTACATTGGTGATCAGTGGGAAGAATGTTCCTTACATTGGGGATCAGTGGGAAGAATGTCCCTTACATTGGTGGTCAGTGGGAAGAATGCTCCTTACATTGGTGGTCAGTGGGAAGAATGTTCCTTACATTGGTGATCAGTGGGAAGAATGCTCCTTACATTGGTGGTCAGTGAGAAGAATGTTCCTTACATTGGTGATCAGTGAGAAGAATGCTCCTTACATTGGTGGTCAGTGGGAAGAATGCTCCTTACATTGGTGATCAGTGGGAAGAATGTTCCTTACATTGGGGATCAGTGGGAAGAATGTCCCTTACATTGGTGATCAGTGGGAAGAATGCTCCTTACATTGGTGATCAGTGGGAAGAATGTTCCTTACATTGGTGATCAGTGGGAAGAATGTCCCTTACATTGGTGGTCAGTGGGAAGAATGCTCCTTACATTGGTGATCAGTGGGAAGAATGCTCCTTACATTGGTGATCAGTGGGAAGAATGTTCCTTACATTGGTGATCAGTGGGAAGAATGTCCCTTACATTGGTGGTCAGTGGGAAGAATGCTCCTTACATTGGTGGTCAGTGGGAAGAATGTTCCTTACATTGGTGATCAGTGGGAAGAATGTTCCTTACATTGGTGATCAGTGGGAAGAATGCTCCTTACATTGGTGATCAGTGGGAAGAATGTTCCTTACATTGGTGGTCAGTGGGAAGAATGCTCCTTACATTGGTGGTCAGTAGGAAGAACGTCCCTTACATTGGTTATCAGTGGGAAGAATGTCCCTTACATTGGTGGTCAGTGGGAAGAATGCTCCTTACATTGGTGGTCAGTGGGAAGAATGTTCCTTACATTGGTGATCAGTGGGAAGAATGTTCCTTACATTGGTGATCAGTGGGAAGAATGCTCCTTACATTGGTGATCAGTGGGAAGAATGTTCCTTACATTGGTGGTCAGTGGGAAGAATGCTCCTTACATTGGTGGTCAGTAGGAAGAACGTCCCTTACATTGGTTATCAGTGGGAAGAATGTTCCTTACATTGGTGATCAGTGATAAGAATGCTCCTTACATTGGTGATCAGTGAGAAGAATGCTCCTTACATTGGTGATCAGTGAGAAGAATGTCCCTTACATTGGTGGTCAGTGGGAAGAATGTTCCTTACATTGGTGATCAGTGAGAAGAATGCTCCTTACATTGGTGGTCAGTGGGAAGAATGTTCCTTACATTGGTGATCAGTGGGAAGAATGTTCCTTACATTGGTGATCAGTGGGAAGAAAGTTCCTTACATTGGTGATCAGTGGGAAGAATGTCCCTTACATTGGTGGTCAGTGGGAAGAATGCTCCTTACATTGGTGGTCAGTGGGAAGAATGTTCCTTACATTGGTGATCAGTGGGAAGAATGTTCCTTACATTGGTGATCAGTGGGAAGAATGCTCCTTACATTGGTGATCAGTGGGAAGAATGTTCCTTACATTGGTGGTCAGTGGGAAGAATGCTCCTTACATTGGTGGTCAGTAGGAAGAACGTCCCTTACATTGGTTATCAGTGGGAAGAATGTTCCTTACATTGGTGATCAGTGAGAAGAATGTTCCTTACATTGGTGATCAGTGATAAGAATGCTCCTTACATTGGTGATCAGTGAGAAGAATGTTCCTTACATTGGTGATCAGTGGGAAGAATGTCCCTTACATTGGTGGTCAGTGAGAAGAATGTTCCTTACATTGGTGGTCAGTGAGAAGAATGTTCCTTACATTGGTGGTCAGTGGGAAGAATGTTCCTTACATTGGTGATCAGTGGGAAGAATGCTCCTTACATTGGTGGTTAGTGGGAAGAATGTTCCTTACATTGGTGATCAGTGGGAAGAATGTTCCTTACATTGGTGATCAGTGGGAAGAATGCTCCTTACATTGGAGGTCAGTGGGAAGAATGTTCCTTACATTGGTGATCAGTGGGAAGAATGCTCCTTACATTGGTGATCAGTGGGAAGAATGCTCCTTACATTGGTGATCAGTGGGAAGAATGTTCCTTACATTGGTGATCAGTGGGAAGAATGCTCCTTACATTGGTGATCAGTGGGAAGAATGTTCCTTACATTGGTGATCAGTGGGAAGAATGTTCCTTACATTGGTGGAACCAATTGCCTTCAGAAATCACCTAATTAGTAAATAGAGTCCACCTGTGTATAATTTAATCTCAGTATAAATACAGCTGTTCTGTGAAGCCCTCAGAGGTTTGTTAGAGAACCTTAGTGAACAAACCTCATCATGAAGGCCAAGGAACACACCAGACAGGTCAGGGATAAAGTTGTGGAGAAGTATAAAGCAGGGTTAGGTTCTAAAAAAAATCTCCCAAGCTTTGAACATCTCACGGAGCTCTGTTCAATCCATCATCTGAAAATGGAAAGAGTATGGCACAACTGCAACCCTACCAAGACATGGCCGTCCACCTAAACTGACCGGGCCGGGCAAGGAAGCAGCCAAGAGGCCCATGGTTACTCTGGAGGAGCTGCAGAGATCCACAGCTCAGGTGGGAGAATCTGTCCACAGGACAACTATTAGTCGTGCTTCTCCACAAATCTGCCCTTTATGGAAGAGTGACAAGAAGAAAGACATTGGTGAAAGAAATCCATAAGAAGTCCTGTTTGCAAGGAGCCATGTGGAGGACACAGCAAACATGTGGAAGAAGGTGCTCTGGTCAGATGAGACCAAAATAGAAAGTTTTGGCCTAAAAGCAAAACACTATATGTGGCGGAAAACTAACACTGCACATCACCCTGAACACACCATCCCCACCGTGAAACATGGTGGTGGCAGCTTCATGTTGTGAGGATGTTTCTCTTCAGCAGGGACAGGGAAGCTGATCAGAGTTGATGGGAAGATGGATGGAGCCAAATTCAGAACAATCTTAGAAGAAAACCTGTTAAGCCCTGTACACACGATAGGTTTTACAGATGAAAACAGTCTGATGGACGTTTTTCATCGGACAAACCAAACGTGTATGGGCCCCATCGGTCTCTTTTCCATCGGTGTTTAAAAATAGAACATGTTTTAAATTTATCCGATGGTTAAAAAACCGATACATGTTTTAAATTTATCCGAAATTTATTAGATGGTTAAAAAACCGATAGCAAATTACTATCGTCTGTGGGGAATACCATCGGATAAAAAACCCATGCATGCTCAGAATCAAGTCGACGCATGCTCAGAAGCATTGAACTTAATTTTTCTCGGCTCATCGGAGTGTTTTAGGTCACCGCGTTTGGAAGGGTCGGTTTTTTGACTGATGGTGTGTAGGCAAGACTGATGGAAGTCAGCTTCATCGGTTTTCCGATGGAAAAGTCCATCGGTTTAAAAACCATAGGAAATCCGATCGTGTGTACAGGGCTTTAGAGTCTGCAAAAGACTTGAGACCGGGGCGGAGGTTCACTTTCCAGCAGGACAACGACCCTAAACATCCAGCCAGAGCTACAATGGGATGGTTTAGATCAAAGCTTATTCATGTGTTAGAATGGCCCAGTCACAGTCCAGACCTAAATCCCATGGAGAATCTGTGGCAAGACTTGAAAATTGCTGTTCACAGACGCTTTCCATCCAATCTGACAGAGCTTGAGATATTTTGCATTGATGAATGGGCAGAAATGTCCCTCTCTAGATGTGCAAAGCTGGTAGAGACACCCCCAAAAAGACTTGTAGCTGTAATTGCAGTGAAAGGCGGTTCTACAAAGTATTGACTCCGGGGGGCGCCATACAAATGCCCCCCACACTTTTCACATATTTATTTGTAAAAAAGTTTGAAAAACATTTATAATTTTCCTTCCACTTCACAATTATGTGCCACTTTGTGTTGGTCTATCACATAAAATCCCAATAAAATACATGTACGTTTTTGGTTGTAACATGAGAAAATGTGGAAAATTTCAAGGGGTATGAATACTTTATCAAGGCACTGTATAATCCTATGAACAATTTTTTTTTATTTGAAATGAATGGTCTTTAAGTTATTTATTATGTAGGTTCTTTAGAAGATGCTACCAACCCATCCCTCCAAATACAGATCCTGCTCTATGATCTCACAACCAATTTTAGCAGAGGAAGGGCTGCTCATGGCCCCCGCGAGTTCAAAGCGTCGTCCACCTGCAGATAAATCCCGGGACAGGAAGTATCCCGACTTTGTTCTCTGAAGGAGTGGGGGAGAGAATTACAGCCGTACCAGATAATGGTTTATCTTCTCTCGGAAATTAAACAATAGTTTGAAGTATGACTTTATTGGTTCCTCCACATCGGTAAGAGGACCTGTGATATAAACAAACAGTTGAAGGGTCTCCTTGTAAGGGAGAAGAATTCCCCACCACAAGAAACACTATTTATTAAACACGACTCTACGACGAGTGCCGAGATATTTCCACCCCGCACACGACTTGTCAGGGGAATTACCGGACTGTACGGCTCAGGATTTACAGAGAGGGAATCAGGAAACACTTACAGGTATAAAAAAAGGGGTTTACAAAGCCTAGAAGCAGGGGGCATAATTCCTGTGTGTACACCCTTGGTTGTTGCCTCTACAGCTAAAGGGGGTATCGGTTGGGGGGGGGACTGAAAAAACAGGGCTCAACTACAGGGTTTTACTGCCCCCCCCCACCTCACATGTAAACGAGCCCCTCCGTAAATGCTTTCACAGCATTAGGGCTCATTCATACTAGCAGGTGGGGGCAGTAAGACTAGGGCCGTCTTTAACACAGGGCAAAAGGGGCAGCTGCCCTGGGCCCAGTCATTGTTCTGGGGCCCAGAGCAGCTGCAACTTGAGCCCACACTGCCCGCAAATAGTTGATAAGTGGATTTGTGAGGGCCCAAGACAATGTTTGCCCAGGGTCCAATCAATAATAAAGACAGCCGAACAGTTGAGCTGGGTTTTTTATCACCCCCTCAACTGATACCTCCTTTGGCTACAGAGGCAGTGGCCAGGAGGTATACACAGGCCGCAGCCATGATGCTGTGTGGGTGCGGCAGGAATGATACCCCCCCCCCTGTTGTAACCTATTCAAGTAAACGGAGCCGCTCTGCAAGTGCCTCACAACTTCATGCAATGCAGGCGGTTGCAGCACACTAGTTCAGCAATCAAGGGGTTAAATCAAATGCCACCTGCCAAATGCTCTCTGTACAGCAATCTGAATGGAGATCACTCTTCAGAGAGCACCGCAAGTGTGAACCAGCCAATGAGGTAAACAAAGCCCCAGCACAATGTAAACGCTTTTGAGATGCATTTAGAAAGTGTTATTAGCTGGGATTATAGTACTAGAATCCATACAACAGAAAACCAACACAGAGGAGGAACCTGGCAGGCATTATTTAATTTTAGGTTTAAGTATTGCCTCCCTTCACCCCCCCCCCCCCCCCAGTCCTCACTTGATCCAGCTCTGTGCCATCTGCAGCGTCTCCATCCTCTTCTCACCATTCTCGTAGGCTTTGCTGACAGCAGCGGGAACCATTGCTTCCCACTGCTGTCAGTCAAATCCTGGAACAAGGTAGGGGGGGGGCAGGGCCAAGCCACGCTGTCTGTGTCAATGGCTCAGTATCAAGCACGCAGGTGTGCCATGACAGGAAGCGGCTTCCTATGGTGGTACACCGAGAAGAGGAGGAGCCCATAGAGCCAGCAGGGGACGTAAAAAGAGGAGGAGCAGAGAGCGCCATGTACAGAATGCAGAGTTCAGAAGTGTGCTGTGTACAGAGTGCAGAGTTCAGGATTGTGCTGTGTACAGAATGCAGAGTTCAGGGGTGTGCTGTGTACAGAGTAGAGGTCGACCGATATGGGTTTTTCTCTGGCCGATGCCGATATTTAGAAATCGGGGCGGCCGATGGCCGATATATGATGCCTATTTTAGGCCGATTTAAAAAAAAAAAAAAAAAAAAACCTCACCCACTCCACTCCTTCCTGCTTACTCCTGTCACTCTAGCACACACTTGATGTCCTCAGTACAGATGGCACTGGTTGGCACTGGCAGGTGGCACTGGTTTGGAACTGGCAGGTGGCACTGTTTTTGGACTGACAGATGGCACTGGCAGGTGGCACTGATTCGCACTGGCAGGTGGCACTATTGGCATTGGCAGGTGGCACTAGCAGGTGGCACTGGTTTGGAACTGACAGATGGCACTGGTTTGGAACTGAAAGATGGCACTGGCAGGTGGCACTGGCTGGCATTGGCAGGTGGCACTGGTTTGGAACTGACAGATGGCACTATTGGCACTGGCAGGTGGCACTGACAGATGGCACTGATTGGCAGCAGGTGGCACTGGTTTGGAACTGACAGATGGCACTAGTTTGGGACAGATGGCACTGATTGGCAGTGGCACTTGCAATTGGAACTGGTTGGCACTGGTTGGCGGTGGCACTGGCTGGCAGTGGCGGGTGACACTGGCTGGCAGTGGTTGGCACTGGCGGGTGACACTGGTTGGCACTGGAAGGTGGCACTGATTGGCACTGGCTGGTGGCACTGATTGGTGGTGGCACTGACAGATGGCACTGGCTGGTGGCACCGATTTGAGTGGCACTGATTGGCACTGGCAGGTGGCACTGACAGATAGCACCGATTGGCACTGACAGATGGCACTGATTGGCACTGATTTGCAGTGGCACTGGCAGGTTTCACTAAGCCGAGTGTAACGAACTGTGTGAAACTGACAGAGGAGAGAGAGAGCTGTTAGAATTGAGCTCGATGTGGGGGTGGGCGGGACCCAGCAGCTAAAATACACCAGCCAATGATTGGGCTGCTTTAGAAAGGGGGCGGGGCCACATACACGTAGCGGCCCGCCCAGATACCATCCCATTGGCTGGTGTAATATATCTGCTGGGTCCCGCCCACCCCGGCCGGGTCCCGCCCACCCCCGACATCGAGCTGATAGCTCCTCTCTCTCTCTCCTCTCTGTTACTTGCAGTTTCACACACACAGCGCGGCGCTTGATGCTGCCGGAGCCGCTGAGTGTGGAGAAGGGAGGAGGAAGGGCAGCCAGTGTAAAATATCGGTCCAGTTTTGATAATAATTGGCCGATGCCGATTTATCAAAAATGCCCAAATATCGGCGCCGATATATCGGTCGACCTCTAGTACAGAGTGCAGGGTTCAGGGGTGCGTTACATACAGAATGCAGGGGTGTGCTGTGTACAAAATGCAGAGTTTAGGAGTGTGCCGTGTACAGAGTGCAGGGTTCAGGAGTGTGCTATGAACAGAATGCTGAGTTCAGGAGTGTGCTGTATACAGAGTGCAGGGTTTAGGGATGCGTTATGCATATTGTGCAACCCCCCCCCCCCCCAAGCTTCTTCACATCTCACTTTCCTACCTGGCCTGGCTCTACTACCCATGTATTCGACTTATGTGTAGGCGGCTCTGCCTCGCATTGCAAGGAGATTGCTCTCCCTCTCATATTCTGGAGATCTGTCCCCGCTGTGAGTGCGTGCAGGGATCCGCTAGATACGGGAGCCACTGAGAGCAAAGCGGTCCCTTGTACATACAGAAGGCTTCTGTGTTTACAAGTGGCAGTGGGAAGTAGAGGGTTAGAGCCAGGGGTGGCAGAATGGAGTTCCACCACTTTCCAGCTGCAAAACTGGGAGCAAGGGGCCCATTTGGCCCACGGCCTTGTGTTTGACATATGTGCTCTACGTAATGGATATGCATAAGAGCCGGTTCACACCAGGGTGACTCGTCTGACAAGTCGCGTCCCACGCTTTCCAATGGAACCGTTCTAAGTAAGAGCGACTCAGGTCGCTCAGACTTAGAAAAAGGTTCCTGTACTACTTTTGGGGGCGACCCAAGGCGACCTGCATTGACTTCTATACAGAAGTCTTATGCAAATCGCCTCGGCAGGCGTCTCAAGTCGTCTTGAGATCGCGCCGCCGAGGTCGCCCCCACAAGTCGTGCCGCGTCGCGCCGCCCTGGTGTGAACCGGGTCTAAAACAGGTAAGTATAAATCTGTTATTAAAAAATATATAAACAAAATAAAGACTTTACAATCACTTTAGTGTGACAGGCATCTGATATTTAACATTTTAAAGGGGTTGTAAACCCTTGTGTTTATTCACCTTAATGAAAGGTGAAAAAACATCTGCCAGTGACCGGCCCCCCAGCCCCCCCGTTTTACTTACCCGAGCCCTGGAACTTTCCATTTCCGCCCGGGGTACTCGGCTCTTGATTGGATAGATTGAAAGCAGTGCAGCCATTGGCTCCCGCTGCTGTCAATAAAATCCAATGACGCGGGCGACTGGGGGGCGGGGCCGAGTCCTACATTCGACGTCTATGGACGCCGAATGATGGACTCAGGAGCGCGATCGCATGGTAACCCCCCGGGAGAGCACTTCTCCTAGGGGGTTATACGATGTAGAGAGGAGCCGCAGAGGGACCCCAGGAGTCAAGGATTGGGGGCCACTCTGTGCAAAACGAACTGCACAGTGGAGGTAAGTATATGTTTGTTATTTAAAAAAATATATAAATAAATTGAAGCTTTACAGTCACTTTAAAGCATGTCTAAGGGGGCCTTACACAATCTTCCCACCTGAAAAAAAAAAACCTCATCAGTCAAAAAAATGAACAAATTGCACCTGAAACGTAACAGTCACCGAGTGCAATTCTAAACCAAACTCTATCCATGAACCTGAGCAATAAAAGAAAGGTGACAATTTGCCTGCCTTGCTGTAAACACAAATGCATCTCAGTAGGGTCCGTTTTATCCAAAGGAACACAAAATAAGTCAAACGCAGGCTCAGAACGGTCATCCGCATTACACCATCGAGGAAAATGAGAACTAAACGTGGAAAACAGAGTCTGTTATACAAAATTTCGGTAAAGCCTTATATCTTCATGACAAATATATATATATATTTAAATATATAAAAAAAATGTGTATATATATATATATATATATATATATATATATATATATATATATAAATTCGTAGCACTACCCCCGCAGGAGCTGCTGGTTTTGTTTTAGGTCTTACCGTTACCTGTCTAAGAATAAGGCTAGGACACAGGTTTTTGAACAGGGACCTCCCCCAGAGGTCAAAGGTCAGAAAGCGGGTCCCCAGAGGTCAAAGGTCACTGGGCGTGGCTGACCCACCCCCACCAAAGTGTACCGCCTACACCAACTAAGTCGGGGAATGAGCAAGTCGGGGAAGTCGTATCCGTCATAGGGGTCCCATTGGAGAGTTGTTCACAGATGTCGGCACCAACACATAGGGGTTGATTTACTAAAGGAAAATCCACTTTGCACTTGAAAGTGCACATGGAAGTGCAGTCGCTGTAGATGGCTGTAAATCTGAGGGGAAGCTCTGAAATTAGGGGAAGCTCTGCTGATTTTATCATCCAATCATGTGCAAGCTAAAATGCTGTTTTTTATTTTCCTTGCATGTTCCCTGTCAGATCTACAGCATCTGCACTTCCATGTGCACTTTCAGTGCACTTTCAAGTGCAAAGTGGATTTTCCTTTAGTAAATCAACCCCATAGTCTCTTTTTCCAATGGTTTTATTCAACAAAGTCAGATAGAGGCATGGAGGGTTAGGGGAGATTCAGGCACCTTGTATTTGTGGATCACGGGTACTTCTCTAATCCAGAGGACAAACAGTTTCCACACTGGATCTAGCAACCACCGGATAGGCCTCTCTCACTGACCTAGCAGCCGGTGTGGTGCTCGGTCATAGTCCCTGCCACAGACTTGATGAATATCTTAGAGTCATTAGACAATCCTCTGCCACAGGATTGAATAACAAAGAACTTTCTGTAAAGCCAAAGTACAGTCACACAGTACCAGTCTCTTTCAGCCGATCCAGCAACACTGTGAGGTAGATGGGTCGGGATGCGTCCTCCAATTGAGTCTCCAGGCTCTTCCTGAGATACCAGCCCTTTTTGCTCGGTCCTCTCCGAGAAAAGTCCTCCCCTGGTTTCTTCAATTGCTCGGCTTCTTCCCGCAGGCGAGACAGCGCGGGACCACCCCTGGCTAGTAGGCCCCAGAAACTGCTGGGCCTACTTCCAGTAACGAGGACTCGGGCCAGCCGGCCCCGAGGCAGGAAAACTGCTACAGCACACCTTAGGCCAGGAGGGTCATCAGGTCAGTGAGGCCCGGAAGACGGTATCTGCCCCTTAAGTACCCTCTCCCAGAATGCACAGCGGGGGGACCAATCCCACTGAGCTGTTTCTGGGCAAGAGGTACCCAAATACATCCAGCCTGCTGCATTTCCAACCTTGAGCCGTGGTGACAGCGACACCCACAGTCAAGTGGAAAATGCGCAACACAGCTGGACTGGAACAGAAACCAGCAATTTACCACAATTATTCTGAGCTAAACTAAATTTACAAATAGCGCCTAGCCAATAGGAGCAGGGCGCTACACAAATAATAAATATATATCTTTTTTATGAAATCATGTAAATATAAGGTTTTACTGAAATTTAGCATATAGTACACACATACATATATAAAATAAATACTGTCAGGATGAAACCACCATAACGAACACTCAGTACCGTAGAAGTATGACATGCAGAAGTTACAGATTTCCATTCCAATGATTTATATCGGAGGTTTCCCGGCTGCAATAAATCCCCCCATTTCTCTTTTCTAACCCTCATCTGCACTTCCCAATCCTAATCCTGCATCCTCGGAAAAAAAAATCCCTTCTGATAATATTTCATATCAAACCTTCACAGCCGTCCCCCTGCAGGTCCCTGGATCGCTTGAACTCAGCAATACTGACCAAACACTGGGCTGTCACTGTGCACCCAGCACGCTCGCTCGCTCACCCCGGGGACTCCACGTTAATAATCTCCTGACTATGTCAATAATACAATGTTTTCACTAACGTCCCCTCTTCTACAAATTGGAAACATGTCCACAAGCCTGGAATTCCACAGAACCCGGAGCTCTGCAGATCTGGCGGGGTTTGTGCGTTGTGGGTTTTGGTGTCCGGGTTAGGACAATTCTTTTTATGCAAAACCTGCATTGAGACCAATACAGAGGCAGCCATTGGTGACCTTCTGAAAATGCCTATTGCCTGTTTTTTAAAGCTTTAGTACTGTCATTGACCGAAAAAATAAATAAAAAAAATACACAAGCAAGTCAGGATTTCTGATCTTTAGAATTGTGTCGGATCACTTACTTTTCATACATATAATCCAATGAGAGCACCAAACAAACATTCCAAGAGTCCAATGTAATTTAACCACTTCAGCCCCAGAAGGATTTACCCCCTTCCTGACCAGAGCACTTTTTGCGATTCGGCACTGCGTCGCTTTAACTGACAATTGCGCGGTCGTGCGACCTGGCTCCCAAACAAAATTTACGTTTTTTTTTTTCCACAAATAGAGATTTCTTTTGGTGGTATTTGATCACCTCTGCGTTTTTTTTTATTTTTTTGCGCTATAAACAAAAAAACAGCGACAATTTTGAAAACAAAAAGCAATATTTTTTACTTTTTGCTATAATAAATATCCCCCAAAATATGTATAAAAAAAACAAAATTTCCTCAGTTTAGGCCGATACGTATTCTTCTACATATTTTTGGAAAAAAAAAACGCAATAAGCGTATATTGATCAGTTTGCGCAAAAGTTATAGCGTCTACAAAATAGGAGATAGATTTATGGCATTTTTATTATTTCTTTTTTTTTTAGTAATGGCGGCGATCTGCGATTTTTTTTCATGACTACAACATTATGGCGGACACATCGGACACTTTTGACACTATTTTGGGACCAGTGTCATTTATACAGCGATCAGTGCTATAAAAATGCACTGATTACTGTGTAAATGACACTGGCAGGGAAGGGGTTAAACACTAGGGGGCGATCAAGGGGTTAAGTGTGTCCTAGGGAGTGATTCTAACTGTGGGGGGGTGGTCTCACTACAACATGACAGAGATCACCGCCTCCGATGACAGAGAGCAGTAGATCTCTGTCATGTTGCTAGGCAGAACAGGAAAATGCCTTGTTTACATAGGCATCTCCCCGTTCTGCCACTCCGTGACACGATCGCGGGCCCCCGGCAGACATCGAGTCCACGGGACTCGCTAGCATGCTCACGGAGCATGCGCCAGAAGCGCGCGTGCCCACAATGCCGCGATTTAAAGGGGACGTACGAGGTACACCCATTTGCCCAGCCGTGCCATTGTGCCAACGTAATTCATTGTGTGCTGGTCGGCAAGGGGTTAAACTGATTGTAAACCCATATTTTTTAATTTTTTTAAATAACAAACATTCTATACCTTCATGACTAAGCCCTGGGGGCTGGGCGAAACGCGTTGGCGGCATTGCCTAGACGGCGATGAAACAAAATCAAAGAAAATTCCCAGCTCCACTCACCAGCTATTCTGTTACCAACCGAATTAACCTGTCTAACAGTCTGCGTTAAAAATAGGGGATTAGGTAGCACACATTTGCAGATACATGCGTAAGCTGCGGAGGCCCCCCAATATTATCTGCACTCCTAGCTCTATACATTTTTGAGAGCCTTCTAGACAGAGCTGGCTGAGGCTTCTATCACTTACGGCGATGGATGGCTTTGCATGGCGCGTGGCATTGGGGACACTTTTTTGGTTCTATAGCTTGTATGGAGTCAGGACAGACTCTCATCCAACCTGCACCCACAGCGGAACCTACCGGGCAGGGCTGTAGAAGAAGCCTGACAACGGACTCAAAAGTTTATTCGGGTTCACAAATTTGTTATACTTATCTGCTCTGGGCAATGCTTTTGAACAGAGCAGCCCTCTTCTGGCTCCTCCCCCCTGCCCACCATAGCAAGCCTCTTCTTGCTATGGGATACTAATGCGGGCTCAATCCCGATTTGCGCTGCCTGCATCCATGGACACACAAAGCATGGCTCAGCCCTGCCCCTAGCTACCTCCTCGCTGGCTGTGATTGACAACAGCATGAGCCAATAGCTCCCACTGCTGTCTCTGAGCCTATGAGGAGAAAGAGAACCGAGAGAGCCGCTGCTCTCATGCACATCGCTGGATCAAAATCGGCTTAGTAAGTATAAGGTGAGCAGGGGCTGGGGGGCTGGGAAGCTGCACTCAGAAGGTTTTTTTGCCTAAAACGCAATGTTCTAAAACATTCAGCCTTTAGAACCACTTTAAGGATACATTTTTTTTTCATAGCGGAATAACGCATTTCAGGCTTTAGCTGCATTCATGAACACTGGTGTAACCTGCCCTCCTGAAACATTCCCAGCAGTAAATCACAGTGCAGATTTATTTAGTATCTACTTACCTGAGTCCGTTAAAGCGCAGTCAAACCCGCTGAACTTTTTTTTTAGAACCCTGTAAGGCAAAAGGCATAATGAGCTAGTATGCGCCGCATACTAGCTCATTATGAAATACTTACCTTAGAACGAGGCATTGGTAACTTACCTGGTCCACGCCGAGGAAGATGACATGTTGCCTCGGCATGTCTTTCGGGTATCCCGGCTCCAGCGCTGTGAGTGACTGAAGCCGCAATGTCGTCACTCCCGCGCATGTGCGCGGGAGACTTCTTTCCGGCAAGGTCCGGCGTCTGCCGGCCCTTCAGCCGAGAATCCCCTGTGCGCATATGCCACTGCAGTCAGCGGCTCATTGCAAGGGAAATATCTCCCAAACCGTAAAGGTTTAGGAGATATTTTTTTATACATACAGGTAAGCCTTATTATAGGCTTACCTGTAGGTAAAAGTTAACAAAATTACTATACAACCACTTTAAGTCCTGATGAAGGGGGAGTATGTTAAGCCACCGAAATGCGTTGCATTTATTCTGCTATAAATCAGTTTGATCATTAAATTACCTTGGACTCCTGAACGCGTTTTTTGGCGCTCTCATTGGATTGTATGTATTTCTCAACTCTTGATTGGGATCAGGGAAACAAAGGGGAGTCCCCATCTTGTGGAGTGCTACCAAACTGCAGCCCAGTGACCCTTCGAAATTCTGAATCCAGCTCCTCATTTGTTCCTGTGTTTGGATTAGTTACTCTGACAGTACTGAAGCCAGAGTATAGGCACGATATCAATAAAATTGCTAACCTATTAAAAAAGAAAAAAACTATAGTAATTCCTTTTTGCCACTAGATGTCCCCAGTGTTCCAAGTCGAATGACAGCCAACATAATTCAACCCGCTTCCTATGAGCCCAGGTTGTCGAGGACCCGCCCTTCTGTGGGGGATGTCATCATGCAGCCCGGGCTCATTTCATTGCATGAGCATTGTTCAGTACAGCAATAAGGAACCCCCCCAGCTGCTACAAAAAATATGTGTGTATACATACATACACACTTTTTTTTTTTCCCCCAAGCGCAACGGGCCTTAGGTTTTTTAAGACATTTACTTTATAGCAAAGTAAACATGGACAGTATATAAACTTTTTTTTAGCTGGCAGAACATTTGCAATTCTATTTAGGCATTCTGCATCCCTAGGTGGTGGGGGGACATCACTATTCACTGCTGCAGCACTGCAACTTCAGGAGTCACCCATTGGACTACTGCGGTCACACTGCAGATCTCCTCCAATGCACAGTTTAATATTTTTTGTAAGACAACTGTATTCACAACAAAAAAAAAAAAATGTAAACATTGTCACACAAACTATCATATAAAAATAATTCAGAACATGTAATTGTATCATTGGGGATGAAGCACAGCTCATTCAAAAGTAGCCGGCCCCTGTCAGGTGTTTGGCGGCATTCTGCTAAGCGGTATTCACGCTCAGTAAACAGTCCAAGATACGGTGACCCCCATTAAAAGACCACGGGGTCATTAAAAGTAAAAGAGTCACCTTGACTTCCAAAACGCCCGTGTTAATAATTAAATGGGACAAGTTAAAAAGTAAACAGGTGAGAGCCCAAATCATTTCATGTGGTGGGAAAAAATGTTTCCAGCTGGACACGCCGGCCGTCCTCTCCTCTGATACCACAAAAAGGAATGACCAGTATTCTGCGACATCACAGGATATAATAATAATTTTTAAAAAAGTTCAGATTCACAGTGTATGTGCGCCCCCTTCTGTCCACTGTTAGGAATAGCTTTCATCTGATTACTAGCCGAGTTTTATTACTGTACAAAACAAAACAAAAACAGATTATTCTGTGAAAAAAAAAGAAAAAGATAAACTTAACTGTGCACATCGCCCTTTTTCACTTTGGTGCCTAGAAAATCCTTATCTAACTCAATGATTTTTATTATTGTAGTCACACAGATACATTTATATCTGTAGAAATAGAAGGCAACGCAGGGAGGCTGCCATAGACCAAAAAGGGTGGGCAACCTTTGAGAGGTGCAGATCTATCTAAACAACACAAAAGAGATTAAAAAAATCACCGTGGTTCAGTGACTTTTTTTTTTTTTTTTTTTTTAGAAATAAACTAGCAAGGCTTAAGGAAATTGTAAGGAAAACTTAGAAAAATATAATAAAACAAACATCACTGTAAAAATATGAACGTAGCCTACTTTAAAAGTGGACAGTGTCAGTCAGTAGGGCAGTGGACGGTGTCAGTAGGTCAGAGGTTGGTGTCAGTAGGGCAGTGGAACGGTGTCAGTAGGTCAGAGGTTGGTGCCAGCAGGTCAGAGGTTGGTGTCAGTAGGGCAGTGGACGGTGTCAGTAGGGCAGTGGACGGTGTCAGTAGAGCAGTGGACGGTGTCAGTAGGGCAGTGGACGGTGTCAGTAGAGCAGTGGACGGTGTCAGTAGAGCAGTGGACGGTGTCAGTAGGGCAGTGGAACGGTGTCAGTAGAGCAGTGGACGGTGTCAGTAGGGCAGTGGACGGTGTCAGTAGAGCAGTGGACGGTGTCAGTAGAGCAGTGGACGGTGTCAGTAGAGCAGTGGACGGTGTCAGTAGGGCAGTGGAACGGTGTCAGTAGGGCAGTGGACGGTGTCAGTAGAGCAGTGGACGGTGTCAGTAGAGCAGTGGACGGTGTCAGTAGGGCAGTGGACGGTGTCAGTAGGGCAGTGGACGGTGTCAGTAGGGCAGTGGACGGTGTCAGTAGAGCAGTGGAACGGTGTCAGTAGGGCAGTGGGACGGTGTCAGTAGGGCAGTGGACGGTGTCAGTAGGGCAGTGGACGGTGTCAGTAGGGCAGTGGACGGTGTCAGTAGAGCAGTGGACGGTGTCAGTAGAGCAGTGGACGGTGTCAGTAGGGCAGTGGACGGTGTCAGTAGGGCAGTGGACGATGTCAGTAGGGCAGTGGAACGGTGTCAGTAGGGCAATGGAACGGTGTCAGTAGGGCAGTGGACGGTGTCAGTAGGGCAGTGGACGGTGTCAGTAGAGCAGTGGACGGTGTCAGTAGGGCAGTGGAACGGTGTCAGTAGGGCAGTGGACGGTGTCAGTAGAGCAGTGGACGGTGTCAGTAGAGCAGTGGACGGTGTCAGTAGAGCAGTGGACGGTGTCAGTAGAGCAGTGGACGGTGTCAGTAGAGCAGTGGAACGGTGTCAGTAGGGCAGTGGAACGGTGTCAGTAGAGCAGTGGACGGTGTCAGTAGAGCAGTGGACGGTGTCAGTAGGGCAGTGGATGGTGTCAGTAGGGCAGTGGAACGATGTCAGTAGGGCAAAAGATGGTGTCAGTAGAGCAGAGGACGGTGTCAGTAGAGCAGTGGACGGTGTCAGTAGAGCAGTGGAACGGTGTCAGTAGGGCAGTGGACGGTGTCAGTAGAGCAGTGGACGGTGTCAGTAGGGCAGTGGACGGTGTCAGTAGGGCAGTGGAACGGTGTCAGTAGGGCAGTGGAACGGTGTCAGTAGGGCAGTGGACGGTGTCAGTAGGGCAGTGGACGGTGTCAGTAGAGCAGTGGACGGTGTCAGTAGGGCAGTGGAACGGTGTCAGTAGGGCAGTGGACGGTGTCAGTAGAGCAGTGGACGGTGTCAGTAGAGCAGTGGACGGTGTCAGTAGAGCAGTGGACGGTGTCAGTAGAGCAGTGGACGGTGTCAGTAGAGCAGTGGACGGTGTCAGTAGAGCAGTGGAACGGTGTCAGTAGAGCAGTGGACGGTGTCAGTAGAGCAGTGGACGGTGTTAGTAGGGCAGTGGACGGTGTCAGTAGGGCAGTGGATGGTGTCAGTAGGGCAGTGGAACGGTGTCAGTAGGGCAATGGAACGGTGTCAGTAGGGCAGTGGATGGTGTCAGTAGGTCAGAGGTTGATGTCAGTAGGGCAGTGGATGGTGTCAGTAGAGCAGAGGACGGTGTCAGTAGAGCAGTGGACGGTGTCAGTAGAGCAGTGGACGGTGTCAGTAGAGCAGTGGACGGTGTCAGTAGAGCAGTGGATGGTGTCAGTAGGGCAATGGAACGGTGTCAGTAGGGCAATGGAACGGTGTCAGTAGGGCAGTGGATGGTGTCAGTAGGTCAGAGGTTGATGTCAGTAGGGCAGTGGATGGTGTCAGTAGAGCAGAGGACGGTGTCAGTAGAGCAGTGGACGGTGTCAGTAGAGCAGTGGACGGTGTCAGTAGAGCAGTGAACGGTGTCAGTAGGGCAGTGGATGGTGTCAGTAGGGCAGTGGAACGGTGTCAGTAGGGCAATGGAACGGTGTCAGTAGGGCAGTGGATGGTGTCAGTAGGTCAGAGGTTGATGTCAGTAGGGCAGTGGATGGTGTCAGTAGAGCAGAGGACGGTGTCAGTAGAGCAGTGGACGGTGTCAGTAGAGCAGTGGACGGTGTCAGTAGGGCAGTGGACGGTGTCAGTAGGGCAGTGGATGGTGTCAGTAGGGCAGTGGAACGGTGTCAGTAGGGCAATGGAACGGTGTCAGTAGGGCAGTGGATGGTGTCAGTAGGGCAGTGGAACGGTGTCAGTAGGGCAGTGGATGGTGTCAGTAGGTCAGAGGTTGATGTCAGTAGGGCAGTGGACGGCGTCAGTAGTTTATTTTTTACCATATTTTTTTATTAACTTTTACGTTTTTTTAGGAGACCCATTGGGGGGCTTTGGTGAAATATCAGATCTCAAAACAGACCACTGATGTCTCACTTTTGAGACAGAGAAGAGGACTGAGGACAGAGATTTCTTAGTCCCTTTCTCTGCAGTCTCAGCTGCACTGGACAGTAAATGAATAGGATGTGTTCTGTGCTGAGTGGCTTCCTGTTCATTCACAAACTGAAGCATAGTAAACACGGTCAATGATAGTCACCGATCAATGACTGCGTTCATTCAGAAAAGGAAGAAGCCTGTAATTTACACATTTACTGACTCCTTCTCCCGCTCTCCATCCTGAAACATCCCCTGTAGCAGCCAGTCAGAGAGATGAGAAGAGGGACCATAGGAGCACATGGGGGGCCCGGCATCAGAAGAAAGAGGAACCTGAAGAGGAGTGGCGGCGGGGGGCGGAATTTAGAGGAACCAGTCTGCTGTATTAGGCACCACTGGAGCTCGGGAACTAAATGTAAATTCCTTTAATGCCAAAACATTGCAACAACAGAAATAAAATGTTTCCATACAGACTGCTGCAAATTGGGTACTGAACCAAAACGAAAAAAAATTGTTTCATGGCTGATGGTATCATTCCAGAGTATAATTTTGGCAAGTGGATCTTTCAATCAATAAGAAAAAACTTGCATACATGTTTGTGCATACACACAACACAATGCATACACACTTAGGGGTCTATTTATAAAACATTCGTTGGATGAATGTCAGAAGCATTCATCCAGGCTGCACAGAAGATGGCCAGAGACTGTGGACACCTTTCAATGATGGAAAGACTATAGACACCGTACAATGATGAGCAGCGACTGTGGACACCGTACAATGATGAGCAGCGACTGTGGACACCGTACAATGATGAGCAGCCACTGTGGACACCGTACAATGATGGGCAGAGACTGTGGACACCTTACAGTGATGGTCAGAGACTGTGGACACCTTACAGTGATGGACAGAGACTGTGGACACCTTACAGTGATGAGCAGCGACTGTAGACACCTTACAGTGATGGTCAGAGACTGTGGACACCTTACAGTGATGGTCAGAGACTGTGGACACCTTACAGTGATGGTCAGAGACTGTGGACACCTTACAGTGATGGTCAGAGACTGCGGAAACCTTACAGTGATGGTCAGAGACTGTGGACACCTTACAGTGATGGTCAGAGACTGTGGACACCTTACAGTGATGGACAGACTATAGACACCGTACAATGATGGACAGAGACTGTGGACACCGTAAAATGATGGGCAGAGACTGTGAACACCGTACAATGATGGCCAGCGACTGTGGACACCGTACAATGATGGACAGAGACTGTGGACACCGTACAATGATGGTCAGAGACTGTGGACACCGTACAATGATGGGCAGAGACTGTGGACACCGTACAATGATGGGCAGAGACTGTGGACACCGTACAATGATGGGCAGAGACTGTGGACACCGTACAATGATGGGCAGAGACTGTGGACACCGTACAGTGATGGGCAGAGACTGTGGACACCGTACAGTGATGGGCAGAGACTGTGGACACCTTACAGTGATGGTCAGAGACTGTGGACACCTCACAGTGATGGTCAGAGACTGTGGGCACCTTACAGTGATGGTCAGAGACTGTGGACACCTTACAGTGATGGTCAGAGACTGTGGACACCTTACAGTGTTGGTCAGAGACTGTGGACACCTTACAGTGTTGGTCAGAGACTGTGGACACCTTACAGTGATGGTCAGAGACTGTAGACACCTTACAGTGATGGTCAGAGACTGTGGGCACCTTACAGTGATGGATAGATTGTGGACACCTTACAGGAGATGGTCAGAGACTGAAGACATGCTACAAGAGATAGACAGAGACTGCGGACATGTGACAAGAGACTGCTAGAGATCACTTCCAATTAGCAAATCAATGCTCCCACTCTTATTACTGACTGCTGGGGTTCCAGGGCCAGAAAACATGTATCAAAGGGCTGCATCTGGCTTTGGGGATGTAGATTGGGCACCAGGGCTGTAGAGATTTCTCAATTTTTTTAAAAGAGGGAAGACGAAATACGAGTTTCCCTCCAAGAAGCGTTATTTTGTTTGGTTCTCGCTGCATTTCACTAATTGGTTCTCCAATCCGTCTCCTTTTCACACTTTGGCGTTGCGGCTTCTGCGAACATTTTTAAACTGCAAAAAAAATCTGCAGCCAAGAATTCAGCGTCAGAACGGGTCACAGTGTGACCAAACAAGAAGCAATAATTTTTTCTGCGCTTTAGAAATAAATGTGTGTGGAACAGATGGAAGATCTCGCTTATCTGGACATCTGTGAGCAGCAGGAAGCAGACTCGGATATTCCATCACCAAACTGCTAGAAAAACACAGCGAACGCTCCAGGCTCCGCTGACCCCTGAAATTAAATTCAAACAGAATACGAGGCGCGGCTTTGATGTGCGAGATGTGAGGAAAGATGTTCACAGGAATACGGGGAGGGTGTAACGGATTCCAGCGAGCGTACCCTACGCAAAATTCAATTTATTACCCCCCTCCCCCCTTATCCGCCCTTCTCCTCCCACATACATTGGGTTGGATATACATTGTGTCTACAGGGACATGTCCTACGTCTTCCAGGTCATCCTCGTCTCATCACCTTCTCAAACTTTTTGTCTTTTTTTTTTTCTGCAGTTGCAGCTTTAGCCTAGGTCTCCACTATTGCGACCGGAAAGTCGCACGATTTTGCTGTGATTTTTGATGCGATTTGAAGCAATGCCTGCGTATTCTTGAGGTCTATGGACCTCAAATCGCATCAAAAAGGGACCAAAGTAGTGCAGGGACTACTTTGAAGTCGCTGCGATTTTAACGCCGCACAGATATTGGAAATCATGGGGTACAACTTGTCATGTGACTTTGCAGTCCCAAGTCGCATGACAAGTCGCACAAGTGGAAACCGAGAAATAGGCTCCGTTCACATCTATGGGGGCGACAATCGTGGTAAAATCGCGCAAATAGAATCGCGGGATGCCCGTCGCCTAAAAGAAGATCATGTACTTCTTTTGGGGGACAGACGCCCCGCGATTCTGTTTTGCGCGATTTTACCGCAATTGTTGCCCCGACAACTCGCGGGAACATCGCGCTGCATTTGGGGTGCTATTGAAATTGACGGGCAAAGCACCGAGAACGCAGGGGCGTCCCACGATTTGTTGCTATTGTGAATCGCCCGTCATTCGGAACGTGGAGCTGTGAACGGAGCCTTAAGCCCCGTACACACGGTCTGACTTTTGGCCAACAAACTTCATTTTGAGCAAGTTGGACCAACAATTAGACCGTGTGTACGCTCCATCGGACAAACTTTTTTTTTTTTTTTTAATGTTTTTATCGGACAAAAGTTGGGTCTGCAAACGGACAAACTTTTGCCCAACAAAAGTCCGATGGAGCAAAGTCTGACCGTGTGTACAGAAAACCATCGGACTTTTGTCCGATGGACAAAACAACTAATGTTAAAATCAACCAACAATAGCAGAAGTTGACCAAAGGGTGGCGGTAAAGAGCAGAAAAGAGCAGAAAAAACACGTGATGTTGCAAAAAGTTTTGGGAAAGTTTGCAGAAAAGTCCTGTGGTGTGTATGCTATGGGTGTTCCCGACCAACTCCGTTCGGACAAAAATCCAGGGAAAAGTCCGATGGAAGTCCGACCGTGTGTACGGGGCTTAAGGCTGCATTCACAATACAGCGTTCTCAATCGCTGGCAGATTTGCAGTGGATCTGACGGCGCCGAGGCGTGAATGACAAAAGGCGGGGCTCGCATTCGAGATGCCATTCATTTGAATGACACCTCAAGTCGCGGTGCGGGTCTGCCGTGATTGTCGTGCGATAAATCACGCTGCAATCGCGGCTAACCCGCAGCGTGGGACGCATGTCGCCCGAAAGTAGCTCCTGAACTATTTTCGGGCGGCGTGCATCCCGTGATGCGGGTTGTCGTGATTGCAGCGCGATTTATTTGAGGTGCCATTCAAATGAATGGCATCTCGAATGCGAGTCCCGTGTTTTGTCATTCACACCCCGGCGCAAATCGCGGGCAGATCCGCAGCAAATCTGCCAGCGATTCAAAACGCTGTATTGTGAATGCAGACTCAGAACACCACCGCCTGCATTTACCTTCACCTGCAAACCGTGCATAACGTAGCAGGTAGGGAACCCCCCAAACAGCCTCTGTTTAGAAAAAGAGGATTGAGATCACCCCAATAAGGGCCCAGTTAGGGCACACAAGTGGCCAAGGGGTGGTAAAACTAGATGATTGAGCCTTGGTTTTACCGCCCCTGATTGCCTGCCTAAACACGGGCATGCAGCCACTCTTGGCTGGACATGCAGCTGCACATGGCTATACACATGCAACAGCAAAAATGAAACAACATGTTGCATTCAGCAGGCATCAGCCGCGCTAAATGTGACCAACACAAGTCGCAAACGCCCTGCAACTGCATGCAATGAACACATTGCAGCGATGCAGTGCGCGGCATTAACAGGGTTAATTCAGGCAGTGAGGAGGCGATATAGCATCGCATGCGCACTTGCGCAGCAAAAATTATCCCCGCTGTTGCGTTCAGCAGGCAGCACCACCCGCTGACTGTGACCCATTCTACTGAGTGGGAGCACTCCGCAATTGCCCCGCATCCTCCTGTCCGAATTGGTCCTAGTTAGTATGTATGTATATGAGATAGGGACCTTAAAGAGTAACTCCACTTTTGTTAAAAAAAAAAAAAAAAAACCCTCCCCCTTCTGGGTGATTTCTGTACATTGCAGGGATTATAACAAACTTGGTTGCAGATTCCTACCTTTTGTTATTCTGAAGAAATCCCTGTTTGTTTCTCTGTGGAAAGTGCATCTGTATGGAAGTGGTTTCATAAATGATCAATCAGCTGCTGCACCTGCAGGGCTCTAATGAGGAAAGTGACAAGGTCTGCATCCCTTTAGGCGTGATTTCCCTTCAGGAGTATCTCACCAGAAATTACATTTTTGTTGCAGATGATGCCAAAAATCTGATTTGTATCTTAGTGCAGACTTCTGGAAAATCAGTGAGCCAATCACACAAGCAGGAAATTATGTTTTGGGGGGGGGGGGGCGCTCTGTATAACATCTGTGTACAGAGCGCCTCCAGGAGGCCATATTGCATTTTACAGATAATTACAGCACTGCTGATTGAAAAGGAAAGATCATTTTTAATAAAATTCAATTACAATATGACTTGTGTAGCAATTATATACGCTATATTAATTATTTTTATTCTTTTGCTATTTTTTACCCCCCCCCCCCCCCATGAAAGTGGAGTTACCCTTTAAATTGTAAGTTCCTCAAGGACAGGAATAAATACAATGTTACACACCGATTGGACAATCTCCTGTAGATCTACCAACAATGACATACTGAGAGGTCCTGCCCGGGTGGATAAAACTAAAACAGATTGTTTACGTTGTGTACATGACCGAATCTTGGCCCGGTTCAGTAGGGACCAACCAAGATTCGATCAATCTATGAGCAGGCTGGTTGTACTGAAGTTGATCCATCAATCGACTTCAGTACAACTAGCCTGTCTGAATTTTTTTTTTCATGTGATCACTGCCGGTGGCTATTGCCGCCAGTAGTAATCATTGTGTTCTGCTGGTAGAGAAAGCTCCCCACTGGCACAGCACAATATCCCTGAGGGAAGGATTCCCATTGACTATGTTGATGGGAGAATCAAGCGATTTTCTTTCCATCCAGCCGTGGTAGAAGTAATGAAAATTGCATAATCTATGGGCTTAGTTTGCTGTTATGCTGACCCCATACACAGTTAGGGCTCTTTCACACGGGGCGGATCCGTGAAGATCCGCCCCGTGAAGCTCCGCTTGCTCAGCGGGGATCGCTCCTTTGATCCCCGCTGAGCCGACGGATGACTGGGCGGTCCCCGCACACTGTGCAGGCACCGCCCTGTCAGAGCGCCGCTCTCCCCTATGGGGAATTGGATGACGACGGACCGTAGAGTCCGTTGTCATCCGATCCGCTCCGCAGACGGAAGGAAAAATAGGATTTTCCTCCGTCACACTTTTTCGGAAAGCGGAGCGGATGTCACCGCTGATATCCGTGCTTCCATAGGGGTGCATGGAGGATCCGTTTCAGGTCCGCCTAAAAAACTGACAGGCGGACCTAAACGGACCTCCGTGTGAAAGAGCCCTTAGGTGGATGGAGGAATTCCCCCCCATTCGTGTCAGGACAAAAGCAAAATATACTGATTAGCAGCTGCAACTCAATCCAACACATTCCTCTGACAGATGTCGATTAAACAATCAATTTCTGTTGAGCGGGGGGGAGCCCACACACTGATCGAAATTCATCCCTTCCCAGCTGGGTGGCCGGCTTAAGGAGACCGTACAGAAATTGTACTCACTGTGTGTGTCCACCTTAAGTCCCTGGTTAACAAAACTGGTGCAAAAACCCTGCGAATCCTGTGTGGGTTCCTGCATCGCACACTGAATCGCACACCGATTCACACAGACATCTGCAAACCGCTGGGAGGTGTCAATGTAAAGTTAATGACACCCCTAAATCAGTTCGCAGATCGCAGCGCAAACTATGAAATGGTACAGGAATCAGATCACATGGGTGTGAACATTCATGCGATCCGATGATTCCAGTGTGGACCAAAAAAAAAAGTGTCCTGCACCATTTTGGTGCGAATGCGATGCGAATTTGCATCGCACAGACATCGCATGTGATCTGCACAGCAATGCAGTGTGAATCAAATGCAAGGTCTGTGATCGCACCAGTGTGAACCTTAGGCCCCTTTCACACTTATACGACTTGTCCCACCATTAGCGATGGCAAAGTAGCGTGACAAGTCCTTTCCCATGATTTTCAATGACAACCATTCATATTAGTGCGACTTTAATGTAGTCCCTGCACTACTTTGGTCGGATTTTGATGCCACTTACACAGGCATTCCCTGAAATCTCTGCAAAATCGCGTGACTTTGAAGTTGCACTAGTGTGAAAGGGGCCTAACACCTAATCACAAGCAGGGTGCATAACAATCGATGATTTATTTATTTTTAAAATAAAAAAATCTTATTTTTTTGATTTAAATCAGATTTTTGGGATTTTTATCAAATATATTTTAATAAAATGCCTTTGAAGTAAAAATATATCTAAAGATAGTTTTCTATTTAAGATACATTAATAGTTTAGTTTATTCAGCATGAAATGGAGCTTAGTTATGTAGCATGAGGCTGTATATTCTGCAATATTTTTATTTTTAGTAAACTCATTCAATAAATCCAAGCTCTGCAAGCTGAGATAACATGCACTGCATTGATGCATTCACACAATGTCACAGTAACCGTGAGATAAAACAAAGTTCAGGAATGTTCCTTTATCCCATTGTTTTGCAAATCTATGTACACTACAAACTGTATGATTGAATCGGTTCTGATATTGCTGTTTTACTAACCTGACAGCTTATTATTCTAAACAGGAAACCTTCATTTTGTTTGCAAATATTAAAGATTCTAACTACCAGCAAGAATAAGTCCTTACATTTAAAGAGCACCACCTGTCATTTCAGATCCATCATGGCAGCGCCTGTAAGTGGACATCCACTCACCCGCTGCCGCCACGTCCCCTCACCTTGTTGTGTCACTGCCACATCACCAGCCGTCCCAATTAAAGTGAATGGGACTGTCGGTGAGCCAACAGCGGGTCAGAGGAGGAGCCAACAGCGGGCGAGAGGAGGAGCCAACAGCGGGTGAGAGGAGAAGCCAGCAGCGGGTCAGAGGAGGAGCCAGCAGCAGGTCAGAGGAGGAGCCAACAGCGGGTCAGAGGAGGAGCCAACAGCGGGTCAGAGGAGGAGCCAACAGCGGGTGAAAGGAGGAGCCAACAGCGGGTGAGAGGAGGAGCCAGCAGCGGGTCAGAGGAGGAGCCAGCAGCGGGTCAGAGGAGGAGCCAGCAGCAGGTCAGAGGAGGAGCCAACAGCGGGTCAGAGGAGGAGCCAACAGCGGGTCAGAGGAGGAGCCAACAGCGGGTCAGAGGAGGAGCCAACAGCGGGTCAGAGGAGGAGCCAACAGCGGGTCAGAGGAGGAGCCAACAGCGGATGAGAGGAGGAGCCGCTGCTGGACAGAGATGACAGTTGTTCTTTAAAAATTATGATTTAAATCAAGCCTTTTTACTAGTGATTTAAAGTGGAAGTAAACCCTCCTATTGTTTTCAGCCAAGGAAGCTGCCATCATCTTGGCTTCTGTTTCATCCTTAACTGCCATGATGCTGCACATGTGATCAGTTATGAAACCAGCCATTGGATAGTTTAAGGCCCCATGCACACGAGACGCTGTTATTTGCTGTTGAACGCGCGTTCAGAGGCAGTTGGACGCTTTTTTCAACTGCTCCTGAACCCATTCAATGTTATTCTATGTGTCCATGCACACACTCTCGTTTTTTGGCGTTTACAAGCAGTTGCGTTTAACCTCGTTTTTCCAGAAGCAAAAAAATGGGTTCAGTCGCAAAAGTTTTCCACGTTTCAGACGCTAAACGCTGCTAAACGCGGCTAAACGCGGCTAAACGCGGTACCGGCGTTTTGCCGCGTTTGCGTTTATAAGCGTTTTTAAAGGTGACCTATTTTTTAACATTAGAAATCTCAAAAATTATGGCAAATGATGAAAAACTATTAAAAAATATAAAAGAAAACTGTAATTGCTTGCATTGCATTGTGGACAATCCACAACTTGTGGCAGGTAACGTGGCCAGGTGACGTGGCAGGTGACGTGGCAAGTGGATAATCCACAACTTGTGGCAGGTGACGTGGCCAGCTGACGTGGCAGGTAACGTGGCCAGGTGACGTGGCAGGTAACATGGCCAGGTGACGTGGCCAGGTAACGTGGCATGTGGACAATCCACAACTTGTGGCAGGTGACATGGCACGTGATGTGGCCAGGTGACATGGCAAGTGGACAATCCACAACTTGTGGCAGGTGACGTGGCCAGGTGACGTGGCAGGTGACGTGGCAAGTGGACAATCCACAACTTGTGGCAGATGATGTGGCAAGTGACACGCTAAATACAAGTACACTGCTGCTCTCTCAGCTGCTGCTACTCACTCTGGTCTCACAAACTGGCTGAAATGGTTAAAATGTACTCTTTTTTGAGCTTAGGGAGGGTCTATGATGAAACGCTTATAAACGCAAACGCGGTTAAACGCCGCTAAACGCGGCCGCAAACGCGGCAAAACGCGCGTTTATAAACGCCGGTTTCAGCGTTTAAAAACGTGTGTTCAGCAGAGTTTGCACCTGTGTCTCGTGTGCATGGGGCCTAACAAGTTTAGTTGAGAGCACAACCATTATGACAGTTTGCATTCCCGGCATGTCGGGAATGTAACTGTTTTTTTAAACTGTTAAATCAATGGGTTTACTTCCACTTTAAATCAAATCCACCCTGGTCACAAGCACTGCTAATTCTATTTATTTGATAAAGATTATTTACAGCCAAGCTGCAGTTACATGATTACTTCTATTTTAAAGGGGCTTTCTTCCCCACCCTCAGGCGATTTGTACGTAGTCGTCTTATAAAATATATTATCTTTGTGTAGCGGAGTGTTCAATTTAGGGGATGTGTCTGAGTGGTAACCAGGCTCAGACACCTTAAATTGTTAGGAGTTATGGACCATTTTTGTCCTCAGGGGATAGTATTGGTGTGAAGTTCCCTGTGGCCTATGAGTGGCGCTGCCATATTGGGCCGGGGTTGAACTATCAATACAGTGCTGTGCCTTTTGTGACCCCTCTCGGCAGCCATACAGTGGGGCGGGGAACCTGCTGTGCGTGCCAGGAGAGGATATAAAAGGGGCAGACATCTTCTGAGCGGGGTCCACCCCCAGGCACCTTCAGCCTGGGAGTGGGTGTGGCTCATCTCCGGGTGCCCTCGGCCGGGAGGCTGTGTTCCGGGTTCCACCTCAGGCACCTTTAGCCTGGGGTGAGGTACTATCTCACTGTTCCTGTCCACCGGGGTATAGAGACCCGGGGGCTTCAGCGATGGCTCGGGGCCCAGCGCCTTCGGCTGGGGTCCGCTAGGGATTGAGGAGTCCAGGGTGCAGCCTTGCGAGGGGACCCGCACCCTAAGAGAAGGGAGGATCATTCTGAGGAACCGATGCGGGAGTCACGGTGAAGGAAGGGTCTGGTGATTCTCTGGGGGGGGGGGGGGGGACATCTTCTCCCTGATAGCGGCCATGTTCTAGAAAGGGAGTTCAAGTTCATCAGGTCCGTGGCAGTGGCCTTATTCACCAGGTCTGTGGCAGACACCAACTTCACGGTCTGTAGCAGAGACTGTGCGCCTAAAACTGTTTGAGAATCTGAGCAGTGAAGAGTTTGAGCTACGTTTGTGCCTGGACCTCCTCCACACCTTAGGCTGTTCTGTTTCCTTTGCTCCAACCCTTTCCTATCCAAAGAGACTGTTTATTACAAAATGAGAATAAATACTGAGTTGGAGATTCCGATGGTGTGGACATTTACATTACTGGGGAAGTCAAGGACTTGCATCTACACATGGTAGAGGTGAGAATCATTCTCAGGAGGACTTTGACTCTGGCTGCAGACACGACCCAAAAATAACACCGCTCAACCTCTTTACACAGGAGGGTACGGGCTTCTGGTGCGGTGTGCCTGTCTCCCCCTGCGTGGAGCCGAGTTAAATGCAGGAGGGGGATAGGTGGGTGCGCTAGATTTGCATTTTAGCTCCCTTCTGTGAGGTTTTAAAAAGTGTGTGCAATTTCTCAATAAATACACCAGAGGGCGACACTGCACCATTATTTGTACTGTCAGACTACATTTACTGACAGCGCTCGGCACTGATGATTTCCCATCTACAGGGAAGCTGCAGGTCACGATTTTCACCATGTTATCTTACAACACAAGTGCAGTTAGTGGGGGTGATTGATCGCACAGGCATTTGATTGTTATTGATCCTTCCGGAAGAAAGTAAATGTTGGCATTATCGGACTGTTCCTCCACATGGGTATAAGTAGCCAGCCAAGAGAGATACATTCGATTTAATCCGTAAGCACCTTAATCCTGCATATATATATATATATATATATATATATATATATGGATCTCAGGGTGGGGCAGAGGTCTGCTTATTCTTGTTGTTCACTTAAAGCGGTAATGTACCCAAAAGAAAACATTTATATTATATTGCAGCTTACCAATTCCTAGAGGTGGTGTCTGCATTAGTATTCTTTTTAGGTTTTCTTTCCCTCATTTACACCTGGTGATTCAGCCAATAAGTCAGTTGTATTTGAAAGCAGAAGCTCTCTTGTAGTTACAGGGATGGGACAAACCATTAGCCACTGACAGGGGTGCTTACATTGATCAACATTTTTGATGTATTTATCCATTCTAAAACCTTTATCCCAAAAAGAAAAAAAAAAAAAAAAAGATTATAAAGTATTAGCTAAAGTTTGGCTTAAAGTTTTAGTGTATTTAAATCTGCTAGTCCGTCTAACACTCCCCTCCCTCTCCAGACTGACGGTGCTGCTTTCTGCTGTGCCCCCTGTTATCCTTCATCCAGAGTGGGAAGGGGGGGGGGCACTTAGGCCCCATTCACACTTGCGCATTTTGTAGCTTGAAGCTACAAAAATGGGGAAAAACTCTATTATTCTCTATGGAGATGGTTCACATCTCCACTCCAAAACGCCTGAAGCTCAAGCTAGTTCTGGAGCTTCTTTTTAGGCAGATTACACGCATTTTTCTTCTTTTTACATTGGTGACCATTTGACCTGTACAAAGTCGCGGCAAAACATGCAACTTTCTGCCTGAAAACGAAATGCTCATGTGTGAATGCAGCCTAATACAGATGTGTTACTGGCCTGATCACCAGGTGAAAACAGAGAGAGAGGAAAAGCCTAAAAGAAAGAAAACAAATGCAGCCACCACATCTAATGATTGGTAAGCTGTAATATATGACATTTTTTGGTTTTGGGTTTAATACCGCTTTAAAGGAGCACTAAAGCTTCCCTTTTTTTTGCTTAAAAATAACAAACATGTTATACTTACCTCCACTGTGCAGCTCGTTTTGCACACAGTGGCCCCGATCCTCCGCTTCTGGGGTCCCTCGGCGGCTGTCTTGGCTCCTCCCCGCAAGGACTCCACACCTTAATGCAAGTGAGCTCGCATGGTGTGGAGTGATTGCGGGCACGCTTCCGTGATACAGCGGCGGCCATAGCCGCCGACTGTATCACTCGGCCCCGCCCCCCGGCGTGCCGCGTCATTGGATGTGATTGACAGCAGCGCCAGCCAATGGCTGCGCTGCTTTCAATCCATCCAGTGTAGCCAATCGGCGGCCAGGCAGAAAAACGAAGAGGATGACGGGGACGAGCATGGGACTTTCGAGGGGCCAGGTAAGAAAAACGGGGGCTCGGGGGGGGGGCGGTATTGTCGAATGTTTTTTCACCTTAATGCATAGGATGCATTAAGGTGAAAAAACATGTAACTTTACTACTCCTTTAAGCTGGTCAAAGCAGTAGAATTTTGTAATCAATTAAGAACATTCCTTTTATTTTCCAATTGTTAGTGGGGTCAAATCAACGTTCGTTTTCGACCATAGTAATGAGAATATTGAAAGGAACAGGATCGATTTTTTTTTTTTCTAGAACAAAGAAATTTCTAACTATGTATGTGTTTTTTGTTTAGGAAATGACATTCATTCCAAAATTCAATGTTAAAAGCAAATAAAACTTTAAAATACTTTCGGCTCACATTCATCAAGTCATCGAATGTTCTGAGAATTTTAGTGCGAATGTTTGTTTGAAAATCTACTAGTGTATGGCCAGATTTAGCAGAGCAACAAAGATGAACAGTCGGTGAAGCCAAACATTCCTATTCATGGCAGTGCCACAGACTGTACCTGTATGTCTGACCGCCCTCTGAGGTCTCTGGGACTGACACATTCATTTACATTTACCAGCTGTCACTACATCACATCCGGGAAGGACGGATAAGGACAGGTGGCACTGATCATCTCCATACTACAGTATGTCTATACACATGTGTACACATAAAACCATTTAATTTAATCATAGATGCAATTTCTACCTTCTGAGAAGTAATGTCATGGAAAGAAATCTATATAAAGTACAGGCCAAGAAAGGACCAATAAGGATAGATAGATAAAGAGAATAAGGGATAGAGAGAAAGATAGAGAGAGCATGGGAGAGAAGATGAGACATAAGAAATCATAGACTTCTAAATTCCCTACATGTGCCTCCTATTCCCTTTATATTATCCTTCAATCTGAATACATTACCCTTTATCCTTATTAATGTCCCCAAATGGTGGACAATAAGGCAAATTTGGAAAAGAGTGGAAAGAAAGTGAAAGATAAGGAAAGAATGAATGTGAGAGAGAGAGGGAATGGGAGACAACGGTAATTAGACAGAGAGAGCAAAGTGGTAATTAGAGGGAGAAAGAGAGAGAGCAAAGGAGGATGAGAGAGAGAGAGAGAAGAAAGAGAAAAAAAAATAAAGAAATATGGAATGAGAAAGAAGGGGATGAGAAAGAGAGCTTGAAATAAAATGACAAAGAAAAGAAAGAAAGTAAATGAGAAAGAGAGAAACAGGGAATAAGAGGAGAAGGAAATGAGAGTAAGAGAAAGGGAAAGAGAGAGAAGAAGAGATAGGGGGGGGGGATAAGAGAAGAAGAGAGAGAGAAGAGAACGGGGGATGAGAGAGAAGAAGAGAGAGGGGGGATGAGAGAAAAGAAGAAGAGAGGAGGGATGAGAGAGAAGATAAGAGGGGGGTGAGAGAAAAGAAGAGACAGGGGGGATTAGAGAGAAAAAGAGAGGGGGGATGAGAGAGAAGAGACAGGGGGGATTAGAGAAAAGAAGGAGAGAAAAGGGATTAGAGAAAAGAAGAGAGGGGGATGAGAGAGAAGAGACAGGGGGGGTGAGAGAGAAGAAGAGAGAGCCCGGGGTGAGAGAGAAGAAGAAAGAGAAGAGAGAGGAGGGGATGAGAGAGAAGAAGAGAGAGGGGATGAGAGAGAAGAAGAGAGAGGGGATGAGAGAGAAGAAGAGAAAGAGGGGATGAGAGAAGAAGAAGAAGAGAGAGAGAGGGGGTGAGAAAGAAGAAGAGAGGGGATGAGAGAGAAGAAGAGGGAGGAGGGGATGAGAGAGAAGAAGAGAGGAGGGGATGAGAGAGAAGAAGAGAGAGGAGGGGATGAGAGAGAAGAAGAGAGAGGAGGGGATGAGAGAGAAGAAGAGAGAGGAGGGGATGAGAGAGAAGAAGAGAGAGGAGGGGATGAGAGAGAAGAAGAGAGAGGAGGGGATGAGAGAGAAGAAGAGAGAGGAGGGGATGAGAGAGAAGAAGAGAGAGGAGGGGATGAGAGAGAAGGAGAGAGGAGGGGATGAGAGAGAAGAAGAGAGAGGAGGGGATGAGAGAGAAGGAGAGAGGAGGGGATGAGAGAGAGAAGGAGAGAGGAGGGGATGAGAGAGAGAAGGAGAGAGAGGAGGGGATGAGAGAGAAGGAGAGAGAGGGGGGGTGAGAGAGAAGGAGAGAGAGGGGGGATGAGAGAGAAGAAGAGAGAGAGGGGATGAGAGAGAAGAAGAGAAAGAGGGGATGAGAGAGAAGAAGAGAGAGGAGGGGATGAGAGAGAAGAAGAGAGAGGAGGGGATGAGAGAGAGGAGGCGATGAGAGAGAAGAAGAGAAAGAGGGGATGAGAGAGAAGAAGAAAGAGAGGGGGTGAGAAAGAAGAAGAGAGAGAGGGGGTGAGAGAGAAGAAGAGAGAGAGGGGGTGAGAGAGAAGAGAGGGAGAGAAGAAGAGAGAAGGGGGATAAGAGAGAAGAAGAGAGAGGGGGATGAGAGTAGAAGAGAGAAGGAGAGAAGAAGAGAGAAGGGGGATGAGAGAGAAGAGAGAGGGGGGATGAGAGAGAAAAAGAAAGAAAGAGAGAGGATGACGGAGAAGAGGAGAGAGGGGAGATGAGAGAGAAGAAGAGAGAGGGGGGGATGAGAGAAGAAGAGCGAGAGAGTAAGAGGAGAGAAAAGAGAGCGAGGAAAAAAAAGAGAGGGAGAGAGAGGGAGAGAGAGAGAGAGAGAAGGGGCAAATAAATGGAAAAGAAGACCAGGGAAGAGAAGAGAGGATAAAAGAAGAAAGGAAAGAAGTGAAGAGAATGAAAAAAAGAGAAGAGAAGAAAGAAGAGAAGGCGCAATGGAATGAGAGCAGGAGAGAGAGACAGACAGAGAGAGAGTGCAAGGGAATGAGAGAGGGAGATAAAGAAAGAAAGAAAGAGAGAATGGGGGGGGAGGGAATTATATAGTATGGGGGGTGGTGAGATGATAGACAGATAGACAATTATGTCATCAGATTGATCATTTTTAGGAGGTAAGAAGCGCAGCGTTGCCGCCGTGTCGCGTACCTTTCTCAGTCACAGCCGCAGGGGGATTCACTGGCTTGGCTTTGTCGTAGTTGTTAAAGCTGTGACTGCGTCTGTTCCCAGGGACCGGGCCCCGTGTTTTGGCCTCGCTGCCTGCAGCAGATGTCCTCGTACTGGGGCCGGGGAGCCTGCAAACAGTGAGAAAACAGAAAATGAGAGGCCGGGGATAACGACCATGTGCGCAGTACACGTCCACACACCACGGGAGATTATTTGTAGCCATGGGATGGAAACTTTTTGGGAAAAGATAAATATTATTTCTTTCATGTTATTATACTATAAAGAAAACCAAGACTGGAGACTGTCCGTTATTATACACAGAGCTACCGAAGACGATTATCGAAGAAGGAAAGGGGAAACTATGGCTTCTACTGACCAATCAGGTTTTGTCTTTCACTCAGTATACTGCATAGGGAAAGTCCAGCATGGAATCTGATTGGCTGGTCTGGTGATAAGTTTCATTAAATCAATTTTTTTCCTTCCTGGTTTCATTTGTTTCTTTTCTGCAGTCTATCCGAAGCCGATTGTGGTACACAAAATCAAGTAATTGTTGTTTATATCTCTTTATTGGAGAATGAGGTGAGATCTGTGCAGGAAAACATGTCCTCTGCCATACCATGTAGAGAAACTTGAGGAGGACAAGGCCCCCTTCGCCACAACCCTGGCCCAGTAGTAATGGGGGTGTGCGATTGGGGGCTATTCAAAAACTGTGCTGGTAATGTCACCAGTTGCTAGGAATGTGGCAGGTGCCAGCACCCCCTGCTTTCTTAGGAAACACTGACAGCGATAAGCCATCATATATAGAAGCAGTAGATATACCACTTCTATATATGAGCCAGGGTTGCGGCGTCTGAGGTTGGGGCTATTCAAAAATCTGTACTGGTGACGTTGGCAGTTGCTAGGGATGTGGCAGGTGCCAGCACCCCCTGCTTCCTTAGGAAACACTGACAGCGGGAAGCCGTCCTATATGGAAGTAGTAGATATACCACTTCTTTATATGAGCTAGGATTGTGGGGGTCTAAGGTTGGGGCTATTCAAAATCTGTACTGGTAATAACAGTTGCTAAGGATGTAGCAGGTGCCAGCACCCCTGCTTCCTTAGGAAACACTGACAGCAGGAAGCCGTCGTATATAGTAGTATATATAACTTCTATATATGAGCCAGGATTGCGGGGGTCTGCGGTTGGGGGCTATTCAAAAACTGTGCTGGTAATGCTAACAGTTGCTAGGGATGTGGCAGGTGCCAGCACCCCCTGCTTTTTTAGGAAACACCGACAGCGGGAGGCCATCACATAAAGAAGCAGTAGATATACCACTTCTATATATGAGTCATGGTTGTGGGGGTCTGCGGTTGGGGCTATTCAAAAATCTGTACTGGTGATGTTGGCAGTTACTAGGGATGTGGCAGGTGCCAGCACCCCCTGCTTCCTTAGGAAACACTGACAACGGGAAGCCGTCGTATATAGAAGTAGTAGATATACCACTTCTATATATGAGCCAGGGTTGCGGGGGTCTGAGGTTGGGGCTATTCAAAAATCTGTACTGGTGACGATGGCAGTTGCTAGGGATGTGGCAGGTGCTAGCATCCCCTGCTTCCTTAGGAAACACTGACAGCGGGAAGCCGATTATATATATATATATAAATATATAAAGCAGTAGATATACCACTTCTATATATGGATGTTCGGCTGTTACCCAAACAGCCAAGGTTCGTATGGGACCGTTGCCTCCTCCCCACCCAGGGGTGGAAGAGGGTCGAAGGCAGGCCCCAAGATTTCTAATGGCAGCCCTGTGCCCACCCTTTTAAGTACATCACAGTGAAAGCTTCCACTTTGGAGTTTTTGTTCCCACTTTAGGCCAGCCCAGAGTTTTGCTTTGAATCAGCCACATGCAAAATTAAACTTTTTGCACATACACCTGGCAGTTAGAACAGTAGAAAGGAACCTTTATACTTTGTCCAGTCTAGTTATGTTATAAACAGGTATCCATCTTCCAGTGGAAAGTCTTGTCCCCCGGGGGCTCAGCCTCTGTCATGTCACACACTGAGCACAAATCAGTCAACACGTTACGTGACGTTGGAGGGCTGTATGTTCTCAGTTACATGACACGGGGTGATGATCTTAGCATGTTCTGTTTGATGCCGGGGGAATCTCACGCTTAACATTGATCTGTGTTGGTTAAATTTGGCCCAGGGGGAGAAAATAGACAAGACCTTTTTTTCTTCTCCTTTTAATTGCATGTGACGGAAATTTTAGGGCTCGCCGGAGAAACACATCTGTTTTTTCAGAACCAGGCGAGGGTGTAAAATCTATAAAACGTTCTTTGATGTACAAAGACTTGAAGATGTACAGTTCGTTCGTCCTGGAGCTAACCGTATCGAATTTTACAAGTCATAAGAGCGTCAACATCATCCTGTGGCGAGCTTCCTATTACCGAGACAAACGCAGCAGACAGAAGGCTAGTCGTTCGGTTCACTGCTCACTATACTACTGCTGTGATAGGTTTGCCCACACCATATGAGGGAGATGGAGGATGAAAGATCTGACCACTAAAACAACATGTGATCATCTTAAATAGCCAAATCCTTCACCACCACATGACCGGCTGTAATTAAACCGACAGTTGGGGGTACCTGTTATTCTGAGAAGATGCTTATAAACATCCTTGTTTTTTAATGTGCATGCGTGCACCAGGTACGCTCACCTATGATTCTGCAATCATCGCACAGCTCAGATCAAAGACCCAATCAGAGTGGCTCTGTGCCGTGTGATCACTGTGAACCAATCACAAGTAGTGAACACTGGCTGTGATCAGCAACCAGCCCTCCCATTCCTCTCACATTGGGGTTGATTTACTAAAGGCAAATAGAGCCAAACCAGGCAAATAGGCTGTGCACTTTGCAAAGTGCAGTTGCTCCAGAGCTTAGTAAATAAGCAGAAACTCTGCTATCATGTGCAAGAAAAAATGCTGTTTTTTTATTTTTCTTGCACGTGATTGCGTATTCTTTGCAAAGTGAAGCTTTACCTCATTTACTGAGCTCTGGAGCAACTGCCCTTGCAGTCTATTTGCCTTTAGTAAATCAACACCAATGTGTGTGTGAAAGGAAGGGGGATTGCTGCTGATCATAGTTATTACAGGCATAGTCCTTATTAGGCATAATTACAGGCATAGTTCACCTTTACCAAAAAGCTGCCTATGAAGGTAAGCAGATATAAACAAACTGTGCAGCTATGACCAAATCTGAATAATGCTCTTGCTAGAAGTGTAGGCCATTTCAGTCCCTCATGAAGCCCGACTGAAAAATTCTCAGAGATTACATCTCCCCGGGCGGATCTGAACCTGCAACCTCTGCTGTATCTGGCGGTATCTCTTCTTGTTGAGCCACCTGAGAAGCTGGACAGCTTCCTACCTGATTCCTTACAAGCTTGCCTTGTGTCATGTTTCTCTTGAACCCTTTGGTCCTCCCATGAACTTCCTATCTATTTGAACCTCCTGTTTGCCAAATTATTGTGCTCTTTCCAGCCAATATCTCACTCTCATCACTCCTGTTGCCGTCCGTATCTTCACAAGCACTCATTACCAAGCTTTGACTTGTTCCTGGACCACTCTTCCGCTTGATCCCAACCTGCAATCACTTGTTACCGATCTTTGGCTTGTTTACTGACTATGCTTGTGTAGCACACCCCCGTAGGAGCTGCTGGTTTAGATTTTGGAACTTTGAAGTTACTGTAGACTCTCAACCCCTAGACAACGAATATTGAGGTAAGGTGCAATGTCCACACAAGTTATGAATCCTTTTCTTCAGGCTTTATTTTACAAACAAACTTGTATAGTAAGAGGGATGGAGGGTTAGGGGAAGGTTCAGGCACACACAGCAGATCACTGGGGAAAACTCTTAATATACAAAGTCTCACTCACTACTCTCCTTCGAGTGGGTACTGCTCACCCGGATAGGCCCCTCTCACTTGGCCTAGCAGTCAGAATGATGCACAAACAGATAATAGAGAACAGTCCCTGTCACATACCTTTTTGATGGTTATGTTGAACCGTTCAGTTATCCTCTGCCACAGGATTTTAGTACACGGATATTCAGCTTTACAGTCCAAGAGCCTTTAAGCCAACCCGGCAGACTGTAAGGTTACTTTAGTTACGGTGCATCCCTTAATAAGGTCCCCAGGCCTTCCACAAGATGCCAGCCTTCCGCTCGGTCCTCTCCTGGTTTCCTCCATTAAGTGGCTTCCTCCCTCAGGACGGACAGCACAGGATCACCTTCAAGCGTAGGCCCCAGTCAAGCCAACTGGGCCTACCTGGCATAGTTACAGCCTCGGACCAACGTGGCTCCAAGGCTGAATTTTCAGTAGCACATGCCTCGAGCCAGGAGGGCCACGAGACGAAGAAGAGCCCAGAATAATGGCGTCTGCCCCTTAAGTACCTTTCCCCAGCATGCTCAGCGGGTAGACCACTCCCACTGAACTGTTACCGGGGAAAGGCACCCAATGCACTTTGGCTTGTTTGTCTTCCACATTGGCCTGGAGTGGTAACGCCACCTACAGGCAAACAGTGAGAAGTCCTTCCAACACAGCCATAGCCGGAACAGAGGCTGATTTAGCCTTAATTATGTACACTCTGAGCTAACTACCAGCTCAGACACCCACTAAATTTAACATAGCGCCTGGTCATCAGGAGCAGGGCGCTACACTTGTTTACTGACTACGCTTCTGCTTGATCCCTACCTGCTATATCTGCTACCAGGTCCCGGCTTCCTCACCTCTTGATGGAGTGATCTTGAGGACTTGCGACCTGGCACTAACACGAAGCGAAAACCTATCTCAGGGGCTCTGGTGACCACTGGTTAGTACTTAGACAAGAACCTGGGAGCCTCTCTACTGCTATAGCTACTAGTCTCCAAACCTGGCTGTGACAGCCTTGTTGCTAGGACGTTGCTAAGGCATGCCCTAAGGACGTTGCTATTTCACACCTACGATCACAAGCGCACGCTCTTACTCTGATTCACATTACTCACATGTGCTTTCTCTCCCCTGATGCAGTACATCTGAGCCCGGTATCCGGTGAAGGCTGCCTTTGAACACACAGTAAGCATTTGAACATCCATTGGTCCGATCTATGTGCCAAAGGCAACCCCTAACAGAACATTTTTTTACAACTTTCAATAGCAGCCCTGATGAAGTCTTTAGTCCGCCGAAACGCGTTGGTCTCAATTCATTATTGTTACTTTAAATAAAAAAGTTTCAATACCCGCCATTACCGGATAACGGGCGCTGCTTTACTCGTATTTTTCCTCAAGTGTATGCGGAGTCGATATTAAGGCCGTTCCCCCGAGGTAGCAGCCCAGGCCCTAACAGGGCCCAACACGTTATTTTCCCACAACCGGGCACAAACCCCTGGGATCCAACTCTTCCCATCTGCCCACATCTACATACCTTACAGCAGTGACTGATTGAGTCAGTCCAGCGCAATCTACACCTCCTTTCCTAAATTATTCAACTTTAGCCAGAGATGCACAGTTTATTTTTAACTACAGATGCCCCTAACCTGAAATTTATTTTGATAAAGATGAACTATGGCTTTAAGTACGACCAAAAGAAAGATCTATCTTTCACAAAAAAAATATGTAAAATTCATTTGGGTACAGTGTTGCGTGATGGAGTAATTGTCAGACAAAGTATCACAGTACTGGAAACTGAAAAATGGCCTGAAAAGAAAAGGGGTGTAACATGCTGGCGCTGAGGTGGTTAAATTGCAACTCCAGGCATTTTTTGGGCAATGATACTTCAAGAGGTATTCAAATGAACAAAATATGCTCTGCAATACTCCACTCTCTACTCTAGGGCTGTCTCCTAGTGTAATACCCCTCCCTGTCACTAGATGCCCCCAGTCTTCAGGTTAAACCCAGAAGACTCAGAACATCCTGTATGTCAGGGGTATACAACCTCGGGCCCTCCAGCTGTGGTGAAACTACAAATCCCATCATGCCTCTGCCTCTAGGAGTCTGCCTGTGATTGTCAAGGTCTTGCAATGTCTCATGGGACTTGTAGTTCCAAACCCCTGCTGTATATGCATGGTATTGAAGACCTGCCCCCAACAGGAGGTCAACCCAACACCTGCCATTCACAGTATAATACACAGACAGTCAACAGAAAAAGACTCTAAAAAGCAATATATAAAAACACCACCACAAAGTAACAAATAGATTCCGTTTGAATGTTATATTAGTGACTCAAAACTCACTGAAATGTCCCTTTAATAAGATTACATTGATTAATGCATTAATTCAAAATCAAAGCAATGCACAGCAAAGGTTACTGCTGGATGTTAGTTTGTGCATTAATCTCTTATTATTAATATTATTATGATTAAGGTTGAAGTGATCCTGCATACAGAACATCCCTCATTGAAGGACGCACACTGACCGCGAGCATTTTCTCTGTCCCAGGGAGAACCGCAGGAACTTGACCTCTCTCGGGTCTTTGGAGGATGAACTGCACAGCAATATGAAATATAGAAGAGTAAAGACACAACTTATCAATATATTGAACAAACATGCCCTAAAGAGCTTTGCCGCTGGTTCCATACCTATAGTGCCCGGCTATCCAGAGTGGGGTAGGGCAGCACCAAGCCACTTAAAGCTGAAGTTTCATTTGCTGTTATCTGTCCTTCCCTGGTCTCCCCCTCACTTAACATGCAAATACATTTTTGAAATAAAACATTTCTGTTTCCACCTTGTTGTGTACCCAGAGACTTCATCATTGGGTCTCTGTGCTTCTTTATGTAATGGAGTCAGATCATGGCTGGTGGGAGGGGCTAGTAGGATATCTTGCGTAGCTTCCTGAAAACCCTGCGCACATTCTCCAGTGCTAAAGTACAGGTACCCCCCCTCCTAGGACGGACATGCTTGCCCCAGCATTCACAGAAGGATGGAACTTCCTTCATCCAGGCCTGCTCCCCCTCTTGGATCACGCCCTGCTGCTACACTGCTTTGTAAAGCTACAATTGTAGGAGGGTCTCAAATGGGGACACTGATGCAAGGGGAGACTGTGATAGGGACTTTGCTGGGGGACACTTATGTAAGGGGTGCTTTGATGGGGACACCAATGTAAGGGGAGACTGTGATGGGGACACTGATGTAAGGGGGCTCTGATGGGGACACCAATGCAAGGCGAGACTCTGATGGGGGACACAGATGTAAGGGGGGCTCTGATGGGGACACCAATGCAAGGGGGGACTGTGATGGGGACACTGATGTAAGGGGGCTCTGATGGGGACACCAATGCAAGGGCGAGACTCTGATGGGGGACACAGATGTAAGGGGGGCTCTGATGGGGGACACAGATGCAAGGGGGGACTGTGATGAGAACACTCATGTAAGGATGGGCTCTGAGGGGAAACCAATGTGAGGAGTGACTGATGGGGACACAGATGTAAAGGAGACTGATGAGGACACTGATGCAAGGGGAGACTGTGATGGGGACTTTGATGGGGGACACTTATGTAAGGGGGGCTTTGATGGGAACACCAATGTAAGGGGAGACTGCGATGGGGACATTGATGTAAGGGGGGCTCTGATGGGGACACTGTGATGGGGACACTGATGTAAGGGGGCTCTGATGGGGACACCAATGCAAGGCGAGACTCTGATGGGGGACACTGATGTAAGGGGGGACTGTAATGAGAACACTCATGTAAAGATGGGCTCTGAGGGGAAACCAATGTGAGGAGTGACTGATGGGGACACCGATGTTAGGGAGACTGATGAGGACACTGATGCAAGGGGAGACTGTGATGGGGACTTTGATGGGGGACACTTATGTAAGGGGGGCTTTGATGGGAACACCAATGTAAGGGGAGACTGTGATGGGGACACTGATGCAAGGGGGGACTGTGATGGAGACACTGATGTAAGGGGAGACTGTGATGGGGACACTGATGTTAGGGGGAAATGAGATGGGCACTTTGATAGGGACACTGATGTAAGGGGGGCTCTGATGGGGACACTGATGTAAGGGGGGCTCTGACAGTTTGATGAGGACTTTGATATAAGGAGGGATTCTGATGGGGACATTGATAAAAAGGGGACTCTGATGGTGAATCTGATGTGAGAAAGGGCTTTGATGCGACATGTAGATATTCGCCAGCACGCCAAGGATCATCAATTTCATCCAAACGTTTTTCTATTCACGAAAGATAACATCACAAGTCAGTGTAGTGCAACGTTTCGGGGCCACTCAGGATCGCTTCATCAGGACAGGCATGTGTCATCACATGCCTGACAAAGGGGACCTGCGTGGCTCTGAAACGTTGCACTACACTGTCTTGTGATGTGATCTTTCTTGAATAAAAAAAAAAAAAAACACTTGTACGAAATTGATGATCCTTGCTGTGCTCATGAATATCTACATATCACATAAGTTCCAGTATCCAGCTGGTGGTCACTACAGCACCCAGTAGCCTAAAGAGCTTTTTTTCCAGGAACGTGTGCGATGGGAATATGGACGGAGGGCTTTGATGGGACCCACTGATGTAAAGGGGGACACTGATGAGAACAGTGCAGACTGAATACATTTTTGTTCAACCTTTATTATGGCTCAAGTTTATTCAGAATTTCTTTGCTTTGTATTACTGAAGGTCTCTCTCTGTTGTTCCGAATCATATCATGCGGACTGCAAAGATTTCTCCAAGTAAAATGTATTCATTCATTTAAATTTTATTCATTCATTTATAAAACAGATTTTTTTTTTTTTGTAGAGCATACGATGTGCTCCTTGTACAGAGAAGTTTGAAGACCAGCTAACGAATATCATTCAGGGCAGGGCCGGGACAAGGGGTGGGGCAGGACGGGCGGCTGCCCTGGGCACTGTGGTATCATGTGAGGTTGGGGGGCACCACAAGGATATTGGGGGAGGGGGGTCTGTGTTGGGAGGGGGAGGGGGCAGCAGGATTTAAGGGGAAATTTGGGGAGGTGTGCTAGGAATGGTGATTTGGGGGAATTTGATGGGGGATGGGGAAAAGGATTTGTGCTCAGATGGGGGGGATTTGGGGGCTTGTGCTAGAAAAGGTATTATGGTGGTGGGGGGGATTTGTGCTAAGAGGGGAACTTTTTGTGGGGAGGGATATGTGTGCTAGTAGGGATGATTGAGGGGTATTTGTGCTAGGAGGGGTAATTGGGGCGGGGGGGTATTGTGCTGGGAGAGGGGATTTGGAGTTTGGGGGGGGGGGGGCTGGTATTTGGTCTTGGAAATGAAATTTGAGGGGTAGAGGATTTGTACTAGGAGGAGGGACTTTTTTTTTAGGGGGGGGGGGGATTGTGCTGGGAGCATATGTGGAATGAGAGAATTTGAGCCAACTATGCTGATTAGCGCTCAGTTTTTTTTCCGGAGGGGGGTTTGGCTGACACCTGCATCTTGGGGGTGGGGGGGGGGGCAATTTGGCATGTTCGCCCTGGGCTCTAGATGACCTTTTCCCGGGGTTTACAGTCAGACAAGGTAAGAGCTGATATCTTACTGGTGGTGAGTTTCTCGGCTTTGCACAATATAACGGTTTGTGTTGCTTCACTTAATAAATCTATAAGGATTTCATTATTTTATTTTTATTGATTCTTTGCCAGAAAACATAAAACCTCTCTCAGAGTGCGGGTCCCGGCCGCTCCCACCTTTCTTTGCTCACAAAGCAGATAAGGACGTATTTGTGTCCCTCCCGCTCTATAACATGAGTTTGCAGGAGATTTTTTTTCCCCTCGGAAGACTTAAAAAGAAGCGGTTTTGTGTTACACGGCCTATTTTGCTCGGGGTAATCAGTTAATTGCACAATTTTTCACCACTACAAAGGACAGTATTCTGTGCGATGACATGAGAACCTGCTCGGGCAACCCGTCAGCGGGGGGGGGGGTCACATTCAATGTATGGCCTGTGTGTGTGCGATCAAATCTCTCCGTGTCAAGGTTCACTTTAATAACCATATCTGATTTTTCTGAACACGGCGAGTCTGCCTTCACCTTCCGGGATTAAAGTCCAATTACGGATCATTATTATTCTTTATAAGTGGAGGTTCAGGGGACAAGGCCACTGCCTGGGATCAGTCTGCTTATCGTATACGTAAAAAGTCCTCGGGGTTTTACTGTCTATGGGGGAGATTTACTAACGCTGGAGAGTGCAAAATCTGGTGCAGCTCTGCATAGCAACCAATCAGCTTCCAGGTTTTATTGCCAAAAGCTTCATTCAACAAGCTGAAGTTAGAAGCTGATTGGCTGCCATGCACAGCTGCACCAGATTCTGAGTGCAACAGTTTTAGTAAATCTCCCTTTATATTTCTATGAAATAAGGTATACTGAAGTGCAAACTTTTAAGCTCACCTCCACTCTTGCACAGTTGCACCGGCTCCTCTCCTGGACTGAAATGGCTTACTCTGATTTCACAGCACACTGCAAGCTTCTCACAATGTGCATTAGAAGCTGGAGCAAGTCAGATAGAGCCCCGCCTAATTTTCTGGATGCATCATCTAGCTTTTTCCACCCCAGCCTGACTGTTCCCACCCCCCTCCCCCCTCCCAATCTGGGGATTTTGGAAGCTTCCCAATGTACAGAGTAGATAATGAGAATAAGTGATAGTACTTACAATTTCCTTTTCGTAAAACTGTAATGTCAAAGTTTTACAAAAGCAAAAAAGGTTAGATGCTCATCATCCTACAACAAGGAAAATGAGGTGGGCTCTGGTTTGTAGCAGTTTCTAATGCACATTGTGAGAAGCTCACAGTGTGCAGTGAAATCAGAGGAAGCCGTTTCAGTCCAGGAGAGGAGGCGGTACAACTGTGCCAGACTGAAGGGGAGGCTGAAGGTCAGATTTAAGGCCCAGCATCTTACAACTATGACCAACCGGCCGCTGATAAAGCAGTACAGCCAGCCCTCCTGTACTGGGCCCGGGCCCCATCAGTTCAAAAGGGGGGCACAAGCATCTGCTGAGCAGGAGGTCTGGCTGTACCTCTTGCAGACACTGTTCCTCTTCTGCCGTCCCCTGCAGTGCTGCCAAGCTTCTTCTCTCCCTCCCTCCCACTGCTCTGCAGGGTGGTTGGTTCCAGCACATGTTCCCCTTCCATCTGCTGTCCGGGCCCCCTGTGTACCCCTTTTCTCAGCAGCGCTGCTGGCTTCCCTCTTCTACCGCCAACAGCTCCTGGCAGGCACACAGGGGGATGTTTCAGGATGGAGAGCAGGAGAAGGGGCCCGGTAAATATGTAATTTATTGGCCCCTTCCTTTTCTGAATAAACACAGTGAGCGATTTGTACCGATCGCTCATGTGTCCGTTCATCACTGAAGCATAGTATACTGTTTACTAATGCTTCAAATTGTGAATGAGCAGGAAGCCTCAAAGGGCTTCCTATTCATTCAGAGAAAGCGATTGATAAATCTATGTCCTCAGTCACTTTCGGCTGGGGGGGGCTGAGATTTCTAACAGCAGCCCTGATGGCCACCCTAAACCTAACACAAGGACAAAATAGGGTCTGCCATTGTTGGCCTCCTGAAGAAAATACTAGCTGCCTGGCTGTGTCTGACTTCAGTATTAGGAGTCACAGACCCAGAGCAAGCATTCTGACTCCTGAGGGCGAATTCACACAATGCAAGCTGGCAAATCGGAGAGCAGCCGGAGCGATCACCACTCCAGCTGCTCTGCGTTGTCGGCTGTGCCTACGGCTGTGTGATGCGCGATTCAGCCCTTGGTTTTCCTGTAGAAGTTAATAGAATGTGGGATGTAAATGATTGAAGAGTCTCACTTGTGAAATACAGATAAAAAAAAAAAAAAAAAAAGACAAAATATTTTACAACCTGCAATAAATATTGGTGGATTTTATCCGTACCTGGAATGCATTTCTGACTGTGCTTTAATCTGCGACTGGGGAGGTTGCTGTGGTTGTTGGCACTGGGCTGGAGCGGCTGAGTAGTTCTGGGCATGGAGGGTACCGGAGGGGTGATATGGCTGCTGGCACTGGCTTGGCGTTCCTGAATGCTGCTGGGTGGCTGTAGGGGGCTGGTGATAACTTTGGGGTTTCTGTTGTTGCTGTTGTTTAAAGCGTGACAGGCTGAAAAACAAGCCTAGAATGGCCTTCAAATTCCCATTCCTGATCTCTGCAAGACATAAAAACACAACAAATGTCATAACTATGCAAAATAATACATCACTAGACCTCCCCAGTGCTGCCTCTATTGACCAACCACATCTCCTCTTTCATGTGTCTAGCACAGGAAGTAATCTCAATGCAAGATATGAGTCCTTACTTTAGAAACATTTATTATTAATTTATTAATATTATTATTTACAATAATAATAACAATTACAATCATTAACAATAATGATTATAATAATAATAACCATAATATATTTAGCATTTTTTGTATGTTTATTTGAGCCCTGTGAGGCTGACAGTGCTGTTTTGTATTTTTTTTTTCTCTTTATGCAAAATCAATAGCATAATAAGGAATATATTTAAAACAAATAGTTAAAATATGTTAATTATAACTAATTCATTATAATATAAAATAAGAAAAGAATAATAAATCAATACATTTGACTGCCTAAAACTATGATGTTGCAGCACTAGAGACCAAGTTTCTAATATTTCCCTCAGGAAATGACCTGCATGGAGTTTGTATATTTTTCCGGTGCTTTATATGGGTTTGCTTCAGCGGCAGTGATCTGTGTTGAAGCAACACTTTTTAGCTGCACAGGGCCTGCACTGAGTTGACACTTCACCTGCAACCACCCCCCACCCCCCCATCCAGTAAATTGTTGTGCCCGAGGCTCTGTGTATTTCTTCCAGATTTGCGCAATAATCCAGTGTGAGACTTTTCCTTCCTGTAATAAAGACCGCTCACTGCTGCTCGCTCTCCTTGTGCAGGGTCACCGGTCTTGTCTCCGCCCCCTACTGTAGTTTTCTGCAGACAGTCTCTGGTGGGTGGGGCCTACTGGGTTCCCTCCCACAGCTCTGCTTCTCTCTCCTTGTGCAGAGTGACTGGTCTTGTCTCCGCCCCTCCTGTAGTTTTTCTTCAGGCACCCTGTGGTGGGTGGGGCCTGCTGGGTCCCTCCCACAGCTCTGCTTCTCTCTCCTTGTGCAGGGTCACCGGTCTTGTCTCCGCCCCCTACTGTAGTTTTCTGAAGGCAGTCTCTGGTGGGTGGGGCCTACTGGGTCCTCCACCCCACAGCTTTTCTTCTCTCTCCTTATGCAGGGTGACTTTCTTTCCTTGTGCAGGGTGACTGGTCTTGTCTCTGTCCCTTTCTGTAGTTTTCTGCAGGCAGTCTGTGGTGGGTGGGGCCTACTGGGTCCCTCCACCACAGCTCTGCTTCTCTCTCCTTGTGCAGGGTCACCGGTCTTGTCTCTGCCCCCTACTATGGTTTTCTGCAGGCAGTCTCTGGTGGGTGGAGCCTACTGGGTCCCTCCCACAGCTCTGCTTCTCTCTCCTTATGCAGGGTGACTTTCTTTCCTTGTGCAGGGTGACTGGTCTTGTCTCTGTCCCCTTCTGTAGTTTTCTGCAGACAGTCTGTGGTGGGTGTGGCCTACTGGGTCCCTCCCACACCTCTGCTTCTCTCTCCTTGTGCAGAGTGACTGGTCTTGTCTGCGCCCCCTCCTGTAGTTTTTCTGCAGGAACCCTGTGACAGGTGGAGCCTGCTGGGTCCCTCCCACAGCTCTGCTTCTCTCTCCTTGTGCAGGGTGACTGGTCTTGTCTCCACCCCCTCCTGTAGTTTTTTTGCAGGCAGTCTCTGGTGGGTGGGGCCTGCAGGGTCCCTCCCACAGCTCTGCTCTCCGCACAGGCTATGTACAGCACAGTGATGATGTCACCACTCCATTTATAATGTAAACTCTGGGTTTGCAAAGGCATTTTCTGCACAGAAAGTGGATTTATATCCTTAGTGGCTGTTGAGGAATAGATTTAAATAAAAGTTTCTGTGGCGTAGTTCAGCTTTAACTGACAGCTACCCAAAATGGCCCCAGAAATATGTGTGTTCAGATGACTGTGGCATGGAAATTAGATTGCTAGCTCTTTTAGGAAGTGATTATTTTAATGCTCTCTGTGCCTTTCGATTATTCTAGCAGCTTGGAGCACAAGTTCACGTTAACCAGATGGGCGCTGTCAGGACATAGGTTGGGCAGCGCTGATGTAGATCATTACATCTTCTATACATGAAGACTACACTAAAGGAACACACACTGATTAAAAAAAAAAAAAACATGTGTGAAAGGCAACAGTTTATCTATCTCATCACACCAACTCCCATCTCTGGGGATCCAACTGCTGGAATGAACCCACGCTGCACTGCACAATGGAGCAGTCTATGGGAATTGGAGAAAGTTTGAGTGTTTTCAGATACATGCAAGGACGTCTTTATGCTATCTTATCAATCCCTACTCCTAAATCCCTATTGTAATTGTACAGGGGGGGCGGTCATAAGTCTTCATCACATATGTAAGCTGTGCTTCCCATATAGCAGTGCACGGATTGTGCTTTAATGTTTCTCAACTTAAATCTGACCTCCAGGATTCAGTCTTGCACAGTTGTACCGGCTCCTTTCCTGGACTAAAAATTACTTCCTTGGATTTCACTGCACACTGTGAGCTTCTCACAATGTGCACTAGAAGCTGCAGCAAATCAGAGCTCACCTCATTTTCTGGCTGGAGGACCTCGGGAGTCATCCAGCTCTTTCCTTCCTAGATGGACAGTCCCTGACATAACCCTCCCTTACTCTATCCAAAATGAAAAAAAAAAAAGTTTTGCCTATAGTTCTACTTTAAGGCTTGGCATGTGGGGTATCTATTTGCTCGGTGCAACCTCACATTTTACAGTATATTCTACCAAAAGACTAGGTAATATATTGCATTTGTGTGCCCCAAAATTAACGATAGTGTATTTTTTAACCACTTGCTGACCGCAATATGTATATATACGTTGCAGTTTGCAAGTAGTTTACTGGGGTTATGGCTGAAGCGGACAACCATACCTCTGGTATTTATTTTTTTTCCAGCTGGCGGCTGACTTTCTCATGAAAGCCGTCTGAGCGGCTCATTAGCCACTGGATCGCTTTCCAACCCCTCCCGCCACTCGCCGGTGTTTCTGAGGCTTACCATTTTCACTGGCGCGCCCGAGAAATGATCCGATGGTGTGGCCGGCTGGTTACAGAGGCTACCAGAGACCAGATTGTCTCTGATCGCCTCTATGGCCTTGGAGGACTGGAGGGGTGTCACTTCTGGTCTAGGGCAGAAGTAAACAATTTTTTTTTTTTTTTTAAAGCAAAAGATCCATTTTTTTTTTTTTTTGATCTTTTGCTTTTTGACCCCAGATCTCTTCATAAAGAGGACTTGGCATCTTTATTTCTATTACATTCCCTGTAATAGGAATAAAAGTAATAAAAAACTAAGTACCATCTCCACGAGCGTGACATGTTTAAAATCTACTTACTCTGCGTAACATCATCTTTCACATTTTACAAAAAAATGGGGTATATGTTGTGTTTTGTTTTTTATCATTAAAATGTTGTTGTTTTTTTAAACTGCGTTTGAAAAACCGCTGCACAAATAATGTGTGACATAGAAAATTGCAACAATCGCCATTTTATTCCCTAGGGTCTCCAAAAAAATATATATACATTTTCCAGAAAAGGCCTGATCTTCAAGCGTTGCACTTGATAAACCATTATACCAATATTATACCAATATTTTACGATATAATAAATTGTAACTATCACTATTTTATACTCCAGGGTGTCTTTCAGAAAATAGGTTATGTTTTGGGAAGTTTTCAGTAATCTTCAAGTCTACAATAAATTTTTTAAACGTGCGCAAAAAATGCAAAGACTGCGCTGATAGTGTTATGCCGCGTACACACGGCCAATTTAAAGTCATTGAAAAAAACAACGTTTTTCTCGACGTGATTTTTCGTGTTTCCTCTCAAGCCTGCCTTGCCTACACACCATCGTGAAAAAAAATGCTCGAGCAAAGCGCGGTGACGTACAACACGTACGACGGCACTATAAAGGGGAAGTTCTATTCGGATGGCGCCACCCTTTGGGCTGCTTTTGCTGATCCTCGTATTAGTAAAGTTTGGTGAGAGCTGATTCGGGCTTTTCAGCCTCATGCTCTTCAGTCCGTTACAGCGTGACGAATGTGCCATCTCCATTACGAACGTTAGTTTTACCAGAAGGAGCGCTCCCATCTCATACTTGATTCTGAGCATGCGCATTTTTTTCCCCTCGTAAAAGCCTACACACTACCGTTTTTCACGACGTTAAAAAGAACGCAGTGAAAAAATAGAGCAGGTTCTAATTTTTTTTAGCCCATTTTTCACGTTGTTAAAAATGCTCTGGAGCCCACACACGATCGTTTTTAATGACTAATTAAAAAAATGGCATTTTTCACGTCATGAAAAACGGTCGTGTGTACGCGGCATAAGGGTTAAAGGATGGTTATTTTCTGTATAGCTCCCTTTGCCTTGTGTGTAAAAGCCTCTGTTCATGGCTCTCTCTAGCAGTTTTTGTGATGGCGGTACAGTCCAGCCAAGAGCACACCAGCAGTTCCATGTAACAATGATACAGATGGAGAGTGATGTGGCTACTGGTCTGTGAAAGGCCGACAATATGGAAGCCAGGCGGGAGTCACATGGTCAGGTCATGGGTGACACCGGGCCGCAGACAGCTCCATTCAATGGATTTACAGCAGTAATTACAAGTGCAGACAGAGGCCAGGAACAGGTGCTCCCTTTATTTACAAGTGTTTGCATTATAAGCGTTAAAAGACGGGCCACAGTCTGCACGGCGACAGAGAGGACAAAAACAGAATATTCTTCGTGTAAAGGGCCTGAATAGGGAACGTGCCTATTAACAGGTGTGAGCAAACAGTGATTTATTCCCCATACAAGAGGTGTCAGGGACTTTAGTGCCTTGTACTGGTGGAGGTCCATTCAATGGAAATGAGCACAATTTGCATGTTTTTGCAAACAATGTACAAATAAACAAAAACACTGATAAAAATATCATATGTACAGGCTTTGTGTAATGTCAGCAGGAAGTTATATTTATTTTCTGTTACTAAAAATAGAGCAGATTAATTTTTTTTTGCAATTGTCAGTGATTTTATGCAATTGTAAAATTTACTAGATATTATTTATTAATGCAATTTGATTATTTTTCAATTTTTTTATTTTTATTTTATGCATAAAAATTTGTAAACGTTTCCTTATGCACTAATCTGCACATAAGGGAATGTGATTAGCATAGCTCCCAACTGTCCCTGATTTCGAGGGACTGTCCCTGATTTGGAGCAATGTCCCTCTGTCCCTCTTTCCCCCTCATTTTGGTCTGACCCATATAGTTGTATATAAAATGCACTTTTTATCTTTCAAAAAGTGTTTCCCAGTGCCAAACCTTTGATCCAAATTCTAAATTGCTGCATTTGTAAATTTTAAAAGCCAATATAAAAAGGAATAGTAGTGGTAAAAAATAATATTTTTGGGGGTTAATTCTCCTTTAAGGGGGTGTGGCAGGGGGCGTGCCTTATGCCTACATACATTTGCTAGTAGGTGTTCCTCATTCCCATCTCAAAATGTTGGGAGGTATGGATTAGGATTAGGCTTCCTTCGTGATCATGGCTGAGGGAAAAAAAAGCTTAAATAACTCTACAGAGTGCCTACTGTTTGCAGTCAGATTCAGTACATAGACTTGGATTGAGAGAACCAGTAAAGTACAATCCTTGTGTGAAACTACTAAGCACAAGGCCGCCCTCATGTCATCCTTGACTAGCAATGACTGTGGACCTCTCATCCATAGACTGATGACATTCACATTCCAGCTGTATTGAAATGATATTATTTGCAGTGCCCCATTTGGACTCATGACACCTCCAGTCCTGCACTGTAGGACCGATCACACCTACTGCCCTCATTGTAGGACACCCACAGTCCCCCCATTGTAGGACCAATCACACTCACAGTCCCCCACTTTAGGATCAATCACACCCACATCCCTCATTGTAGTACTGGTGACACTCATAGTCCCCCATTTTAGGACCAATGACACCCACAGTCCCCCCATTGTAGGTCCAATCACATCTACATCCCCCACTGTAGTACCAATAACACCTACAGTCCACCTCTGTAGGACGAATGACACCTACAGCCTACCTCTGTAGAACGATGAGGCCTACAGTGCCCCACTGTAAAACCCTTGCTACTATAAGTCTATCACTGTGGGACACATGACACATACAGCCTCCCGCTGTAGGACCAATCATAGCTACAGCCTACCTTTATAGAATGACACCTACCCCCCCCCCCCCATCAGACCAATGACACCTACAGTCCTGCATTGTAGAATTAATCACACCCACAGCCCCCACTGTGGACAAATGACACTCACAGTCCCCCTTTATAGGACCGATGAAACCTACATTTCCCACTATAGGATTGATGACACCCACAGACCCCATTGTAGGACTGATGACACCCACAGTCATCCCATTGTAGGACTAATCACAGCCACATCCCCCAACCTACTACCAGTGACACCCATAGTCCCCTGTTGTAGGACCAATAGCACCTACAGTCCACCTCTGTAGGACTACTGACACATACAGCCTACCTCTGTAGAACGACGAGGCCTACAGTCCCCCACTGTAGAATCAATGGCACTATAAAAGTCTCCCATTGTAGGACCCATGACACCTACAGTCTCCCACTGTAGAACCAATGAAAACCACTGTCCCCCACCATAGGACCAAAAATGTCTACAGTCCCCATCTATTGTGTTCCTGACATCCACAGTCCCCATGATTGGATAAAAACACCCACAGCGCTCAACTATTGGACTGGAAACATCCACAGGGCCCCACTCTTGAACTGATGAAACACACGGCCTCCACACTCTGAAGAACCAATGACAACCATAAGCCCTTACTCTTGGATTGATGACACTCAAAGTGCGCCATTCTTGGACTGAAGACACTTACAGCCCTCTCCTCTTGTCCTGAAGACACCCAAAGGTCCATACTTTTGAAAATATAATGTGTGTGGTCCTCGATGGATCTTCTCTATCCTTTCACTGATTACATCCGTAAAATTTTTGTTGTCTGAGACACCTAGGGTGCCCCGGGACGTGTTGGTATCTCTTTCACTAAAGACCTCATGGACTCAAACTCCTTCATACAATGACCATTCAACATGAAGCACACCCCCTAAGGAGCTGCTGGTGAACTTCGTTATTTGTCCCCAGTTAAAGCACACAGCATTTTCTTCATTCTTCCACTGGCTCAAAAGGAACAGTCTAGGGGTGTCTTTTTTGTGTTTTTATTGGAAAGTTTAACTTGGATGGGGTGAAGGGAGCATGGGATACACCAAACCTGGTGAAATAAAAACTTTGTGGACTCTTCTCTAGCTTGCTGAACTGCACAAAATGTTCCACAGATTCTCCAATGCTGACAGTGACTATAACTTTTCCCAGAGACCAAAGCTACACAGTCACCAACTTTCCAGCACTGGGGTCATTTGCTCACGCAGCCACAGGATCATCGGTTGCCTCCTTCCGATATCCACCAGACTCTTCTCACTGAGGGAGATGCAGACTCATGCCACCATAGGACAGCAGGAAACTTTTCACCCAACTTCCTCCTGGTACTCTTCAGTGAGCTTTTACAGACCCAAACGGATTCCAGGACTAAGTCTCCGAATAGCACCCCAAGTTAAGCCTAGCTGGAACCCTTAATGTCTTCTTAACGGCTTTTCTAGTACTCCTGCCCCAGGGAGAGAGCCACTGCACAGGGGTCTTCTCCATAAACTCTGCTCCTCTGTCTCAGGCCTCAGACTGTTTATGGCAGTGTTTCTCAACCTTTTTTCAGTCAAGGCACCCTGTAAAAATTATGGACATTCTCGAAGCACCCTGGGGAAGAACCCGTTCTAAAATGTAAAAACTATTCTAATAGTTTTACATAATGCAGCAACATCCACACATGTAGGAAACCAAACGTTAGAGGCGATTTAATCTTCCAAAGCAAATACACTTTTGAAAATGGGTACAGACTAGTATCCCAAAGTTTCTCTTCTCCCTCACTCAGCTAATGTGACCCCAACACTGATGGAAAGAAGCAGGGGAGGGTCAAACAGGGATGCTATGTAGGTGACAGACATCCTCCTTATCAACTAATGATGTCATGTGTAGTTAGGAGGCTGGCAGCAGGAAGGTTGTAATGGTGCACAATGAAAATCTGTGGCTTTGCGTAACTAAAAAGACAGGTTTCATCCACCCACCGGCTTTTATACAATTTTTGGGCAATTTTTAGGCATTTTGCCAAGGCACCCCTGAAGAAACCTCAAGACACCCTGGTTGAAAAAGGCTGGTTGATGGGCTCTCTAACCACCTACTGGGCATGCTTCCCCAGGGATTGGCTGGAATTCCATAAATATTCAGGCTGCCCGCTCTTTTCCTCCTCCCACTATAAGTCTAGAATCCTCTAGAATACAGAGGGAAGTAATCAGAGTAGCAGGCCATGAGACACTGAGCAGGCTTGAACAATCAACCACTCCTCCACAAATTACAGAGGAACCAAGCTAAAATATACCTAGAAGCCCACACTAAAGCCCTGTACACACGATCGGATTTCCTATGGATTCAAATCCGATGGATTTTTCCATCGGAATTCCGATGAAGCTGACTTCCATCAGTCTTGCCTACACACCATCAGTCAAAAATCTGACCGTCCCAAACGCAGTGACGTAAAACACTCAGACGAGCCGAGAAAAATGAAGTTCAATGCTTCTGAGCATGCGTCGACTTGATTCTGAGCATGCGTGGGTTTTTTCTTCGATGGAGTTCCACACAGACAGACAATCTAAATTTGCTATAGTTTTTTTTTCCATTGGATAAATTTAAAACATGTTCTATTTTTTCTCACCGATGGAAAAAAAGACAGATGGGGCCCATACACGATCGGGTTGTCCGATGAGAAAAGTCCATCGGACTGTTTTCATCGGTAAAACCGATCGTGTGTACGCGGCATAAGAGGGTGCTACAAGCATATATAAAAAAAGCTGATGGTGACTTGGGGGGGAAAAGAAAACCTGTAAGATTACCATAAAGAACGTTCTGCTGTACAATCACGCCACAAATATTGCAATCTTCTTGGATCAAATGAAATCTGTTGTAAATCTGTTGTAACTTACCCAATCACTGGCCTATAAAAGTTCATCAAGTGTTTGACTGGTTCTTCTGCAACTCCAATCCCATTTAAAAATCTTAATGTAAGACATCTCCTTAGGACATCTGTCCATCTGCGGCCCATCAATGTTCCACCTCCAGGCAATGCTCTCACCAGCTGTTGTAGTACTTTTCCCCTTCCGGTTATCCTGCTTTCCCCTGACAATTTGTCATATTTCAGGGTGAAATCTAAGCTCAATGGATGCCCACACAAATACAGATATCTTCCTCCCGCTTTCCGCGATGACACTTTTATTTTTTGCGTGTACAACTGGTGTACCGAGTCATCATCACAGTATTTCCAGCCTTGCACTTGTGTCACTGAAATAGAGTGACACAAAATACACCACCTATTTCTGGAGCCTGGAATTTCGAGAGAGAGAGACACAAAGAGACCTTTCTGCTTGGAGAGGAACAACGTGAGAGCTCTTCTTTTCAAGCTTAAATCTAGACAATTAACAGTTCAACTGCCCGGGGAGAGGACAATGACGGCTCATCGCGCCTTATTTACTTTGTCAGTGTGCGATATGACAGGTCCTAATCCTCCTGGATTGCCAGATTTCACGAATTTTAAAAGGCGATTGTGAGAAAAGGAGAGGTCTGTCATTCCAAGAGAGGGCACATGGGTTCCCCAGGTCACATGACTTGCCCAAGCATGACAAAAATGATCGGATTATTTACATTTACTAATAACTTGTAGCAATTTATAACTCGGAGTGGCCAGCTTCTCTGCAAAATCCAGCATCGGTATTTTACTCAAAATTGTAGTTTAAAACAGAATTTGAAAAAGGCTGAAAGTAGGAAAATAGCAATCCTCTCCAAGTCATTTATATGTATTCCAAGGATCTTGACAGATGTCATTGCATAGCTCTACCTGCTTCTTTTTTTTTTTTAAACCAGAGGTCCTAGAGAATAAAATGATGGGCGTTGCATATTTTTATGGCACACAATATTTGCAAAACATTTCTTCAAACACAATTTTTTTTGCAAAAAATATAATTTTAATGCACTAAAACACAATATAATACCCAATTGTTTGGAAAATTATAAAAGATGATGTTATGCCGAGTAAGTAGATACCAAAGGTGTCATGCTATAAAATTGCACATACCCTTGGGAATGGGGACAAACTACAGTACATTCAATTATCTATAGGTGATGCTTTAAAAACCTTTACAGGCTATCAGTTTAGAGTTACACAGGAGGTCTGGTGCTAGAATTATTGCTCTCGCTCCCAACTGTCCCTGATTTCGAGGGACTGTCCCTGATTTGGAACAAAGTCCCTCTGTCCCGCTTTCCCCCTCATTTTGGTCTGATCTATATAGTTGTATATAAAATGCACTTTTTATCTTTCAAAAAGTGTTTCCCAGTGCTAAACCTTTTATCCAAATTCTAAAATGCTGCATTTGTAAACTTTATAAGCCAATATAAAGGAATAATAGTGGTAAAAAAAAAGCCCTTTTGGATTTAATTAGCCTTTTTTTTTGGTTAATTCTCCTTTAAGGGGGTGTGGCAGGGGGCGTGTCTTATGCCTACATATGTTTGCTGGTAGGTGTCCCTCATTCCCTTCTCAAAATGTTGGGGAGGTATGCTTAACACTGTGGGAGCCAAGTTCGCATTTGAAGGGACAGGGGCACTTTAAAAATTGTTTTATCGTATTTAAAGCGATTATTTTACACTGTACCTTTATTGTGCTAGCATAGGCCCTAATAGGGCCTCTTTATGGATTAAACAAAACGAAAGTGACGAAAATCCACATCGCTTCTGGCTTCTGAGGTCACCAGTATTGAACTCCCTAATGGGACAGGAGAGCCTGGTAATAGCAGCAGTGGCGGGGGGAATGCCTTCCGCCACATGTAAAAGTGATCGAGTGGCTATATAGCCACTCAGATCACTTTTACAAAACAACGTCTCCAGCAGGAAAGAACGGTGCCAGGATTATGCCTGTAGCTGCAGTCATGATCCTGGTGTAACCACTTCAACCCGGGCCATATAAAGACATAATACAGAAGTACATAATGTGTACAAATTAAATAAATAAAAAATAATTATATATATATATATATATATATATATATATATATATATATATATAGTTATTGTGTTTTGTTTTTTTTAGGATGTTATTAACTTTTAGGTGACCCGTACTCCAAGGCTTCATGTACACTGGATGTTTGAAAACCTCTTCTAAACGTTGTAACTTGACAGCTAGTATCCGACACGGCCATTTTGCCACTTTTACATGCCGCGTTTAGGGGCATTAATGAGAGTTTTAGTTCAGAAGCGTTTTCAATAAGAGAGTCTCTCTCTCTCTCTCTCTCTCTCGCTCCCCTCTCTCTCCCTCCCTCCCTCTATTTTCTCTATCTACCCCCTCTCTCTCTACCATCTCCCTCCCTCTCCAGCCCCTCTCTCTCTCTCCGGCTCCACCCCCTCTCTCTCCCTCTCCACCCCCCTCACACACTCTCCCCCCCACTCTCTCTCTCCCCCCTCACACTCTCTCTCCCCCACCCTCTCCCCCCCCCACTCTCTCTCCCCCCACCCTCTCTTCCCCCCTCTCTCTTCCCCCTCTCTCTCTTCCCCCCTCTCTCTTCCCCCTCTCTCTCTTCCCCCTCTCTCTCTCTCTCTCTCTTCCCCCTCTCTCTCTCTCTCTCTCTTCCCCCTCTCTCTCTTCCCCCTCTCTCTCTCTCTCTTCCCCCCCTCTCTCTCTCTCTTCCCCCTTCTCTCTCTTCCCCCCCTTCTCTCTCTTCCCCCCTCTCTCTCTCTCTTCCCCTCCCCCTCTCTCTCTTCCCCCTCTCTCTCTCCTGAAAAAAACGCCCAACTGCTCCTAAACGTCCGTTTACCAGCTGCAGTGTACATGAGGCATAAATGTACATATGGATGATGGGAAACATGAACAGTAAAGCCCTGTACACACAATCGAATTTCCTATGGATTAAAATTCGATGAATTTTTCCATCGGAATTCAGATTAAGCTGTCTTACCTAAACACCATCAGTCAAAAATCTGACCGTCTCAAACGCTGTGACATAAAACACTCAGACGAGCCGAGAAAAATGAAGTTCAATGCTTCCGAGCATGCGTCGACTTGATTCTGAGCATGCATGGGTTTTATCTCTGATGGAGTTCCCCACAGACGATCGGAATTTGCTATAATTTTTATTCCATCGGATAAATTTAAAACATGTTCTATTTTTTCTCACTGATGGAAAAAAGACCGATGGGGCCCATACACGATCGGTTTGTCCGATGAAAAAAGTCCATCGGACTGTTTTCATCGGTAAAACCAATCGTGTGTACAGGGCATATTACAAGGGATGAAGAATTTATCTTGGGATGTCATAAAGTGCTCCAAGCCGTTGATCAGATGATCTGCGCTGAGGGGCAAAATAAAAAAAAAAAAGTTTAGACGAATCCTGCCCTTCGGCAGAGAGATCACGACTTGGTGTCTGGCGCCTTTGTCATATGACTGGCACAAGAGGGCGCATGGAGGGGCATTTTCCCCAGACAAGATAAATATTTTGGCCCTTGAAGCCCTGTACACACGATCGGATTTCCGATGGATTTTAGTCCGATGGATTTGTCCATCAGAAATCCGATGAAACTGTTTTTCATCAGTCTTGGCCACACATCATCAGTCCAAAAACCAACCGTCCCAAACGCGGTGACGTAAAACACTCCGATGAGCCGAGAAAAATGAAGTTCAATGCTTCTGAGCATGCGTCGACTTGATTCTGAGCATGCGTGGGGTTTTTATCCGATGGAGTTCCCCACAGACGATCGGTATTTTCTATCGGTTTTTGATCCATCGGAAAAATTTAAAACAGGTTCTATTTTTTAAAACCGATGGGAAAAAAGACCGATGGGTCCCATACACGATCGGTTTGTCTGATGAAAACAATCCATCGGACGGTTTTCATTGGTTAAACCGATCGTGTGTACGGGGCTTTACTCTTTTATCTATCCATCCCAGCAGGGCTGTTAACTCAAATTTCAAAACAAAAATGACCCAAAAAGTTGCCATTTAACCCCTTAAAATCCACAGAGGTCTGAGTTTTCCCACAACAAAGATGCACTGTGTATAAAAAGACTTTTTAAGATGGGAACGAGGGACACCTTTTATGCAAATGTATGTAGGCATAGGACACACCCCCTGGCACGCCCCCCTTAAAGGATAATTATACAAAAAAAATAAAAAATTAGTTAAACCCACAAGTGGTTTATTTTTACCACTACTATTCCTTTATATTGCCTTTTGAAGCGTACAAATGCAGCAATTTAGAATTTGGATGAAAGGTTTGGCACCGGGAGACACTTTTTGAAAGATAGTGTATTTTATATACAATTATATAGATCAGACCAAAATGAGGGACAAAAAGAGGAGGAATGAGGGACAGAGGGACTTTGTTCCAAATCAGGGACAGTTGGGAGGTATGTCTAAACCCACCCTTAAAAAAAAATGCACCAACTACAGAAAGATAACCGTTCAATTGCCACAAATCCGGCAAGCTCCCAACGTCCTGTTGTCAGCCCTAGTTCCTTGCGTCACTACAGAACACTCCCACGTACGTTCTGACAGTGAGGAGATGGGGGAAGGTGTTCTGTAGTCCAGCAGGGGGACTACACAGGTAGGGATGACGTTGATGCCGGGGGGGTTTCAGTGCAGTGCAGACACTGTGTTGTCAGCTGACTACAGTAACTTATGAGCTCACTGGATTTATGGCAGTTCAACACAAATCTTTCTGTAGTAATTTGGAGGAAAAATGCATGCAAGGCCCCTTTCACACTTGTTCTGCAATTTGGGACTGCAAAGTCGCATGACAATTCGTACCCCATGATTTCCAATGAGTAACATTCATATCTGAGCGACTTCAAGTTGCAGCGACTTCAAAGTAGTCCCTGCACTACTTTGGTCTGACATTGATGCGGCTTTGAGGTTCATAGACCTCAAGATTACACAGGCATTGCTTTAAGTCGCGGCAAAGTCGCGTGACTTTCAAAAAGTCGTACAAGTGTGAAAGGGGCCTAATGGAGAGATGTACTGAATGTTTTCTTCTTTCTTCTATATGACAGATTACATCTCACTAGGTAGAGAATAAAAACAAACATTTGGTTGGTTACTCTTAGCAACGTTTGCAAGGTGTCCTCTCCCCCCCCCCCCACTCCGCCATTTATAATAGAGGCCCATTGTGTACTTGCAATCAGACAGGAAGATCGGAGACTCACCCTCAGATGACAGGCCTTGTATGTTAATTCCTTTGGCTGCCAGGAAGCTCAGGCATGCATCAATATTCTCAATCTAAAGAAAACAGAAGGTGACAGGTTACACGGAGCGGTGTCACACTGTGTGAAAGTACAGGAACAGCATTGATCAAAGCTAAAGCCAGAGATAACAGTAAAGGGGTTTTATCAGGTGTGCTGGGCTATATAATGGCCATGCACTAAAAATGTCAATCTATAGGCGATCTATATGCAAAATAAAAAAGGGGAAATGTCTGGACAGCCGCACTCCAAAAATATTGCTTTTTATTGTAAATATGAAATCACAGCATACATGTCACAGCAAAAGGGATACCAGCTGACGTGTTTCAGGGGAGAGGAGACCGATCCGTGTGTTTCCAGTACAGAAGAACACCGATCAGTCTCCTCCCCTTGTGAATCCCCTCCCTCTACAGTTAGAATCACTCCATAGGTAACATAATTAACCCCTTGATCGCCCCCATAGTGTTAACCCCCTCCCTGCCACTCACATTTATACAGTAATCAGTGCATTTTTATAGCACTGATTGCTGTATAAACGTGAATGGTCCCAAAATAGTGTCAAAAGTGTCCGATATGTCTGCCGCAATGTGGCACTCCCGATAAAAAAAAAATCGCAGATCACCGCCATTACTAGTAAAAAAAATAAAAATAAATGCCATAATTCTATCCCCCATTTTGTAGACGCTATAACTTTTGCGCAATCCAATCAACATAAGCGTATTGTGATTTTTTTTTACCAAAAATATGTAGAAGAATACACATCGGCCTAAACTAAAGGAAATTTTTTTTTTTTTTTAAATTGGGATATTTATTATAGCAAAAAGTAATAAATATTTCAAAATGGTCGCTCTTTTTTGGTTTATGGCGTAAAAAATTAAAACCGCAGAGGTGATCAAATACCACCAAAAGAAAGCTCTATGTGTGGGAAAAAAATGATCAAAATTTAATTTGGGTACAACGTCGCATGACCGCACAATTCTCATTCAAAGTGTGACAGCGCTGAAAAGGTTAAAATTGGCCTGGGCAGGAAGGAATGCCCTGTGTTGAAGTGGTTAAAACACTGTATATAGCTGGTTGCTAAGGAGGGGGCCGAGAAGCCGACCACAGTGTCCTTAACAACCGATGAGTCATCAGCTGACAGCGGGCTTCCCCACTGAAAGCTGAATATAAAAAATATATAAAAATTGCCGGGAAAAAAAAAACTGTGTGGGGGTTCCCCCCCAGGATACGGAGGGGGACTGCCCCCCCCCCCAATGCCAAAATTTTAAAAAAAAGGCGTGCCCCCCCCCAAATCTATGTGAAGCTAGACAGCCTTCTGCATTCCTTTAAAATATATAAAACCATTTTTCAATCAAGTGACTGTAATCACCTAGAATCTTTACATTGCGCTGCCATAAACAAGAGTCAAAATCAGGTTTTTATTGGGAGTGGCTGTGCTGCAAACTTGATTGGGGGGGTGTTACTACTGAAGACAAACATATTGGAGTTGATTTTCCAAAACTGGAGAGTGCAAAATTTGGTGCAGCTGTGAATGGCAGCCAATCAGCTTCTAACTTCAGTTTGTTCAATTAAGCTTTGTCAATAAAACCTGGAAGCTGATTGGTTTCTATGCAGAGCTGCACCAGATTTTACACTCCACTCAGGCGGATACTGGTAATGCCACTTTTTATAAGGAAGAAAACTTCCCAATGTTCCTCGAGCCCCAGTTCACACTATTGCGGTGCAGGAAACCACAAGTGATTCGGACAGAAACCGCACCGCATTCCTGTTCAAATCACATGCGACTCTTTGCAGTGCAATTTAAGTCATTCATTTTGTATGGCTCAAATCCCACTGCAAATCGCACCACACCCACAGCAAAGGTGCAGGCACCTTTTTTTTCTTCACTGGAATCCGATTGTATGGGTGTTCACAGGCAGGAGGCAGGGCAGTGGCATAAGGCTTGCAGAGCAGGCAGAAGGAGAGGCAGTGGCAATGCATTTGCGAAGCAGGCAGGGCAGTGGCATAAGGCTTATGAAGCACGCAGTAGCAAAGCATCTGCACAGCAGGCAGGAGGAAGGGCAGCGGCACCAGGTTTACGGAGAAAGCAGGTGAACAGCCAATGGCAAAACGTCTGTGGAGCAAACAGGAGGCAGGGCAGTGGCATAAGGCTTGCAAAGCAGGCAGGAGGAGAGGCAGTGGCACAGCGTTTACAGAGCAGGAAGGAGGTGGAGCAGTGGCACAGAGTCTGCAGAGCAGGCAGGAGGCAGGGCAGTGGCATAAGGCTTGTGAAGCAGGCAGGAGGAAAGGTAGTGGCAATGCGTTGGCAGGAGACAGGGCAGTGGCATAAGGCTTGCAAAGCAGGCAGGAGGAGAAGCAGTGGCACAGCGTTTACTGAGCAGGAAGGAGGTGGAGCAGTGGCACAGAGTCTGCAGAGCAGGCAGGAGGAAGGGCAGTGGCATAAGGCTTGTGAAGCAGGCAGGAGGAGAGGTAGTGGCAATGCGTTGGCAGGAGAAAGGAGGCAGGGCAGTGGCATAAGGCTTGCAAAGCAGGCAGGAGGAGAGGCAGTGGCACAGGGTTTACAGAGCAGGAAGGAGGTGGAGCAGTGGCATAGAGTCTGCAGAGCAGGCAGGAGGAAGGACAGTGGCATAAGGCTTGTGAAGCAGGCAGGAGGAGAGGTAGTGGCAATGTGTTGGCAGGAGACAGGGCAGTGGCATAAGGCTTGCAAAGCAGGCAGGAGGAGAGGCAGTGGCACAGTGTTTACAGAGCAGGAAGGAGGTGGAGCAGTGGCACAGAGTCTGCAGAGCAGGCAGGAGGAAGGGCAGTGGCATAAGGCTTGTGAAGCAGGCAGGAGGAAAGGTAGTGGCAATGCGTTGGCAGGAGACAGGGCAGTGGCATAAGGCTTGCAAAGCAGGCAGGAGGAGAGGCAGTGGCACAGTGTTTACAGAGCAGGAAGGAGGTGGAGCAGTGGCACAGAGTCTGCAGAGCAGGCAGGAGGAAGGGCAGTGGCATAAGGCTTGTGAAGCAGGCAGGAGGAGAAGTAGTGGCAATGCGTTGGCAGGAGGCAGGGCAGTGGCATAAGGCTTGCAAATCAGGCAGGAGGGGAGGTAGGTGGCACAGCGTTTACGGGCAGTGGCATTGTGTTTGCAGAGCAAGCAGAGCGCAGGGCAGAACCTCTAAAAAGTGTAGTTTCTTATGTTCTAAATGGAAAATAGAAAACATAAGCCAATAAAGTTTATTGTACATAGCGTTTCTTGTCCAGGAGTGTTGTGTGTTCCTGTTTGCTATTTTTTTATTTTATTTACTGAACATACCAGCATAAAAAAAAAAATACAATAAACAGATCTCCCATGTTTCCCAAAATGGGAATACTAATAAAATAATAACAATAAAAAAAAAACAGTCAGTATAAAAAAAAAACAAAAAAAAAAACAGCCTCATGAAAATGATAAATAATTTTTACCAATATACAGTGCCTTGCGAAAGTATTCGGCCCCCTTGAACTTTTCACCCTTTTGCCACATTTCAGGCTTCAAACATAAAGATATAAAATTTTAATTTTTTGTGAAGAATCACCAACAAGTGGGACACAATTGTGAAGTGGAACGAAATCTATTGGATATTTTAAACTTTTTTAGCAAATAAAAAACTGAAAAGTGGTGCGTGCAAAATTATTCGGCCCCTTTACTTTCAGTGCAGCAAACTCACTCCAGAAGTTCAGCGAGGATCTCTTAATGATCCAATGCTGTCCTAAATGACTGATGGTGATAAATAGAATCCACCTGTGTGTAATCAAGTCTCTGTATAAATGCACCTGCTCTGTGATAGTCTCAGGGTTCTGTTGAAAGCGCAGAGAGCATCATGAAGACCAAGGAACACACCAGGCAGGTCCGTAATACTGTTGTGGAGAAGTTTAAAGCCGGATTTGGATACAAAAAGATTTCCCAAGCTTTAAACATCCCAAGGAGCACTGTGCAAGCGATCATTTTGAAATGGAAGGAGTATCAGACCACTGCAAATCTACCAAGACCTGGCTGTCCCTCTAAACTTTCAGCTCAGACAAGGAGAAGACTGATCAGAGATGCAGCCAAGAGGCCCATGATCACTCTGGATGAACTGCAGAGAACTACAGCTGAGGTGGGAGAGTCTGTCCACAGGACAACAATCAGTCGTACACTGCACAAATCTGGCCTTTATGGAAGAGTGGCAAGAAGAAAGCCATTTCTCAAAGATATCCATAAAAAATCTTGTCTAAAGTTTGCCACAAGCCACCTGGGAGACACACCAAACATGTGGAAGAAGGTGCTCTGGTCCGATGAAACCAAAATCAAACTTTTTGGCCACAATGCAAAACGATATGTTTGGCGTAAAAGCAACACAGCTCATCACCCTCAACACACCATCCCCACTGTCAAACATGGTGGTGGCAGCATCATGGTTTGGGCCTGCTTTTCTTCAGCAGGGACAGGGAAGATGGTTAAAACTGAGGGGAAGATGGATGCAGCCAAATACAGGACCATTCTGGATGAAAACCTGTTGGAGTCTGCAAAAGACCTGAGACTGGGACAGAGATTTATCTTCCAACAAGACAATGATCCCAAACATACAGCAAAATCTACAAAGGAATGGTTCACAAATAAACGTATCCAGGTGTTAGAATGGCCAAGTCAAAGTCCAGACCTGAATCCAATCGAGAATCTGTGGAAAGAGCTGAAAACTGCTGTTCACAAACGCTCTCCATCCAACCTCACTGAGCTCGAGCTGTTTTGCAAGGAAGAATGGGCAAGAATTTCAGTCTCTCGATGTTCAAAACTGATAGAGACATACCCCAAGCGACTTGCAGCTGTAATCGCAGCAAAAGGTGGCTCTACAAAGTATTAACGCAAGGGGGCCGAATAATTTTGCACGCCACACTTTTCATTTTTTTCTTAGTTAAAAAAGTTTCAAAAATCCAATAGATTTCGTTCCACTTCACAATTGTGTCCCACTTGTTGGTGATTCTTCACAAAAAATTAAAATTTTATATCTTTATGTTTGAAGCCTGAAATGTGGCAAAAGGATGAAAAGTTCAAGGGGGCCGAATACTTTTGCAAGGCACTGTATATGGCAGAGTGGCAGTGTAGACGGCGTTGGCCGACGATCTTTTTGAATAGTGCGTGGTGTGGCTGGGTGTGAGACTTTTAGCGGAATGCTGGCTATTGTTGCGGTACAGTACTGACAAAGGGGATCCGCTGCACACAACAGACAGACCAGAGAATTGGGGGGGGGGGGGCAGGACGAAGGTTCCCAGGATGAATTATTTCAGCTATGAGAAGACTGCAGGAAGAGAGCAGTCAGTTGTGGCAAGGGCTGGCTGTCACCGAGATGGATGCCATGCCAGGCATAGTGTTTTTACAGCGGCTATGAGGGGACGCTCACAAAAATAGACCGGCTGCAACTGTCACCCTGCAAGCTAGCTGGAACAATCTGTGACAAGTGGCCGGGATTAGTCTGGGCCAAAAAAAACGAGAATTCACTTTACATGAAGGTATTAGAAGGAAGGCGTCACCGTGTCAAAATGTGCTGCAAAATACAGCCACATACAACCGACAATTCGTTTTTTTTTTTTTTTATAAAATCTGTAATCTACTTTACAACTCGGATACAACTTTTATATCAGCTGTATTCTTATAATGAAATGACAATTTGTGGGTTAAATATACAGGGTGCCACTGATCCCCACGGCTTTCCGGAAATGCTAAATTCTGGCTGGCTGTCACGTTATTGGTTTGGTTTTCATACTTTCTAAGTGACCGGCCACAAGCATTGCATAGCATGCAAAACAGGATTCCAAGAATTCCTTTGCCACATACTTTTTCAGCTGTCACTTTGTAGCCAAAGACAGTAAACTAGTATTATAAATGGAACCCAGCGATGGCACCCCACATCGTTCTCTCCTGACAGGTCAACTTTACAGTGTATGTACACCCTAAAAATTGAACGTCTCTTATTTGCTCCCTTTTGGTCTGTTTAATATACCATTGGAAGCATTTTGCTTGATAAATGCGAAATAAACCTGTTAATCCTGCCAGAAATCCTGCCTCCTTCGACCCTCCAAGTACCCGCATGACAAGATTCTTGACAAGAATCTTGTCCCGGCCGAGTGTACACATGCTCCATTCAAAAGAACCGCCGTTCTTTTGAATCGAACAACGCGGTGACGTCATCGACTACGACGAGCGTGCGCTCGTCACATTCGATGCCGTCGCCGCCATCTTGCTACACCCTACCTATGCCTAGGAAGCTACCGCACATGCGTCAAAGTCATTTCGAGCATGCACAGGTTTTCACGGCGAGAGGCAAGCGTACACACTCTCGGGTTTCTCGTCGGGAAACAGGCCGACGAGAATCCTGGACGAGAAAATAGAGAGCAGGTTCTCTATTTTTCTCGTCGAGATTCCCGGCAGTTTTCTCGATGAGAAACCCGAAAGCCTCGTACACATGGCAGGTTTACTCGGCAAGAAAGCTCTGCCAGCAATTTTCTTGCTGGTTCTTGCCGAGAAAACCGGTCGTGTGTACGAGGCTTAAGACAGAGAAAAAGCAATTTATGATTCAGCCGCAGTGATCCTCCAGAGCTGTCAATGAAGGCTTCAACACCGGAGAGATAAAATGTGGTCACTCACCATTTGTGATCTGTTCTTGGGGCAGCCATTGATGTCTTGAATCTTCTCATTCGCTGTGAAGAGAAGAGGAGAGAAGATTGCACCGGTCAGGTATGTGGGATGAAGCATCCAACAAGCACAGCAGAGAACAAGTCAACATGAGAAACGCTGAAAGACATCCAGAGAAAGAGAAAGAGAGAGGTGGGGGATTTCACAAGATCGGCCCACCCAAGACAGCTGAAGAGAGGTCATCTAGGGAGCTGAGACAACTGTTCACAGCTTTTATAATCTACAAAATCGCCCCGGGATCCACCGGGAACGGCCAGGGATCCTGAGCTGGCCCACCGGATAAGCTGCTTCTAGACGTGTCAGCTGGGGGACTTGCTATAGACATACTAAAAAACAATCACAAAACCTGACAGGACTTCGGATAAATACAGTAACATCCATAACAAGCGCATCATGGAAAAGTTCCTACACCTGTACAGAAACCGAGATATTTATCTACTTCCTGTCGGGGTAAATCTGACATTTTTCTCATACACAGAAAATTACGATTTTTTTTTTTGCTAGAAAACAATTTAGAACCCCCCCCCCCCCCCACAAAAAAAAATATATATATATTATATTATATTATATTATATTTTTTATATATATTTATTTATTTTATTTTCTAAATGGAAAAAAAAATCTGATATAAAAAAGCGATCAAACACCACTGATCGCTTGGTTCTCAGAGCTCCGTGAGCAGAGAGCTGGTGACTGTCAGTCACCGTTGTCTGCTCTGCCCTCCCCCCACCTTGAGCTCACTGGAGCGCTGTACTGTAAAGGGGGCGGGAGCGGACGGCTCAGGCTCTCAGTGGCTCACTGGGAGGCTAAAGCCTCGTACACACGGTCGGACTTCCATCGGACTTTTCCGTGGATTTTTGTCCGAACGGAGTTGGCCGGGAACACCCATAGCATACACACCACAGGACTTTTCTGCAAACTTTCCCAAAATTTTTTGCAACATCACGTGGTTTTTCTGCTCTTTACAGCCACCCTTTGGTCAACTTCTGCTATTGTTGGTTGATTTTAACATTAGTTGTTTTGTCCATCGGACAAAAGTCCTATGGTTTTCTGTACACACGGTCGGACTTTGCTCCATCAGACTTTTGTTGGGCAAAAGTTTGTCCATTTGCAGACCCAACTTTTGTCCGATGAAAACAAAACCAAAACGGAAAAAAGTTTGTCCGATGGAGCGTACACACGGTCGGATTGTTGGTCCAACTTGCTTAAAACGAAGTTTGTTGGGCAAAAGTCCGACCGTGTGTACGGGGCTTTAGTCAGGTGCCATTCCAGGCATGTGGGCTGATCCAGGCCATATGGTCGCAATCTTTCCCCAGCCTGGACCGGCTCTCTGACATCAGCTGACAGTGAACTTCAGCCCGCTGTCTGCTGAAAATGGGTCACAGGAGTGTAGAATGAACTGCTTCGCGCACGCAATACGCTTACCCCGACTTGTTCATTCCCTGACTTAGTTGGGGTAGGCGGTACACTTTGGTGGGGGTGGGTCAGCCACGCCCCGTGACCTTTGACCTCTGGGTACCCGCCTTCTGAACTTTGACCTCTGGGGGAGGGCCCTGTTTCAATTCCTGAGTCCTAGCCTTGTCCTTAAAGGGAAAACCCTAACGCTGACCCTGACAATGACCCTAACCCTAAGGGTTCCCCCTTGAAGCCTGGTACATACGATGAGAATATCGATCAAACGATTGTCCGTATTTATTTATTTTTTCAATGCTGGTCTCAGATCGAAAATGAAGAAGTTGCAAAAGTTACGAAAATTCTCGTACCATAGAATACAACTTGGGAAGTGATGTAATGAGTTGTATTGTATTGTAATATATTCTTTTGTTTCTGAGCATGCGCGGTTTTTGGTCTTCTGATTTGTTTCGGACAAATACTGTACGGATTAAACAGAAATCGTACGAGAAACATTTTCTGATCGTCTGTACTAGGCAGGCTATACACTGTAAGAATACATTCCATTCAGTAGGTTCAACAAGAGAAATCCCTCAATTCCCCACTACTGGCAATTGTATTCTGACAGCTGGCACCCATGGCTGACAGAACACCCAAACAGTGGCTGCATCTGATTGGATGAAAGAGACCTCCCCGCTGGGTTTCCATACACTTACCCGCCACTTTATTAGGTACCCCTTGGACCCCCTTTTGCCTTAATTCTTGGTGGCAATAGATACAAGGTGTTGGGAACGTTCCTCAGAGATTTTGCTCCTTAGTGACATGATAGCATCACGCAGTTCCTGCAGATTTGTCGGCTGCACATCCATGAGGACAATCTCCTGTTCCACCACATCCCAAAGGTGCTCTATTGGATGAGATGTGGTGAGGTGTGGAGGCCATTGGAGTGCAGTGACCTCATTGTCCAGTGGTGAGATGATTGGAGCTTTGTGACATGGGGCATTATCCTGCTGGAAGGAGCCATCAGAAGATGGGGACACTGTAGTCATAAAGGGATGGACATGGTCAGCAACAATACTCAGGTAGGCCGTGGTGTATAAATGATGCTCAATTGGTACTAAGGGGCCCAAAGCGTGCTAAGAAAATATCGCCCCCCCCCCCACACCATTACACCCCCACCACCAGCCTGAACCGGTGATACAAGGCAGGATGGATCCATGTGCCAAATTCTGACCCAACCATCTGAATGTCGCAGCTGAAATCCGACTCATCAGACCAGGCAACGTTTTTCCATCTTCTATTGTACAATTTTGGTGATCCTGTGCCAATTGTAGCCTCAGTTTCCTGTTCTTAGCTGACAGGAGTGGCACCCGGTGTGGTCTTCTGCTGCTGTAGCCCATCTGCTTCAAGGTTGGATATGTTGTGCATTCAGAGATGGTATTCTGCATACCTTGGGTGTAATGAGTGGTTATTTGAGTTACTGTTGCCTTTCTATCATCTGGAACCAGTCTTCCCATTCTCCTCTGACCTCAACAAGGCACTTTCCTCCACACAACTGCCGCTCACTGGATATTTTCTCTTTTTCCCACCATTCTCTGTAAACCCGGAGAGATGGTTGTGTGTGAAAATCCCAGAAATACTCAGACCAGCCCGTCTGCCACCAACAACCACGCCACGTTCAACGTCACATAAATCCCCTTTCTTCCCCATTCTGATGCTCGGTTTAAATTTCAGCAGGTCGTCTTCACCACGTCTAGATGCCTAAATGCATCGAATTGCTGTCTTGTGTTTGGCTGATTAGCAATTTGTGTTACTAAGCAATTGAACAGGTGTACCTAATAAAGTGGCCGGTGAGTATACAAAGATCCTGGACCTGTCAGTGGGTGATCTTTTACCATAAACTGCAATATTTGGGTGCAGCAAACCTTTTCCAGTACCAAAGCAAGGCCGCCAACACACCCATTCCCACAAAGCACTTACCTGCATTGCATTTCATAAGTGACCCTAAAAGACCTCAGCAAACAGGGAAACCTTCCTCCATGCTGCCCCCCGATGACTGAGCATGCAGCCTGTTCTCTTCTCTCAGCTCTCTATAGATGTAGAATTCTATACAATCGCTCGCTCTATATTGTTGCTGTATGGAGATGGCTGACTACAGACATTCCTGCAAAGTTTTAACTTGTTCCTGGCCCTGTTTACCCCCCCCCCCCCCCCTGTGTGTTTTTCCAGTAGCGCTGAGAGCGGAGGACCATCACCTATCAATTTGACGAGTGCCGGGATGGAATCACAGTGATCGGCAACAAGATGGAAGATTCCTGGGGGCAAAAGATTGTCAGTGTAGGCTGGATGTGAGAATGTGATAAACTGGTGTCGCCCCCGGGAAATCGCTCCATAGCCGGAACTGCGGGGAGAGTATTATGTGAACCTTTTCTAAATACAAATCTCACACTGAAAGACAGAACACCTGTGTATCCTGCCCAGCCAATAAGAAAAAGATAAAGAAAAAAAGAGGACCTGTCAGCAACGCATATTAACATGATTGTAAGCTCTAACGGGCACCGCCCTCTGATTCCTCCTGTATTGTAACTGTACTGTCTTCCCTCATGTTGTAGAGCGCTGCGCAAACTGTTGGCACTTTATAAATCCTGAATAATAATAATAATAATAATGTATGGATATCAAAAAAAATACTTTTTTTTTATTAGTTTTGGAGAGAGTGGTGAAAGGTTCCCAAAAGCATCTCATTTGGAGGGATTGCCCCTTTTTTTAAAACCAATCCCCCTCCCCCCCACCTTCTTTTCTCCTCAGTTGTCCCTCAGTTGTTGATCTCCTTACATTGGTGATCAGTGGGAAGAATGTTCCATACATTGGTGATCAGTGAGAAGAATGTTCCTTACATTGGTGGTCAGTGGGAAGAATGCTCCTTACATTGGTGATCAGTGAGAAGAATGTTCCTTACATTGGTGATCAGTGGGAAGAATGTTCCTTACATTGGTGATCAGTGAGAAGAATGTTCCTTACATTGGTGATCAGTGAGAAGAATGTTCCTTACATTGGTGATCAGTGAGAAGAATGTTCCTTACATTGTGATCAGTGGGAAGAATGTTCCTTACATTGGTGATCAGTGGGAAGAATGTCCCTTACATTGGTGATCAGTGGGAAGAATGTTCCTTACATTGGTGATCAGTGGGAAGAATGCGCCTTACATTGGTGATCAGTGAGAAGAATGTCCCTTACATTGGTGGTCAGTGGGAAGAATGTTCCTTACATTGGTGATCAGTGGGAAGAATGCGCCTTACATTGGTGATCAGTGAGAAGAATGTCCCTTACATTGGTGATCAGTGGGAAGAATGTCCCTTACATTGGTGATCAGTGGGAAGAATGTCCCTTACATTGGTGGTCAGTGAGAAGAATGCTCCTTACATTGGTGATCAGTGGGAAGAATGATCCTTACATTGGTGATCAGTGGGAAGAATGTTCCTTACATTGGTGATCAGTGGGAAGAATGCTCCTTACATTGGTGATCAGTGGGAAGAATGTCCCTTACATTGGTGATCAGTGGGAAGAATGTTCCTTACATTGGTGATCAGTGAGAAGAATGTTCCTTACATTGGTGATCAGTGAGAAGAATGTTCCTTACATTAGTGATCAGTGGGAAGAATGTTCCTTACATTGGTGATCAGTGAGAAGAATGTCCCTTACATTGGTGATCAGTGGGAAGAATGTCCCTTACATTGGTGGTCAGTGGGAAGAAGGAGGAGGACACACCCAAAGAGCTCTCTGAGAGAACCAGCCTTTTTCAAGCCTGGGCCTTGCCTGCTAGCTTGGCCCAGGAATAATGCCTGATCCTGGGGGAGGCCCTGGGAGGGATCCCCCTGATGATACGGGGCCTAGTGAGGAGGAGGTGGAGGACCTGACTGAGGGTCCAGGCCCTGGTGAGCATGTTGATGTCTACAGACAGAAGATCATTGATAGTTTCCGGGCGATCGGAAGAGCTGAGGAGAAACTTAAATGTTTAAAAATTGAACATAAAAACTTCAGGGCCAAGTATTTCCAGGCCTGGAGTAAAAATCGTTCGGCCATGAAGCCTGAGTTACAGCAGATGGAGGAGAAGGTAAAGAAGCAATCTTTATTGTTGGAGAAATTGAAAGACAAAAGTGGAGCTTTGGCAGAAAAGTTTACCAATGAGATGAGATTTGCCAGCCAGACATCAGTGAGTTCTGTGGATCAGCAGCACCAGAGCAATGTGGATGGATCTGCATCATGCCCCCCGCACATGGATTTTGCTGCTACTGCTGGGACTTGTAGTTCCACAAGCAAGATGGCTGCCAGCTCCAGAGAGCCTGTTTCAGCCTCACCTGGGCTGGTTGATGCAGGTGGGGGAGGGGAGCAGCACAGTGCAGCATGTGAAGTGGAAGCAGCCATGGAAGTCTCCTGCAATGAATCACCTGTTGCTGTACATTCTTGCTTAGCTGACAGTCCTGTCCTGATGGAGAAGAGTCTGCCTGGAGGTGAAGTATCTATGGGTACAGCAGTGAGTATGGACACGGCAGGAACTATGAATGTGCCAGAAAATAATGACAGCAATAATATGGATAAAGCAATGGACATGGTGGGTGGTGGTGAAGGGGTTAATGTTGCTGCTTTAGGTAAAAATGACATTTCTCCTCCTGCTCAGCAGAGGAAAGACTCCTCAGGTGTGCAATTGTTATCGGCCAGAGTTGTGTCAGACGTTTCTAAACGCACAACGGGATCCTCTGCAGGGAGGTCTGTGAGCACTGGCAGCTATGCCACAGTTTTGGGGAGTCGCACCAAGGAGGGTGGGGGGAATGCTGCAAATGTTAGTGGTCACAATTTGGGGAGGTTTGGTGGGGGGGATGGTTAGTGGGTACCAGAGGAGAAATGTGGTCCAGTTGAAGTGGGAGGGGACCCCACCAGTAAGGGGGAGGGTGGCAGAGTTGGTTCTGGAAATGGGGTTTAGTGTTTCTGATATTTTTGCTTTGATTTGCCCCGTGGGGAGTTACGAGTTTGATTTGTCCTTTGTAAAGCCTGAGGGTTTGGATTTATTTTGGGAGCGTTTTAGGAGGTGCGGGGGCCTTCCGCAGTGGAACGGTTGGGTGCCAAAGGTGATTTCCAGGCAGCCTCTGATAAAATCTGTCACGATCCTGGTGCATCTATACCAGAGGCTGATTTAATAGTATGGCTACGCCGATATGGTGAGGTCCTCGCTCCACTGCGGAAGGTCCTTGATCTGCATGGGATTTGGACAGGGGCCTGGACAGTGTCATTAAAATTAGGGGTGCTGGGAAATGTAGTCCAACATCTGCCCTGTTCAGCCTTTCTGGGGAGAGATAGGCTGACCATTTTTTACCAAGGTCAGCCTAAAGTCTGCAACAAATGTGGGGAAAAAGGCCATTTTGCATCTACCTGCACCCGTAAAAAGTGTTCCCTGTGCCAGGCTCTGGACCATTTGGCTAAGGATTGTACCGATATTCGGTGCAATTTGTGCCAAAAGCTCGGTCATCCTTATAGTCAATGCCCGGAGGCATTACATAACTTGCCGGGATTGGAGGCTGAGCTGCAGAGGCTAGATAAGGAGGATGAGGCCGCTGAGATTGTTGTTGTCCCTCCTGTGTCTGTGACAGCTGATGTTTCTGTTCCCCCTAGTAATGTGATCCCTGAGTCTGTCCCTCCTGTGTCTGTGACATCTGTTAATTCTGTTTCCCCTAGTAATGTGGTCCCTGAGTCTGTCCCTCCTGTGGTACGTAGATCCTCCAGACTGGCGGAAGCTGCTGGGGGGCAGGTTTAGCGGCTCTTCCCACTCAGCCTCCAGTCCCTGCCCCTCGGCAGTGCAAGCGTGGTCAGGGGAATGTGGGGGTGCTGGAGGGGGGTGGGGCTGTTGGAAGGGTGTCCATACCCCATGTCTCACGCTCTGTTGATGGGGATTCGGATGATGAGGGGTGGGAGAAGATTAGGAGGAAGAAAAAAAAGAAGAGGAAGACAAGAAAAGCGGTCATTTCTTCCTCAGAGTCGGACCCAGGAGGGGTTCCTCTTGGCAACACTTTTTCTGTTCTGGCGGGAGATGAAATGTCAGATGTGTCTTTCTGTTTATCATCCATGGATGAGGGGGAGTCACGCAGTCTGAAGAGAGCTGTTTCTGGGGATGAAAGTGTGGTAAGGGTTAAGAAACGACTCCCCCAATCATCCTGATGGCATATCAGACCTGCCTTTGGTGAACTGCCCATCTCTGGGTGAGGAGCTCTTTTCTTTTTTTGTGTTGGTGTGAGTTGTAGTGAGATTTATTTTCCAGTAATGACATGTTTTTTGCTTTTGCTGTAAAGTCTTTTTTGTTTGAGAGCAGATTTGCTATATTTATTTTCATTTTTATGTAAATATGTATATATATATTGTATTTATGCTTATTGATTGCAAGTCCTTTAATAAAGAAAAATTGGGAAGAATGCTCCTTACATTGGTGATCAGTGAGAAGAATGTTCCTTACATTGGTGATCAGTGGGAAGAATGCTCCTTACATTGGTGATCAGTGGGAAGAATGTTCCTTACATTGGTGATCAGTGAGAAGAATGTTCCTTACATTGGTGATGAGTGAGAAGAATGTCCCTTACATTGGTGATCAGTGGGAAGAATGTCCCTTACATTGGTGATCAGTGAGAAGAATGTTCCTTACATTGGTGATCAGTGGGAAGAATGTTCCTTACATTGGTGATCAGTGGGAAGAATGTTCCTTACATTGGTGATCAGTGAGAAGAATGTCCCTTACATTGGTGATCAGTGAGAAGAATGTCCCTTACATTGGTGATCAGTGGGAAGAATGTCCCTTACATTGGTGATCAGTGAGAAGAATGTTCCTTACATTGGTGATCAGTGAGAAGAATGTTCCTTACATTGGTGATCAGTGGGAAGAATGTTCCTTACATTGGTGATCAGTGAGAAGAATGTTCCTTACATTGGTGATCAGTGAGAAGAATGTTCCTTACATTGGTGATCAGTGAGAAGAATGTCCCTTACATTGGTGATCAGTGAGAAGAATGCTCCTTACATTGGTGATCAGTGGGAAGAATGTTCCTTACATTGGTGATCAGTGGGAAGAATGATCCTTACATTGGTGATCAGTGGGAAGAATGTTCCTTACATTGGTGATCAGTGGGAAGAATGTCCCTTACATTGGTGATCAGTGGGAAGAACGTTCCTTACATTGGTGATCAGTGGGAAGAATGTTCCTTACATTGGTGATCAGTGGGAAGAATGTTCCTTACATTGGTGATCAGTGGGAAGAATGCTCCTTACATTGGTGATCAGTGGAGAAGAATGTTCCTTACATTGGTGATCAGTGAGAAGAATGTCCCTTACATTGGTGATCAGTGAGAAGAATGCTCCTTACATTGGTGATCAGTGGAGAAGAATGTTCCTTACATTGGTGATCAGTGAGAAGAATGTTCCTTACATTGGTGATCAGTGGGAAGAATGCTCCTTACATTGGTGATCAGTGGGAAGAATGTTCCTTACATTGGTGATCAGTGAGAAGAATGTTCCTTACATTGGTGATCAGTGAGAAGAATGTCCCTTACATTGGTGATCAGTGGGAAGAATGTCCCTTACATTGGTGATCAGTGAGAAGAATGTTCCTTACATTGGTGATCAGTGAGAAGAATGTTCCTTACATTGGTGATCAGTGGGAAGAATGTTCCTTACATTGGTGATCAGTGAGAAGAATGTTCCTTACATTGGTGATCAGTGAGAAGAATGTTCCTTACATTGGTGATCAGTGAGAAGAATGTCCCTTACATTGGTGATCAGTGGGAAGAATGTCCCTTACATTGGTGATCAGTGAGAAGAATGCTCCTTACATTGGTGATCAGTGGGAAGAATGTTCCTTACATTGGTGATCAGTGGGAAGAATGTCCCTTACATTGGTGATCAGTGGGAAGAACGTTCCTTACATTGGTGATCAGTGGGAAGAATGTTCCTTACATTGGTGATCAGTGGGAAGAATGTTCCTTACATTGGTGATCAGTGGGAAGAATGCTCCTTACATTGGTGATCAGTGGAGAAGAATGTTCCTTACATTGGTGATCAGTGAGAAGAATGTCCCTTACATTGGTGATCAGTGAGAAGAATGCTCCTTACATTGGTGATCAGTGGAGAAGAATGTTCCTTACATTGGTGATCAGTGAGAAGAATGTTCCTTACATTGGTGATCAGTGGAGAAGAATGTTCCTTACATTGGTGATCAGTGGGAAGAATGTCCCTTACATTGGTGATCAGTGGGAAGAATGTTCCTTACATTGGTGATCAGTGGGAAGAATGATCCTTACATTGGTGATCAGTGGGAAGAATGTCCCTAACATTGGTGATCAGTGGGAAGAATGTTCCTTACATTGGTGATCAGTGGGAAGAATGTTCCTTACATTGGTGATCAGTAGGAAGAATGTTCCTTACATTGGTGATCAGTAGGAAGAATGATCCTTACATTGGTGATCAGTAGGAAGAATGATCCTTACATTGGTGATCAGTGAGAAGAATGTTCCTTACATTGGTGATCAGTGGGAAGAATGCTCCTTACATTGGGGATCAGTGAGAAGAATGTTCCTTACATTGGTGATCAGTGGGAAGAATGCTCCTTACATTGGTGATCAGTGAGAAGAATGTCCCTTACATTGGTGATCAGTGAGAAGAATGTTCCTTACATTGGTGATCAGTGAGAAGAATGTCCCTTACATTGGTGATCAGTGGGAAGAAAGTTCCTTACATTGGTGATCAGTGAGAAGAATGTTCCTTACATTGGTGATCAGTGGGAAGAAAGTTCCTTACATTGGTGATCAGTGAGAAGAATGTTCCTTACACTGGTGGTTAGCAGGAAGAATACTCTTAGCCGTGGTGATCAGAATGCTCTGCCACTGGACCCGGAGCTATACCGGTATTATCGAGGGTCAATCAGCCACAGCTCAAGGGACCCCTAGACATTTCTGGACGAACCATAAGGGGTTCAGTGGGACCCTGGTTGAGCATTGTGTTATTTTGAAAGGACAGCATAAATGAAAAGTAGTGGTGGTGAAAAAAAGCAATTGAGGGTTTAACCGATCATTTCTTGTGTGTTAATCCTTCCTGGTCCAGCTTATTGGGGGTGGGGCAGGAGTGTGTTCTTTGCCTACATACTTTGGGACAAAAGGCGTCCCTCTTTTTAATCCCAGAAAATTGGAAGGAATGAGCAACCATGTCAAGATATATTGCTCTGCTGTCTCTTCACTTGAAGGATTCACCCATTCTGTCCTGTCAGTGCTGGGACAAGATCTTCTAGAGCCCGGGGCAAACATGGCAAAACTACCCCCCCCCCAAGATGTATGAACATTATGTGTCCGCAGACCCCCCAAGATGTATGAACATTATGTGTCTCCGCAGCCCCCCCCCCCAAGATGTATGAACATTATGTGTCCGCATACCCCCCAAGAAAAAAAAAATTGGGCACCAAGCTGCACAAAGCCATTAACGGCCCCTGCTGAAATCCTCCCACACATCCTCTTCCACTCCCCCCACCCCCACACACACACTTCAAATCCCCTCTCCTAGTACAAATCCCCCCCAAAAACAAATTTCCCTCCTAGCACAATTCCCCTTCCTCCTCTACCATATCACCTCTTCTAACACAAACCCCTCAGATCCCCCCTCCTAGCTCAAATCCTCCCCACCCCATCATTTCCCCTGCTAACACAAATACCACCACCCCAAAAAAAGTCCCCTCCGAGACAAATTCCCCTCCCACCTCTACCATATGACCTCTTCTAGCACAAACCCCCCCCCCCTCCTAGCACAAATCCTCCCCCCCTCCCAACACAAACACCCCTAAATCATCACTCCTTGAACACAGCACCAATTTTCCCCTCCTAGAACAATTCTTACCTCCTGTTACCCCCCCCCCCCACAAATTCCCCCTCCCAACACAAATCCCCTTCCCTCCAACCTCCTTGTGGTGCCTCCCCACCTCACATGATACCACAGTGCCCAGGGCAGCCGTCCCCCTCCCCCCTGCCCACTCCTTGTCCCGGCCCTGGTGACCTCTGATATAAAATGATTGGGTACAGAAACTGTTCTGCATGCTGGAGTTAAGTTAAACGGTGTCAATTTGTGTGGGCAAAAGTCCAATGAGAGTGCAGAAATAATGGCTGCATCCAATTGGCCCCAGCCACTGTTCAGTCAAAAACTTTTTCAGTAGACTCTTCCACAAACCTTGATCATTGACTTTTTTTTTTTTAGAACAGATCGGGGCCGACAGGAACCAGCTGAAAATTTGCGTACTGTATGGCCAACTTAAAGTAGAAGGACCGGGAGCCCAAAGGCCTTCAACATTGATGTCTATTCATAAAAGAGACAACAGTCTACATGCTTTGGGGGGCTAAAAGGTTACCCTCTTTTCAGGACCCGAGGATGATGGCAAGATTTGAGGACTCAAACGTGGCACAATCACCAGGGTTTGTTTGCTGCATGGAAAATCGTATATGGAAAAGATCATTGAATCAATAAATCAGCAATAGGGTTTTTTTAATGATTCATTGATCCACTGACCCTGTGACAGGGGATGAACAACTTCTGAGGAGCAAAGTCCAGGAATCAAGTAGAGAAAGGGATATCACCGCTCAGGAAGTTCAAGCAAAAGTAAAGCCTTTCCTCCAGATTAGAAGCCCCAGGTGCTGGCAATGCATGTAACAATGCAAAAATGGGAAGAAATTCTGGACAGCCGCACTCCCAATAAAGTTTTTTGCCTTTTATTCAAAAATACATGTCACAGCAGAACAGAATGGACAGAAGAGTTGACGCGTTTCACACTAACAAACAATGCTTAGTCATAGCTGTGACTAAGCACTGTTAGTGTGAAACGCGTCAGCTCGGCTGTCCAGAATTTCTTCCCAACTTCTGAGGAGCAGTCAGGCAACTGGAAGTCTAAGAGGAATAAGGTACGTAAGTAAGACTGCTTTTACTGGTCACCTACACCGGGGGTCTCCAAACTTTCTGAACAAAGGGCCAGTTTATGGTCCTTCAGACTGAGCGGGCAGGACTGTGGCCAGTGGGAGTAGAAAATGCCCCATCATTGGTATTAGTGGGAAGAATATTGACCCATTGTTGTTGTCGTCAGGGAAGGAATAGTGCCCCATTACTTGTGTCAGTGGAAATAATTGGGGCCCTGCAGTTGGTGTCAGTGGAAGGAATAGTGCCCCATCATTGGTGTCAGTGGGAGGAATAGTGCCCCATCATTGGTGTCAGTGGGAGGCATAGTGCCCCATCATTGGTGTCAGTGGGAGGCATAGTGCCCCATCATTGGTGTCAGTGGGAGGCATAGTGCCCCATCATTGGTGTCAGTGGGAGGCATAGTGCCCCATCATTGGTGTCAGTGGGAGGCATAGTGCCCCATCATTGGTGTCAGTGGGAGGCATAGTGCCCCCATCATTGGTGTCAGTGGGAGGCATAGTGCCCCATTATTGGTGTCAGTGGGAGGAATAGTGCCCCATCATTGGTGTCAGTGGGAGTAAGAGTGCCCCATCATTGGTGTCAGTGGGAGTAAGAGTGCCCCATCATTGGTGTCAGTGGGAGGAATAGTGCCCCATCACTGGTGTCAGTGGGAGGAATAGTGCTCTATCACTGGTGTTAGTGGGAGGAATACTGCCCCATCATTGGTGCCAGTGAAGGAATAGTGCCCATCATTGTGTTATTGGGAGGAATACTGCCCCATCGTTGGTGTTAGTGGAGGAATAGTGCCTCATCATTGGTGCCAGTGGAAGGAATAGTCCCCATCATTGTATCAGTGGGAGGAATACTGCCCCATCATTGGTGTCACTGGAAGGAATAGTCCCCTATCATTGGTTTCACTTGGAGGAATAGTGCCCCACCTCTGGTGTCATTAGGAGACACCATCATTGGAGTCTGTAGGAAGAATAGTGCCCCCATCATTGGTATCCATTGGAGGAATAGTGTCCCATCATTAGTGTATTGGAAGGAATAGTGCTCCATTGTTTGGTCAGTTGTATGAAATAGTGCCCCATCATTGGTGTTGATGGGAAGAACAGGGCCCTGCAGTTGGTGTCATTGGGAGGAATAGTGCCCCATTGTTGGGGTCATTTGTAGTAATGGTCCTCTATTGTTGGTATTAGTGACAGGAATTATGCCTCATTGTTGGTGTAGAAGGAATAGTGTCCCAAGGGCCTGATAAAAGGCAAGCAAAGGGCCAAATCCACTGCCCTACACTAAAAAAAAAAAAAAAAAAAAAGTGCATTTAACCTTTGCAGTGTGTGTCTGTGTGTGTGTGGGGGGGGGGGGGGGGGGGGGGGGGGGGGGGTGGCACATACACAGACAACTGTGTTAGTTCTGAGTTTTGTTAGAAAATTCTTCCAGGCATTTGAGGAATGTAATCAATACACAGTGGCTAAGTGGTTAGTACTTCTGCCTAGCAGTACTGGGGTCGTCAGTTCAAATCCCAACCACGGCACTCCCTGCCTGGAGTATGCATGTTCCCCCCCTCTGCCTGCCGTGGGTTTCCTCCGGGTACTCCGGTTTCCTCCCACAATCCAAAGACATGCTGGTAGGTTACTTGGCTCCTGTCTAAATTGTCTCTTGTATATGAATGAATGTGAGCTGGGGGCCTTAGATTGTAAGCTCTTTGAGGGCAAGGACTGATGTAAATGTAAAAGTGCTCTGTAATTGACTGCGCCATATAAGTACCTGTAATAATAACAACAACAACACATTCATTTATTAGTAGATGCAATCACAATGCAATCTAGATATCTGCTGCTGCTCAGAACGACAGGAGGCAATTATCAGTCACCCCAAGATTGCACTAAGGGCCAGTTCACACCATAGAAAAGCAATCCGGATGCGTTCCAGGGGCGTTTTTTGACGCGTTCCAGTGTGTTTTGGTACGTTTTTAATGCAGTCCGGTGCTTTTTTTCACCCCTCTTTTTATTAACCTTAGAGAAGGACAAGTGTGTTGCAGTGCGTTATTGGTGCATTTAGGTGCGTTCCGGTGCGTTTTTGATGCGTTTTACAGCGTACCAGTACAGTCCAGTGCAGGTAAAATTGCAGCATGTTCTACTTTTTTTCTGGAACTGGAACGCACTGGAACTGCAAGCACTGGTGTGAACTATGCCATTGAAAACCATATAACCTACTTTCCATGCGTTTTTGATGCAGAAAAAAAAGCACTGGACTGCATGTGGTGTGAACTGGCCCTAAGAAATTTTTAAATATGTTTTGGGTTTTCTTTTTTTTTTCTTTTTTTTTTTCCGAACCTTTGCCTAATCTCCTAAAAAACTGTCACAAAGAGAGACAACCTAAGGCCCCTTTCACACTGCTGCGACTTGAAAGTCGCGCGATTTTGCAGCGATTTTACGTCTCTGATTTTGCAGCGATCAGAACTTGATTTCAGGGATGCCTGTGTAAACTTGAGGTCTATGGACCTCAACTCGCATCAAAGTCACACCAAAGTAGTACAGGGACTACTTTGAAGTCAGTGCGACTTGAAGTCGCACAGAAATGAATGGTACTCATTGGAAATCACAGGTACGACTTGTCATGCGACTTTGCAGTCCCAAGTCGCACAAGTGTGAAAGGGGCCTTACATGCATATGTGATTGTGCATTGAATTGTACAATCCGAATCTTTAGGTAGTTGGTATTATTATCTTACAATCTGCTACAGGCAATCAATCGCCTTTGAATTGGACTATGTTTTCTAATACTGTATAGGGGGGACTACTGCATGATAATATCCCCACAAAAAAAAGCAAACATACATAAGTTGCAACGTGTGTGGCCAGATTTAGCCTAGGAGTGACCCTACAATGTCAGATCAGACGCACACAAGTTTGAACTTGTCCCGAGCTACTCCGTAAAACTTTATCCAGGTGGCGGAAAGTCCTCGGCTGCCTTGAGACGTCTGTCAGGCAATCGCAGATTGTTCTTCAATGCACAAAAAAAATAAAAACAAAAAAAATGAAAATGTGACTTACCAACAACCTGAATGATGTCGGCCAGCAGCACCCCGTCCGTCACATCCTGCTGGAGGTCTTTAATCAGCCGCTTGTGACCGGATTTTGCCAGGTAGTGGTTCGCCCAGTCTGTGTAAATCTGAAACAGAGTGAGAATAGAGAGATCTAAGTACAAGGAAAGTCGCCTTCCAGCCTCATTATGAGACAGAATCCAGAAAAAGAGCAGAAGAGATTTAACAAAGCGGAAAGGCCCATTAACATTCAGGACATGTTACAAATCTCCAGTGCTTCTCCAATAGCCGGTGCCTTCTTCTATTGAGCCGTGTGACATCACAGCTTAGCGTGAGGCAAAGAGAATGCCACTGAATGGGCAGCCTGGCTGGGCGAGGAGGCGAAGGCTCAGCCGCCACCAATTTCAGCTCTATCCCGGTGCCTCCTTCACTTTCAATAGATTATTTCGGGGGGATTAGCCGGTCCCCCCCCCCCCCAATCTGCAAAAGGCTAATGTGTTTGTTTTCAAACTCCCCAATCACCAGACCCCGGCTGGTAATAGGACAATAGACACAAGGACTCTGCACCCCCCCCCCCCCCCAGATGCCACATTTAAAATTTAAAAAAATGAATATATTATATAAAATCTAAGGATACACAAATTGTAATGATATCAATTTATAAAAGATGGGAAATTCTATCAATACTGTTAAGTTGTATTTATATAGCTCTGACACAGTCTGTAGTGTTGTATAAGGAAAACTGAGATTTATACATCTGTCTCTGCATCAGAAGAGCTTACACTCTAAAGTCTTCTTCACAGTCACACATTATAAATATTATACATTTACATTTATATAGCTCTGACATATACCGCAGTACTGTACAGAGAACACTGAACTGGTCAGATCAGTCTTTGGCTCTGCAGCAGAGGAGCTTACACTTCAATGTCCCACTACAGTCACACCTTATTATTATACATTTATATAGCTCTGACATATACCGCAGTGCTGTACAGAGAACACTGAGCCAGTCACATCAGTCTCTGTACCAGAGGAGCTTCCCCACCAGGTGGTGCCGTTTTGCAAGGTGCTGTTGGTTCACTCTACTGGGATCTCAGCTAGAGGGAACATCAAGCCTGGGACTTATCCTGCAAGCTTCTCCCCCAGCCCCTATACAGTGGGTGGGGGGGAGATGAAGGTGGAGGCTCTCAAGAGGCACTGAGGCCTACTCCATGTGCTCAAGCTACAATGGATCCTGGGCCTGTCCCTATGCAAGAGGAGTCTGTACCAGTCTTCCAGGATAAAGTGGTGAACAGACTTTGCTGCATTGCTAAAGAGGAACAGAAACTTCTGTCATGAAGAAGATCTCAGCACAAAGAAATCCCTGCATAGTAAGTCTGGAAACAGTAAGAGGGAAGTATCCAAGCTGAAGTCTCTGGAGGAGGCATTGAAAAAGCAGGAGAAGTTGGTTGCTTCTCTGAAGGAAAGCAGCAGGGTGTTAAGAGAAAAGTGTGAGAATGAGGAGAGATTCCAACAATGGAGAGTGCCTGTGCCAGTACCAGCCAGAGGGTGGATGCCACAGCAACAGTATGGATGGGGGGGTAAGGAAGTGGCTTTACATGGTGGCCCCAGTACTACCCCTGTCTCAGGATCTGTTGCACCTGAGTCAGTATCTGTCCCCCCTCCCTCCCCAGCAGCCTGGGTCATCTCAGGAGGAGGTTGAGGAAATGGCGGATTGCTGCAGACCATCACAGAAATGGAATCTCCCTTGAGTGACACCAACCCATCAGATGAAGATTATGGGAATGCAGGAAAAGATGGCAGGTATCTAGAACAGAGAGGTTGGCTGTGAGGAGTCCCACATGGACATAACAGTGCAGAACAGGAATGTCACATGAACATTGAAACTGCAGAGCAGGAGGGCTGTATGAACGCTGAAACAGCTGGTGTTTTTTCTAAACAGAAGACTTTACTTGATGACGGGACTGCTGGTATCTGTGGTACTTCTGGGACTATGGTGAGCGGGGCTGTTGTGCTGGAGGGGAGGAGGGAGGATCAAGTGGTGGGTAATTTACCAAACCAGATTTCAGAGGTTCCTATGCAGCCAGTTAATGCGTCATCTGTCCCAGTATGAACTATGCGAAGGCTGTGTCGGGACAAAGTCATGCTGCGTTGTGCGACTTTCACCTAACGCACCTTTCATTAAACGCAGGAATGTGGTACAGCTCAGGTGGGAAGGGAGAAGATATTCCACCTATCAGGAGGGTGGTTGTGGATAAGATCCTAGCCATGGGATTTAAGGCGGAGGATATTTATGCGCTTATCGGTCCGGCTGGTTTCTATGAATATGATTTATCATTTGTGCGTCCAGAGTCGCTGGATCTGTTTTGGGAGCGATTTGAGCTTGTATATAGGGGCCAGCCGGACTGGAAGGGGCTTTTCCCCAAAGTTGTCTCCGTCAGCGCTTGAATAAGGATGTGACTATCCTGACTAGGAATGAGTCTATGCCCCCCCAAGGATTTATGGGTCTGGTTAAGGTGGTTTGGTGAACAGTTGTGTCCCCTAAAAAAAAAAGATTGTGGATGATGGAGGAATCTGGACGGATGGGTGGTCAGTGTCAATGAGGTTGAGTGTTGTGTGGGAATGTGGTCCAGCATTTGCCCTCCTCTGCCTTTATTGATAGAGATAGGATTACTGTCTTCTACCCTGGTCAACCTAAGCTGTGCCATAAATGTGGAGTCAAGGGACATTTCTCCTCTTATGCCCCGTACACACGATCGTTTTTCATGCCGTTAAAACTGCCATTTTAAAAAATGGCCCTGAAAAATTATCGTGTGTATGCTCCAGAGCATTTTTAACGACGTGAAAAACGGCCATTAAAAATTCCGGACATGCTCTCTTTTTTCACGTCGTTTTTCATGTCGTTTTTTTTAACGACGTGAAAAACGATAGTGTGTATGCTTTAACGACGTGAAAAAAAACGCGCATGCTCAGAATCAAGTATGAGACGGGAGCGCTCGTTCTGGTAAAACTAGCGTTCGTAATGGAGATAGCACATTCATTACACAGTAACGGACTGAAAAGCGCGAATCGTCGCCCAACAAACTTTACTAACATGAAGGGTGGCGCCATTCGAACAGAACTTCCCCTTTATAGTGCCGTCGTGCGTGTTGAACGTCACTGCGCTTTGCTTGATCGTTTTTTTTAATGATGGTGTGTACGCAAGGCAGGCTTGAGAGGAAACATGAAAAAAAACGAGGAGAAAAACGTCGGTTTAAAAAATGACATTAAAAACGATCGTGTGTACGGGGCATAAGGCCCCTTTCACACTGAGGCGTTTTTACTGCGTTTTCGCGCTAAAAATAGCGCTGTAATAACGCCTTAAATAATCCTGCCCCAGCATTCTCAATGTGAAAGCCCCAAGGGCTTTCACACTGAAGCGTTATGCTTGCTGGGCGTTGGAAAAAATCCTGCAAACCGCTTTTTTAGCGCAACTTTAGGGCGCATAAAATAGTGCTGTAAAAACGCCTATCCCCATTGAAAAGAATGGGAACCGCAGTAAAAACGCATAGGCATAAGCGTTATTTTAAAAAATAGCGCTAACGCGTATGCGTTTTTACCACGTTTTTACCGCGAACGCGGTAAAAACGCCTACGCGTTAGCGCTATTTTTAGCGCGATCGCGGTATAAACGCGGTAAAATAGAGGTACAAAATCCCATCATTTTTGAGCGTTTTTTCAATGCCTCAGTGTGAAAGGGCCTAAATGTCCAGAACAGAAGTGCTCTTTGTGCCAGGAAGTGGGGCATCTGGCAAGGGACTGTAACATCATTAAATGTAACCTATGTGATAAGTGTCCTGAGGCTTTGCACAATAAGCCAGAGTTAGTGGAGGAATTCTTCCATCTGGATAGAGAAGAGTCTGGGTTGGCAGAGGTTGTACCCGGGGATCCTAGTGTCTCTGTCCCGTCAGAATTGGTGTCTGTGAGGCCATCTGTGGTGTCAGTGTCCCCCCAGTCTGTGGTCTCCCAGTCAGTGTCAAAGTGTGGTTGTCAAGTCTGTGTCTGCACCCATTGTTTCTCCTAGTGTAGAAAAGGCAGTGGAGGGTGCTGGACCAGCGTGTATGGTGGTGCCAACCCCTTCTGCTCGGAGTGGGAGAAGTGCGGCTGGAGGTCGGCAGACACCGAGGGGTGGAGTGAGTGAGGGATGGATTGGATGATGGTGGAGGGGGAGGTGGGAAGGGAATGAGGGTGGCTGGTGCAGAATGCAAGGTGAAAGATGTGAAAGTCGGGGTGAATGATGTGAAAGTCCGGGTGAATGATGTGGAAGTCCGGGTGAATGATGTGGAAGTCCGGGTGAATGATGTGGAAGTCCGGGTGAATGATGTGGAAGTCCGGGTGAATGGGGGGGGGGGTTTGGAATCGCATCCTAATGGCGATTAAATCTCAAAAGGTTTCTAAAGCCACGTACACACGATCGGTTTTACCAATGAAAACAGTCCGATGGATTTTTTTCATCGGACAAACCGATCGTGTATGGGCCCTATCGGTCTTTTTTCCTCGGTGTCAAAAAATAGAACAGGTTTTAATTTTTTCCGATGGATAAAAAACCGATAGCAAATTCCAATCGTCTATGGGCAAGTCCATCGGTTAAAAAACCCACGCATGCTCAGAATCAAGTCGACGCATGCTCAGAAGCATTGAACTTCATTTTTCTTGGCTCATCGGAGTGTTTTACGTCACCGTGTTTGGAACGGTCGGTTTTTTTGACTGATGGTGTGTAGGCAAGACTGATGGAAGTCAGCTTCATCGGTTTTCCGATGGAAAAATCCATCGGTTTAAAAACCATAGGAAATCCGATCGTGTGTACAGGGCTTTAGCCTGGATTGTGTTTAAGCTGAGGTTCGGGGGTTTGTAGTCTCTTTTTTGTTGTCATTAAAATATGTTTCTATGTTATCTTGTCAGGAAACGGTTTTCTTAAGAGCCCATTCACACAGGGGCGGCACGACTTGTCCCGCGACTGTGCTGGGCGATCTGAAGACGACTTCAAAGGTGACTTCAAAAATGACTTCTGTATTGAAGTCAATGGAAGTCGCCCTGAAGTCGTCTTGAAGTAGTACAGGAACCTTTTTCTAAGTCGGAGCGACTTGAGTCGCTCCTATTAGAACGGTTCCATAGTACAGAACGGGACGCGACTTGTCAGGCGGCTGAGTCGCCTGACGAGTCGCCACTGTGTGAATGGGGTCTTACTTGCTGATGTAAGCATGCTTGTTTTTGTTTAATAGTTGTTTATTTTTGTGTATTTTTTTTTTTTTATTAATGAACTGTATGATTTTTTAATAATAAAAAAAAAAAATTACACTCTAATGTCCCCTCCCCCACAGTCACACACTAGTATTTATTAGAATACATTTATATAGCTCTGACATATACCGCAGTGCTGTACAGAGAACACTGAGCCAATCACATCAGTCTCTGTACCAGAAGAGCTTACACTCTAACGTCCCCCCGCAGTCACACACTATTATACATTTATATAGCTCTGACATATACCGCAGTGCTGTACAGAGAACACTGAGACAGACAGTCACATTAGTCTCTGAACCTGAGAAGCTTACACTCTAATGTCCCCCCCCCCCCCCCCGCAGTCACACTATTATTATTATACATTAACATTTATAAAGCTCTGACAAATTCTGATATAACTTTAAAAATACTGCAGAACTACTAAATCGGACAATACACTGGAATGTGTTTTATTGTGGGGGGGGGGGGGGGTACAACACCTGCAAACATCTCCAGAAACAATAAAGGCGTTAGGGATTAGGAATAGATGGGAAGAGGGAAGATTCTCTGTTATTTTCATGCAGATAAATAAAAGCTGACCAGACTGAAGAGATCTCAGAGATAAGAGGGAACACACACAGACATTTTATCATTTCCTCCATGTAAACGCACTTACAAATATTTACACACTAAACACAAGTACACAATGACAACAGCGTGATAACAAGTTTATGGCAACCATATAAAAGGTCACTTTTCTCCTAAATCTCTGAAACCCGCCCAACAAACATTGCCTGGAAATGAGATCCGAGATGATTACAGCCACCAACATCCACCCAAAGCTGGATCTGGTTGGGATGACCCCCTATAAAGTATAAATGACCCCCTATAAAGTATAAAGCCTTGTATAGAGCTCTTCAGGACACATTGTAGGCAATTGTATTACTGGGCCCCTTTATTGTAACACGTTGTACAGCAAGAGATCGATATAATGTAATACTACTAAAATAGTACAATGTAATACTACTAAAATTATACAACGTAATGCTACTAAAAAAGATACAATGTAATACTACTAAAAATGATACAATGTAATAATATTAAAATAATAGAATGTAAATTTTTTTAAAAAAAATACTACATTGTAATACTAAAAATTATACAATGTAATAATATTAAAATACAATCTAATTCTATTTTTTTAAAAATACAATGTAATAATAATAGTAAAAATAATACAATGTAATAATATTAAAATAATAGAATGTAAATTAAAAAAAATACTACAATGTATAAATACTAAAAAGTATACAATGTAACAATACAAAAAATTATACAATGGTAATAATATTAAATACAATGTAATTCTATTTAAAAAATAAATACCAAAAATAATACAATGTAATAATATTAAAAATATTAAAATAATGGAATGTAAATTAAAAAAAACAATAATACATTGTAACAAAAAAAAGATACAATGTAATAATATTAAAATAAAATGTAATTCTATTTAAAAAATAATACAATGTAATAATAATACAATGTAATACTACTAAAAATAATACAATGTAATAATATTAAAATAGAATGTAAATTTAAAAAAAAAAATACATTGTAATAATAAAAAAAGATACAATGTAATACTATTAAAAATAATACAATGCAATAATATTAAAATACAATGTAATTCTATAAAAAAAATAATAATAATACAATGTAATAATAATAATAAAACTAAAAATAATACTAATTAATTAATACTAAAAATGATACAATGTAATACTACTAAAAATACTAAGTAATAATTTTAAATATAATACAATGTAAATCTATTGTTAAAAAATAATACAATGTAACAAGATGTAAATGATACAATGTAATTCTAGTAAAAAGGAGTACAATGTAATCATATTAAAAATAATGAATTGAAAGAAAAACATTCATTGAGGCCCCGTCTAGCTCTCGCAATTTCGAAATCACAGAACCACTGCAATTCTGTCTGCAATTCTAAACCGTGGCAGAACGTGCGATGCGTGTTTGGGTGCCATTATTCTTTAATGTCACCCCAAGTGCGTTGCGTTTCTGCCACGATGGTCATGGGGCAATCGCTGCAAAACACGAGTTTATAGATCACACCGAACTTGTCCCCCAAAAAAGGAGCAGGAGCTTCTTTTGGGCAAAAAACGCACATAGGGCAGCCTATTAAAGTGAATAGGCTGCCCTATGCAGGTCATGCGAAATCGCGCTTTAAAAATCGTGAGCGGAACGCTCGTTCCTGCTGCGCGTGATCTGGATGGAGCTGTAAGAGCAATTGTAATGTGTTTGCACTGAGCCCACTGAGTTTTTTCTGAATGTAACTGGAGAGTGTTTTTTGATTTAACATGTTTGCCGATACATATTCTCATGGTGTTTCTTATTGATATTTTTTATTATTTTTTCATCCGCCTCGGATTGACCACAAATTCTCAATGGGATTAAGGTCTGGGGGGTTTCCTGGCCATGCTTCATCATGCTGGAAAAGTAATTGTTCCTCATCAAACTGTTCTTGGATGGTTGGGAGAAGTTTCTCTCGGAGGATGTTTTTGTACCATTCTTTATTCATGGCTGTGTTCTTAGGCACCATTGTGAGTGAGCCCCCCACTCCCTTGGCTGAGAAGCAACCCCACACATGAATGATCTCAGCAGGGCTGGCCCTACCATGGGTCCCGCTGGGTCCATTGGACCCAGGTGGCACTTTGAGAGGGGCGGCAAATTGACTCCTAATCCCTGCATTCTGAGTGCAAGGCACTCCTGATCGCTGCATTCTGAGTGCAAGGCACTCCTGATCGCTGCATTCTGAGTGCAAGGCACTCCTGATCGCTGCATTCTGAGTGCAAGGCACTCCTGATCCCTGCATTCTGAGTGCAAGGCACTCCTGATCCCTGCATTCTGTGTGCAAGGCACTCCTGATCGCTGCATTCTGAGTGCAAGGCACTCCTGATCCCTGCATTCTGAGTGCAAGGCACTCCTGATCCCTGCATTCTGTGTGCAAGGCACTCCTGATCGCTGCATTCTGAGTGCAAGGCACTCCTGATCCCTGCATTCTGTGTGCAAGGCACTCCTGATCCCTGCATTCTGTGTGCAAGGCACTCCTGATCCCTGCATTCTGTGTGCAAGGCACTCCTGATCCCTGCATTCTGTGTGCAAGGCACTCCTGATCCCTGCATTCTGTGTGCAAGGCACTCCTGATCCCTGCATTCTGTGTGCAAGGCACTCCTGATCCCTGCATTCTGTGTGCAAGGCACTCCTGATCCCTGCATTCTGTGTGCAAGGCACTCCTGATCCCTGCATTCTGTGTGCAAGGCACTCCTGATCCCTGCATTCTGTGTGCAAGGCACTCCTGATCCCTGCATTCTGTGTGCAAGGCACTCCTGATCCCTGCATTCTGTGTGCAAGGCACTCCTGATCCCTGCATTCTGTGTGCAAGGCACTCCTGATCCCTGCATTCTGAGTGCAAGGCACTCCTGATCCCTGCATTCTGAGTGCAAGGCACTCCTGATCCCTGCATTCTGAGTGCAAGGCACTCCTGATCCCTGCATTCTGAGTGCAAGGCACTCCTGATCCCTGCATTCTGAGTGCAAGGCACTCCTGATCCCTGCATTCTGAGTGCAAGGCACTCCTGATCCCTGCATTCTGAGTGCAAGGCACTCCTGATCCCTGCATTCTGAGTGCAAGGCACTCCTGATCCCTGCATTCTGAGTGCAAGGCACTCCCGATCCCTGCATTCTGAGTGCAACGCACTCCCGATCCCTGCATTCTGAGTGCAACGCACTCCCGATCCCTGCATTCTGAGTGCAACGCACTCCTGATCCCTGCATTCTGAGTGCAACGCACTCCCGATCCCTGCATTCTGAGTGCAACGCACGCCCGATCCCTGCATTCTGAGTGCAACGCACGCCCGATCCCTGCATTCTGAGTGCAACGCACGCCCGATCCCTGCATTCTGAGTGCAACGCACGCCCGATCCCTGCATTCTGAGTGCAACGCACTCCCGATCCCTGCATTCTGAGTGCAACGCACTCCCGATCCCTGCATTCTGAGTGCAACGCACTCCCGATCCCTGCATTCTGAGTGCAACGCACTCCCGATCCCTGCATTCTGAGTGCAACGCACTCCCGATCCCCGCATTCTGAGTGCAACGCACTCCTGATCCCCGCATTCTGAGTGCAACGCACTCCTGATCCCCGCATTCTGAGTGCAACGCACTTCTGATCCCCGCATTCTGAGTGCAACGCACTTCTGATCCCTGCATTCTGAGTGCAACGCACTTCTGATCCCTGCATTCTGAGTGCAACGCACTTCTGATCCCTGCATTCTGAGTGCAACGCACTCCTGATCCCTGCATTCTGAGCACACATTGTTTAAAATTACATTTTAGTTTTAATTATCATGATAAAAAATAATAGATGCCTTTTGATCGGCGTAATTTTTGATTTTTTTTGGTGGGGGGCAGCATTTCATTCTTGGACCCAGGCGGCACAATGTCTTGGGCCAACCTGGTGGGGTCTCTGGATGCTTTACTGTTGGTATGACACAGGACTGATGATAGTGCTCACCTTTTTCTTCTCCAGACAAGGTTTTTTCCGGATGCCCCAAACAAATCGGAATGGGGATTCATCAGAGAAAATGACTTTACCCCCCCCCCCCCCCAGTCCTCAGCAGTCCAATCCCTGTACCTTTTGCAGAATATCAGTCTGTCCCTGATGTTTTGCCTGGAGAGAAGTGGCTTCTTTGCTGCCTTTCTTGACACCAGGCCATCCTCCAGCAGTCTTCTCCTCACTATGTGTACAGATGTACTCACACCTGCCTGCTGCCATTCCTGAGCAAGCTCTGCACCGGGGTGGTGCCCCCACCTCCCCCCTCTGCACTGGTGGTGCCCCCCCCTCTGCACTGGTGGTGCCCCCATCCCCCCCCTGCACTGGTGGTGCCCCCCATCCCACAGCTGAATCAACTGTAGGAGACAGTCCTGGGGCTTGCTGGACTTTCTTGGGCGCTCTGAAGCCTTCTTCACAAATGCAGTGGAAATGTTTTTTATGGGATTAAGTTCATTTTTGTGGCAAAGAGGGACTTTGCAATTAATTGCAATTCACCTGATCGCTCTTCATAACATTCTGGAGTATATGCAAAATTGCCATCATAAAAAACAGAGCAGCAAACTTTGTGAAAATTAATATTTGTGTCATTCTCAAAATCTTTTGGCCACGGCTGTATACTTTACAAAGTAACAATGTAAAACACACATTGATTAAATACTTTACATTATTATACTGTATCTAAAAATAAAAGCGCCTTCATAAATATATCTTACATCACTAAATATATGAACATCATTTTACAAGACATTTTCAATCTTTTTTAATCTGCAGTTTTCATTATAATTATCCCTGGTGATCCTGCCATGAAGGGACTTGTTCAGGCACTTCCTGTTATAGGGTGACAAAGCTCTTTCCCTGTCTCTCAATTGCGCTCTGTGTTGTAATTTTGTCACATTGGCTTTTAATAGAAAGAAGCGTCCCTTCTGATGCCCATTTACACAGACATGGCACACTATTGTCACTGCCCTGAGAAATGCCACACAGCCATCGCTAGAGTACATGCAGACATGAAGCAACTTCAAAGAGGCTGCAAGAGATCAGCAGCACTGAGATGTAAAAGGAGGAAAAAAACAAAAACATTACTTTCTAAAAGGAAAAAAATAAATAAAAAGGCAATTGTTTCTTGTACGCAGTTGGAATTTACATCTACTTTATATTTAGGAGACTCCTCCAATCCATATTATGGGCAGCTGAGCTCTGTATACAGAATATATCCATGACACGGCACATTTCCATGTTGTCTAGTGACCTACAGGTAAATATTTCCAGCATTGCTCCCCAATCACACAGCGACCAGCATGAATCACCGCATGGAGTGCACCATAAAGATGAAAGGGAAGGAGCCTGGAGCTGGGGGCACCTTGCACTGCAATGAGTCATATCAGAGACTGTACCTTCCAGAAGAGCAGTTAGATGGAGGGACACGGCTGGCAGGGATCCATGGCTCTCTCCAGTCTCTGTGTCTTTTTTTTTTCTGGTATATTTTTGAAGTGTGATGTCATATGTGATGTTGGAGCCGGGGGGCAGGGAGGGGAGTGAACAGCACAATGATCTGAGGGGTCATTATTTGTCACACTTGGCGTGCTAAATGTATGACAGGGGGGTGGGGGGGGGGGAGACTGTACTTCCCATCCCCAGAGATGTGGAGGGACCACACATCCCATAGTACAGAGCCTGCATATCATTTCTGGAATGGGATCTGAGCCTTGCAGTTACTGGACTTATCCCTTTCCTTTACCTGCTTTGGAATGATTTGTTATGTCGGTGGTTTTGTATTATTAGACAATCTCAGATCATGTATAATTGAGGGGGCACTCTGATGGGGACCCTGATGTAAGGGGGGGGAACTCTGATGGGGACCCTGATGTAAGGGGGGGGAACTCTGATGGGGACCCTGATGTAAGGGGGGGAACTCTGATGGGGACCCTGATGTAAGGGGGGGGAACTCTGATGGGGACCCTGATGTAAGGGGGGGGAACTCTGATGGGGACCCTGATGTAAGGGGGGGGAACTCTGATGGGGACCCTGATGTAAGGGGGGGGGACTCTGATGGGGACCCTGATGTAAGGGGGGGGGACTCTGATGGGGACCCTGATGTAAGGGGGGGGGACTCTGATGGGGACCCTGATGTAAGGGGGGGGAACTCTGATGGGGACCCTGATGTAAGGGGGGGGGAACTCTGATGGGGACCCTGATGTAAGGGGGGGGAACTCTGATGGGGACCCTGATGTAAGGGGGGGGAACTCTGATGGGGACCCTGATGTAAGGGGGGGGAACTCTGATGGGGTGAACTCGGATGTAAGGGGGGGAACTCCTGATGGGGGGAACTCTGATGTAAGGGGGGGAACTCCTGATGGGGGGAACTCTGATGTAAGGGGGGGAACTCCTGATGGGGGGAACTCTGATGTAAGGGGGGGAACTCCTGATGGGGGGAACTCTGATGTAAGGGGGGGAACTCCTGATGGGGGGAACTCTGATGTAAGGGGGGAACTCCTGATGGGGGGAACTCTGATGTAAGGGGGGGAACTCCTGATGGGGGGAACTCTGATGTAAGGGGGGGAACTCTTGATGGGGGGAACTCTGATGTAAGGGGGGGGAACTCCTGATGGGGGGAACTCTGATGTAAGGGGGGGGGGGACTCTGATGGGGACCCTGATGTAAGGGGGGGGGGGGACTCTGATGGGGACCCTGATGTAAGGGGGGGGGGACTCTGATGGGGACCCTGATGTAAGGGGGGGGGGGACTCTGATGGGGACCCTGATGTAAGGGGGGGGGACTCTGATGGGGACCCTGATGTAAGGGGGGGGGACTCTGATGGGGACCCTGATGTAAGGGGGGGGGACTCTGATGGGGACCCTGATGTAAGGGGGGGGGACTCTGATGGGGACCCTGATGTAAGGGGGGGGGACTCTGATGGGGACCCTGATGTAAGGGGGGGGGACTCTGATGGGGACCCTGATGTAAGGGGGGGACTCTGATGGGGACCCTGATGTAAGGGGGGGGGACTCTGATGGGGACCCTGATGTAAGGGGGGGGGACTCTGATGGGGACCCTGATGTAAGGGGGGGGGACTCTGATGGGGACCCTGATGTAAGGGGGGGGACTCTGATGGGGACCCTGATGTAAGGGGGGGGGACTCTGATGGGGACCCTGATGTAAGGGGGGGGGGACTCTGATGGGGACCCTGATGTAAGGGGGGGGGGACTCTGATGGGGACCCTGATGTAAGGGGGGGGACTCTGATGGGGACCCTGATGTAAGGGGGGGGACTCTGATGGGGACCCTGATGTAAGGGGGGGACTCTGATGGGGACCCTGATGTAAGGGGGGGGGACTCTGATGGGGACCCTGATGTAAGGGGGGGGGACTCTGATGGGGACCCTGATGTAAGGGGGGGGGACTCTGATGGGGACCCTGATGTAAGGGGGGGGGGACTCTGATGGGGACCCTGATGTAAGGGGGGGGACTCTGATGGGGACCCTGATGTAAGGGGGGGACTCTGATGGGGACCCTGATGTAAGGGGGGGAACTCTGATGGCTTTTTTAACCACTTCCCGACCAGCCGCCACAGATTTGCGCAGGGGAGCCAACCTGCCGCAGTATGACGTACCGGTACCTCGGTCCGTGCACTAGCTTTTGCGGGTGCGCACCCGCTGCGTAAACAAGGCGGATCCCCTTTTTGACAGGGGATGAGAGAATGATCAGCTGTTCCTAGTAATCAGGAACAGCAATCTCTCTCCTCTCCCAGTCAGTCCCCTCCCCCACACAGTTAGAACACACACCTAGGGAACACATTTAACCCCTTGATCGCCCCCTAGTGTTAACCCCTTCTCTGCCAGTGACATTTATACAATGATTAGTGCATTTTTATAGCACTGATCACTGTATTGGTGTCACTGGTCGCCTAAAAGGTACTTATATAGCGCCGTCAATTTACACAGCGCTTTACATATACATTGTACATTCACATCAGTCACTACCCTCAAGGAGCTTACACTCTAAAGTCCCTAATTAACATTCATATACTAGGGCCAATTTTAGACACAAGCCAATTAACCTACCAGCATGTCTTTGGAGTGTGGGAGGAAACCAGAGTACCCGGAGGAAACCCACACAGACACAGGGAGAAAATGCAAACTCCAGGCAGATGGTGTCGTGGATTCAAACCAGCGACCCTTTTTGCTGATAGGTGAAAGTGCTAACCACTACACCACTGTGCTGCCACCTGGGGTCAGATGTGTCTGCCGCAATGCAAAAGAACAAATTCTTCTGGACTGCAGCACTCCGAATAAAAAATGCCTTTATTTGTAAAATACAAAAAGCCACACTGCAGGTCACAGCACACTGGTCAAAAGACGCGTTTCACACTGTACTAGTGTTTAATCATAGCTATCTAGTACACAAATGATTTCTCAAAAGAGAGTCATGTGATCCAAAAACGAGGTGTAGGTAATTTTACAAAACTTGGATTCTGGCTTATTACGCTCCAGAGTGCTCAGGACCTCAGACTGGGCAGAAGGTTTACCTTCCAACAAGACAATGACCCTAAGCACACAGCTAAAATAACGAAGGAGCGGCTTCACAACAACTCCAAGACTGTTCTTGAATGGCCCAGCCAGAGCCCCGACTTAAACCCAATTGAGCATTTCTGGAGAGACCTAAAAATGGCCGTCCACCAACGTTTACCCTCCAACCTGACAGAACAGGAGAGGATCTGCAAGGAGGAATGGCAGAGGATCCCCAAATCCAGGAGGGAAAAACTTGTTGCCTCTTTCCCAAAAAGACTCATCAAAAGGGTGCAAATACTAAATACTGAGCAAAGGGTCTGAATACTTAGGACCATGTGATATTTCAGTTTTTCTTTTTTAATAAATCTGCAAAAATGTCAACAATTCTGTGTTTTTCTGTCACTATGGGGTGCTGTGTGTACATTACTGAGGAAAAAAATGAACTTAAATGATTTTAGCAAATGGCTGCAATATAACAAAGAGTGAAAAATTTAAGGGGGTCTGAATACTTTCCGGACCCACTGTATTTTTTTATTGGATATGTATTATAGCAAAAGTAAATAAGTATTTATTTTTATTTTTTCTCAAAATTGGTCGCTCTTTTTTTGTTTATAGCACAAAAAATAAAAACCCGCAGGAGGTTATCAAATAACACCAAAAGAAAGCCCTATTTGTGGGGAAAAAAAAAAGGACATCAATTTTGTTTGGGTACAGCGTTGCACGACCGCGCAATTTTCGGTTAAAGGGGTTGTAAAGAGATTTTTTTTTTTTAATAACAAACATGTTATACTTCCTTCCACTGTGCAGCTCGTTTTGCACAGAGTGGCTCCGAACCTGGTCTTCTGGGGTCCCCCGGCGGCTGTCTCGGCTCCTCCCCGCAAGAACTGAACACCTTCATGCGAGCTCGCATAGTGGTGAGTTCTTGCGGGCACGCTCCTGTGATACAGCCGGCAGCCATAGCCACTCACTGTATCACTTGGCCCCGCCCCCAGGCGCGCCGCGTCATTGGATGTGATTGGCCAATGGCTGCGCTGCTTTCAATCCATCCACTCTAGCCAATCAACGAGCAGGCTGAGCGGCAAAGAGTACGTCAGGTGGGGGGGGCGAGCGCAACAGGTGAACAGGCTCAGGTAATTAAAAACGGGGGGGGGCGGTATTGTCAGATGTTTTTTCACCTTAAAGGGGTTGCTCCACCGGAAAAAAAAAATTAAAAGCCAGCAGCTACAGCTACAGCAGCTGCTGGCTTTTAATATTTGGACACTTACCTGTCCTGGAGTCCAGCGACGTCCGCAGCAGAGGACGAGCGACCGCTCGTCGCTCTGCTGCTCCCTCCGCCATCCTCGCTGAGGGAACCAGGAAGTGAAGCCCTGCGGCTTCATGCCCGGTTCCCTACGGCGCATGCGCGAGTCGCGCTGCGCCGTTCCGATTGGTGCTCCTGTGTTCTGGGAGCCGAGTGTCTCCCAGAACACCAAGGGAAGTCTGCGGGAAGTGACGTAACTCCCGCAGATACCCGGAGACAGGACTCCCGGATGTGGGTGAAAATACCTGTCTTAGACAGGTATCTTCACCCCCCTCCCCCCTGAAAGGTGTCAATTGTGACACCGGAGGGGGGGAGGGTTCCAAATAGCAAAAGTTGCTATTTAGGGTGGAGCTCCACTTTAATGCATAGGATGCATTAAGGTGAAAAAACGTGTACCTTTAAAGCGACGCAGTGCCGTATCGCAAAAAAACTGGCCTGGTCATTAAGGGGGTAAATCCTTCCGGGGCTGAAGTGGTTAATTATAAAGTGCAGCTATCCTAAATAAATAAATGATACTGTTGCAGTATATTGTGATGTATTCATGCAGACTTGTACACTAACTGAAAGGTCCACTTTAATAAGATGTAAGAACTGCTGGGGTCCCACAATGTGCTCTCCTCCCAGGCTCAGCAGTCAGATGTGAGTGTGACAAAGCATGCTGTACAGTGAATGACCCCCCCAATGTCTGAGTGTCATGTAACAAAGCATGAAAACACATTCCCCAGGCTCTGCTCATCAGTGAGTGGCGGCCGTGTGACTCAGGAGTTGATGACAATGATTCAGAGAGCTGTCAGAGCCCCCCTGTCCTGTACAGGGGGGGGGGGCACACTGCCTGCAGCCTGCTCCTTCCATTGTCAGCTGACAGCCCCCTTGTCACACAATCCGCCGCCATGAATAGGAATGATGGGTACTGCTCTCCCTTGTGGAAGAGGGAAAGGTCACGGGAACAATGGTGCTTCCCAGAAATGGTGTCAGTAAGGATCCCGCTGACTCATGTTCATAGTGTGATATCTGAAAACACCGGATTACAAGGACAGCCGGGCTGTACTGAGCAGTGACTACGCAGGTCATTATTATTATTATTATACAGGATTTATATAGCGCCAACTGTTTGTGCAGCACTTTACAACATGAGGGCAGACACTACAGCAACAATACAATTCAAAACAAGAGGGTTTTGCCGCGTTTGCGTTTTAGAAGCATTTCTAAAATAAAAAATAAATAAAAAAATAGCCAAAAACGCCTGTAAATGAAACGCAGCTAAACGCGAGTTGCCTGCGTTTAGAAGCGATTGGCGCTCGAAATGCCTCTAAACTCAGCTTCTAAACCCATTTTGTTGCGTTCCAAAAAAAAAAAAAAAAAAAAGCCTCTAAACTCAACTGCCTAGAAACGACCCCGTGTACATGGACTGATAAGGTAACATGGAGGAGAGTTCAGGAGCAGTTGAAAAAAAAATGCCCAACTGCTCCTAAACGTCCGTTTACCAGCAGCAGTGTACATGAGGCCTTAGGATGGCCCTGCTACTGAAATCGCCTAAAAGTGGACAGAGTAGGAGATAGTTTGGGGCAGGGAGTTCCAAAGGATGGGAGAGTCTCAGGAAAAGTCCTGGAGATGAGCAATGGAGGAAGAGGAGGAGACAAGGGAGCAGGAGGTCTTGGGAGGAGCGGAGAGGATGGTTTGGGTGATATTTGGAGCAGGGTGGAGTTGATTTAAATCACTAGTAAAAAGGCTCAATTTAAATTCAAATTTTTAAAGAGCAACTGTCATCTCTGTCCAGCAGTGGCTCCTCCTCTGACCCGCTGTTGGCTCCTCCTCTGACCCGCTGTTGGCTCACCGACAGTCCAATTCACTTTAATGGGACGGCTGGTGATGCGGCAGTGACACAACAAGGGGAGGGACATGGTGGCGCCCCCAAGTGTTGACCCCTTCCCTGTCAGTGTCATTTACACAGTAAGCAGTGCATTTTTTAGCACTGATCGCTGTATAAATGTCACTGGTCCCAAAAAAGTGTCCGATCTGTCAGCTGCAATGTCGCAGTCCCGCTAAAAATCGCTGATCGCCTCGACTGCCCCCCCGCCCAATACAACACACAATGCAATGGACTTATCTTGCAAGTAATTTTTTAGCAGCAATTATTTAGCTTTGATACCGTCTACCATAAACATAGCCACTCAATGAAAAATCTGTACACAAACAACATCCCATAGTAAGAAAGTAACAAACATGTACTTTTGCTGGGTTGAGTTTTTATTTTACCCAGTCCCCCCCCCCCCCTCCTCCTAGTTGTATCATGACAACGCTCCATTTAAAATCAATCACACCAGTGCAGCTCTACCTGGCGGTGGACTACATATCACAGCATGCCACGGAACAGGCAAATGGTGCCATGACAAGCCCAACAGGATGTCTACTGTACATTGACATATGATAAGATTCCAAAATATATTAATTTCCAGAACAGGTAAGGGTCAATATCAGCAGCACACAGTCAATGCTAAATATACAACACTACGGGCATAGGCGTGCGCAGGGGGGTGTGCTGGGTGTGCCTGGGTACACCCTAATCACCCTGTCTGGTGCAGATTTCCCCCTGCTGATATTTCACCAAAGCCCCCCCCCCCCAACGGGGCTCCCAAAAAATAAAAATAAAATTGTATAAAAATATAAAAATAAAATTGTAAAAAATATAATAAAATTGTAAGAAAATACAAAAATAAAATAAATAAACTACTGACACCGCCCTACTGGCACGTCCATTGCCCTACTGTTTTTTACATTTATTAAGAGTGTGTGTGTGTGTGTGTGTGTGTATATATATATATATATATATATATACACATACACATACACACACACACACACACAAATTTATTTATTTTTATTACACACACATGCACGCGTGTTTGAGCTTTGGGGTTCACACCCTAATGCAATAAGCTGCGCACACCTCTGACTACTAGTAATGTGTGGTCTAGAGCAGCCAATCAGAAATGACCTTTAAGGGCCGGTTCACACTGCTGCCTGCATGGTGCAAAAATCGCATGTGATTTGCACCGCACTGCAGTGCAAATCACATGCAATGTCTGTGCGATGCGGTTTCAGCCATACAGATAGTATGGCTGAAATCACATCGCATTCGGACTAAACTCGCACAGGACTCTTTTTTTTTTGATCCGCACCAGAATCGGATCGCATGGGTGTTCACATTCCGACACCAGAAGAGAAATATTCTATATAAAGAAACAACATTCAGCCCCTCTACCGCCTCCAGACATCCCACCGCTTCCTATGAGACGCACAGAGAACATGCAGATCTTACTTTCTTATACTGATTGAAGGAAATTTTACTCCCATTCCGTTCCGGCACCCAAAATCTCAGGCTTGCGGGCATTGCACACAGGCAGGGGCCAGAGAGATGAGAGAGGAGTGCGAGGCTGTGGGGGCCCCGCTCTGTAGGACTGGGTTATGTGTCAGGACACTCGGGGTAATTTTAGCCCTGGAGCCATCAGATGTCATTACAGGGCAGGTTCTCTCCAATTGGATCCTCCCTACTGGATTCTCTGCCAACTTCACACATCCTTGGCGGGACTTCACACAAAGTTTGAATATTATTATCCCTTCCTGTCCCACCTTACCTCACCATTTAAAGGGGTATAGACATGCAAAAAAAAAAAAAAGTATCTAAACCCAAGATAAAAAATATAAGATTACCAGTCCCTAGATGTGGTGAGTGCAATAGTTTTCTTTTTTTTTTTGAGGCTTTTCCCACTTTGTTCACCTGGTGATCCTGCCACTAACACTTTTTGTCCTAGGGCATGGGTGCTCAACCTGTCGGCCCTCCAGCTGTTGCAGAACTACAAGTCCCATGAGGCATTGCAAGGCTGACAGTTACAAGCATGACTCCCAAAGGCATGATGGGAATTATAGTTCCGCAACAGCTGGAGGACCACAGGTTGAGCACCCATGTCCTATAGGGTGACAACACTCACCATCAGTGCTGGGACAAGGTCATCTAGAGCCCAGGGCGAACAGGCACATTTGTGTGCCCCCCCCCCCCCCAACATGTATGAGCATTCTGTGATATTTTCTACTTTCTGTTATAAAACAGCCAATAAAATCAAATTTCTTCATAAATTGAGGCCAAAATGTACCGTATTTATCGGCATATAACACGCACTTTTTTCCCCTTAAAACCAGGGGAAAATCGTGGGTGCGTGTTATACGCCGATACTCACCTATCCCCGGCGATCTCCACTGACTGTGAGCGATCGCCGCCGAGATACACATAGCCGAGTGTATTCGGCTATACTCGGCTTTTCTCGGCTCCGCTCACAGTCACACCCAGTCCCGCCATTGGACCTGTGATATGTCCATCATAGGGCGGGACTCGGCGTGACTGTGAGCGAAGCCGAGAAAAGCCGAGTATAGCCGAATACACTCGGCTATGTGTATCTCGGCTCCGCCCATCCCTGCGTTCTCAGCGGCGTTCGCTGTGCTCCGCCCTGTATCAGCGGCGATCTCGGCGGCGCCAAATTTAAATTCAAGGCTGCACTGGACACTGGCAAGGCTGCACTGGACACTGGCAAGGCTGCACTGGACACTGGCAAGGCTGCACTGGACACTGGCAAGGCTGCACTGGACACTGGCAAGGCTGCACTGGACACTGGCAAAGGCTGCACTGGACACTGGCAAAGGCTGCACTGGACACTGGCAAAGGCTGCACTGGACACTGGCAAAGGCTGCACTGGACACTGGCAAAGGCTGCACTGGACACTGGCAAAGGCTGCACTGGACACTGGCAAAGGCTGCACTGGACACTGGCAATGCTGCACTGGACACTGGGCAAGGCTGCAATGGACACTGGCAAGGCTGCACTGTGACAAGGCTGCAAATGACACTGGTAAGGCTGCATTTAAATGTAATTTTTTTTTTTCTTAAACTTCCCTCCTAAAAGTTTTTTTCCCTAAAATTCCCTGCTAAACTTGGGATGCGTGTTATACGCCGGCGCGTGTTATACGCCGATAAATACGGTAATCTGTTAGATGTCTTTGGTAAAACCAAAATGTGTTTTTAGGGACACTAGTATAGTTCTTATGGTGATCAACACACTATTGTGGTAATCATTTTTTTATAGTGGGACTGTGATAGTGTGGCGGATAATCTGGTGCTAACTGATACTGGCTGGGAGGGACACTTACATCGCTAGCAACACCAATACAGTAATCAGTGATAATACTGTACAAATACTGTAGCTGTTGACTTTTACTATTAGGGCACTTACCTGTCTAGGCATCCAGAGGTGTCATCACCCAAGCCGATTCTTCAATCGGCTCTCGGGGGCTGGCGCCCCCATCTTGGTTAAAGGAGAAGTATGGGATGGGTTAAATAACTAGTACATATCACATTAGTCACATATCAGCTAGTCTTTTTTTCCTACCTCTTTTAGTTTTTACAGCATGTGCACATGAACTTTCCTTCAAAACGGTCCACTTTCAGTTTGAAAAGTTCTTAGGGGGTGTGAACATCTCCACCAACACACCCCCTGTCCCCCCTCCCCTAAAGAAACTGTGCTGATAGATAGGGAGGGGGAGGAGGGAGAAGGGAGGGGGGAGCAGCTACGCTCTGTGAAGTCTCAGAAACAAGCAGAGGGAGGAGAGCCGACATCAATCAAGCAAAATGACAGGAAAGGGGGTGGATCCAGACTCTCTATTCACACCATTGTCTGGATGATGCTGTATGAAAGACTGTAGAACCTCCCACATGTATTTTTCTTGATTTTAACAGAATGGGGGCACTTCTGAGAGGGCTGGGAGGGTTTATAGATATCAGCAGCTCGCCTTGAACAGATGTTAGCAAAAAAAAGGAAACCCATACATCTCTTTTAAGGGAAACCAGCAGTTTCCTACTGCGCATGTGCAAATCACGCTGCGCTTTGTGAATGGGCTGGCTGCGGGGGGGGTGAAGTGAGCAGGAAGTGGGAGCAGGTACCTGTCAAAGCCAGGCACCCAATGCCCCCTCCCACCCCAAAAAGACAGTGAAAGGGGAGGGGGGGAGAGGCAGACAGGCTTTTGGGTGGAGCTGCACTTTAAATGTGTGCCTAACAAGTGTAACGTGCGCTGCTTTTACTAACAGATCTCCCTGAACCTTGAGTTGATTTCAGGGAGAAGAAACCGATTGTTGTTTGTGCACAGAGTTTTGTGTGTTTGTCAACACAGAACCCTGTGCTGTGATTGGCCACAGCCGATCAGCAGGTATACAGCTATAATCACTGGCTGCACCCTGCTGACAAACTTGTGCTGTGTCCATCCAATCACAGCATAGGCCAGCAAGGGGGCGTACGCATGTAGGCTGCCAAACCAGGAAGTACACCGCGATGTGCAAGGTCGGCAAGAGGTTAAATAAGCATGCAGTGCATGAGACATATTGCCCATTAGTTACTTTAGTACTTCACATGAATTTAAATGATTCTTTATTTTTTATTTTTATTGTATTGCCTGTTGGATCCTGGCTACCTGTGTGGAAGAGGCCGTAGAGTTTGTTGGGGTGCCACAGTTTACCACACTGCACTGTGGTTTGCATGGTGACGCACATTGGGGTAATGTGCAGTAAAACACACCATGTGATAGTAACGCACCAATCTGAATGGGCCCTAAAAATCTGACCCTGTGGCACTCAGTGCTGCTCTCCAACATCTCTCATATTTTAGCAGCCTGTAGAGGCAAGGCTATAGACAGCCTGATTTCCCTCGTCAGCTGGTGTTCAAAAGACGACGACCAACCAGCAATAATTACGCAAATGAAAACGCATGCTCGCCATTTCTCATCGCCTCTACAGGAAGGACTGTACTGAGGTTGCCGGTAGTTTGTTGAGAAAAACAAGTAAATAAACAAGACAGAAGGTGGCAGTATTTCTGCGTCAGACGATTGATCTGGTGCAGATTGACATCACGCTTGTGTGTGTGTGTGTGCGCATGAACCGGCAGCAACGAATGAAGACAAAGTGCCCGGCTTGCTTGACAACAATTAAGTGATTCCATTTGGAGACCTGTTAAACATAACGTAATAATCCACTGATTTGCCATCTGTTGAACAGATGCTCGGCTTATTACAGCCTGTCGTCCTCGATCGTTCAGAAATCTGATTTGCGCAGTATGAATCTTCAAGGTGAAAATGTGATATAAGGAGGGGATCCGGAACCAGCGAGACGAAAATATTCAACCGAACGCAATGTGCTCTTCCAAGCTACAGCTGAAGTTCAATCTGCTTAGTTCCCCCAATCAACATGCTAATGAAATGTATAAGGGGTAAAGCCTAGTACACATGAGCC